>CM031626.1:10920171-11005992 GCA_018398815.1 Conus ventricosus
ATCACAGCAGGTTCTGCCAGTGCGGCAACAGCAACACCAGCTAGATCGCCATTAAGGCCTGTTCCACCATTCGCCAGATCGCAGATGGCTGTGTTTCTGGACAGATTTCTTCTTCTTCTTCTTCTTCTTCTTCTTCTTCTTCTTCTTCTTCTTCTTCTTCTTCTTCTTCTTTAATGTCCAGCTGTCACAGTGACAGTTTAGGACTTCCGACGACACACACTTGGTGCGTATCAGTCACGCACTGGAGTTCAGATTCACTCCCTTCGTTTTCAATATGCACATGAGATTCACCCTTGAAAAGGATGCATGGCGCGTTTGGTCACTCTTTCAGATATGTGGCGACTGTGTTTGGTTTACAAGAATGAAAGTGACCTGTGAAATCGAAAGCTTTTCCCATTAGTCAGAGAGTTTCTGTTACTGTGTGATACGAGCGGGCAAATTACCCAGCCACACAACAACCCTGTAGTAATCATAGCAACGTTGTGCAAGGTGGATGTTTTGATAGGTTTCGGCATGTATAGCCTTTTATTCTTGTTTATTTATTTATTTATTTGTTTTAGAGAAAGTGTGGTGGGAACCATGTTGCGCCCAGTTTGAGGAGGCAAGTGATTGTCTGTTCGCGCTGCATTTTCATCACTTTGAAGGTTGTTCGTTTTGCCTGAAGAAGACCAAAGATGTCGAAAAGCATGTGTTTGTTTTGCAATTTGTTTGATCTTTCGTTTGGTGGTATAGCATTTTTTCTTTTCATCTTATTATAATTTCCACATGCAGTCACCTCACTTTGAAACCAACGACGCAAAACATATTCAACAATTGCCATCATGCACGTCATCACAACAATTGCCATCATGCACGTTATCACAACAATTGCCATCATGCACGTCATCACAACAATTGCCATCATGCACGTCATCACAACAATTGCCATCATGCACGTTATCACAAGACAAAGTGCATTAAAAAAAAAAAAGCAAAGTTTATTGTAGTAATGTTATTCCAACTCCTGATCTTATTTTTGCCATACATACATGGGATGGTCCACAAGCAAATTTCTTTCGTGAGCATGATATGAAGCAAAAGAAGTGAGGGCTACCTAACTGTTTTTGTTCGATGGAACACGAACATTATATCATGTATTGTAATACCAACAACAAGAACAGTTCAAAACACGAGCAGAAAAAGACCACGACAGCAAGAACATTCAGGACCCTGGCGTTAGTCAGGAAAATATGGAGACGATAAATACAAAATCTTAACTTGCACACTATTCATTGCTTCATTGTAATCGTGCGAGGTTTTAGATTTTTACTCTTTAAAATGTACAAATCATGGTGAAAATACCTCCTATACATTGAAAACAGAGACTGGGGCAACCCTTTAAGCATCAGTGAGATAGAGACCCTGCAATTATTGGCATTTATGGGACTCAGAATGAAATCTGCGCAGCGTTAGGGAAAAAAGGTGAAAGATATGATTTATGATCTAAAGACTGCTGGAAACATCCGGTTGTGATGTTGTTTTTATTACCAAGTTTCTCAACCGCACCCTCCCTATTCCGTCGCTATGATTGCCATTATCTGCTCCTGTGACATGTCGTGTCCACATCCTGATCCCGATCCAAAGAGAAATGGTTTTGGCTTATTTTGCACCTCTGAACAGTGGCTGTGGTGCATGCACGCGCAAGTGGAATTGTGATACAGATCTCATAAATTGATGACGTATACAACATGTGTGTGAGCAGTCGCTGCGGTGACGATCGATACTTTCCGGGAGCTTGAATGGAGCATTTTGATTGGTTCCGAGTTCTGCCGACTCAGTTTTCGCTAATACATCCCCATCATTGTACGGAACTGATCCAGCCATTGGAAACAAGCACACAAACCATCGAATTTTGTGGTTGTGGTGACTTTACCTGGGATGACTGGACGATATTTGTGTTTTCTAGTGTTTTTACTTTCTTGGAGTTACGGACCTGCCCCAGATGCCCTAGCAGAAGGGCGTCCTTACCTTTGCGAGTGGTAGAATTCTGTACGATTTTGTGCAAGATCGACCCTGTTTTTTCTTGAAATGTAACAGATCCCGTTGGATTACAGAGCGGAAGTGGGACAATTAATTAATCAGTGTCTGGACTATAATGAGCGGACGACCGAGGACGACCTCGTTCGCAGAAGGTGGAAAACCAGGACAAAACGCACCCTTCGGAGGCATGAGGACCATAAGTAAGTATAAGAAATATTAGGTCAGCCATGCTGGTTAGACCTTCAAAGATGGCGGTCGATCAATCTTTTTGCATCGAAATACCAAGTAGTTTAAGGATCTTTTCTTGTGTTTATGGCATATCTACTCCTCTTGGGTTTCAAGTTTTTTATGTTTTAAGCTATTAGATTTGGTCTGGCCTTGCAGTTCGTTTTGTTTGACCTCCGTCTCCATCCAGATGAGCCAACTGTTGCTCGATAATGAGGCTCTTCATTTTGCCTGAAGGCGAATGGCCAAACTGAAACTCATCGTGAACAGCGGGGACGGTCAAGCCCGAACCCCATTTTTTCCACTCTGTCACCAGTTTCCTTACCCATTTTATTTTCTCCCGATCACCACACTGTGCAGGTTGTTGAGAAAGTGCAGTTGTGATGATCTTGTGGATGGCTTAAAGTGACAGTGTTTTCACAAGGGGGCAGAACCAAATACACTTGACCGTAAGAATCTAGATGGACAAGAGCTCAACTGGAGTACTTGACAACGGAACAAAAACAGGGTTACTGTTTGTGTTTATGTGTTTATTAATAAAGACCATCAATATTTTCATACATAGCAAGTTTATAATCTCACTCCCACGTTTTATATTGGACTTGATGAGTGATATTTTATATTACAAAATCACTTGTAGGCTAAATCATGTTTAATGCCTGTCAGAAACCATGAAAAAAATATTAATTTCATCATTAAGTTTCTCCTGTGGGGGTGGGGTGGATGGGGCTCGTTCACTACCTTCTGTTTCTGCCTAATGGAATTATGTGCTTTTACTTTCCTCATTCCTCTTAATGTCACCTCATACTTTATTGTTTGTGCTTGTTTTAACAGTCTTCCTGAATTGTTCTGCTTAGAAAGCCCATTTTTCTGTCATTGTTCTTGAAGATGATTACACTTTTTTCTCTTACTGAACTGGTAACATGCTAGATGTTTTGTTGCAGTTCGGCAGCTTGAAAATAAGACTCCAGCATAGACACCATTGTCACCAATATAACTCTAAATCCATCCTGCAGTGCTGTTTACCAGCCTTTGAAGTCTATGAAAAACACTAGCTATGCTTTTAGGAAAGAGGCAGACAGCGAGATAGGTTGATACTTTCACCCTCTATCTCACACACACGTGCACACACACACACAACATACACACACACACACACACACACACACACACACACACACACACATATATATTCATGTGTACACACATACACACACATGATACAGTCACACACACACACACACACACACACACACACACACACAATAGATAAGATAATGTTGCTTATAGCCCAGCCGACCGCAAAGGGCCACATCAGGGCTGCACACACACATACACATGAATGAAAGTTACTTGTGTGATGAGGAGATACATTGTACGAGATGCCCCTCAGATCCATAACATGTTGTTGCTGGTGCTGCAGTACACTGCACAGACTTCTGCATGCTTTATTCCTTGACAGGCAGTATTACACCCACAGTGCATCAGAATCTGGAATAATAAAACCAATGGATTTTCAAAACAGCATAACAAACCTGTATGGTGTGTGGTGTGTGTGTGTGTGGTGTGTGTGTGTGTGTGTGTGTGTGTGCGCGCGCGCACACACACTCATGCATAGATCTGGTTGTATTAAATTAGTTATTGTGAGTGGCTGTATTGAACAAAATCCTAACCCCCTCCCCCACCCCTCCCCTCCACAAAAAAACAAACAAACAAAAAACCAGAAAGTTAGAATTTATAGAAATGTTCAGATTTACACAATGTGCTCATAGAACTTAAACAGTCCCTTTTTATTTTTGACGGTGGCTGTGTCAGATCACCCAAGTACATTCAGGTTTTTTTCCATGTTGTATGTGAAATAACTTGAGAGATTGGATAAACAAAAAATGAATCTCAGCCAAAAAGGATTTGAGACCACAGAAGAAAATAGTTGTTATTAGACCACAGAAGAAAATAGTTGTTATTATATGTAACAGGATCAGAATAAAATCGTATTTGTTGATAAGTCAGCTGGAACTTTGTTCTGCTTTGTTTTGTGATGGCAAATACACGTGAAGCTGAGACTTTATAATGCACGTTTATTGTGTCTGGCTTCTTGGTAAGATCAGGACTCCCACCAGAGTATTTGCACCCATCCTCCACAACTGCACAGTCTGGTCCATCTTCTCCCCTGAAAAAGTTTAAAACTTTTGATTCACTCAGTGCGGCACACTCGTTCGGGAGGGCAACATCAGCATTCAATCAGCTGAACGAGAAAAAAAAAAATGAAACAGCAAGAAATTTTCCCTTGGAATCAAATTGAAATTTTATAACTCCAGTGTGATTTCAGCGCTGTTAGTGTTATATGGCTGTGAAACCTGGCAACTGAAGACCACCCAGGAGAAGACACTCAACGCTTTTGACACTAAGTGCCTATGTAAGATCTTGGGCATCAAACAGTCGGACTTTATACCAAACGAAGAGGTCAGGGAGAGGTCCAAACAGCTCCCCATGTACCCATCATCTGCAGATGGTGCCTCCACTGGCTGGGGGTCATGTCTTGAGATTATCCTCTTCAAGACCTGCAGACCAGGCCATTAAATGGACCCCAGCAGTCCAGAGAAAAAGAGGACGACCTAGAATGAGCTGGCGACAGACAGTGGAGAGAGACCTCAGACTCATTGACAGAGGATGGAGTGACACCAACAGACCTGCTGAGGACCGTGCACAGTGAGTGGAGCGCCTTGACTGCCACATGAGTCACAAGATGCGGGAGCATCTTAAGTCAGCACAGTCAGTGTGACTAAAACCTGAGAATCAATGGTTGGGGTCCACTTTTCAGTCTGACTGGGACCAGTAATTGTCATTGGTGGTTTTGTTTTGTTTTGTTTTCAGTCTCCTTTCATAGCATCATGCCAAAGTGAGCAGACAAAATGACCTGCCCTGTATAAAAACAAACAAAAAAAACAACAACCAAACAAAAAAAACAACAGAAGATATCATGATGTAAGTATGCAACAATATCTGACATGTTGATTCACTGATTTTTTTTTTGCCAGTGATTTTTTTTCCCCTGCAGTTAAAAATCTTTATGGATTGGTGGAGAGTAATAATTAATAGTCTTGCAAATTTGCACAGGCTGTATATATAGGGATACAAATATTTCAATGGGCATGCAGCAGCCTGGACACCATGTTTTGTCGTTTCCAGCTTCAGAAATTCAAGATTGCATGTAAATTACCTTCCCTCTCAGGTTTCCATAGCTGACTGGAGTTTGGATGAGTAAATTCTGGTTTTTTTTTTTTTTTTCCAGTCGTTGGAAAAAAGTTCAGGCTTGCTGGGGGGGAAAGGCCCGATCAGGTTTGCCATAACCACAAGCTTAGTTTCTTTCTTGCCCTCTTGTTATAGGTATTCCAATGCAGGCCCTTGCCTGGCGAACAGCGCTGCAGGAGCGAAATTTTCCGTGTTTTCAACTTGTGCAAACCACATAAAAATGGCCGATTTAGACAATAAAAATAACACCAATCAATTTACCAGTCTTTTTTCTTTCGTTTTGGATAGGTTTTATCATTTAAAAGAACATAATAAGTTTATTATAAAACCTTGTAAAGAAGTACTTCTTCGCAGTCGGGAGGCATGCCGTCGCGACTTTCAGAACACAAGTTTTTACACCCACCTTCTTTCCCCGACGAGGGGAGCGCGGCGTGCACAAATAGCTCAATGAAACTTATACAGAGTAAGCTTCATTTTCGTATGCAGTAAGGGTACAGAAAAAAAATTAGTTAAGTTCCCTAAAATTATGTTTTAAACTTCAAATTACTCTAAAAATCCGTAAATATGAACGAAATCTGTTCAAAAATATATAAAATTTAAAGCTCATATCCGCACTTTCCAATGAATGGGGGTCAAACAAATATGAAACAGTGCGCCGCGCTCCCCCGGCGGTTCCCCGCATATCACTATTGGAAGACTTGAAGCATGTCAACAATAGCGGACAAGTCAGACGTATCTGTGTCATCGCTTACAAATCCAACACTATTTTCACCAAATTTTCAACATCTGGCGCTAGAAACAACACAGAAAGGTAAGTCGATATATTTACTAAATTCTATAAGTTATATTTTGTGTACTTAGAGCGCGATTGTATTAAAAATCTTTTTAAAAAACGTGAACTGAGAGAGCCTTTTTTTGAATCGACACTTCAATTCACGATCGACTTTATTTATCTTCAGCTACGTGGAAGGATTTTTAACATTGTAATCAAGTAATCGAAACATCAATTTGAAAAACCTGTGTCATAAAAATATGATTTACATTGTAGTTCTTCAGTATTTCTTATGAAAAGGTCACGTGACTTGGACCAAGTTAGGGTCCTGAACAGAACGTGTCGTCTGCTCAAACACTTGGCCGCGATGATCGCAGCCGCAACGGAGTCACTGAATGTATTGCTTTTACAAACTCTGTAGATTCTCTTGCGCGCGTGCATGATGTATACACACACACACACACACACACACACACACACACACACACACACACACCCACACACACACAAAATGAGGTTCATCTCACACTGTAAACATCACAAGAATACAAAGACCTTGGCAACACACACACACACACAAAATAGTTTGCTGCTGATTTCAGTTTGTTTACAAAAAATTTGCAAACAGTGATTTATTTTAATGTAGTAAGAATTGCCCAAGCACATGGTTTTCTTCTCATTCTTATGTCCTGACATATTTTCTGCTGTTCATGGTATTTAGTAATTTTACCCTTTAAAAATTGCAACATAATTCTTTAAATTGTACTTACCTCCATCTTGTTAGTAAACACAATGGTTACACATGTGTGTATGCATGTGTGTGCGTGCGTGTGTGTGGAAGGGGGGAGGGGGGGTACTGTGCACATGCATGCATGCGTGTGGTGTGTGTGTGTGTGTGTGCTCTGTGTGTGTGCTGTATCTGGTGTGCGCATGTGTGAGTGTAATGTGTGTGTGTGTGTGTGTGTGTGTGTGTGTACTTTGTGTGTGGTGTGCTGTGTGTGTGTATGTGTGTGTGTGTTGCAGAGGACGACCAGTACAAAGAACTGAAGTGCTGCTGCTTGGTGTTTGGTAAAGGAAGAAGACCCAAACCCACCCCCCCTCCCCCAAACATATCCAGCTGCACAAACAGATGTTACTGAGCTTGACAGACTTCGAATTGAAAATGAGAAGTCTGTAACTTTTGACACTGTGGCAGAATGGTTTCTTCAGCTTTTCCCCGACACCAGCTTCCCCATTAACAGGTTGAAAGGGGTGATCCAGCACTGTACACTCAAGGCTGAGAAGTTGCCAGCTAAAGAAACTTTCAGCAATGCTAAATGAAGATGTTGATTTGGATAATATTGATGATGCTCTGTCTTCAGTTGGCATCAATTGGAAAACTCTGAAAAGGCTGAGCTTTTGAAGATTCCATGTGACACCAAAGTGACAAATGCTGTTGCTGTCGCTTTATAAACTTTGAGTAACAAAGAGGGGTGGAGTTCAAGCTTTGTTGTTGACTGGCTGCAAAGACTGAACAAGACAGCAATGGGACAGAAAGACAGTCACAAAAATTATATCTGACTACAAAACTATCTGTCGGAAAAAAAATCAAAAGATCAGAGAAGTTCAACTGCTTCATGGAAACCATACATTATTATATACTTTTAATGACTGTGCACTAATTTATTGGGACTGAAAACTGTTAAAATATATTTTTGATGGCCGAAAAGCTGTAAAATGTATACTTTCTCTTCTTTATAAAATCATATTTTATTGTTGCATAATTAAAATTATGTATGAAATACCTCACAAAATGTGTTATATATGTGTTTTATGCTTTTTAAATCATTTTGGTATAAAAACAACACTGTACAACATAAATTAATGAACATGTAAAGACAACCGTAATTTACGTAAAAAGTTACCCTTTTGCGCAAATTGCATATTTAACCAACTTCAGGATTACACTGTTGACTATTTATTCAGAGAAGACAGAAGGAAAAAATTGGGCATTATCTACAAGTGCATGAGAGTATCCAGGAACAATTTGGGCTCATTTGAGAACATAGAAATGGATTTAAATGGTACCTCAAAGTTGGGGTCCGAAGCAAATTGCCACTTTTGCAAAATTTTCTAAGTCCAAAATTTCTTTAAAAAATCATAACTTCGTCAAATATTACCAGAAGAACATAAGTTTTATATCAATGTGTTCAGAAAATTGAGTTTCTTTAAATGAAACTACTTTTAAACAACTTAGGCTGTTTAAAAAATCACCTTGGAATACAGGTCTACTTGTTACAAGCTGCATCAGTATTTGACTCTTCTGTTATAAATTCCTATTTGAGTCATTCTTTGCTACTGGTAACTAAAGGAGGGACCAAGTGTCAAAATTTCAAATGGCTGCACAAGTGTGAAAACTTGTATATTGTCACCTCAAGGTAAGCAAAGGCATCCCTAAAAGAAAGAAATCTGTGACATTACTTGCTGCTATGCTATGCCCATGGGAAGACCCAAGGTGTTGGAACAGTAACTGCGTTACGTGTTGACACCACAATCAGTAGTAAAAAAAGTTATTTGTACAAAAATGAAAATGGCCATAGGCAGCCTATTTAGCAGACATTATTAGAAGTGTGCATGAACAGATTTGATGCTATCACCCTTCTGCCTGTGATACCAGCATTGACTCGTTTATGTGACACCGTAACACAGTTACACTTCATTTCTTTAGTAATTTGCTGTTACTCATGCAGAACAACTGCTTGCCAAATATGGTCTGTGCTCTTTCCCCTCTGATCCAAAAAATGAAATGAATATGGCAAATAAAGGTTGTTCATTTTCTTTCAAGAAATATGTGACCGTTTCCATAAAGCGTAAACTGTGTTACATATGACACCAACATCACTTTCAAAGTGAGCACACTGAACTTCAACAACTAACCATCTATCATTGTCTAGGACTTTAAGTCCTTTACAAATCCTATTAACCCCCCCCACCCCACCGCTTTCCACACACCCTTGGCTCATTCATAGAACAAATGAGAAATACAATCGAAATGTTGTACAAACCATATTTAATCAGCACTGTAGATTTCTTGTTCTTTACAGAAAATTAATTTGTAAGTGTTCACACACACACACACACACACACACACACACACACACACACACACACACACACTGTCAATTCTGCTGGCAGTTCTTTAAAAAAAAGTAGTGGTCATGGGTGTCAACTGCTGGCGTGTCAATCTATGTTGCGTCCTTTTTGGATACTAAGAAGGTTTGGTCTCTGGGAAAATATAGAAAATTTTCCCCGCACAGATGAGGAATTTCACAACAAAGTCATCCTCAGGCATTTCCATGGCCTGTGGTCCTTTCTCCGTCTGGACCTCCACTGTGAGGACCACACAGTGTCTGCCAACTGCAAGCACCTGTTAAAAAAAAAAAAAAAAAAAAAGTTGAGATTAAAACAGTTGGTAGCATTGTCATGTAACAATCATACAAATGGTCACACTTTCAAAATGACACATAATCAGTTTTAACTAGGAATGACCATAAATAAACAGGAAGGAATGCACAAACTGAGCTGCCAAAGTTTCTTAAAAAAGCTTTTCTCTAATTTACACAGAAATAACCAGAAATATACTATAAAAAAAAAAAAGAAAAAAAAAAGAATAATGTACAATGATTATTATAATTTTGTTGTTGTTGCAGAAATGAAGATAGATGCACTTATCTAAACTGGAACAATAGTTTCATGAGACACTAAGATTTTGTGTCAAGTGTAATGTAGGTGACACTATATGAATTCTGCTGAATTCAGCCCATTTCATCACTTGGCTGTGACTTTTTTTGGCACCTTGCGTAAATTAACACATACAATTAATTTAATTAAAAGTGCATCAAGTTTTAAAACACCTATGCAACAATTAAAACATAATATGTTACCAGCGCTTCACACAGTTACATTGTGACACGATGATTAATCCAAATTTCGTGTCAGTGTAACAAGGTTGTGTTAAATGCGATTCTGGTATTTTCTGTCATAATCATAAACTTTGACGCAACAGACACGACAATTTTCTCAAATAACTGACATAAACCAATGCATGCAATCATAGCTACCATGCTGCGGAAACAATGATTTTGATAAAATGTCGAACTGTGTTACACTTGACGCCATGTGTTGGAGCAAACAAACCGGTCGAAATTGGCCGATTAAGTACAGATTGTAAAAGATCAAGACAACTATTATCTTATTCATGACAGTAAAACGAAGGAATAATGATTAAGAAAACATTAATAACTCACCTTCATGCAGTTGAAAGCAAATATTTGAGTTGAAAAACGGTTCTTCCGTGATGATATTGGCCAAAACTGGAAAATCCCGCACCGGCATCACCGCGTTTCACTCAGAGTTCGAAGCGTTGACGCGTCACTTTATTTTGTGTCCCACAAGCTTTTGCGTAGCTATTTCTGTGTGAAACGTCACAGGTTTGTGCTTAATCATGGACCGTTTAGGCGACGTCATCTGTGCACTCTATTTTTAGCTTTGTTGTCGAAGGGGGGGTTTCAAAGGTTGGAGCGTTACCTGCGTTTCACATGCGACGCGAAATTTTCGAATGTTTACTTTTCGACTGTTTTATGCGTTTATTTCCTGAATCATTCTTTCAATATATTCTTTTCCCTCGACTACATGCATTTACCGGTCTGCCTTTCGCTATATGATGTTACATGCTGTACTGGCGACAGCAATCGACGATCGGAATGTGTGACACGAAAGGTAACGCAGGTGACGGTTGTAAATTAATGATGTGTTATGAAAACGAATAAAGCGGTGCGAAAATATTGACTACCATAGCGCAGAAAAAACACTTTTACCACATAGCAAACACTCAAAAAAAGTTTTAACAGTTGTCATGCATTGTATGAAGCCATTGTTTTGGGCAACATTTCTCGGTCCCCTTTTCGGACGCCATTTTGAAGGCATTTTTTGATGTTTAAATTAACATTACTAAAAATCATGGAAACTACCAAAGTTTTTCTTGATGGTGTCGTTTCTTCAAAACTATAAGAACACTTTCATTTAAGAAATATAGTCTGAGAGCGACAAGGTTTTTTTTTTACAGCATGAGAAATAGAGTCACCCCCAATAGTGACCAGAAGCAAAGAATGACTCATTTAGCGAAACTTGTACAACTTCTCCACAATGGCACGTTATTCTCTTATTCACTACAGACAGACGGCTTTTTCAAAAAGTAAGCTTAGTTTTAAAAAGCACATGAAAACAACGTTTGCACGCACTAAGCCTGACCATCAGGTGTCACAATATTGAGAATTCTGTATTTATAAATATTAACAATTTTTCTGACAGGGTATATATTTTCTGAATGGCTGCCTTGGCATTTTTTTGACATTCAAGTGTCATGAAACTGACAAACTACATGCATTTCCAGTGTAGTCAGTAGCCGCATGCAAGATAGTCACTTAAGGAAGTGGGATGAGAAAGGAGCAAATGCTCTTGGATTGCTTGCACAAAATTGGTTTAGATTCTAGTTGGCTATGGGCCTGACAAATAAAGTTCCCATGCACATGCATGCAAGTGTGATGGCAAGAAGCTTTGAGTGAAGAGACTCCTTAAATTAAGAAAATAAAATCTGTTTTAATTAATCAAATTGACAGGCAACCTTTTCAGAGGTAGAGCTGCAAAATAGAGACACATGGAAAAGGAATCGGTTGCCACCAGTTTCAGACTTGAAATCAGCAAGCTAATGACATTACAGCGTTTTGGGGGGGAAAAAGAGGGAAAAAAAAAGAGGAAAAGGGGCAGTTCAAGAAGCACTGATGCTGCAATGGTTTCAAAATTTCCATGGCTGGGAACTTAGGGCTGGCATCTTATGCGCACACACAGTATGCATGCGGACATTCATGCTTGCATACATGTACGTGCACGTACACATAAACACATATTTCTACATGCATGCACACACACACGCACGCACATGCTTATACAAATGAATACGTCAAATACTCTCATTGTTCACTGTCTTCTGTCTCTGGCATGGTGGGAGACGGCAGAGGAAAGTTTCTGCTTCCTCATTCTACAGCCAAACACCTTGCTGAGGTTTCTGATTTGCCTGGCCAGTGCCAGTTTCTTTCTCAGCTCTTTCAGTGCAGTAGTTATTGTTGTTTTCTTTTATTTTTATCTTTTGGTTTTTTTTTCTCGTGTGTGTTTTATATGCCCTCCCCTCCTCCTTCTTTCTTTCCCACCCCCTCTGCTCCTTCCACTAGGCCGAAAAGAAAACGTTTTATGGAAATTCTAGAAAGACGTTTTTTTCTGGTTTCATACTGGCAAAAAATAATTTAGTCTAAAAACGTTACTTTCACTATTTTAAGGATTTGGGAAGACCGTTGTTTAGGGATTCTGTTGTATTGGTTTTATCATGTCATCGTCATGAACATTTTTTTTTTTTTTTTGCGGGTTTTAAAAATTTAACCCCAGGCCACTTTTCTTGAAGTTAATTTTTCTTTATTTTCAAAACTTAAGTACTGCCCTTGGTAAAATTAATGTAATGTGTTAAATATAAAAGCCCAAAATTGTTATGTACATTTTTTGATTTATAAAAAACCCTCTTTTGACATTTGTGTAAAACTTGGGGGCAGGCAAAGGGGGGGGGAAGGGGACGGGGGTTGTGGCCACGTCAGGAAAAGGGGCCCAGACGCCCCACCCCAAAAAGGCCCGGGAAACACAGATCCCAAAGGTCTTTGGGCCCAATGGCCCCTTTGGGGTGTGGTGTACCGGGCCAAGCTAGTCGACCCCAGATTGGGGGCCCCTCAAAAGGTTTTGCAGGACAACGTTCAAGGTAAACCCCCTTTCCCAAAAATCTGGGTATATTTTAAAAAAAACAAGCCATTCCCAAAAAGATGCTCTCAGATCTGGGAAATAGAAAAAAAAAAATTTTTTTTAAAACCCCGGTTTGGCCAAGAAAAGCTTTTCCTTGTTTTTTTAGTCTTCAAACGGGACAAGGGCCCACAATCTGGGCCATTTTTTGAAAACAAGCCAGTGCCAAAAGTCTCCCCAAAATCAAAAAAAATTGGGGGAAAAAAAAAGTTTGTTTTTACAAAAAATTTTGCATGCAAATTGTCTTTTACTGTTGCAGGGGTGAAACCAAAACTCCAAAAAGGGGGAATCCCGTTTCGAAATGGCTTTGCCGGGAAAATTCCGGACACGGCGTTCTTTTGTGGTCGATTTTCCCCTTTTTGGGGTAGTTTTCGGTAAAGTGCGTTCTTGAACAACTCGCCATCCCGGCCGTCCAAGTTGTTGCAAAATTTGTTTTTTCGTTTCCCGCCTTTTTCACGATGGGCCTACTCCGGTTCACGTGGGGAACGTTTTAACGGAAAACGATTTCTTCAGGGTTGGGAACAAACCCCCGTCGCCCTAATCTATCTGAATCTGCTGCACTTCTTTGCTTTTTTGACCCACGATCCCGTTTGGGCGGGGAATGAAACACGTCGCGATCAAAGCTTCTGCCCCCCAACAAAGGGCCCTTGGGGCGATGGCTGGAAAAAAGAGGTCCAAAATTGTGGCAAAAAGGGGAAAGGGCACACATTTCTGATTTTGGTCACCGCAAAACCACGCTGCTCGTTGCCCGGTGCATCGCTGCTTGCAGGCCATCAAAAGGGAAAAGCTCTGGCAAAAACGGCACTCAAAAAGCTGTCAATACAAAAAAAAACCAAAAAAATGCAAAGGTAGGCAACGCCGCCCCTTCTCCCCTCTCTCTCTCTTCCTCTCCCCTCCCCTCTCTCCCCTCTCTCTCTCTCTCTCTCTCTCTTCTCTCTCCCTTCTTCTTTTTTTCCCTTCCAAAAATACTGGTTCCCCTCAAAAACGATGGGTTCTCCTCTCTCTCTTTTTAATCATGTTGCTATGTTAAATTTGTCTTTATGAATGTTTATGTCTGAAATAGGTATCCCTTAAAAAAAAGGACAGTTTTGTTAAACTAGGTTTTGGGCCCAAAAATCTTAAACCCTTGGGAAATTAAAAATAAATTTTTCCCCTCTCTCCCCTTTCTCTTTTCCCCTTTTTCTTTTTTTTCTCTCTCTCTCCTTTTCCCTTGGAAAAAGTAATGCACCGTCTGTAAAAAAAATTTCTGCATAACATAAAAAATTTTATGTGGTTTAGTGTTTTTTATTATTTTTTTATGTTTTCGAAAGTTTTCTTTTCATTTTTTAAATTTTTTTTTGGGGGGGGGGGGGGGACAGCAAAAGTTACTCGGGGACACAAATTAGTCAAAATTTCATTTTTAAAAAAACATCAAAATTTCCCTCAAAATGGTCGGGTTTTTTTAATAGGAAAATTTTAAAAATTTGTTTCCCGCTTCAGGGGGTTTTGGGCCCCCTAAACCCCCGACAAGGGGCTCTCCCCCGACCCCCCCGAGGGGCCTCCCCCCCCCTGGACCCCCCCCTTTTCCCCAGGTTTTCCCCAATTTTTCCCAAAAGGTTTTACCCAGGCGGGTTGCCCTTTCAAAAATTGATTTTTAGATCTTTAAGGTTTCTGTATTTTTCACCGTAGTTTGTTTGGTTTGTAAAATTTGATTTTTAAGAAATCAAACCATTCCGGGAAAATTTTGAAAAGAGGGAAATTTTGTTTCAACTTAAAAAGGGGGAAAGTTTATTTGGTTTTTTAAACTTCTGTCCTCATGATTTTTTAAAATTTTTTTTTTTTTTGGATGGAAAAAGGGGTATCATATTTTGTAATTTTTTTTTAAAATCCTAGTTTAACCTTAATTGCTGGGTTTTACGGAGGGGTTTTGGGGTTTGCGTTTTTGTTGTCTGACTCTCGTTTCCCCAAAAGTTTGGATGCTTTGTAAAAATTTTTTCCCTCCCACACACCACCAATACGTCCCAGGATGCCAGGAACACCGAGTTAGATTTTTTTTTTCTTTATAATTTTTTTGTGCCTAACCATCAAAACATACTTTCCCAGGGAAAAGGGGGTACAAATTAAAAACATGTCATAACAATATAGATAAAGATATCATTACATGGGAATTTTAAAAACACAGAAAATCATTTTCATATCTTGAAAACTCCAGATCTCGCCGGCGCCTTCCCCCGGTTGTGTCACATTTTTAAAATTCAGTCAAACAGCCCGGGTTTTCCACAGAAACCCAAACCACAGTCTCAAACAAAAAGGGAAGACAAAGAAGGAAAACCCAAGGGCCCCCCACAGGGGATAACCCAACACCCGGCACAAAAAAAAGCAGGAAGAAGAAAAAAAAAGGGTTCTAATAAAAAGCACAAAAAATTTCAGTCAAACTTTCAAAAAAGAACCCCCAAATTTTTTACAAGGAAAAATTTTGAACCCAAAGGGGAAACCGCAGATTCACAAAGCCCCGCAACCCCAAGAAGAAGAACCTTTAGATTCATAAAGCACAGCAATCCACAGATGAAAAACCCTTTGATTCATAAAGCACAGAAATTTCCACAGATGAAGAACTGAAGTTTTCAAAAACCCCACAGAAAAACCTTTGAAGAAGAACCGAGAATTCAAAAAAGCACAGCAACCCACCAAAAAAGAACTGCAGTTTTCTTTAAAGCACATTTAAACCAAAAAAAGAACGCATTTTTCAAAAGCACAGCAGTCAATTAAAAAACCCCGGGGGCACAAAATTTTAAATTTCGTTTCGACGTCCCGTTGAAAAAAAACCCAATTTTAAAACTTCCCGGTTTTAATACAAAAAGTGTTCCATAAATTTAAATCGCCCCCGACACACATCCCGTGGTACAATTGGGCCCACAAAAAATCTTCGGGAGTTTTAAGTCACTCTGGGCCACAGCCTTCCACCCTTTTTTATAACAAATAATTTTCTGGAACATTCCGCTGGTACCTTTCATCAAAAGTAACCCCCCAAACACAATTAATTTCGATATACCGGGATTTGAAAGTCAGCCTCTCCCCCTTGTAACCCTAGGGAAAAAAACGATGTTAAAAAAAAAATAAATTTGGCGGAACCCCAAAACCCGCCCGGCCCAAAATTTAAATTTCTTGCCCCCTTTCCCCTTCTCAAATTTATAAATTTTTTTCATCAGTATTTAAACCTTTGTCATTTTAGTTAAACGTCATAATTTCCGTTGACGTCCCCAAACTCCCCCCCTAAAACAAAAAACAATGCCCGGGAATTTGGTTTTTTTTTAAAAAAGAAGTAAACAAACAGCAAAAATACAAAAACCTACAAATTACATTCACTGACGGAAAACGAACCGCTCACAAAAAGCAGTTCGTGGAGCCCTTTCCGGGGAATTTCCCAAACACAACGAAGAACAAAAGTTGTCGTCCCACAAAACTCTGAAGCCCTTTTACAGCTAGCTTGTTTCTGCCCACACGGTCAACCCTCCATACCCACACGGATAAAGAGGGGGCGGCTGGGCAGGGGCGGGCACCCCACACCCGGAGGCAATGCATTTATGAGTCTACTGACCACCCCGGTCAGCCTCTCCATTACCCACAGGGGTAGAGACCACACATGTCTCCCAAACCACTTCGGGCACCCTTTCCCATACCCCCCCGGGGTTTGGGGGAGACAATGGATAAAATTCCCGCTCAATATTTCTGAAACGCCTTCTCCGGATTCAGAATTTTTAAACTAGCGAATAGACGGGTGTAAAAGGAAAAATCTAAATTCACTGGAGCAAATTTACAGCCCCCCAAATCAACAGAACTACTTTAAACCTGAACAAAAAAGTATTAACCATTAATTTAAAAACCACACAGGTGAGAAGACAAGTTCCCTAAATTTCCCTCAAATTTTCAGCACCCCCAAGGAGTGAAACGACCCCGTACAATCTTTTTTCCTAAACAAAAACCCAAAAACTGGGAGAGGCATACAAACTGTTCGAGGGGGCTAAATGATACCAAGTTTAAAACATGAAAACCAATTCCCCCCCTCTCAAAAACCTCTTTAAAAGGGAAAAGGGGGATCAAAAACTTTTTTTTCTAACGGGGGACATCTGTTGAAAGGGGGATCTCAAATGGGTACACCCACCTGAAAAAAGAACCTTTTTTGGGGGGTAAAAATGTCCTGAAAATCATCAAAAAATTAAAACCAAAACTCCCGGTTTTTTTGTCAAAAAAAGGGTACAATCAAACTGTCCCAAACAAACCTTTTCATCGGCATGGAAGACGCCATGGGGAACAGTTGAATTTGAGAGTGGGTAAAAGCGTCACAAAAGTCCTGGACACCCCAAACCTGTACAAACAAATTCATAAACCAGTACAAACGATGGAAAGGGGGAAATCCACAGAAAGCCCAAACCCGGAAAAAACCCCTCAAGGAAAAATTTCCTGCTCACAACCCCCAAAGGGCTATTTCTCCCCCAGCATTGAAGTCCCCTTGTGAAAGAGGGCCCTGTGGTAAAAAAATTTAAAGTAGACCAGCAACACAGCAGAAAAAGGGCCAACTGAAAGCAAGACTTCAATGTTTAAACCTTCTTTTTTGAACAAGATCAAAAAGGGAAATTTTCAGATCACGGGGATCTAAACCCCAAACCCTTTTTGTCCACAAAAAAGCTTAGCTTAGCCCTCTATCGGCGGCCAAAGGGAAAGGTTCACCAGATACATCACAAAAATCACCCCTCACAGAAAAAATCCCCCCACATTACCCACAAAGAGATCTTTCAACAGGGCTATCCAAGTCACAAAAAAGTCAAATCACCCCCAAAATTTTAAGGGGCAAACTGACTGGGAAAAATAAACCAGTGGAAAACTTTTTCCCCACGACCCCCAAAAGAAACACACTTCCTGTGGTTCCTAGCATCCCCTTTTACTGTCAGAAACAAAAGTTTTCGGAAAAGCCCACAAATGGGTTGCACCATTTTCCGTAGAAAAAGAAAAACCCAAAATGCCCCTTCACAAAACCCAAATCCAACTAAAATTTTTCCCTTTAACTCCCCGCAGCTTTGACAAGCGAAAGGGTATTTAAGAACAAGCAAAAAGCAATGACGTTTGCTTTTCACTGAGGTCTTGACCCAAAAGTTTGGGGGTTTTTAAAATACAAAAGGACATTCATCTGGGTGGTAAAAAGGGGGCAAAATTTTACAGGGGTTTTTTTACCTGAAATTTCCCGGACACCCCGCAGCTACATGTTCCCGCTTTTTACCCCAAAAAACACCAACACTTGCCAAAAATGATCAGAAGCACTTTCTGAGGAAAATCTTACTGCCAAGGGATAACGGGGCCACGACCACGATAACGGCTACCCCCAAAGTTTTTTCCACGACCCCTGAGAAAAAAAAGCCTGATGCCATAATAACAAATACCCACCCAAAAATTTCTTCCCCCGATCAGCCGAGGACCCGAAAATTTGTGGCCAAGTTTTGAAAAGTTTTAAATATTTTGTTTTCCCTGTTTAGATGACCCCAGTACGGGTTCTAACAGACTGACCCGGGGTAGGCATTTTTTGCAAAAATGACCAGGGGTTTTTAAAACCCAACAGGGGCAAAAAGGGTTTTTATTGATCGCTTTTTAAAAAAAAACCCTTTGTTGGATGGCACTTACTGTATGACTCTTTCAGGGCTTGATTTATTTCATCAAAAGTTTTTACATCCCCTCTCAAACAAAAAAGGGCCCAATCCTTAGAGGGCACACTCCAAAAACTGCTCCACGCAAAATAAGATCCACCCCGAAACTTTAAAAGACTTATCAATTTTGACAAAGAGACCCAACGGTCAAACAAACGCCCCAAGTTCAACTGCAAAAGGGCTCGAAAGGTTTTATCGGAGGTGCTTTGCCCCACCGGGAAAACCCCTTACCCAAAACCTTTTGGGGTAATTTTAAATTTTTCGCAAAGCTCCTTTCAAAAGCTGTAAGGCAAAAACATTTTTTTCTGAGAGACTGATTGAGAGTTAAAACAGAACCCCCAGTTGTGGGAGCAGGTAGGTTACCCCCAAACTCCAGGAAACCTTCCCAAAAAAACGACATGGGGGTTTTTAAAAAGGGAAAAAAAGTAACTTTTTTCTCATTTTTTTTCTTTAAAAAAGGGGGGAACTTAGGAAAAAGTTTGGGGGGAGGGGCGGTTTTAAAACCTTGGGGAAAAACCCCAAAACCCGACTCTTTACTGTCCTTTTCCCCGAGACCGCACCTGCCTGAGAAGTTATTTTTTTAAATGAAATTTTTTTGTTTTTCCCCTAAACCTTTTTGCAAATTTTTTTTTGTTTTTCCTGCATTCTTTTTTTTTTCTTTTGTATCTGCTTCTTTTTGTTATCTCTTTCTTCCTGCTCAACCCGAAAAATTTTTTCAATCGCATTCTTTCCTTTTCTTTCCATGTCCTGGGCAATACACTTGTCAACAAAAGGCCAACCATATTTTTCCCTTCCCAACCCCATACCTTACCTCGTTGTAAAATTTAGCAAAAACTTTGGGCCCGTCCACAGAGGGGCACAACAGGACTTTCTTCCCTTTGCCTTCGTGCCATCTTTAAAATATGAAATAATTCCCCGTCAAACCCCCGGGACACACATAGTGGGTCAAATATAAACAATTGCTATCACAAGCAAAAAAAGGGGGGAAACCCCTGTCCACTAAAAATATTTGAATTTTCCAAAAGGGATTTTTTTTTTTTCAAAACAAAATTAATGGCAAACAAATTTAAAAAGGGGCAAAATATTATCAAAACCCCAAACCCAAAACAAAGATAGAGGAAAAAACAATTTAAACAGGATTTTTGGGATAAAGGGAGAAAGAAAAAAAAATTGGTTTAAACAAGCTAAATTTTCGCAACAAGTTTTAAACAAACCCAAAGACATGAGAGTAATAAAATATAACAATGTTTTGTTTTTTTTACCCCACAAGCATTCAAAATGAAACCCAAATAATGAATTTTTTTTTTTTTAAAACTGGTTTCCCGGGCAGCCCCTCCCCCACTCACTCTTCAAGAGAAAAGAACCCAAAAAATGCCCCCGGGAAGCAACACAAACCCCAATTTTGAAGAAACAGAAATTAAACAGAGAGAAACTGAAGTTTAAAAAAAAAATTTAAAACCCACAAAAGGGAAGGAAGAATATGTACTTGGAAAAATAGGCCCCTTTGATCTCCAGAAACTAACAAAGGAGGGTACCCCGTTTTTGTTGGAGACGGGGGAAAAAAAAGTTGAAAAAACGTCATAAAACAAAAAAAATACCAAAACAACTCCAAATTTTTCAAAAGGGAAAATCTTTTGAACGTGACCTATCACTTCAATTGGGCAAATTTTAGGGTTTTACAAAAAACAAATCCTTCCCCTAAAGGGTATTTTTAATTTTAATAGCAAAAAAACATTTAAATACGGGGTCCCAGATGTTACGGAAGGTGTGCGGTTTCGGGGGTTTTTTTGTCTGACTCCGCTCTCAAAAATTTGGATGCGTTTTTAATTTAAATTTTTCCCCCAACACACCCCCCACACCATACGTACATGGGGTAGCCAGGAAAAAACCCCCGAGTTAGATTTCTTTTTTTTATAATTAAAGCTGCCAAAAACCCTCAAAACATTCAATCATGTGAATTGGTACAAATTAATTCTTTCCACTTTCACAGCATAAAAGATCAAGAAATCAATACAAAAAGGGAAATTTTAATTTATTTAGTATATATTACCCTATCTTTATATCACTCACAGATCTCGCCGGTGCCTTCCACAGTGTTCCATACAGTCAAAGCTCGGGTTTAAGTTTCCCAACAAAAGTTTACAACACAAAAAAAAACAAAAGGATAACCAGGGCCCCACATGATAAGCAAAAGCCTTACAAACAAAAGCGATAAGAAGAAAAAACCCGGGGCTTTTATATTAAAGGGGCACAATAAAAACACGTCGAACTAACAGAAGAAGAAACCCCAAAATTTTCAAAGGGCCCAAAAGAAGAGAAAAAACCCAGATTCACAAAGCACATAAACCCTAAAAAAGAAGAACCGCAGATTCAAAAAAGACACAATCCCCCGATGAAAAAACTGCAGATTCATAAAAACACAGTAAACCAAAAGAATGCAGTTTCCCCAAAAACAAAAGCAGTCAAAAATTGAATCCCTTTGGAAAAACACAAAAACTTCGATTTCACTTTCCGTTGAAAAAAACCCAAATTAACTTCCCGTGGGATTGATCTACATGTTAAAATCAATAAATTCAGCCCCCACCAAAACAATTTCCCCTGGGGACAATTTGGGCCACAAATAATTTAAAAGGGGTTTTAAGTCCCCTTCCCCGGGGACACAGCCTTCAAACTTTTTTTTAAAAAAAATAAAAATTTCTGGAAAAAATTTCCGGGTACCGGCATCAAAAGTATCCCACATAAAACAAATTTAAATTCGTTTTACTATGACTTGAAAGTCACCCTTCCACTTGTTAAAAAAACGGGGAAAAACGATGATTTTTAAAAAAAATAAGTTGGCTGGAAAAACCAAAGCCGCGGCCCCTTTGTTTTGGGGTCCCCTTTCCCCTTTTCAATAACATTATTTTTTGCATTTAGTTCCCTTTATTAATTTTTTTGTTGACTAAAAATTTTGGTTTAAGTCACAATGGTTTAAAACCCCGGGTTTTCCGAGGAACAAACTTTGGGGAATTTAAGCGTAAACTCAAAAAGGGGGGCTTTTTATGTTGCGTCCCTAAAATTTAAAAAGCCTTTTGGGGTTTTCTGTTTGGTTTTTTTTAAAAATGATTGGAAATATGTATTTTTCTTTTACTTAAATTTTTTTCTCACATGAAAAGTTCCCACTCAGGGCCCTTTTTAAATTTAAAAAAAAAGTGATAGTCCTGCTTTTTTGGTTTTTAGTTTTAATTTTTAAAAAGCTACCATGTGAGTTTAAACAATTTTTTTAAATTTTGGGGAGTTTCTTACGCTGTCTAGGGTGGACCCAGATGAAGGGAATGGAAAGGGGCAGAACATTTCTCTGTCAGGGCCCGAAATCCCTTGCAGGGCTTACGAAAATGCCAACCCAAAAAGAAGAGATTGATTTCCCCCCCTCATTGAAGACAGTTTTTTTTAAGTGGACTGTTGGTTTCTTGCTTTTAGGGGGGCTTTTCTTCCCCGTTTTTTGCCTTTGGGTTTTTGGACCCCACCCAAATGCCAGCGCCAAAACTGTGAGTTTTTAAGCTAATAATCCTTGGGGTGGGAGGGAGGTGCAGTTGGGTTTCCTCAAAAAAGTCACAAAATTAAGGACGTCATGCAAAAGGGGCTTAAATTTGTTAGGGCATTTGATATCAAATGATTTTTTAAACATTTTTGTAAAACCTAGGTTTTTTTTAATTTTCTTATGAAAATATTACATTTCTGCAATACAAATTTTTACTTGTAAAGCATCAAGCAAACTAGTTTTACTGAACTTTTCAAATTTAGTTACTTCTTTTCTCTTATTTCTATTTCTGATCTCCAAACAAATTTTTTTTGATCAAACAACTTTTATAACTTGATTACTTTTAATCAATGTCCAAACAAAGATTTTAGATTGCATCATACCAGATTTTGTATACATAAAACTTTGTGGGTGTACTTTGCTCTGCATGCTTGCGTCTGTTAGTGCGTTCGTCATGTTTAATACTTTTAGACGGGCGCAGCGAAGCAACATCGCTTCCTTGCATGCGCGTACACTGCACATGCTTACAACTGTTGCAGACGCGCAATTTTCGCACTTTTTTATTTGATTTTACGTCTCCTAATGTAAACCTGACAATCAGTTGTTGCATATCAACGGATAGGGTAAGCACGAACTTTGTAATGAGCATAGAATTAAATACTTTTTGGGTAAAATGCTATACTACTGTTCCAGAAACAACATAAGTAAAACGTAGGAGAACACAATCTTGTTTACGTTTGTTTGGTTAGTATGACAACAGCAAATGAGAAGAAAAGGGGCATAAAATTTCACTCTTACTTTGAACAGAAGCAGAGAAAGCCTGAGGTATTCAATATGTGTAATCCAAGTGAATTTTTTTTAAAGGAAATTAAATCATTGCACACAGTACACGCTTTTCACATGTTTTGGCTTCAGATGATAGGATGTATTTACTGTTAAATACACAGAGCAGATAAATCAAGCTCAGATTCTTTCGATAGATTTGTACACCTTTACCCCCTCATTTTCTGAATTACTTTGCTGAACCAGTTCTAAAAGCACATGTCATTCTCCTTCTGCCCGATATATTGGTGTAGCAGGAAATTCCACACGTGCTTTCCCAGTGCCAGATGGGTCTCTTTGTTCAGACTATTGTTCGGACTACTCTGGGGTCACAAAGGTCATCGCTTGTGCATGTAAACTTACCCTTCCAGTGGCTAGAACCCTGTTCTAAATATTTATGGCGGCTGCATCCCGTAGACGGTAGACAAGAGAACATTGGAATTTTTTTTAGTTGTGCCGTCATGGAGGCACGGCACGTCCGGGCAGTACAGCAGTGCTGCCATCACCAGGGACAGCTCGTCGTGAACGGCACGGCTTTCAGAGCAAGTTACTTAGTTTTGAGTCGCAGTGGAGTTTACAGCTGGAGAGACCAAGCTGTGAATGCAGGTGAGGGAAAGGAATGTTTTCTGCAGGCCGCTCCCCACCAGCCAGCTAACCGCACTGTATTCGGCCAACTGAATGTCATCTGTGCATAGCTGGTCTGGCAGCAATGCGTTCGGCAAGGTTGAGCGGCCATTACAAATGGGGCTGTAGGTTTGATAATTAGTTATTTGTTATGAAAACTGTAATATATCTGCACTATTGAGATGACTGAATTGGCGAATTCCTAACAATTCTTTTAATACCAAACTCGACTGGGTTTTATTTTCTTGTAGAAAACATAGATGCCGCATGAAAGCTTGTACGCAAGTGGTCAGGCAATATTAGAACAATGACAACAAACACAATATTGTGCAAAAATGACGTCATCACTTTCTGGGAAGTTAATTTTCCATAGTTAAGTAGTACACAAGTTTGATACATGCCTCTGCTCAACTACAGCAACAAAAATATTGGATTACAAATGTGTAAAGCCTTGTTTGTTTGCCCTTTCACTAAGTGTCTCAATAAGGACGGAAATATAAAGCTGTGGGGTCGACTAAGTTGCCGTCACTATCGCACAGCGCATCGCGAAAAGGTTACTTAAAACTGACTTGTATTTTTTCACTTGCCTCAATGCAGAAAATGTGCAATCCATCCTGTGTAACTTGCCAGGTGATAGCCCTGTTTGAATGTGACTTTGAATCAGTTTGAGTGTGAGTGATACTGATGGTAATGGATAACTGTCCACTTAATTTTACTGCACTGGACAGTTTAGCAGCCAAGCTGCTACTGAATCAGTGATGATGGCTTACAAAGCTGAGTAGACTGTACCAGTATGTGTGCACTCAAATCAGTCTTCGGTGTTATTGTATGAAATGATTAAGAACTGGGATTTACAAAGTCTGATTACCAGTGTCTTTCTATAGGTCTGCACACACTATGGGGTATGCCTAAACTGTCAAATCTTCCTCAGTTTGAAACAGATCCCTCTGTCCCCCCACTTTTTTTTTTTTTTTTTTTTATCTGGGAAGGATTTTTAAAGCTAAGAATTTGTGTTTATGGTTGAATTAGAATGAATGTATACTACATTCATTTCATAATAAACGTTTCTTTGTGTTTTGTTTTCCCGTGCCTGCCCCTGGCATTAAAATGATAAATTACCCCAACACAGTTTCTTCTGGGTTTTTTACTTCCATACACATCATAGTAAGACTTTTTTCTTTCCTATCCTTCGCACTTTTTTCTTCTTCTCTTCTTCTTTGTTATCTCCCCGCCTTCATCGATTGAAGATTCTGGCATCAACAAGGGGGGTTCCGGTTTGCTTGGGAGTTGGGTCAGTTTATGCAGCCATGCTCACTACCTAAACTGCATGGACAGTGGCAGGGGAAGTGGGGGCCACCACACTCACTATTTCAGGCCTCTAACCATACTTTTGGTAGGCCCTACTGAGTGGGTGGGAAGGGTTTGTACTCTGGGCAGGGGGTGGGGGGAGGGGTCGGGAGATGGGGGCGGGGAGTGTGGGGGTGAATGGGGATGGGGGGGGCAAATAAAGGGGTAGACTGAAAGTCCACCACCGAGGCTGATTGAATGCCTCAGGTGGGAGCCTTTTAAAAACACCCTGGTGGGCGGGAAAGAAGGAGTATTTTCTATAGTTCCTGCTGTTGGGACTCCAAGGCATACTGGTGCTCATGAAAGGTCGAGTGGCGTATCCAGTTTTCAAGAGTCTGGGCGCATGATTGGTCTCGACTGTGATGTCACCATGGTGGAAATTTGTACAGTGTTGCCCAGGGCGGATTCTTCTTCCGCCGATCTTCCAGTGATGTCCATTTCAGTTGATCAAGCATTTCTCCCCGCTCGATGTTTGGGGGTAGCGGTTTACTACCCAGGGGGCAGCCCTCCCTCTGGATCTTCTCGAGGGACTGTATATTATTGTCAGTGTGCGGTCCCAAACTTCGCACGCATATTCCAGCTGGGGCGCACCATGGTCTTGTATGCTTGGTCTTTGGTGGAGATGGAGCCGACCTTTAAGTTTCGTCGCGGGAAAAGCCAAGGGCCCTTGCTGCTTTCGGGCGCCCGTTTGTTTGTGTGTTTCTTCCAGCTGAGATCGGTGGAGAGGGTGACACCGAGGTACTTGGCATCGCTGGAAAGACTTTAGTGGGGGTCTCTCAATGGTATGTTTTTTGGGCCATCGCTTGCCAAAGTGTAGCGCCTCACACTTGTCCGGGTGGAAGGACATCACCATTTTTCTTCCCAGTCGCAAGTTTGTCCAGTGTCTCTGCAGATCGTGCGGGTCGGCGGCCTGGTGATTGTCTTGTGACAGGCCGTGTCATCTGCAAAGAGCCGTACGGTGGAGGTCAGGCCCTTGGGGAGATCATTAATATAAAGCAGAAGAGGCAGGGGCCGAGGACAGAGCCCTGGGGGACTCCTGACTCTACAGACACGAAGGTGGAGGGACGCCATCAACAACAACTGCTTGCCCCCTGTCACTGGGAAGCTCTGGATCCAGTTGTTGATGTTCCCGGGTGATTCCATAGTGCTGTAGCTTGTGGTCGGGAGGGGGTGGGACACCTTGTCAAAGGCCTTTGCAAAGTCCATGACTAGCATGTCTGTTTGCTTGCCTTTCTCCCTGCAGTAGGTATCTCATCCAAAAGGGCCCTAACAGTTTGGCTGACACAGGACCGCTGCTTCAAAAGCCATGCTGTTCCCTGCAGAGGATTTTATTGCTCTCTGCGAAGTCCATGATGTTGTGGACAATGATATGCTCCACACCTTTCCAGTACGCTGGTCAGGGGATGGGGCGTAGTTTGCTGGTCTGTACCGTTCGCCTTTCTTGAAGATGGCAAGACATGGGCGGTCCTCCATCCAACGAACAGTGCCAGATTTGATGGGACTGGAACAGCAGCGTGAGGGCGGGTGCGAGTTCGCTGGCAGCTCCTTCAGGATTCGGGGGGTGATGCCGTCGGGGCCGGGGCCTTCCTGGACTTCAGGTTCCTCAGCAGCTTCTTGACGCCCTCTTCCCCGACAGTGATGGTGCTGCACGTTGGTCCGTTGGTATTTGGGCTGAGCCCTGTCCTGGCTTCAAAGTCTTCAGGAGTGCAGGTGTCCTCTTGCGAATGCCGACTGAAATTGGCAATTTAGGATCTCGGCCTGCCCTTTGGGCGTCCGTTACAAGGGGGCCATCAACTTCAGGGGAGAGACTTTTGAAGATTCCGTCTTCTTGGCTTTCACGTAGCCCCAGAACGCCTTGGAGACTCTGCCACCATCTTTGTGCTGTCCTCGATGAGATGAGCTGTATGGACCAATAATTTCTGCGAAGTTGGCGCTGGACTTGACGCTTCAGCTGTTTAAGTTCCTGAAGGTGTCCTGGGTCGCCAAACTCTTCCACCTCTTGTGGGCTCTGTCTCTTTTACGGATGAGTGCTTTGTCTTGTAGTCCACCCAGGGCTTCCCTACTTGGCCTTTGGAGTAATGTGCGGGATATGGGATGGACATCTGGTGCGGGCCCATCCCTAAATGCAGTCCAGATCTCTTCAGTGTCACTGCTGGGGGTCGAAGGAGCAAGGATGGAGTTGCGAGTTTTACAGCAGAAAGCGTGTAGTGCAGGCCAGTTTGCTTGCTTGTGGGCAGGGACAAGCCTCCTGGTGTTGTTGCGTCGCTCTGGCTGAATCGGGAACTCCAGTAGACTGCAAAGTGATCGGAGATTCCGGAATCCTTCGTGCGTGGGACCAGTGTGGGAAAATTGGTTACAAAGAGGTCGAGGTTTTTATTCTCTCGTGGGGAAGGTGACCACCCTGCTGTAACCCCTGTCGTTGAGGCCAGGAACTGTGTGTGCAGTCCGGGGATAGACACGGGGAGTCTGAGGCTGCATGTTGTCCAGTCTCCCGAAGCCTGGAAGGGGTCAAGACATTGGTTCTTGGCCCTGGCCCCTTAGTTGGACTCCAAGGTGGGTGGGTAAGGGAGAGATGAATCACAATAAACTAAATATGACTTCATTAAAAAACTCCCCCCCCAAAAGGAAGAGAAGGCAGTATCCCCTATTTCAGGGGAATTAAGAAACAGACAGTGATTCTGACAGTGAGGTAAGACAGGGGACAGGTTTCTGGGCTTCCTGGCTCGTGGTGGAAGGGACAGAGCAGAAAGACCCCTTTCAGCTCTGAGCCCTTTGCTGTCCAAAAGGGCTTTCATGGTATAGCAGGTGAACCTAGGTCCAAAAAACGTTTGAGGAATGGTTCTTTTTTCTTTTTCAATGTCGATCACAGAAGCAATCCGAACAGCTGCAAAGGCAAAAAAGCTTGTGGATAGGGAGATCAGGGTGACTCCCCATAAGCAATTAAATTCATCCAAAGGGGTGATTAGATGCAGAGATTTTGGCGGGTGTTTCAGAGGCGGGAAAAAAAAACGGAGCTGGCGTCCCAGGGGTGACGGAGGTGCGCAGGGGGACGTAAAGAAGGGTTCAAGGGGAGTGGCCACCAACACCCTCTTTCTGACCTTCTGCAACCCTGTGCTGCCTCCGGTCCCTCAAGGGTTGGTTACCTAAATGTTCATGTTCAGCTCTATGTGCCGTCCCCATTGAGGGGCTTCAGGTGCCAGAAGTTTGGCCATGTCAGGGATCGCTGTTCAGGCAAGAGGTATGCGGTGTTTGCTGCAAGGCAACCCATGATGGGCCCGTGTCAAATCCGGGACATGTGCTAAAATGCGGTGGCGACCACCCTCCTCTTCAAGAAACTGCCTCTTTGGATTTAGGGAAACTGCAATTCAAAGACTAAAGACTGAAAAGAAAATTTCCCCTTTTTTTAGGGCCCCCAACAGGTTGTGGCATCAGACGCCGACAGCCTCTTCCTATGCTTCGGCTGTAAGGAAAGTTCCCCCCAGTTTCCACCGATCATCTGCTGTCAGACTGATGACTTTACGTTTTCGAAGACACTGCAAGTACGAACTGTCAACTCTGGTGGAAGCAGGGCCACCACCTCTCAACCCAAAATGATTGCCCCTGGTGGGGCAAAAAATCCGCCACCCCTCAGACTGCCCAGCAGTCTACAACATCTGCTGCTGGGCAAAATTAAAAAACCAGCAGTTCCCCCTCGAACTCCTCTGTCCAGTGCCCGGGGCAGGCAAGGGAGTTCCACCCAGTGTGGAGATGGTGGAGATAAGGAAAAACCCTCCACCATCTCCCAAAACCAGACCTCCACCTTCTCCAAAATCCAGGCCTTTGTCACCTGCGGGCAAGTCTGCCCGCGGGGCCAAAGACCAACACAGTCCAGTGAAACTAAAAAATAAGTTCACTCCATTGGGCCCCAGATGCTGATGAGGAGATGACCTATCTCCTCCTTTCCCCGCCCTCTGCACCATGGATAATACAATAATCCATTGAAAAATCCGTGGTCTAAATTCCAACTTCGAGGAGCTGCAGCTTCTGTGTCAATCTATGAAACCTTCTGTCGTGGCTCTTCAAAAAAACCCAAATTCAAAACCAGAAGACCTTTTCTCTTTCTGGCTTTAATATTCTTTTAAAGCCTGCACACCTTCCACGTTGGGACTGTCGGGCGGGGTTGCCCTCTCCTTCACAAAATTTTGTTGTATAGTCCTGTCGCTCTTCTACCTCCCTTCAGGCTTAGCTGCGAGAGTCACTCTCCACAAGACTGTCACAATCTGTTTTCTTTATCTACCTCCATCTGTCCCGGTTGTCGTCAGACCTTGTCAGTCCCGTTAGGGGAACTTCCTCGACCTTTTTTGCTGTTGGGTGACTTTAAACGTCACAACCCCTTTGGGTATACCGGTTCGTCATCCAAAAGGGCTGCTGATTGAGGATGTCCTTTCGGATTTGGATTTGTGTTGTCTGACGACGGGTCTGCCCAAATTACCTCCATTCTTCCACAGGTTCACTTTCGTGTTTAGATTTGTCGTTTGTGGGCCCCTCGCGGTCCTGGACTATGAGTGTCTGTCCATGACGATCTGCACGGAAGTGACCATTTCCCTGTCCTTCTACAACCTGTAATAACTGAACACGTCTCTGTCCTCAGCATTTAAATTATAAGAAAGCAAACTGGGATCTCTTTGCAGCCACTGTTTCTAAGGGGTTCCAGGACACTGATTTTTTTCAGAGTCCTGACCCAGCTGAATCACTGACTAACATTATGATTAAATGTGCTAAGGCCTGTATTCCAGTGTCCCTTCCGATAAACTTCAAATGCCAAAAACACCCTGGTTCGATTCAGAATGCCAACAAATTTCTAAAGGGTTTGAAAACGGCTCAGCGTCAGGTAAACCAAAGACCTTCGGTCCCAACGCTCAGCCCAAACAGAAACTCCGTGCTAATCAAGACACACTTTTAAAATCAGTAAAAGTCGGTCCTGGAGAAGCTTTTGCTCCAGCTGACATCAAAACTTCTAAGAAAAAAGGTGGAACATCATTAAGAAAATCAAAGGGAAGAACACCTGTCCCACTTGAACCATCTCAAGTTTTCAGATTCTTAATAACAGAGAAGAAAGCATTGCTAATCTGCTTGCTTCAACCATTGAAAAGAATTCCTCCTCTTCTAATAAATCATCACTTTGTCAAAAACAAAGCCTAAAAGAAAAAAACACCCTGCAACTTTTTATCCGACAACATGGAAGACTACAATCTTCCTTTTACAATAAACGAGCTGAAATCTGCCTTACTCCTTGCAGCGATTCCTCTCCAGGTATAGATGACATTCATTATCAACTATGAAACATCTTCCGCAAGAAGGTCTGAACATCCTGTTACAGGTATACAACCACTGTGGACTACAGGGTTTCTTTCCACCCTCTGGCGGACAGCCCCCATTATTTCCCCTCCCCAAACCCCGGAAAAGATCTTTTTTAATCCATCTAACTACCGTCCCATAGCTTTGAAACCCGCGTGTCTGTAAATTGATGGAAAAAATGGTCCCAAAGCAGGCTCATGTGGAAACCGAAAAAACCGATGGCCTTTGGCGAAAGAACATGTGGTTTCCGCAAACATCGTAGTACAGTTGACCATTTGATTTGTCTGGAATCTACACTTAGGAACGCTTTTTAAACAGACAGCATGCAGTGGCAATTTTCTTTGACTTGGAGAAGGGCCCACATACCACCTGGAAATCGGGGATACTTCATTTATCTCCACGATCTGGGTTTCGAGGTCATCTTCCGCTTTTTATTCAAAATTTTTGGCAGAACGACAGTTTCAGGTCCGGGTTTGGCACCACTCTCTCTGATGTCCACGAGCAGGAGTTGGGTGTTCCACAGGGGGGCATACATCCCTGCCCTCTTTAGTATTAAGATCAACAACATTGTTCAATCAGTTCAGCAGGGTTCAGACGGCTCATTGTTTGTGGTTGATTTTTGGTCTACCAACTGGAAGCCTGTACCCGAGTGTCCAGCGCAGGCTCCACTTTGCGTAGATAAAATCCATCGGTGGGGAGATGAAACCCGGTTTCACCCCTTTTTTGCTACAAAAAACCCATGTATTCACTTCCAAATTCCGTCAGTTTTTCCAGATCCGAACTTCAAGTAGGGAAATCTCCCATCCACTGTTAAAGAGGCCAAATTTCCGGAGTCATTTTTGACCAAAACTTTCTTTCTCAGCCATATTAAAAACCTCAAAACTGCTTGCCAAAAGGCACTGAATATTCTTGCGGGTCGTAGCACACAAACCCACTGGGGCGCTGATAAGAAAACTTGGGTTTCACCTCTACAGAGCCCTGGTCCGTTTCCCAAACTGGACTAACGGTTGTGCTGTGTACGGGTCCGCAAGATCATCTTACCTCAAACTCTTGGACCCTATCCACCATCAAGGGCTTCGTCTCTGTCTTGGAGCGTTCCGCACCACCCCCGTGGTACAGCCTGTACGCAGAGGCAGGTGAACCTTCACTGTCCAACCGCAGGGTGAAACTGTCTTTGAATTATTACATCCGACTGTTCTCAGAACCGCAGAATCCGCCTATACTGTGTTTTTGACCCTCCGTTCCAAAAATAAGTTTGAAACAAACCCGAAATGTATCCGCCGTTTGGGCTTCGTAGCAGCCTCACGTGCGGAAAAGCAGGTAAGACCTGGAGTATTTCCGATTTTTCCAAGTTCCGGGTCAACCTCCATGGGCCTTTTTCACACCAGAGATTTGTTTGATCTCGCAGCTTTCCGTAAGGAGTCTACCACTCTCTGGCGTACAAGGCTTTGTATGCCGACTCTGTTCCAAATTCCCATCCTATCAAAAAGTTTTCACTGACGGTTCCAAGTCTGAGGATGGATGGCCTGTGCAGCCTACTGCCCTGGGGCTCCTTCTCAGATATTGTTGGAACATATACATTCAGATGCTTCTGTCTATTCTGCTGAACTTACTGCTCTAGTACTGGCTTTGAAGATAATCTCCCATTCTTCGAGGAGGGACTTTCTGGTTCTGTCGGATTCGTTGTCAGCTTTGGAGGCCATAGCTGGCCGCAACCTTCACATCCAGAACTTTTACTTTTTTTTGAACTTTTAGCAAGTTGAAGGCGGACGGTTACAACATTACTCTTGCTTGGTTCCTGGCCATGTTGGCATCGGCGGGAACGAAATGGTTGATCGTTTAGCCAAGAACGCCACAAGAGAGAAACTGTCCAACACTTATATCCCCTGCTCAGATGTGAAACCCAAAATTAACGATTATGTGAGAGACCTCTGGCAGGAGGATTGGAACACACAGACGAATAACAAACTCTTTCAGATCCGTCCAAACCTTAAAGACTTCCTCCCATCTACGTCGGGTGGTCGTAAAGAGGAAACGGTTCTGTGCCGGCTGCACACCGGCCATTCGTATTTTACCCATTCTTACCTTTTAAAGAGTGAAGAAGCTCCGTGGTGCATTCCATGTCATGCGCCACTCACAATGAAACATGTTCTTTTAGAGTGTTGGGACTTGCACGATGTGAGACACAAACATTTTACAGCGGAGTCCATGAAGATCCTGTTCAGGATGTCCCGCCTGACGTGATCCTTGGGTTTTTGAGAGAAATTAACATTTTTCATCTGATTTGAGATTTTACGGAAGAAGGATTTTTAACAAAGTTTCTGGTTCGTTTGTAGACGATGTCATTTAACGAGATGTGTGAAAGTTTTTTTTTTTTTTTTTTTTTTTTTTTTTAAATGACTGGTGAGTTGATTTTAACGTGTGACAGCCCTGATGTGGCCCTCTGCGTCGGCTGGGCTATAAGCAACATTATCTTATCTATGTTGTCCAGTCGAGGGAGGGCAGGTTGAAGTCGCCCCCGATCACCACGTAGGCGTTGAGGGAGGAGACACGCTGGACTGACGCTGAGAAAACGATTTAGGCTGTCCTCATCTCCATCGTCCGGTTTGTAGTAGCAGCAACCAGGAGGTCTTTCCTTCCTTTCAGCTTTATTTTGGCCCAAACGAGCTCACAATCAGGGACGGTCAGCTCAGAACCTTGTAGCTGGTCAAGTGATCGGCAACTGCGACTAGGCAACCTCCACCCTCACGGTTTCTGTCACACCTCCACACTTTATAGTAGGGCGGCAGGATTTCGCTGTCGGCAATGCTGCATATCGAGCCTCGTCTCCGTTACGAAGATAACGTCCGGTTTGGTGGTCTCAATCAGGTTCAACATACCTGGAAGGTTTTTCACACAGGATCGGGCGTTTACATTCAAGAAACGGAGAGGGCGATTTTCTGCTTATTCTGGCAGGCCTGTCTGGTTGGTGTGGAGGAGTGGAGTGGCCTGAAGGTGGTGCCCTTGGGAGACGGCCTGTCTGGTTGGTGTGGAGGAGTGGAGTGGCCTGAAGGTGGTGCCCTTGGGAGACGGCCTGTCTGGTTGGTGTGGAGGAGTGGAGTGGCCTGAAGGTGGTGCCCTTGGGAGACGTACGGTGGGGAGGAGTCGAGGAACAGAGTCGTTTTCCCTACGTCATGTAGGTCGAAAGCTGTCAAGCTATAGTTTGCACAGTCACATACTAAACATTTCCATATAATATCAGATGCTCCTAGTTGTTCATACGAGTCTCCAATGCTCTGACAATCGCATGGAACCATTGGCCACACCCTTCACATGCAACCCCACGGTCGAAACTTGTGACAGGCTTGTCGCACGTACCACAGTGGTAGCTAGAAAGTTCTGTCAGGGTGGCTGCATCATGGGTCACGGACTCACAGCTGGCTGTCTCGAGCATGCTGACAAGGATAGTAGTGTTAGTGATGGCACAAGATAGAAATTGCATCCTTAATGTGGGGTAAGAGACATGAGCATCAGCCGGTGATAACATTTTCATTGTGAGAGGCAAACTGGAACATACTCACAGTCAGCAGGCTATACAGGTGCAGGTGTTTGTTTGATGGCTGGCAGCAATGGGAAGCTTCGATGTTTGAAGCAGACAAAGTATTTCTAACTGGATTTGCTAGGTGGAGAAGCAAAAAGATGGTCGGTGATAATCACTGGAGTTCAGTCACGTACGATGTAAACACACAATGGCGCCATCTTGGATAGTGGGTCAAGGCTGAGAGGAGGGATCTTGAACTTCTTTTCTAGCTTTGTCAAGGGGAAAACTATGCTAGTCATGAATTTTTTTTGGCTAGAAAATGGGAAAGAAGTGGCACATACACAAGGAATAAAACCTTTCTCAAGTAGAAAAACAAGAAACAAGAAAAAATTAGGTTTGATTTGAGCACTGACTACGAAACACAGCTGCACGGATCACTGGTAGTGGTAGTCCTTGAAATGAAACTAAACACTAAGGTTCTGTGTATGAATGCATGCGTGACATCAAAATCTTGCAAACATATAAAATCTCATCACAAACTTTCTCAAGAGAGGTCCATTTCAGACATGGGTATGGATGAGACTTACCAGGGCTTAAAACGTTCCGCGTCTGGGCGGAATTCTGCGATTTAGGTTTGTAAAAAAAAAAAAAAAAAAAGAACCGACAGGAGCAAGGTATCCGTGATCGGCTTGCAAGCGTTCATAGCAACTGCGCGCAAGTTATGGCCCCTGATTATTCTTGGAAGAAGTTTCCGGTCGGACTTCCGGAAAAAACAAAATGGCGGAGCGCGCAGACATTGTTCATGCGGGTCGATCTTTTGACGAATCTGCAATTAAAAACAAGTGGAAATGGGAGTGGACGCTTCAGAAAGTTGACGAAGAAGTCATTGGAGACTTTCTTCGCAAAGTTATTGCACCAGGTTTAGCTTGGTGCAAACTGTGCTTAAGGGAAGTGTTACGGTGGTCGCGGGAATAAAGCTCTTGAGGATTACATTCGTTCAGCGAAGCACGTGTCAAACGTCAAGGCGCTGAGTGGAACTACAAGAAAGGTTACTGAAGACACTTTAGCAGCAGTAAAACGTGCCAGGATAGAACATTGCAATCCTGTGGGGGGAAAAGAGGGTGATATAGAAAATGTGGAGAGTGCGAGCCAGGCGGGAGGCAGCAAGGAAAAAGAGAGGGTTCAAACTAATCAAAGTCAAGTTGTCAGCAAGAAGGTGGATGAGAATGAAATAAAAATTGTAGAGTGTGAAAGCCAGACAGGAGAAAGCAAGGAAACAGCAGACAAAGATAGGGTTGAAATTCAAGTAAGCAAGAAGGTGGATGGCAAAGACAGTGCAGACAATGCAAGCAGCAAGAAGAAACAGAGTTCCTTGCTATGTTTCTTTAATGCCTCCACCACCCAAACACCCAAATGACAAAGCTCTGTGTGTGTGTGTGTGTGTGTGTGTCCTTGTGAAATCCTGTATTTCAGTGTTTATTATAATTTAGGAACTTCAAAATTTGACTTTCAGTATGTTCTGATTCCACAAGTTTCTCATTTATCAAAATTTGGATATTGTGACTTTCAAAGTGTGCTGATTCCACAAGTTGATCTCTGTTATATATATGAGACTGAACTTTAAAGTGTTTGATGCAGTTACTGACTTTGTGTGCACCAACTTCAAACTTGATATTGTGTGGTCATTTAAACCTGAAAAGTGAAACTTATTGAGCAACCCCAGAAGTGAGATTTCATCCAAAGACTATAGTTGGTGAACACCTGTAAAACACTAAGTTAAAGGGGGAGTGTTCATTTTATTATGTTTAACCCCTTCTCCCCTTGTCCCAAATATATCTTCCTGTAATAATTATGTGTTTACAGCAGTTTTTATGCACTAAATAACTCTTGAAATTATGTCCAGAAAGCACGAAATGGCATAGATTTACACTCGGTTAAAAAAAAAATTTTCACGGGGGAGCGTGCCCCCGGACCCCCCTAGCTTCAGTGGTTTTTTCCTCCTCCTGTTTTAAGCCCTGACTTACACTAGCATGTCCTGAAAGAATGAATGATTTTCTAAGTGGCTGACTGATACACTGAATGATGCAGGTAACCATTTTAACAAATGAATTAAGTGCCAGCAGGCAGCACTTCAGTTGCCAGGACCCAGGTAGACAGTCTGCTATGTAAAGGAGATTGTAAAGCACTTTGAGCTTAATCTCTAACCAAGGTTACTTGCAAAAAAAGACACTGTGAAGAGAAGAAAAAAGGTAGTAATAGTATTTCTTGTCCCTTATAATATGATCCTAAGTGAGGTGTGCCTCCTGAGGGTACAGTACTCGTGTTGATTCTAGAGCGCGCCCTTGCGGGATTCCCGCAATATTTTTCTGAAGGCCGCAAAAAATCGCGAAAGACGCGGCCCAAAAGCCGCAAAAAAAAAAAAGAGAACGTTTTTGCACAACCAGCGCGGCTTCGCCGCTGCCGTGTGTATAGCCTCCTGAGCAATTCCTTTAGCCGAACGCGCGTTCTACCAAATTTTTTCATTGGCCGAGAAGCAGCAGTTGAGCCAATCAGCGGTACTGGCAGTTCAACAGTCCTCATGTCGGCTTCAACGATGAAGCGCGCGAAGCCAAACACTCTGTTTTCTTTCGCCTTCACGAAGAAAAAACGCACTGATATATCAAAAGATCATCAGCTGGAAGCCGATAATGAGTCTACAGCCACCGTTACGGCTACTCAGTCAAGCGATAGCGTGTCTCAGCCGATCGACGCCGGAGGCGAAACGGTTGAAAGTGACATTGAACCCGAAGATCAGCAAGATAATGAAGATGGTGAAAACGAAGCCGATCCCTCCAGTTCGAAAACGGAGGAGCAGAAGAAACTCTACAAGGCGTTTCAAGAATCATGGTTGAAAGACAGACCCTGGTTAAAGAAGGAGAAACAGGCTGAAAGAAGACAGCCTCAATGTGCTGATGACCATCAAATGTGAAGGTCCTCCCATCAATGACCATGACTTCACAGCTGCTGCAGCAGAGTGGAAGCAACAGAAGGATAGGAGGATCTACAAGAAATGAATGGAGTTCTGTGGGCTGTACATATGTATAAAGCTTTTCAGTTGTGTATGGTGAAGGTGTACACAGTGACTTTTCACAGTTAAAGGGTTTTCTTAAGGTGATACTGATGGTATATAAATCTTGACAATAGTGATGGTCACTTCATATAAAGAGACTGAATTAATTGTGGGGTAGGCTTAGAGTTGCTGGATTCTATGATGAGGTGACAACAGACTTGCTCACTTGCTGTATGACTGCCAAGAAGGGAGCTCAGCTGAGTACATGCACCACCAGAAAAAGACAAGTCTTCTAAGGTACTGTCAGAATGTGTGTGTACTCTGTGTGTGTGTGTGTGTGTGTGTGTGCGTTTCTGTAATAAAATGTAACTCGTTTCTTGTTTCTTTTTGTTGTTTTAGTTTACTTTGGCCATAATGTAATCATTGTGATTAAGCTTTAAAATCTGAATTTTCACGCGTTTTGAGGGCCTCCCATTTTCACCCTATGGGCCCCCTTTTTTTATGTGAGGGGGCCCTTGGGCCCCCTTTTTTGAAATCCTAGAATCAACACTGAGTACTCCTGTTTCTGTTAAATCTAAAGTACTGCTCTGCTTGGTGTATCTACAGTAAATGAGTAATGCTGAGATTTCCATTCAGCCAGGCTGATCTAGCAGTCAGCTGGGCTCTGACCTGAGAAATGAAACAAGCCGGCATTTTTTTTGTTGTTGTTAGCCTCACACTGTCACAGCTGGGCTCATTGCTCAGAAACAGCTGTTCATCTGACTGTGAAAAATAGCATGCATGTATTTATACATGAAGCAAAAATAAAGCAGTCTCGTGTAACCCATAGCGGAGTTACCTTTTCTTTTTTTCTTTTTTTAAATTTCCCTTGGGGATGAAAGGTGGTGCCTGAAGCAGACCTGTTTACTTTTTGGATACATGATACAGTTTCATTGTATTTTGTACACATTTGGCAAAAAGACGTTGAATATGATTAGTCGGGGGGGGGGGGGGGGGGGGGGGGGGGGGGGGGGGGAATAAAACTGAAGATGTGAAGTTTTTTTTTAGTTGTAGTGATGCTTGCAGAGTGTCTTGGTGAACCAGTTTGGATGCCGTGACCAAAGAGCAACATGTCTTATATTGTCATTAACTGTCACTTGAAAAATTGTGTCTAGCTGTGTCTGCTTTTTTGACATCATGCTTGTAATTGTATGTAGGAGGGGAGTACAGGCCCTGAAATATAATTTTTTTTTTTAATAACAGTTAAAAAAAAACAAGGAGGGGGGAGCATGAATTTGTGCCAGGGTGTGCTGTGAAACAGTTATGAAAGGAATTTGGCGTTTAAAGAACACCTCCCCCACCCCTTTTTTTATTTTTTTTATTTTTTAAATTTTTTTTACTGAAGTTATTGCAGTGTAATTGCTTTGCTGTCTCAGTCTGGTGGCAGTAGGGGGGAACAAAACATGCACACTGCACACGCACACACACACACACACACACGCACATGTATGCACACGCACACACACACACACAACACACATGCCACACACACGCGCACGCACACACACACACACACACACATGCACACGCAAACACACACACACGCACACATGCACGCATGCACCATCTTTACGAAAAATTTTGAAGATATGTACACACACTTTTGTAGAAAAACACTAGTTTTTTTGTGAGAAGTTCACAGTGGCAGCTGTAGGGAAAACAGTTCTGCTGAAACTAGCTTTTGTGTTTTGTTGTAATGACTCTACAGGTGTGTGTATACTGTGTTTGGTGTGTCAGATTCTCTATATGTACACAGAATCTCCGCTGCTTAGTGAAATTTTCAGGTCTCCACCTGGGCGATTAGAAACAAACGGATCTTTCTGAATTTGGCCAGTGCTCTGTGTTGACCTGTACAATTGGCGGGTTGGTAAAGTTGATTCTTAACCCTGTTCAGTATTCTGTTAGAGGCAACCCGGCAAAGACATAGGGCTGTTGAAGAGTCACTATACTTGTGTTCAGTACTGCCTGTTCTGATCCAATATTCGCAGGCCACTGCTGACGTCAGTAGCTGGAATGTTGTGGAGCCAGCCTGAGAGAGTATCCATTTCGTTGAAGGTGATCATCATGAAGTTAGACAAAGGCCTTCATATAATGGCTGACGCCAAAGGTTTCAACAGCCTGTCATGGATATTATGATAGTTGAGAAGAAACCTACTTTGAACCGAGATTGTTGTCAGAACTTAAAGGCTTTAACTTTTTTAATGCAACCAAAGTTGAGACTTTTTTTCAAATCTAAAGTTCAGCTCCAAGAAAATGTTGGTGATAATTTTGAGTTTGATTTTGATCTGAGATTATTTTAGTAACTAGTACTTTACTTTCCTTTTCAGTGTACAGGTTTGTTTGTTTTGTTGCACTATTTTCGTTTGTTTTTTAATGCTAAAGGGAGCTCATGAGTGCATGTACCTCCTCCAATATTGATCAGAACTTGGGTTCACGGTTTGATCCATCTCCAAAGTGCCGGCAGATGTGCACAAGATTATCATTCAGCAGGTTCTGATCTGAGCCACATTCCATTTTCCCGCCCAGTTTGGTGAAGATCAGTTCTGTAGTTTTGATGTCATCTTGCGGAAGGGACATCATCTGGTGATCAGCTTTTCAATCTGGATTGGTAACAGGGATCCACACCAACGATTAATTACCCTTGTTCCATATTTCATCATTTCAGTAAGTTACATTGAAGAAGATTGTATGGTTTTTGTGTGGTCTTGCTAACAGGCAGACCGGCCCATCAGCGCTTCCTTCCTTCAAGGCAGAGATAATAATCCTGCACACCTGCTCACCCACATGTGTTTGGTGTGTTTTGTACACCATGAAAAGAGAGAAGAAATTATACACTTAATACACCACATTAACATGGGAAAGATTGTCATGAAAAGCATATTCAGCAGCTGAATTAATTCCTTCGTTTATTTTAAAAAAAATTTATTTCCTTTGTTTTGCTGTTTACATCATCACATCAGTGCTATTGAATAAATATTGCATGTAGTGAGTCATATTTCAGTCACGCACAAACCTTTGAGATGAAAACCTTGAAATGAAGACGCTTTTCAGCAAAGACACTGTGAAGACAGTGCTCCATGCCTACCTTTGACACTTGAAGACAGTGCTCCAGCCTTACTTTTGGGATGGTACTGCCTGAAAGTTTGGGCATCAGCACCTCAACATGGACCTTTTAAAGGAGCCCTGAAGGTAATTATCAAAAACTTGTGATTGACGAATGTTTTAAAGTTTCATGACCCAGTGATGAAAAGCAATTTGTTTTTCGAACATAGCAGGTGGCCAAGGTTTATATCGGCTAATAATTAGCGTCGACAAGATAACTTGTGTTCTTGTCTCTCTAGCAAGTGGCGTGGGCCTGGAGTGAATCTACCAGGCATAGAATCTTGAGAGTTTGATTTAATCCATAATTGTCAGTTACTGATGCATACAGTGAAGTGACACTCAGCCGGTCACGTCATTTTGAGTTTTTGTTTGTTTTCTGGGTTCAGTCACATCAATTTTTTTCTTCTTCAGTATTCCCATCCATCCCAGTTCCATCAAACAGTTTAGAAAGATAGGCCTTTAGTTTCAAACTTGGTTGGTCGTAGACGTAGCAGCACATGGCGAAGGTAAATCTGGAGAAAACGAGGGCATGGCTGTGGGATCCGGGTTGATGATTTTACATCCAGCTGTGCTGTCCATCTTCAATCTGGTGTGCATGCAAATGGTGCACTCTGAGAGCAGAACTGCATGGTGAAGGTCCAAGCAGCAGAGATGAGATGCTTCAGAGTTCTGCTTGTTCAGCTTTTAATAGGATTACCATCTTTGAGTATGGTGACTGGTGATGGCACCGATGTTAGGTTTTTTTGTTGTTGTTTTTGTTTGATTTGTTTAGTTCTCCTTTAAATACCAAAGAAGAAAAATGTAGCAGTGTTTGCATGCTACCCAGCTCTCCTCCTCTTCCTCATAACAATAAGTAAAGGTCTACCCCATTGTTTTCAGATTTGTCTTAGAGAAGCACAGAAGGGACAGAAAAGATCCTGAAGTTGTAGATTGCAATGCTGTGACTGCATAAAATGATAAAACTAAGATAATGCAATGCTGTGACTGCATGAAGTGATAAAACTAAGATAATCATTAAACTGTAGGAAGTCTCCAGCACATCACAAACCTGCCCATTGAATGCCACAGCAATAATACCTTTGACAGCAGCCAGCAAAGTCACGTCCATTGGTTTGAGCAGATGTTTTTCATGGACTGGCGGAGTGTTTATGGTTGTATCCCACCTGGGACATTGGCTCTCTGTCTGTCACTTAGTGTTCCCTCCCCACCCCCACAGTCTTGAAAAGTATGCTTCAGGACCCATATGGACTGGCGGAGTGTTTATGGTTGTATCCACCTGGGACATTGGCTCTCTGTCTGTCACTTAGTGTTCCCTCCCCACCCCCACAGTCCTTGAAAAGTATGATTCAGGACCCATATTCACAAGCTGCTCAGTGACATGTTGCTTTTGGCTGTAGGTTAAACAATGATTGGCCTCCCGTGATGTCAAATGTTTTACTTCACATGCAGTTTCATCCACTGGATTATCCAGTGTCTGCATCTTTCACACACACACACACACACACACACACATACACCCTTCCCCCGCCCCCGAACTTTTTGTCTTAACTTTCTATTACTCAGTCACACTGTAACATGGAGGGGAGCTGGTGCAGAACTGAGAAGACTTTCTTTCTTTGTGTACTCCTCAAATAGAACTCTGAGGTTCTTCTTGGGTGTGATTTTTGCGTATTACACTGTATGCAAACTGGGTGTTATCTCTCCATGAAGTTTGACTTTTGGGGATGATGTCTGAACACAACACCATTGTGCTTTTATTTTCTGTCATCCACTCCTCTGGCACACCAGAGCTGGACATTCCCAGATAATTTTCAGTTGTCCTGGGGACAAGTTATTGTGAAAAATCAACTTGTTCCTCCAAATTTCTACTTAGCAGTTGCCATCCCAAAATAACATTTATGGTGGTGCAGTGATGAGTCAGCAATCGTGTTCTGCTAAGAGAGAGACAGAAGATGTAAAACAAACTGTTTGTTTATCAGGATATATATTTCCGTAACACAAATTGTTTGTTTATCAGGATATATATATATATATATATATATATATATATATATATATATATATATATATATATCCGTTTGTCTTTCACAGAGTGTGTAAGAAAATAAAACAGAATTGTCTCTTCCACCATTCATGTACTCCAGAACTGAACAAAAATTATAAAATCTCCATCTTACTCTCCGTCTCTTTTGCTCATTCTCTCCTTCTTCACCATACACACATTTCAAAACAAATCAGTGTCATAGCTATATGTGTGTGTTTGTGTGTGTGTGTGTATATATATATATATATATATATATATATATATATATATATATATATATATATATATTAAAAGCAAAAATAAAGGCAGTAGGTTTGTCATTTTGATAGCACTTGACAAAGCACAACGCCTGCCTGCTGCTGACACGTTTCATGTACAGACCACAAATTGTCCGAGTGAGACATAATTCTGCTAGGAGGCCATAATGAAAAAAAAACTGGAGGGAAGTTGTTTCCAGTGTTTGATTTTGTCTGATAAGGCGAACGTTTGATTTCAGATAAGCCGAAATTTTGTTTATGTCTGAATTAATTGTTGTTTTGATAGCACATTTTGGCATTGGCTTACATGTATGCATGTCTTTTTGTTGTTGTTTATTCTGATTGGGAAAAAAGGTCAAATGTTGTATGCTGAACAGAAAGAATGTTAAACTTGATGGATATTCATGGTTGTTACGAGTGAAAATGGGAGGGGGTGTGGGAGATTAGCAGATGAGAGTTTTACTCTACTTTGACTTTGCAGTTCTGTGAGTTTTCAGTGTGCACGTGTTTGTCACTTTTGAGCATGGTGTTTGTCACTTCAAGCATGGCGAGCATGAAGGATTGAAGAAGGGGGTCACTGGAAAATCGAGAGTAACCGTCCCTTTGTATGTGTGTGGTGTCTCTCTGTTGTGTGTGCGTATGCCTGTGCGAACGCATGTTGTTGTCTATACTTGGTTGTGGACTGTTGACTGGGGAAACCAAAACTGATGTTTTTGTGTACACTACACTAGGGTGGCCAAAGGCCTCTTGCCACAATTGAAAGAGATAAACCTTCGTCCAGTGACACAGACCAAACTACATCCAGCTCCTCCTTGACCTCGACCAGCTGTTGGACCATTGGGAGCAGTGTGGATGGCTCCAGAGCTCCCACGTCAAAATCCCCGTCCCAGTCTCGGTCCCAGCCCACGACGTCTTATCCTAACGTTGTTCGTCTCTCTACCTGGTTGTCTGTTGGAAGCTTGCTTCTGTCTTGTACCTTTTTTTTCCCCAGTCTCTTCCCAGTCCTTGCCCCAGTGTGTTTTGTTGCCTTGAATCCATTTTATCTAGATTTATAAGTGTTAAGGCACAGGCACTTATTTTTCCATTAAAGGATATCAATGGGGAAAATGTTAACCCTCCATGTGTAAAAGTGTATGATTCATACTATGAAAAAAAAAAAATATTTAAAGGAGCTTTTCATGCTTCCACTATTCACACATTCATTGACTGAATCCAAATTATGCTCTCTCTCTCTTTCTCTCTGTCTTTCTCCCCCCTCCCCCCCCCCCCCCCCCCCCCCCCCCCCCCTCTCTCTCTCTCTCTCTCTCTCTCTGTCCACTACAGACACACTCCAAAATAGATCTATTTTGAATACGTCATTTAGGGGAGTAGAGCCACTGTGTTCTCATTGACTATGTATGTGTCCTAAAAAAAAAAATCTCTTTTGTACGTATTACCAGCATTGTTTCAGTTTAACAAGTGATCTACTGGAGTTCCATTTTGAGAATATTCAGGAAAGAGGGTGGAGATGAGGTGTAAGGAAGAATGTGATGGGGTGGGGTGGGGGGGGTGGAGGTGTGAGTGAAAAGGGAGGAAGGATATGCAGTTGCTCTGCATTGAAACTCACTGCTCTGACACCATTTCACAAACTGTCAAAAGTGGGCAAGTGAAGGGAGCATTTCAACTTGGATGCCAGAAGGTTGAGTAGACCTGGACAGTTGGATGGGTGGGTAGGTAGGTGTTCTGAGCCCTGGAATGGAAATGGTTTTGACTCTGGCCTTAACCATGGTTACCTTCATCAACCCTTCCTGGGGGGATATTGCCATGAATTTATGAGTCTGTCACCATGTATCCTGTTAACGACATTCTCAGTTATCAGAGGTGTGTTTTTACATTGGAAAAAATTGCAGGTGTACTTTTGGAAAAATTGCAGGTGTACTTCTACTGTTCAGCTCTCCCTGGACTAGAGTTTTATCACATGTCCTTTTTTAGTTGTGCGGTTTGTGGAGCAGTGTACTGTAAGCTAGTTTTTTTCTAATTTTTTTTTAATAGGAAACCAAGAAGTGTGAATAAGGAAACAATAGCCAACTTCTGAACCAGGAAACGGTCGTTACAGTTCAGAGACTAAAGCCAAAGTTCCTGGGAATGCTCCTGAGTTATAGAGAAGTGACGTTTTTTTGTGTGTTTTTTTTTTGTAAATCGGAGGATGCTTCTTTTTTCAGCATTTGTGTTGGGGGTGGTTTCCTACCCCCACCCTTACCCCCAAACTCTCCCTCCGGGGGTTGCGACCTTGTCGTGGTCGGAGGGCTTGCGTGGTCCCGTGATCCCTTAGGCTTTGCTGGCGGGGCATCAATACTCGAAGATAGGCTGGTTTTTTTAAAACTGCTTCTAGGCCTGAGAGGTGCAGATGCTGTTTGGCCTAAGCATAACGTGGTAAGGAGTTGATGCCCCTGGTAGGGCTTCCCATGTCAGATAGGCTAAGGGTGAGGATCCTGACTAAGAGTAACCTGCCTTTCTCCTTTTCTTGTTTTCTGCCTCCCTTATTTGGCCCTTTTCTATCTTCGTCTCCCCTTCATGTCTTCTTTTTCACACTCCTTTTCTCTCTGTGGTCTCCTTAACCCGTTGAGCGCCTTTAGTCAGTCAGCTGACGCGGAAATAAAAGTGCTTTCCATGTGCCTATGGGCAGTCCCCTGACGTCATGCATTTTTCTTGAGTTTTCATTCGTTACTAATTTCTATCAACGGACTCAAATAGAGTTTGCGTAGAAAGCCTTATATGTCTGTAGTCTTAAAATAATATGTAAATGACCACACGTGAGGGGAAAGCCCATTTATTCTTATCACTGACTGGGTGACTAGCCAGCACTTCGTGTCTCGCTTGCAAAGATGGCGGCGCAACCTTCGTTGTCGAAGCGACCAGCGACCAAGTCAACGTATTTTACACAGCTGAGCAGGCTCTGCTGATGATTTTTGACAAACACAATAATCTTTATTCAACGACTAACTCGAGCATGAAGGTGAGATGATGATAGTGGTGGAATTGCCGACCATATTCGTCAGTTATTGAGTAGGGCTCTGTGACCTCAGTGTGCGTTCAGCTGACAGCGTCAGTCGAACGAGCCAGCCAAGTGTGTACTCTGCACTGCGTGCTGGTGTCCAGTGATGTGAAATCAGTGCGAGAGGGGATCGTGGCCTGCTCACGGCGTGACACGGTGCAGACGAAAAGGTAGGGGAAGATGAGGAGTGAAAGAGAGGGTTGAAGTTGAGCAAGGGGTGTGGTGGGGAGGGGGGGGGGGGCGTGGTCGTGGACTGGTCAGTCTGCATCGAGTGTGAGCGTCTTGATAGACTTCCAAACTGTTTTACTTTCATTTACAGGTGTAGTGTGACAATTCAAACTTTATTTTCAACTTTTTTGCTGTGTGTTCTTGTTTGGATGTGGTAAATACATATGTTTTTGATCGTGCAAAAAAAATCTATCCAAATCTACAAGCCTAAATACTTTTGTATTATCAAAATTAAAACAAAAGAAGCTCAGATTCAAAATCTTCATTCAATTTCCTTCAAAAATGATATAGATTTCATTTTTCTATCTTTTGTAGTTTCTGAGCTAGAATTTTTTGTTAATTATGACCCCCAAATCATGAGATTTCCCCGGCACCTGGGAAAACCTTTGTTTGTACTTTTGTGAGGCACTGAACGGGTTCAGATCCGCCGTGTTTGCCGTGCGGTGCGACTGTGTCAGAGGGAATGAGGTCCTGGTGATTGAGAGGGCCAGTGCTTGAGGGGGCCTGTGCTCTCAAACATCCTTTGGCTCGGACCTCTCCTAGACAGGAGTACACTTTGGCCCGGGTTGTACTAATCGGTTTCCCCTTCTTGGGGCTGGGTCAAGACAAGCAGTTCCCCTGCTGGCCATGTGAACCCCTGCAGTGCCCCAGCTCTCTGTCCCGGGTGTTTGAGCATGATCAGGGGGGATAGGGTTAGTTAAATTCTGTTTGTCGTATGTCTCTCCCGAAGCCTGGAGGGGTCAAGACTTTGGGTTTTTCTTGGCCCTGGCCCCTTATTTGGACTCCAAGGTGGGTGGGTAAGGGAGGGATGAAATATAAAAAAATAAACATGGCTTTATCAAAACAACCCCCCCAAAGGAGCGGAAGGCGGCATCCCCTATTTCGGGGGAAAACGTTATTCTGACAGCGATTCGACACGGAGGTACGACCGAGAACAGGTTTCTGGGCTTCCGGGCTCGTGGGGGAAGGGACGGAGCGGGGAAAGCCCCTTTTCAGCCTGAGCCCTTTTGCTATTCAAAGGGCTTTAAAGGCTTAGCAGGTGACCCTCAGCCCGTCAAAAGGTTGAGGAATGGATCGTTTTCTAGTTAAATGTCGATCAAGGAAAACAATCTGAACAGCTGTTGAGGGCAACAAATTAGTGGTAGGGGATCAGGGGACTCCCCATAAACAGTTAAATTCATCCAAAGGTGTGATTCGCTGCAGAGATTCAATGGGTGTTCAGAGGCAGAAATAAAAACGGAATGGCGTCCCAGGGTGTGACGGAGGTGCGCAGGGTGACAGTCAAGAAAGGTGCGAGAGAGGGGGGCCACCACACCCTCTTTCTGACCTTCTGCAACCCTGTGTTGCCTCCGGCATCAAGGTTGGCTACCTGAACGCCCGCGTTCAGCTGTATGTCCCGTCCCCGTTGAGATGCTTCAGGTGCCAGGGTTTGGGACATGTCAGAGGACCGCTGTTCTGGGCAGGAGGTGTGCGGTGTGTGCTGCAAGGAACCCATGATAGGCCGTGCAAAGATCCGGACATTTGTGCTAACTGCGGTGGCGATCATCCTCCTCTTCACGAAACTGCCCTTTTTGGGGATACAGGAATCCACTACCCCAACGAATTAAAACTGAAAAGAAGATCTCCTTTTTTGAAGCCCGCAAGCAGGTTGTGGGCAGTCAGACCCCCAAAAGCATCTTCCATATGTTTCGGCCGTAAAGACGACTCCCACTCGTTCAGTCTGCTGTCAGATGATGAATTTATTTTTTCCAAAACACTGCAGGAAGAACTGTCAACTCTGGTGGAAGCAGGTCCACCCCCCCAAACCCCCCACAGTGAATGCCCCTGGTGGAGGCAAAAAAATCCGCCACCCCTCAGACTGCCAGCAGTCTACAACACTGCTGCTGGGCAGATTAAAAAGCCAGCAGTCCCGCCTCGAACCCCTCTGTCCAATCCCCGTGCGGGCAAGGGAGTTCAACCCAGTGTGGAGTGGTGGAGTTGAGGAAAAAACCCCACCATCTCCCAAATCCAGACCTCCACTATCTCCAAACTCCCAGGCCTTTGTCCCCTGCGGGCAGTTCGCCAGCAGGTCCAAAGACCAACCATTTCCCGTGAAACTAAAAAATAAGTTCCCCTCCATTGGCCGCAGATGCTGATGAGGGATGACCTGTTTCTCTCCTTTTCGCCCTCTGCACCATGGATAGTACAATATTCCTTTGGAATATCGGGACTAAATTCCAACTTGAGGGCTGCAGCTTCTGTGTCAGTTATAAAACCTTCCGTCGTGGCTCTTCGGGAAAACCCCCAAATTCAAAGCCAGAAGCCTTTACTCTTTCTGGCTTTATATTCTTTCAAACCCTGCACAACCATCCACTTTGGGGACTGTCGGGGGGTGTTGCCCTTTTTCCTGCACAAAACTTTGTTATATAGCCCTGTCACTTTGTCTACCTCCCTTCAGGCTGTAGTTTGCGAGAGTCACTCTCCACAAGACTGTGACAATCTGTTCCCTTTATTTTCCCACCTTCTGCCCCGGTTGTCGTCAGGACCTTGTCAGTCTGATAAGAGAATTCCTCGACCTTTTTTGCTGTTGGGTGACTTTAAAAGGTTCACAATCCTCTTGGGGGTAGTGTCAGTTCATCATCCAGAGGTTTTGCTAATTGAGGATGTCCTTTCGGATTTAGATTTGTGTTGTCGAAAGACGGATCTGCAACTTTTCTCCACTCTTCCACAGGTTCCTTTCGTGTTTAGATTTGTTTGGTTTGTGACCCTCCGCTGGTCCTGGACTATGAGTGGTTGTCCATGACGATCTGCACGGAAGTGACCATTTCCCTGTTCTTTTACAGCCCATATTAACTGAAAACCGCCTCTGTCTCTCAACATCTCAATTAAAAGAAAGCAACTGGGATCTATTTGCTGCCACTATTTCTAAGGAATTCCAGGACACTGATTTTTTTCAGGTCCGGACCAGCTGAATCACTGACTAACACTATGATCAAATGTGCTAAAGCCTGTATTCCGGTCTTCGAAAAACTTCAAATGCCAAAAACCCCCCGGTTCGATTCAGAATGCCCAAAAAATTTCCAAAGTTAGAAAACGGGCTCAGCGTCAGGTATACCAAGACCTTCGGGGTCCCAACGCTCGAGCCCATCAGAAACTCCGTGCTAAATCAAGACACCTTTTAAAATCAGTAAAAGTCGGTCCTGGAGAGCTTCTGCTCCAGGCTGGACATCAAAAACTTCTAAGAAAAAAGTGGGAACATCATTAAGAAAATCAAAGGGAAGAACACCTGTCCCACTGTGAACCATCTCAAATTTTCGGATTCTTTAATAACAGAGAAGAAAGCAGTTGTAAACTGCTTGCTTCAAAACCCTTGAAAAGAATTCCTCCTCTTTAATAATCAGTCACTTTTGTCAAAAACAAAACCCTAAAAGAAAAATCACCCTGCAACTTTTCATCCGACAACATGGAAGACTACAATCTTCCTTTCCATTAAACGAGCTGAAATCTGGCCTTACTCTCTTGCAGCGATTCCTCTCCAGGTATAGATGACATTCATTATCAAATATTGAAACATCTTCCGCAAGAAGGTCTGAAAAATCCTGTTACGGTTTTACAATCACGTGTGGGGCTACAGGTTGCTTTCCACCCTCTTGGCGGAAAGCCTCATTATTCCCATCCCCAAACCTGGAAAAGATCTTTCTAATCCATCTAACTACCGTCCCATAGCTTGACCAGTGTGTCTGTAAATTGATGGAAAAATGGTCAATGCTAGGCTCATGTGGAAAAATCGAAACCGATGGCCTTTTGGCGAAAGAACAGTGTGGTTTCCGCAAACATCGTAGTACAGTTGACCTTTGATTCGTCTGGAATCTACACTAGGGAAAGCTTTTTTAAACAGACAGCATGCAGTGGCAATTTTCTTCGACTTGGAGAAGGCCCACGATACTACCTGGAAGTCGGGGATACTTCAAAGATCTCCACGATCTGGGTTTTCGAGGTCATCTTCCGTTTTATTCAAAATTTTTTGGGCAGACCGACAGTTTCAGGTCCGGGTTGGCACCACTCTCTCTGATGTCCCGAGCAGGAGTTGGGTGTTCCCCGGGGAGCATACTGTCTCCTGCCTCTTTAGTATTAAAATCAACAACATTGTGAAATCAGTTCAGCAGGGGTTTAGACTGCTCATTTTTTGTGGATGATTTCGCTGTCTACGCAACTGGAAGCCTGTACCCGAGTGTCCAGCGCGGCTCCAGCTTTGGTAGATAAAATCATCGATGGGGGAAGATGAAAACGGTTTCACCTTTTTTCCAACAAAGACGCAGTGTATTCACTTCATAATTCCGTCAGTTTTTCCCCGATCCTGAAAATTCAAGTAGGGAAACTTCCATTCCAGCTGTTACAGAGGCCAAATTCTGGGAGTCATTTTTGACCAGAAACTCAACTTTCTCAGCCACATCAAAAACCTCAAACTTCTTGCCAGAAAGCTCTGAATATTCTGCGGGTCGTAGCGCACACGACTGGGGCGCTGATAAGAAACTTTGCTGCACCTTACCCGAGCCCTGGTCCGTTCCAAACTGGGCTATGGTTGTGCGGGCTACGGCTCCGCAAGACCTCTTACCTCAAACTTTTGGACCCTATCCACCATCCAAGGGTTCGTCTCTGTCTTGGAGCGTTCCGCACCACCCCTGTGTACAGCCTGTACGCAGAGGCGGGCGAACCTTCGTTGTCCAACCGCAGGCTGAACTGTCTTTAAATTTTTATATCCGACTGTTCTCAGAACCGCAGAATCCTGCCTATGACTGTGTCTTTGACCCTCATTCCAAAGTAGTTTGAAAACAACCCTAAATGTATTCCACCGTTGGTCTTCGTATGCAGCCTCACGTGCGGAATGCGGTCTAGACCTGGGAGTAGTTTTCCGATTTTTTCCCAAATTTCCGGATCAACCTCCGTGGACCCTTTTTACACCAGAGATTCGTTTCAATCTTGCAGCTTTTTTGCAAAAAAGTCTACCAGCTCTCTGGCGTACAAGGCATTGCATGCTGAGCTCTGTTTGAATTTTCCCCTCCTGTCCAAAAGTTTTTAAATGACGGTTCCAAATCTGAAGATGGAGTGGCTGTGCAGCCTACTGCCCCGGGGCTCCTTTCAGATACTGTTGGAAACATATTCATTCAGATGCTTCTGTCTTTCTGCTGAAAATTACTGCTCTGGTTTTGTCTTTGAAGATAATCTCACATTCTTCAAAGAGGGACTTTCTGGTTCTGTCGGATTCGCTGTCAGCTTTGGAGGCCATAGCTGGCCGCAACCTTCAGCATCCAGAACTTTTACTTTTTTTTTAACTTTTTAGCAAGTTGAAAGCGGACGGTTACAACATTACTCTTGCTTGGGTTCCTGGTCATGTTGGCATTGGCGGGAACGAAAATGGTTGATCGTTTAGCCAAGAACGCCACAAGAGAGAAACTGTCCAACATTTATATCCCCTGTTCAGATGTGAAACCCAAAATTAACGATTATGTGAGAGACCTGGCAGGAGGATTGGAACACACAGACGAGTAACAAACTCTTTCAGATCCGTCCAAACCTTAAGGACTTCCCCCCATCCACGTCGGGAGGTCGTAAAGAGGAAACGGTTCTGTGCCGGCTGCACACCGGCCATTCGTATTTTACCCATGCTTACCTTTTAAAGAGTGAAGAAGCTCCGTGGTGCATTCCATGTCATGCGCCACTCACCATGAAACATGTTCTTTTAGAGTGTTGGGACTTGCACGATGTGAGACACAAACATTTTACAGCGGAGTCCATGAAGATCCTGTTCAGGGATGTCCCGCCTGATGTGATCCTTGAGTTTTTGAGAGAGATTAACATTTTTCATCTGATTTAAGATTTTACGGAAGAAAGATTTTTAACAGAGTTTCTGGTGCGTTTGTAGACGATGTCATTTAATGAGATGTATGAAAGTGGTTTTTTTTTTTTTATTTTTTTTTTTTATGACTGGTGAGTTGATTTTAACGTGGTGACAGCCCTGATATGGCCCTTTGCGGTCGGCTGGGCTACAAGCAACATTATCTTATCTTATCTTACCCCCAAACTCCCTTAGTCCCTATCCCTGCCCCTCACACCCCCAGACCATTCTTCAGTGCTACGGTCTTTATTTTCATCTTAATTTTTTCCTCTCCCCCTCCCCCTCCTCTATCACTCCGCATTTTTCCCTTTGTGAAGAAGGAACCGTTTTATATACATTCTTGTTAGGATGTACCTATTATTCCTTCTGTGCGTTTTACGTAAACTGGTTCTGGACTAATAGTAGAAGCAGATTAGTGAGCTTCAGCATCAACTGTTGGGCATCCACTATGGGGCAGGGGTAGTGGTGCTGGTTGTGTTTGGGAAGTTGGGGGATGAAACCCATTACTTCATTGAAGATGAAAAGTTTTGAAATGGGTGGAGGGGAGGGGGGGCATAGCCAGTGCACACCCAGGGTTTTTTGAAGGTGGTATGTGTTCAAGTGGGAAGATTGGAACCACAGTCTTAGTTTCATCCACAGTTTGATCTCTCCAGTACATTGCTCAAATTTACAAGTACTGAAGGCAATGAGGTATGTGTATTGAACCAGGCTGATTCTATGATTATGAAAGGAAGTATACAGAATAGCCCAGTCGTAACAGTCTCAGACAAAAGTGACAGTGCTTTGCATCATTTCCACCCTGATTATTGGTCATTGAAGAAGTCTCAAATTCTGTGGCTGAGTCATATCCTGCTGTTATGGTGATCTCGGTTACGATTTCCATTCCGAGATCATGCCCATAGTGAGTTGATGACAAAAAATACGAGTACCTCAATACAGACAAACCTTTTTCTGCACAGATTAGAAACAAAACATTTTTTTGTTGTTGGGGGGGGGGGGGGGGGGGGGGGGGGGGGCTGCATGGCTAAGTCTCATGTTGCTCATTCATCGTCTCATTATGAATATGACATGCCCATACCCGATCTCATCCTGTCCTGCCCCAAGGCCAGCAGTCTTGAGGCAGCTGGTAAATCAGGCCCTGCAAAGCATTGAATCCTGACCTCCTCAATGTTTGATCTGCCATCTTCGTTACACTACTTTATACCTATTTAGTATCTTGACCAGAGGTCTCATGGATGAGGAGATTTGTGTTCCGTAAAGAAGGGTATGTGTTTGTTCGCAGGCAGTGACGTCTCTGGAATGAAACTGAAAATGAGGCAGTGAAACTGACATGAAGGTTGTCTAGAACTGGACGACCACGAAATCTAGTTCATCCGACTCTTGACACGTGTGTCTGGTCCTTAAACTTTCAGAAGGGGCAAGTCTCTTTTTCTCGTTCTGCAGAATTACTAGACAGATGTCGTGGTGGGTTTGAACAAGGGATTGAATGAAGTTTTGGAGATGTGTTCGAAGAAAAGATGTCTGACCTTGTTCGCTCCTATAGATTGTTCATCAGATGATTTAAAACGGGCAAGCGCCTGTTTTCCTCAGCCATTTTGCTGATGTCAAGGGTACACAAAAGCTAGGTCTTGTTTTCCCTGTCTGCAGATGTGCGTGTGTGGGGTGGCCGTGCCCTGTCCCTTGTAGTGTGGTCTTGATGTGACTGTTGGGAGGGTGTTTTGCAGAACCGGGAGCTGCAGATCATGCGTAAGCTGGAACATCAAAACATCGTCAAGCTCAAGTTCTTCTTTTACTCATCTGGGGAGAAGGTGAGGTTATGTGTCCTTGGAGCTGGCTGTTTGTGTGCATTTCTCTGTGTTTGTGTATGTGTGTGCCCACTTAATGGCTTAGGCGCTAACGATTATTATTTTTGTTTATTTTGCTAATTTTGACCTTGTGAAATTACTTTTATTTTCAGAGTCTTCAAATTTTGAAGGAGAAAATCCGTTAAAACTTGAACATTTAGTAAAAGATGTATAAATTTCAGAAACTAAAATGTTCAGGCATGTCGAAAACTGGATAACCTGTATCAAATTTTAGTTTGCCAAGTAAGAGGGTTTCGAATCTTAGATTTTTTTTTCCTTCATAACCTTCTACCCAGAGGTGCCAGCGTTTACAGTGTATCTGCTTTTTTGTCCGTTGGATTGAATTTTGTTTGAAGATACGGTTAACTCGCCTATTTTGGAGAAGAAACATGTGGAAATGTTGCTGATTTAAAGCAGATGTGGCTTGTGAATCGTAGGATGCAGGAATATCATCGGATCACCTTGTTCAATGTGCTAAGCCACAAGACCGTCACCTGTGTCATTGTGATCAGCAACTTGTGAGAAGATGCAGTTTCTGGAAGTTGGCTGATAGTTTTTTTTCTCGTGCCGCTTCAGTGCAATGGCTGGCCCAGAGCAGTCGTCCAAAAGGAAACTTGCTCGTGCCAAAACTTCCACCAACTTTGAGAAAGTATATGAACAGATGTGTGTGTATGTATGTGTGTGTGTGTGTGTGTTTCTCCATAGGAAATCAATGCTACGTAACCAGGTGCTGTGCTTGTGAGCCACATTTGAAAATGTCTCCTTGTCGACATGAACAGCAATGCGTGCAACCACGTTTTCTGTTTCGTTGTCGTAAAACTGGTTGCTTTCTGCATTTTGAGTTGCTGTAGGTGTTTGGTGATTCAGCAAAGAATTCAACTAACAAACAGTAGTTTGAATGAAGAAATTTCATTTGTATATAATTAGAACATTGAACTGCAAATGGCAAAGGGGGGACCTACTCACGCCCCCCAGTTGAAGACCTGATTTTATGCAGTGACATGAGGTTTATGTTATGAAGTTCCACTGTCATTGCTTGTTTTCATGTATGTCTTACTGGGTTTTATTTGACATCTATGTAATTTCAGAATGTTTTATTTAAAGATTCTGTAATTAATTGAAAATAAAGGATTTTTGTTTTCTACAGTTATTTATACATTTCCAATACCAGTGCAAGCTAAGATTATGCAGGAATACATTGGTTTGAGTGACTCACTCTTTCGACTTTTGAGCACTTTATTGTTGATATTTTTCTGGAAAAGAAAATTCTTTTCATTCCTGGTAAATTGTGTGATTAGCTCATTTGATTTGTGTGTGCACGTGTACAAGAGGAGCGTGCATACACATGTATGAGCAGATGTTTTAAGTGGGTACTCTTGAGCACATGCCAGAGAGAGAAGGGAATACAGGGAGTTCCAGTGTGTGCATGTGATCGAGAGCTGAGAGACAGTTAATGGATGTGAAAAAAAAACACGCACACACAAAAATATATTCGTGTGTGTGTGTGTGTGTATGCAGGATGGACACGGGTGGATTGTGTTCCTGCAGGTGAAGAGATGGGAAGAGAGAGAAAAAGAGAGAGAATTGTGTGTGTGTGTGTCTTCTCAGACACATACATTGTCACAGAAGAAAGACATGTCATTGTTTGGCTGGGCATTGACTTTGATTTTCAGAAAGATGAGGTGTTTCTGAACCTGGTGTTGGAGTACGTTCCAGAGACAGTGTATCGTGTGGCGCGACACTACAGCAAATCCAAACAGACTATCCCAATACTCTACATCAAAGTGAGTTGTCCTTCACAGGGGGTGATGCTAAGGGCTCATTAGCAAGCCTGTCACGATTGAGGTTAGGATGAAGTATTTTTGTATAGGTGTGTGCGCACATGTTTACGTGTGATTAAGTGCATGCAGGTTTTTTGATGGATGAAGGTGGGCTTTCCTTCCCCCCACCCCCCATTCCCTACTCCCCAACACCCCATCCTGTATCCCTAATGAGAAGGTATACCAAGTCAGAAGTGCGTGTGCTGTAAATGTGAGTGAATGATTAGTCAATTACATTTGGGTTTTAAGTTCACACATGGATTTTAAGTTTACCCATATGGTGGAAGGGTAGTTAGGGTAGACTGTTGAGTCCAGTTGAGTATTATTGTGTGTGTGAGTGAATAGTACACATGTGTCTGCCACGGACAGTATATTTATCAGTTTAACCCTCTTGACAGCGGAGCGCCCGCTAGCGCCCAACCGGAAGTCACACAGCCAAAACGCTGAGCGCCTGCCAGCGCCCGGTAAAACACGTGGCAACAATGGGCGCCGCCATATTTCTCGTAGAAAAGGAAGTCTCGCGAGAACGTGACTTCCTTCTTCCTGTGGCCATTTACTTCCGTTTGCAAAAAACCGCGAGTCGATACGTGCCGTAGTTCTCGAGTTACGAATTTTTAAAGTTTTGTGGTCGAAATGCTAACATTGATTTCTGCCGTTCTATAACGAGATCTAGTGATGAAGATACTGTGATTTGTAGGATTTAGGGCATAACACTTAGTGAAAGTGCTGGGTAATGAAGCTTAGAGTGACCTAGATTTTGACTGGGATGATGTTCCAGGTATGATTCGGAAGAAAGTTCTGAAGAAGATTTTTTTTTTTTTTTTCCCCGAGTAAATGGCTCATGTGATATTCTTCAAACTTATGATGTAGCAACATATATATTCGTAGGACTTTAAAAAATTATTTTCATTTGACTATTTCCTTTCCTCTCTTTTAAATTAATTTTTTAATTGGGTAACCATGTTCAAATTACGGAGTTACTTACCTTGCCGACGGTTTTTCGGCGTAACTAAGCTAAGGTAAGTGCATGCAAAAGAGGGTTAAAGTGTAAATAGTAATGAGTGAAACAAAATGAAAAGGAAAATCGTGCCTTGTTTTTCTTTAACTCTCTAGCTGTCAGGCCAAAGGACGTCTGTGCAGATTGGGTTTCAGTAGTGCAAACACAGCGTTGAATGCACAGTCCAGTAAATCAGTTGGTCTTTGAAGAGTTATTTTCCCTTTTATTTGTTGGTGTTGCTGCTGCTGCTGTGCTGTCTCGTCATCCCTGACACCACAGTGGCACTGAACCCAATCCGGTCATTCCGGCTCTCCGTCCACAGCCACAGCCTGGTTTTTCCCGCCGCAGCCTTGGCACCCGGCAATCCTCAGGGAGCAGTCAGCGTCAGGTGGTCATGATAACAACTCGCCAGAGAAGACGCTGCGCTGCTGCCGAGTCGCTTTGTTAGTGGTCAGGTGTGCCTGTTGTGATCCAGCATTCTCAGGGCACCACGTTGTACAAGTCCCATACTGAGGATGAAAATTCCCTGATCGTGGAGCCCCATTGTGAGTGAGCACCCCTTTCTGAGTGTCACGTGGTCTGGCCATTGAAAGTCCCCGTGAATGTGTCGGTACCGGTGACCTCGACAGGACCTCGCCCAGGGCACAGACATGGAGTGACCTCGACAGGACCTCGCCCAGGGCACAGACATGGAGTGACCTCGACAGGACCTCGCCCAGGGCACAGACATGGAGTGACCTCGACAGGACCTCGCCCAGGGCACAGACATGGAGTGACCTCGACAGGACCTCGCCCAGGGCACAGACATGGAGTGACCTCGACAGGACCTCGCCCAGGGCACAGACATGGAGTGACCTCGACAGGACCTCGCCCAGGGCACAGACATGGAGTGACCTCGACAGGACCTCGCCCAGGGCACAGACATGGAGAGGAAATGGAAAGCGAGGTCACCGTGAGAGAGGGCATGTAGGGACACAGAATTGAAGATATTTCTATATTGATTGATGAGGATGGTGAACATGATGCCATAGAATTCCATTCTGGTCTGAGACTGCTTGACGGGGCTGTACTGTATGCTTACTTTCATATTGACCGGGCCCAAGAGATACAGGTTCCTGCAGTGTTTGTTGGGAAATGTAAGCAACACTTTCAGAAACACACCCATTTAAATGGATTACACTTGACTGTGTGGCCCTGCTCTTCTCAGTTTGAACCATTGCAAACTCATCTCTTGGTGGTAGCCAGTCGGGTAGAAAAATCCCACAGATAAGTGGCTCTGAGGGGAATAGAATCATCTGATTCCCCAGTTGGAAGCCTACAACACTAACCACTTTGCCACATCAGCTGCTTCTCCTCTCACTGTGATTGTTCTACATGTCAAACTACTTGTCGGACCTCAGTACCTAACAATCCTCTTTCATTTTTGATCGCTCAGTCTTGAGGTCTGACTTGAAGTTTGCATGATAGGATGTAGAATGTCACTTGACCTGTGGACATTGAGAGCATTTTGATGAAGTTTACTTCCAGCGTGTAATGGAGAAAGACTTTGAAAGTGAATGTTGATGCAAGGCGCTGCTGTTCTTCATATGACCATGGTGGATCAAAAGGCCTGTGCTGTGTTTCGTTTGTCACATACCATAGAGTGAGTGTGAAAAAACCAATAGATAGTTATGTGAGCAAGAAAGAAAAAGTATATGCATACAATGAAGCAAGACAGATGCGTTTGTCCTTTTTGCATGAGAGTTGGTTTGATGGTTGGTGTGTTTTAGTTGTTCATGTGCAGTTGTTCACATTGCAAGAAAGAAAAAAGAATATGTGGGTCAGTTCAAGGAAATGTGTTGTTGCCCATAAGGGTCTTTGTGTCCAGTAGTAAGTTTCAGTTGTACAATTTCTTTGACAGCAAGAAACAACAATAATGTGAAAGCTGATGCAACGAACATACGTTCCTGCTCATAAGGGACTGAGTACCAGTGGTGTGTTTCATTTTGACAAAAACCATCATCATTCAAGCGAGAGAGAAAAAATTGATGTGTGCTGATGCCAGGTTTTTCTTTTCTTTTTTGTTTAAGACGCACATGTAGTATACTACTAAGTATAAGAAAGAAAGGAATGTGTGTGTGTGTGAATACAAAAAACGTGTATCATCGCCCCAAAGGTCAGTGTGTGTTGTGTGGTGTGTTCCAGTTGTACATGTACCAGTTGTTCCGCAGTCTGGCCTACATTCACTCACAGGGCGTGTGTCATCGCGACATCAAACCCCAGAATCTACTGCTTGACCCTGAAACGGAGTGCTCAAACTCTGTGATTTTGGAAGGTGAGAGGGGTAGGGGTGAGGGAGAAAGAGAGAGAGAAAGTGATGTGTACCAGATGGTTCGTGGTACTGGGAAGTAATAAGGCCATCGTCTGCTGTGACTGAAAGTGGATCTGATGAAATGGAAATATGCTTACTGGGTAGATATTTCCACAGGTAGAAGATGTTGCTTCATTAGCACACTGGATTTCTCTTTGTGATAACACAGTGACTCCGTAGAATGCTACCCATCAGTATATCATATGTGTGTGTGTATACTAATAATTGTGAATTCTATCTTTTTTACCTTTTTTTTTGTTTGTTTGTTTCTTTTGATATGTTGTTGTCATTGTTTTTGTTTCGTATACCAGGGGTGCTAATTTTCCGGAAATCCGGTTTTACGATTGCTGAAAAAAATAATCTCCGGTTTTTGAGTTTGTTTGGAAAGTCATTTCCGGACTGGAAAAGCAGGGACAAAGAGATTTTAATAGCAGACGATAATAGGATCGTTGCAAGGGAGATTATTTGACCTCCGACAGTGACGTCCCTTGGTTGTAAAAACGAGGTTTTTCACTTCGGGTAGCAGCATGCAGCTCTTGGTGCAAATGACAACTTGTCACAAGCAACTTTGTCAGCTAGTTTGTGTGCCTTTGTGTCTTTCAAAAACAAGAGTACAAAACCAAACAACATGAAGGTGTTACCGCCGGGGGCAGATATTTCTACAGTTGAGATAGGTGTGAAAAACAAGTGGAGGTGGGATTGGTTGCAAGATCGGAACAGCGATGGGGTATGTCATGGCGATTGGTGTGAAAAGGTCGAGTCGCCGGGAGTTTGTTTTTGCGTGCCATGCAAAAAAACAATACATTACTCTATGGCTCAAGTGGGAAAAAAGCCTTGCTTTCTCATGCAGAAGATGTGGATCATCGGCGCAATTTGAAGTCTGTCCGCCAGTCTACAAAGCTTGATGGAGCTTCCACAACTACCGTTACGCAAGACGGTATGGGAGACAGGAAAGCAGAACTGAAAGCAGTTGTTTGTGCATTTATTGCCGGACATTGTCTGCCCTTTTCTTTGGGGGGAGATCTTGTTGAGCTTGCTAAGAGGTTAGCTAGTGATGACAAAGCACTTAGTTCTCTCTCTCTTTCTCGTGGTAGCACAACTTACACCACTGTACATGGAGTAGCACATGCTATGAAGAAGGAACTGAGTGCAAAGCTGTCAGACAGACACTTTTCTTTAAATATTGACGAGGCTAACAAATAGCAATAATGACAAGATTGTGAACGTGCTTGTTCAGTATTATGATGTGGAACTTGGAAAAGTTTGTAGCAGAACACTTAGGGTCAAGAGAAGTAAATGTTGCAACAGCAGAAAATATCTTCAATGCAGTGTCTGGCATTCTATCAGAAAGAAAAGTCGACTGGTCTCAAGTTGTTTCGTGCTTGATGGACAATTGTAATACAATGAGAGGCAAAAAGGGTGGAGTAGAGGCTTTGATCAAAAGCAAAAGGACGGGAAATTCATTATTCAACACTTCATGTGCCTTAACTACAATCTGATACCAGATTCAGCAACGTAAGTATTCATAGTGTTTGTGAAAGGTGTTAGTAATGAATCGATGAATGTTGTTAATTTTCAGGTTTACAAGAATTTGAAACTTATTTTATAGATTGGTTTCAGGTTTTGGGTTCAGGAATTTTTTTGGTTCAGGTTTCGGAACCTCTTTGGTACTATCACCCCTGGTATACTTCTCAAAGTGGATGTTGTCACAGAATGTTATGAGGGGACAACTCCTGTGGTGGTGCTCTTTTATATACGCTGAATTCATGCTCTTCACGGGACTTTCGGTTATCATCTTGTTCAAAAGACAAGCTGTCAAGCCACCGAAGTTGTAGGATTTCTGGAGAAAGGGAGGGAAGAAAGTACCTGTCCTGTTATTAGACTCAGACCACACATATCCAGTTTCTTTCACTTCATGGACATTATGTTTTCTGCATCTTCTGCGTAGATGTGAAAAAAGAAGACGACATTGTTTTGAGTTCATTCAAAGTAAGACACTGGCAGATCCTGGGTGTCTGTGTGTTGGAGGTATATGATGGTGTTCTTCACTTCAAAGGGACTGCGTGTGCATGTGACCGCTGATTAAAGAATTATTGCAGGGTTCGTACACCCCTTGAAGACCCTTGAAAACCCTTTAAATACAACTGGGTCAAAAAGGCCCTTGAAAACCTTGAATACTGCAGATATCCCTACCATCCCTTGAAATCCCTTAAAAATCGTTTTCGGACCAAAACTGACCGTAACATTTGAAGACGAATCGGAGAACAAACGCGAACAAGACTTCGGACACAGATTTTCGCCTCTCGAATCGTTCTGTGTGTCGTCTGCTTTTCAAGCAAAGGGAAGCAATTCAATAGTTGGTTATTGTTTGCGCATGCGCATTTCGACTTCCGACAAAGTGCGCCATGCTCCCTAATCTTCGGTGAATGCCAACACTGTTGTGTCTGCCATCATGCCTAAGGGAAATTGCGCATTTGATTCGTTGTTGGTTACAGAAGGAAGAATATCGAAGCTGGATCACTGAATGCAGAGACAACAAACATGCGTTTTTCCGTAAGTGTGCAAAAAGACCGTTGATGTTCGGGCAGTGGGCGAATCGCGGTTGCAAGTCACGGAAAGAGGGAAAAATATGTGGAATTGGAAAACGCGAGTAGGCTGGTAGTTAGTCTTACGGACTTTGTTCGGCAATCATCAAATTCATCAACATCAGGTCAGACCCTTTCCTCAGTAAGAATCGTCAGCCAATCCACAATAACAGCAAGTGGGACAGATGTGTTAAAAGTTAAAAGCTGAAGTGTTGTGGACGATTCATGCCATCAACAATCATCACAGTTTCCGATCTGCTGAAGACGACACGAAACTGTTTTGCAGCAATGTTAACATATTACTCGATTGCGACGAACTATCGGTGTGGGAAACTAAATTAGATATTTTGCAACTTTTGGCATTGCTCCTTTTTTCTGTTAGAACTGAAAAAAGAGTGAATCATATACTGAATCTTCAAATCAATCGTCACGTCGTCTCCATAGACACTAAGTGACTCGTTGTGTGCACATTTGTAATTTAAAAAAAAAAAATCCTACTTTCTTGTTTAAAAGACAGCATTCATACCACACCCCTTCCCCCCCCCCCCCCCCCCCAACTTACCTACTAGCTAGCTACACACACACACACACACACACACACACACACACACACACAGAGAGAAAGAGACACACACACACACACACACACACACACACACACACACACACACACACACGCACACATACACACACACAGAGAAAGACGCACACACACACACACAGAAAGAGACACACACACACACACACACACACACACACACACACACACAGAAAGAGACAGAGAGAGAGAGAGAGACACACACACACAAAACAGATACACACACACACCACACACACACACACACACCAAACTAAAAAAACAGTTCAGTGTGGAGCTGCAGGAAGGCTACCCACGTTCACTTTTCAAGAGGGGTTATCCCGCTCCCGATCCTGCCCCAGAACAAGCATTAGGCTAGTCCAGGCCCGCCAACCATTCACACACACTTCCCCACACACATACAGTGGCTGTATTTTTAAAAAATAAAGTTTGCAGAGCTCCCCCTGAAATGTGCCAGAGAGGGGGCCCTCGGCTGCAGCTGCCGGAAGAGAATTAATGAATATGTCATGCTTTTTGATGAATCATTGAATAAGGACTTGAAACAGAAGCAGCTGGACATCCCATGTCAGATACTGGTCCAGAAAGCAGATTGAAAGTTTCTTTTTCTGATTTCTCAGTTTCTGTATAAGACTTCATTTTTTATTTTTTGTATATGATGTTGAACATGGAAAAGACTACAGAAGTTTAATCACCTTATCATCATGGCTGGATTACATGTGTAAGGTAATTATTCACTCTTTGTTTTTCAATCGTACGGCTAAATTTGCCCCTTAAAAATTAAAAATATCCCCTTTAGAAAAACCCCGGAAAAACCCTTGAATTTTTTTTCCTGTGAGGAAGTGGGAACCCTGTATTGTGATCGATAAGGGGCACACACAGTATGTAATGCTGTGGGTGTGGTGTGGTCAGAAAACTCCAGAACCGAGTACCATTGCGTGACTCATTAACAGTGCAGAGTCTTCACTAGTTGGCAGGCCTCTTGGAAACTCTTGCAGAAACTCTGTGAATGTTGATGCTGGGAGTTTGGGTGTGGCTGGTTTGGGAGAGCGTGGGGACAAGTCGTGTAAGATGGATGCCAGTGAGCGGACATGGAAGCCATGTGACAATGAGGCATGTAGGTATGGGAAGGAAAAAAGATTGGAATGCATTTATAGCCTGCAGTGTTTTTCATTTGTTGGCTTTTATTTAATTGCATGTATCTGTTCCCCTCAAAATGACCGATCTTCAAATGGTCGTTCTGTTTTGTCAGTACTTTCAAAGTGATTATTTCATACATTTTACTATATATTTGCAATACAGACTGACGGGTGTTGTGGTGATTTCAGTGCCAAAGTATTAGTACGTGGCGAGCCCCAAAGTCTCCTCATATGTTCCCGTTACTACCGAGCACCAGAGTTGATATTTGGTGCCACAGACTACACATGTCAGATTGGTAAGACGTTTTTGCATTGTACACAAGTTTTCCCTTTAGTCTTTTTTTTTTTTTTTTCTCTCCTTCTGTTATGTACCTCTTGTCTTTGATGAATGCCTTTCAGTCTGAAAGTGTTAGTCTTTTGTTCAAAGGGGTTAAGTTAGGGATGTGGTTTGAAAAAGCCAAAGTCAGCTCTGAAGTTGGTTGCTCATTTCACATTGAAATTCTGTTTTCATGGTGTGTTTTTTTCAAAATAGGAGACAGTAACAGTGGACAATAGGCAGATACTGTTTAGGAGAAGGGGGAAAAAAAGGGGGGGGGGGAGGAGGTTCAACCCTGGTGTGGCTTCCTTGGTCTGCTGGGCATGACCGGGGAAGGTTGAACCTTCAAGTAGGCATAACATGGAACAGTTGCATTAGTAGGTGAAAAATAGCAGTGGTAATTGGGAAGGAAGAAAGATAAAGCCATGTTGTTTATCGGAAATTGTTGTGTTTTGTAGAAAGCAATGCAGAACGTGAAATATCATGCCTTATGCTTTAAAATAACATTTCGATAGGTAAAACGTTAATGTCGTTCGACAGATGTTCATTATTGTGGGGCAGATATGGGAAGTGACCAAAGTGAAATTTGGAAGGGGGGGGGGGGGGGGGGGGGGGAGGAAAAAGAGGAAAGAAAAGAAAAAGAGTGGAGTTTGCATCCAGTGCGTGTCCACCTTCACACCTGCTCCCCCTGTCCATCAGATGTGTGGTCGGCTGGGTGCGTGTTAGCGGAGCTGCTGTTGGGCCAGCCCATTTTCCCGGGGACAGCGGGGTGGACCAGCTGGTGGAGATCATCAAGGTGCTGGGCACCCCCACCCGCGAGCAGATCCGGGAGGATGAACCCCAACTACTCCGAGTTCAAGTTCCCTCAGATCAAGGCTCACCCCTGGACCAAGGTGAGTGTGCCGTGGCTCAGCAGATGGCGCTAGTTTTTCTGCCTTTTTCTTTTCCCCCCCATGCTGATGAACCCAACATTTTCTACTGCCTCCTCCTTCCTGTCACAGTCTTGTGCTGTTTGCATACTGGCCACTCGTTTTACACCCATTCTTATCTTTTAACAGACCTGCCTACCCTTCCGTAATCGTCCGTAATCTTACAGAAATTAACCCCCATTACGGAGGTACGATTTTCCGTGCGAAATTACGGAAAAGAAAATGGAAAAAACTACGCAAATTCCAGACTCGAAAAATTGTCGACTGCTAGACCTTTCCGAGACCACAGAGTAACTTCCCTTGACTCAAGCCGAAACCACAGATGGTTCGGAACTTGCGATTGGTCAATGTGGTGCTGTGGGCCAACACGACGCGCCATCACATCTGTGCGCGCCATTCGAAGCCTTTTGTTCAGCATTGTAAGACAAAGTTTCAACCGATTTTTTGCCGGCGATTGTGAAAATGGCGGAGAAATCTTCTAAACGTTTGCATGAAACCGACGACGAGGGTTCGAAAACCACTGTGCCACAACGGAAGAAGGCGAAGAAGCAAGTGTTCCGAAGTAAATACACGCGGACTTGGCCTTGTCTTTTGCAATCCAAAAAACATGGACCTGGATTTGTATACTGCTCGGTGTGCAATTCAGACTTCTCCATCGGACATGGGGGAGCAAATGACTGCAAGTGCCATATCTCGGGGAAAAATGCACAAAGAGACAGCTGCCAGTGCCTCCAGTCAGAAGATCACATCGTTGTTTACGAAATCCAGCGAGAGCAGCCGTCAGACCCACACACGGAAGATCACCAACGCAGAAAGACTGTTGTGTGAGCTGATCTGCGGAAACAACTTGTCCCTGAGCTGTGCTGACAAGATAGTGGCGAAAATGAAAAGGATGTTTCCAGACTCGGCAATCTCTCAGGCACATACAAGGCTTAGTGAAACACACACACACACACACACACACACATTTTTGTAGTTTTTTTTTTTGGGGGGGGGGGGGGGGTTGTACATTAGGTTCTTCATCAGTGGTGTCATCTGTGGTGACTGCTGTGTAAGTTACAAACTGTCAAGTATATCACCTTTGAATTGACCTGAAACTCCTGTCCTGAGTCTGTCATCAGCCATCATCCCAAGGTATTTTAATTCTGCTTTGTTGTTTTTGTTCCTTTTTTACTGTTTATATTTTTTGTTAAATGTTAAAAATGTAGTTGGAGTTTTGTACACATTATTTGTTCAAAAACGCCGTGTATTACGCGTCCGTGGAATTACTGAAGGAAAATGCAAAATTACTGAAAATCTCTGTGGTTATTACTGATGAGCATAACATGAGGTAGGCAGGTCTGTTTTAAGGTGAAGAAGCTCCGTGGTGCCTTCCATGTTTGTACCACTCACAGTGAAACATGTTCTTTTAGAGTGTAGGGACTTGCACGATGTGAGACATAAACACTTTACAGCAGACTCCATGAAAACCCTGTTTAGAGATGTCCCACCTGACGTGATCTTTGAATTTCTGAAAGAGATTGACATTTTTTGTCTGATCTAAAATTTTACAGAAGAAAGATTTTTAACCCTCTTGCATTCGCATTTTCCAGCCTAGAAACTGCTCCTAGTATTCGTATTGTTTTGAGAAATTTAACTAAAACTCACCTACTACCTTTAAAAGGCTGTAGTGGACAAGTTTCCACTGCAGCACTGTCAAATTTAGTATGCAAAATTCTAATACATCATATTTCATAATGCAGAGATGTCACATGTTTGGGATGCATGTTGGTGTCATTGTCACCCTGTTTGTCACTAAACAATGGGACATCAAAGTTGACAATGTTACTTTGATACACCAGACAGACAATAAGATTGTCGGCATGCATTTGTTAGTATAAATCATCAAAGTGTGGCCTACCTCAACTTGAAAACAGCAGTCCTGGTTCAGTAAATCCAGTTTGGGGCGTCACTAAGTGTCACACGATTGTCACATACTCAAACATGGGCCAGGTAACTTAACATGTTTTTTTTTTCATCCTAAAAGGTGTGTTTGTCACAACTTAACGACTTTTAACACTGGAATATACACAGTCACAGAAAGAAGTAAACTCCATTATGTATACTCTAATGTGGTGTCTGGTCACACACAGCAGAAAGGTAAGTGTCGCTACTGTCACATGTCACCAATATGGTAAACACTACTCTTGATCCATGGTTTCTACCATGTTTGCCACATGGCAGAAACCGTGTTTTCGACATCACCCCACTGATCCATGGCGCGCTAAACCGAAGATCAGTCGACCAGTAGCACCAGAGTCTTGGCAGACGTTTGATTCCCATCATCACGAGCACAGTTACGTATGCACGCATCTCCGCAGGTGTCGTATCCTGCCAAAGTGGGTCAGGTTGTCCCCGCTTTGCCATCTGCTGCCTGGCGTACAGGTTCTCTGGTCAGCTAGCTGTAGTAAAACACAACTGCGGCAGGAAGAGAAAAAAATAATCCAAAGGTGTAGCTGTGTCTGGCAAATCATGATTTGGCCCAGTCTCCTCCTCAAAAGGCTGAACCACAGGTGCGGAAGTCGCCGGTCGCCACGTGGTCACAAACGCAAACAAAGGCGCATCATCATCTTCATCACTTTCTTGCCTTCTTCTCCCTCTTCTTCCTTTCAAACATCAATATCACTTTCATTTAACTCCTCTCTTTCATATCTTTCTACTTCTTGTAATATATCATCCAACTCCTCTTTCGTATAATCAAAAAAATCGCTGTCAATAGAAGCGCTAGCAGACGCCATTTTCAGAAACAAGGCGATGCCATCTGCAGCAATGGAATGCGGTCAGTTCACGACCCTAGTCTTTGTGACTGAATTGTTTCCCACACCCCATACTACTGCTAAGATTTCATTGGACCCTCTCAGGGATGCACGTTTATTTTTGGCCAGCCCTGACTTAAAACAAGGTCGCAGTGTGTGAGGGAAAGTAACGCGGCACGTACGGCCGGTTGCGGCCGGAACGAATAGCAGGGGAGACAAACACAGTGGCCGGATACGGGTGAAACGAATGGAAGAGGGTTAAGGAAGTTTCTTGTGCATTTTTAGAAGTTGATTTTAAAGAGATGTGTGAGGGTGGTTTTTTGTTTTGTTTTTGTTTTTTTGATGACTTGCAAGTTGACTTCAACGTGGTGACAGCCCTGATATGGCCCTTTGCAGCCGGCAGGGCTATAAACAACATTACCTTACCTTCTCCTCCACGAAGCAAGCAAAGACAAAGCAACCAAAATTGGGAACTATAAGGCTAACAGGAATGTGATCAGTAATTGTGAAAGCTTGAAAGAAATGTTTGTGTTATTGTGGGTATGCTGTGTTCTGCATCTTTTTCTCTAGCTAAGGTTCTTCTCAGTAACTACAGTTGCTGTGGGAAAGTAGGTTTGTTTCCCTTGAAATGTATTTGAGGTCAGCAGATGTACTGTAACAAATTAGATGACTTTTCCACTGGTTGAATTAGTATCCCATAGTTCTGTAAACATGCTCAGTGTCATCTCCCTCAGGTATCACAAGTTCAATTGCCTACTTATGTGACTAGCTTTTGTTCCACTGTTTTGTTAGGGCAAACGGACTTATGACTTGTCTTCAGTCTACACTGTCGGAGAGAAAATCACTCCATTAGAGTTCTTTCTAACGTCGCAACTGGTGATAGTTTTTCCTCAGATTTCACAGTATAATGCAGGTTTTTTTTTACACAGAGGATTCCAGAGGTGCACTTTGTTTTGCATGCATGTATGATAGTTTGTTCACAGTTGATAACTTTTTAACATGCGTGCTGGTGACGTACTCGTTTTTGAGTGAACCGTATTTTAGGAAGAAGAAGAAGATAAATGCAAACTCTTTAAGAGATGCAGCGGCTGAAGATCATTGACGAAGGTGGACAAATGCATCAACTCAGCGTTGCAGCACCAGATTTTCTTTTACCATTTCAAAACCAGATCTTCTCATCGCTCACAGGGAAAGAAGCATTCATTGCTGTAATTCTGTGACTTTTGTCCACAAAAATTTGCAGGGGCAAAACTTGGCCTGTAATCTCATCGAAGGGATCAATGAAAACAGCAACAGTGCTTATATCACCACTGAGGCCTTTGATTTGTTTGTTTTCAGCGACTGTGAACTGTGTGTCCAGTTACAGTTGAAGAAAGCCTTTCAGAGCGTTGTGCGACGCTAGTGTTGTAAAGTTAGCATGAACAAGTTTTTTTGCAGAGGCTATTTTAGAGGCATTTTTTTTTGTAGACATGTTCAGATTTCAGGAGGAACTCTGAGATTTTTCAGCAGTAAAGAAAACCTCACATTTTTCATCTGTAGGAAAGAACATCAACTGGTCAAAGCTTGAGGTTGTTTTGTTTCCCTTCGGTTGAAGCTTGCATGTGCCATTGACTTGCACGTACGGGGGAACATTAGTCATGTGTGTGAAAACCTCTTACCTTTGAGGAGAAAACAACTGTTGGTCAAAAACTGATGGCTTCCCCATGCATGCATGAGGTTACCCCTACCTCCCAGCCCTTTCCTACCTCCTCTCTCTCCCCCATCTCCTCCCTACACTCACAGTTTTTGTCAACCTTCTGGGTTTATTCCACCCTTCTGTTTATTTCCTCCCTTCTGTTGATTCCTCCCTTTTGTGATTCCCACCCTTCGTTGATTCCCCCTTCTGTTGATTCCACCCTTCTGTTGATTCCACCTTCTGTTGATTCCACCCTTCTGTTGATTCCACCCCTTCGTTGATTCCCCCTTCTGCTGATTCCCTTCTGTTGATTCCACCCTTCTGTTGAAACCACCTCTTTGTTTTACCCTGTTGATTCCCCCTTCTGTTGATTCCCCCTTCTGTGATTCCCCTTCGTTGATTCCCCCTTCTGTTGATTCCCCCTTCTGTTGAAATTTCCCTCCTTCTGTTATTCCCCCTTCTGTTATCGCCTTCTGTTGTTCCCCCCCTTCTGTTGATTCCGCCCTCCCGTTGATTCCCCTTCTGTTGATTCCCCCTTCTGTTGATTTCACCCTTCTGTTGATTCCACCTTCTGTTTATTCCTCCCTTCTGTTGATTCCACTTTTGGTTGATTCCACCCTTCGGTTGATTCCCCTTCTGTTGATTCCCCCTTCTGTTGATTACCCTTCTGTTGATTCCCCCTTCTGTTGATTCACCCTTCTGTTGATTCCACCCTTTGGTTGATTCCCCTTCTGTTGATTTCCCTTTTCGGGTTTATTCCCCCCTTTTTGTTGATTCCCCTTCTGTTGATTCCCCCTTCTGTTGATTACCCCTTCTGTTGATTCCACCCTTCTGTTGATTCCACCCTTCTGTTGATTCCCCCCTGTTTATTCCCCCTTCTGTTGATTCCTCCGTTTTATTCACCCTTTGTTGATTCCACCCTTCTGTTGATTTCATCCTTCTGTGATTCCTCCTTCTGTTGATTCCACCTTCTGTTGATTCCCCCTTCTGTTGGGTTTCCCCTTCTGTTATTCACCCTTCTGTTATTCCCCTTCTGTTGATTCCCCCTTCTGTTGTTTCCCCCTTCTGTTGATTCCCCCTTCTGTTGATTCCCCTTCTGTTGATTCCCTTCTGTTGATTCCCCCTTCTGGGTTTATTCCCCCCTTCTGTTGATTGCACCCTTCTGTTGATTCCCTTTTGTGATCCCCCTTCTGTTGATTCCCCCTTCTGTTGATTCCCCCCTTCTGTTGATTCCCCTTCTGTTTATTCCCCCTTCTGTTGATTCCCCCCTTCTGTTGATTGCACCCTTCTGTTGATTGCACCCTTCTGTTGATTCCCCCTTTGTTGATCCACCCTTCTGTTGATTCCCCCTTCTGTTGATTCACCCTTCTGTTGATTGCCCTTCTGTTGATTCCCCCTTCTGTGATTCCCCTTCTGTTGATTCCCCTTCTGTTGATTCCCCCTTCTGTTGATTCCCCCTTCTGTTAATTCACCCTTCTGTTGATTTCACCTTTCTGTTGATTCCCCCTTCTGTTGATTCCACCCTTCTGTTGATTTCATCCTTCTGTTGATTCCTCCTTCTTTGATTTCACCCTTCTGTTGATTGCACCCTTCTGTTGATTCCCCCTTCTGTTGATTCCCCCTTCTGTTGATTGCACCCCCCTTCTGTTGATTCCTCCCTTTCTGTTGATTTGCCCCTTCTGTTGATTCCCCCTTCTGTTGATTCCCCTTCTGCCTTCTGTTGATTCCCCTTCTGTTGATTGCACCCTTCTGTTGATTGCACCCTTCTTTTGATTCCTCCCTTCTGTTGATTCCACCATCTGTTGATTCCACCCTTCTGTTGATTCCTCCCTTCTGTTGATTCCTCCTTCTGTTGATTCTGATTCCTCCCTTCTGTTGATTCCTCCCTTCTGTTGATTCCACCCACTTTAGCTGATGTTTGAAGAGGGGAAAAAATTGCTTCCTGAAGAGAAAAACTTTTTTTTTCTTCTTTTTTTTTGGGGGGGGGGGGGGAAGAGATTGAAAGATGGGAAAGTTTGGTTAAGCTTATTTGGGAATAGGTGCATCCTGAAATGAAAAGAAACAGAAGAGCAGTGTTGGAACATGTGGAAGCTGAAAATGGAGGATGCAGAATGCTAAAAAGCCATTTTGTTGGAGCCTTCCCCCCTCCCCCCCCTCCCCCTCCCCCTCCCCCCCCTCCCCGTCAGGTTGGCAAAACCCCTCAGATATGATGCCTTGCCTCCCCTGCCTTCCAGGTGTTCCGGCCACGCACGCCGCCTGAAGCCATCCAGCTGGTGAGCCGCCTGCTGGAGTACACCCCTCCGCCCGCATCCAGCCCATGGAGGCCTGTGCCCACGCCTTCTTCGACGAGCTGCGTGACCCGGCCAGCCGCCTGCCCAACGGCCGCGAGCTGCCCCCACTCTTCAACTTCACTCCCACAGGTGAGACCTCGCAGGACCCTAGGGTGGGAGGGTGTGGGAGAGGGGTGTGTGATGGCAGGGGTGGGTTTGTTTCAGGGGAGAATGGGGATGGGAAGAGGGGCAGGTGGTTGGGGGGGGGGGGGGGGGGGGGGTTTGATCTGCGAGAACTAGCATTAACCGTCATCAGTTCTACAATGCTGTTTGCTGTTACGACCATTTGGGTTTTGTGCATGTGTGTGACATTGAAATGAGTTTCGAGGGTGTGTTCCGTGTGTGTGCGCGCGCATGCATATGTGTGTTTAAGATGAACGGACTGCAAAAAGTGGACAAAGCAGAAGGCCTGGCCCATTGAGCATGGCCTGATTTTATCTGCATTAGAAGGATAGCAGTGTTGATTTGTGATGAATCGTTGTAGATAGCATGGTCATTGCCATGAAAGGGCCCCATGTGGTCAGTTGGGCCATAGCGACATTGAAACAGCATGTGGTGCATCTACATGTTCAGCTGCATACCTTTGTGCACATGCTAGGGGAAGTTGAAAATGATCACAGTTCCTAATCCGTTTATGTCATTAAAAGAAAGGAAAGAGAAAGACAACACAACAAAAAACAAACAAAAAGGAAAAAATTGTCAGACCTTATATCTTAGTGTGTAAGATGTTCTGTGTGGACAGAAGTGGCCATCGCCCCTCACCTCAACGCCAGTTTGATACCTCCTCACGCCCGCTCCGACACCACGGAACCCTCGGGCAACCAAGGCCCCAGCACTGGCAAGGATGGAGGAAGCGGCGGTGGCAGTGGCGCCCCCGCAGGGGAGGCCAGCGGGGGGCAGGCTCAGGGGGCGCAGGCGCCAGGGACGTCGGCATGATGAGAGCTGACGTTTTAGTTGTCTGTCACGACACTCATCCCCCCCCCTTCCCCCGCCCCCTTCTCTCCCATCGCCCTTCCTTCCCCACCCCCCTGACCCCTGCCCCGAATGGCCAGGCAACTTGTGTAGTATGTTCTCGTCTTGTGGAGGTCCACCACCAGAGGGCCTGGGGGGGCTGGAGAGGGAAATTGGGGGGGGGTGCAGAGTGGTTGGGAGGGAGTGTCGGGGTGGGGTGTGGGGTGGGGTGGGGGGAGAGACTTGTGGTCATGTTGACCTTGATGCTGTGCTCTCCGGCTGTCTGTTCCTCATCATCTCTTCTCTTGGACTCCGTTTGAAGGTGTTGAGGTCGACTCTGTGTCTCTTGTTTCTCTATCCACCCCCCTGCTCCAGTTCATCTTGTCTTGCCTAGTGGTATGGTGTACTTGCGCTTCTCATGAATGAATGCTTCTCTGTTCATTTTTTTTTTCTTTTTTTTTTTTTAATGACTGTCATTGGGTTAGTTTTAATGAGTCCACCTGATGTTTTTACATGTGTGTGTGTGGGTATTTTTTTGTTTTGATTGTAGGGTTTTATTTTTGTTTTTGTTTTTAACATGTCTTTTTGTTGCTGAATCAAATCATTGAGATGCATTTGAAAGAGGAGAGGTATTGTTTGCATGTGATGGCAACTACAGCTGCTCTGCTTAGTAATGCATCTCTCTCTCTCTCTCTCTCTCTTCTCTCTCTCTCTCTTTTCTGTGTTACCAGTAATTACTTGTAACGTCTGTAGATCACTCAGCAGATTGGGATTTACATCAGCAATTACTCAGTCATTGGTTATTGAAGGAAAGGTTGTTGTCTAGCTGAATCCACCTGGGATACATTTGGAGGATTGTCCATGTCACGTAGAAACACAACAAAACCGTTCGATCAGATGAGGCTTATTTAAGGTTCAGCAGAGTGGTGTTCATTCCAGTTTCATTGGACCATCGGTGTCAGCATTGGCTAATTCACTTCCGATGATTATACATTGTGGATTGGAGAAGTGGGGACCCACAGCTCATGTTATTTTCAGGTGTGAAACCTAGCAGTTTGCCACTTGTGGGCAGTGTTGGATAAAAGAGGGAGGGTGGAAAAAAGATACCAGCATGGTTGAACAATTTCTTTACTCAAACTCTAACAAGCAACGATCAATAGATGCAAGCTGCCATGGGCAGAACACTTGCATTAAATATTACATAGACACCCACAGAGTTGTCTTATCCTTGTAACGGATGGAGCAGAGTCACGTTCTTTACTTCCATTCCATGGCCAAGTGGTACACACGACGCCATTTCAAGGTTTGCTTTGTCTTGCCACATGTTCGTGTGGTTCACAACGCTGTAGTAGCTTTGTGTCATTCTGTGGCCGACTCTAATGATTTCACTTGGCCTCACCAAAGAGAGGAGAATGATACGTCAGGAATTACTGTTCATTTTAGGGCAGTGCAAGTTCCAGAATGGACATGGTGAAACTTGGGTTTGGTTGGTTTGAGGCAGTCCACTTGCTGCTGATCGTGGATGGTTTCATGATGCGCCTGCTTGAAAAATGTCTGTTTAAATGTTTGTGCTCATTGGTGGTGTCCTCCGTTGTTGGTGCGTTGCTTCTCCTGCGTCAGCTGGTAGGTAAAACAGAATGGCTCTGGAGAGCAGAGTGGAGCCATTGCCTGTTGTTTGGCTGCCAAAGCAAGGCAGAACACCTAACCGGTAGCTTTCCTGGCCAGTCTGTATCGTAGTGTCTTCACCCGTCTTGGATCTTGTCATCCAATAGAGGGAAACCATCCACGCTGGGTTGCAGAAGACATGCTGCTGTGGCCGAAAATATAGTTGCCTACCTTTCTGAAAGTTGCAGGGATTTTTTTTTTTTTTTTCTAGTTTTTGAAAATTACTTTTGAATTGGTTGAGAAAGACCTGTGTTTTATTTCTTGAATCAACATTGGATTCAGAGGGGTGGCAAAGGGGGGAGAAGTTGTCTTTTTTTTAATGATAAATCATCCATTAATATTGTCGGAAATCTTGTTTTGTCAAATTGTAGCCGTTCCATGTCATGAGAGATGTGATGGGTCTTTGTGATGCTGACACTGTTCAGTGTGAATGAACTTTTGTTAAAAATCACACTTCCCTCTGCGTCCCCTCACTGATTAATCTGGAGGTTGGCAGTCATGCTGAAATGCAGGTGAAGAAGGCTGATGTGAACTGTAAAAGTTATGTGACGATCTGGTCCACTTGATTCCAATTTTTTTTCCCCCTTTGCCTTTTTGCTTTAATCGCTTCGATCTTCCTGCCAGCACACCTAGCAGACCTGGGTACTCTCAATATTCCAGGAACATTATAGAAATACTCGATTTCACAACAAATGCAGATAATATGCCACACTATGAAAAAGAGAAACAAGTCGCTAGTAAAAGTGTTATGGGGTGTATTCCTGGTAAATAGGAAAGCCTGTTTCTTTGTCATTTTTCAGTCTTGGTACAGAAGGCTGCCCTCCTCTTTTCAGTTACGAGAACAGAATAAGAATGTGATTTGCTGGGTAAATTTTGAGACCGATCTTGCGGTAGCAGTTGATTCTAATCATGTTCAAACCCACATCATCTTCTGAGGAAGACCTAAAGCTTTGAGCGATGAAAGCATTGCGAGAGACGACTCGTTTTCTAAAGGCACCCATTTTCTTGAAAATACTGTTATCTTTGATAATTAGTACTACCAACATTGACTTCTGGTGCACATCTCTGACTCGATGGGTGGTTTTTTTTTTGTTTTTTTTTTGTTTACCGTTATTTTTTTCTTAAACATCCACCTTTGCTGAAATGGAGACAGTGTCAGCAGGATGACAAGTATGGACTGTTGGTGGGGTGGGGAAGATGTCTAGGTTCACCCATGCGGTTCAAATTATCCATTCATTTCCTTCCTCCCTGCTAAATGGCTGAGGAAAATTAGCTTAACATTCTTGCACTGTCCAGAACAATTGTAGTGAGTGACTGCATTGCGTGTTATGTCTTGTTTCCCAGATGGACATGGGTAGTCAGTTGTGGGGAAAGGAAGCAACAGGAAATGAATATTGTTTTAAAAAGAACACACACAAAAGAACATTTTAAGCACAGGCAGTTTTTTTTTTTTCTTTCAGATTTTTTTTTTTTTTGGTATTTCTTTCACTTCCATCATCTTCTGACCTCCTGCCTCTTGTGTGTCCTGTGTGTGTGACTGTGGATGGCTTGTAGGGTCATTGTATTTGATTGGACCTACTGGGAAGACCTAGCTCTGTACTGTACCCTACAGCTGTGCACATGCTCCTGTGTGAGCAGAAGCATGTACATGTGTGACAACACACTTACTCATTGGACAGATTTGCGCTGTGTGTTGGCGTGGTGCGCAAGTGAGAGAGTGAGTGTGTGTGGGTATGTTGGTCAGGTGCATTTTTTTTTTATTCACTCTCTTGGCCATTCGTTGCATACTATGGCTGTGCGGTTCAGTCTGTGAGTGCTCTTGTTGTTTCGACTGTGTCCCACCTCTGGCTTTCTTCATCTTGATAGTGATCAAGTTTGATCAAGAGGTGGGAGGGGGGTGATCATAGATCTCTGTGGTGAACTTCAGACTTGTCATTTCTTGTGTTTGTGGTTTTTTTTTTTAATTTGTTTTTTTTTACCATATACGTGTATGTGCTTAGTTGTCTTTAGAGATGCATACCAGAGAGGTTGTGTATGTGTGTGTGTGTGTCATTGAAAGGGAGAGCACATGTGTGCGTGTGGAGTGGAGAGGAGATGCACGTGGCTTGGTCGTCTGCTCCAAGTGAAACAAATAGAGGAGGGGGGGGGGGGGGGGGGGGGGGGAGAATGCTTGCATTGATTGAGAAACTGAAAATTCTCTCAATGTCTGAGAAAGGCAAGCGTTGATCAATCATTTTGTGTGCTCTTGCTTGCAGAAATTTTCACTGGCCATGTGACTGGGCTACTTGTGTGTGTGTGTGTGTGTGCGCTCGCGCTTACGTGCATGTGACTCCTGGCTGTTTGTCATGTCAGTGGTGTGGAATCTGAAGAAGTTGAAGAGGAGGTCTGTATTAATGCAGATCTGCTTTTGCAATCTCCTCTGTCCCCATTCCCCATCCCTCCTGCTACCCCCCCCCCCCCCCCCCCCCCCCCCCCCCACCACCCCTTCTATCATCCCTCCCCCTCCCATCTGTCTTGTCACTATCAGGAGATGTGCTCCCTTTGCCCGTCCTCTCCCGCACACTCCCTGCCTGATTTCTTATATCAAGTATGTCATCTGCAAGCATAACATGTTGGTGGGGGGGAGGGGTAAAATAAAGCTCTCTATTGTTATTTTGTACAGTTTGCATGAGCATTTACATCTCGGATGAGAGTTACTGTATTTTCTACATTTTTTTTAAATTTTAGTGTTTGGCTTTTTACGACACCCGTGATGACACTTGATTGGTTACTTGTGCTGCACTTGCCCCCCACTACTTTTCTTCTTTTTTTTTTTCTTTTTTTTTGTGTTATTTTTTGTTTATGTGTAAATGTCAGTCTGTCCAGTCCTGCTGTGAAGAAAAAAAAAAACCCAAACAAACCAAGTTTGGGGTCTTGTGCTAGATGCTTAAATCTCTGACTTTGATGAGTGAGCAGAGAGATGTTGATGCGTCAGTGAGTATGAAAGGGAGAACCGATGTGATCAGAGAATAGCGCATACTGTACAGAGTGGATTGCCACAGTTTCCCATTTTAGAGAGAGAACATGGTTTGCCTCCATCAAGGCTGCTTGTTCAAGTGAGGTTTATCTGCCGATGCTCCCTGACTCTTCTGAATGTTGATTAAAAAACCACACGCACACACACACACACACACACAAACAAAAAAACTGTACATTACAGTTAATTTTATGATTAAGTTCCAAATTAGAGAGAATAGCAAAGGATATGAAGGACCCTGTTATCATTTCTGATTCAAGTTTTTGTTAAGTTGTCATGCCTTTGTTTTAGTAATACGCAAGCTAGATATGACCCTCATCCTCACAAAACAAAAAAAAAAAAGGGGAAGAAATAAGATGGTACTGCAAAGATTTTTGTTGATGCACAGGTTTTTTTTTTGTTTTGTTTATTTTTATTTAGAGATCAGAAGCACTTTCGTTTGATCTGTAGAGAAAGAGAGTGGGAGACAGGGGAAGCCCCTCCCTGCCTTTTATTCATAATTTGAATTTTGTCTGTCAGGTGTAGTATATAATGTCAGCCTTTTGGGTTCTGATATATGAACATGGACATGTGTAGAAGAGAGTATCAACAAGCCAAAGATGATGGTGTGTTTCATCAGGAATCACCTATTCAGTCCTGTTACACATCAAACGGCAGCATCTATCGAAAGCAGATTGGTAGGAGTTTCGTTCCAGTTTGATTTATACAGTGAAGAAGGAAAGACAAGATAAAGAGGAGCATGCTGATCTGTGAGGTGTGATCAGTTTTTCAGCATGTTTTGTGATGATGTGATCGAAAGTGAAGGAAACGGTAGGGTTTGCAGAAGTGGGTTAATCACCAGGAGCAAACTTGCCATGCTAGTTGGGGAAGCACAAGAGACAGGAAGTGGTACAGTGGATAGGAGTGTAACAAGGGAGAACCTGTGATGTGGCTTCTACGGGTCCTCTCCGCGTTAATGATACTATTTTATCAGTTTCTGGTTTCCAGCCAGAGGGAACACATGAAATCCTGAAGGGTTCTGGAGAAATAACAACAAGGTTTCAGTATGCATGTTTGTATCGCCTCTGTCTTTTCACTGTGGCCCTCGTGATGTTTTTTTCTCTCTGCCAGTGGCTATTCTTTCCTCTGATCGCCTGCAAGTTCACAGTGATGACGAGACTTTGACAGGATAGGGCTTGAGGAGGAAAGAAAAACATGAATGCGTTGCCCTAGTTCAACTAAATGGACCAGTCCAGGACATTTTTTTTTTTCAGATGGAAATTTTAAAGAAAAAGTCTACACTTGTCCCAGATTAAGATTTTACATCGAGATTGATCCTGTTTGAAAATGCGTTGCCTACCACCTACTTTCCAGCGAAGATTGTGATCCAGTGTTTTCCCTTGCAGTAGACACCTTAATCGACATGTGTAAATGCTAATGGAAACCATTTTTGAAACAACTGTCAAATGGAAAATATTCCAGCAGGGGGGGGAGAGAGAGGGACCAGAAGTGTAATTGTAGTGGCATATCTAAATGATCACAATTATGGACATCGCTACATGTTTTGGAGTCGGCTTTGGTGGACTGGCAAATTTAAGGGGGGGGGGGGGGGGGGGGGGGGATACATTGGCAGGAAATCATTCATTTTCGTGGTAGTACTGTCTGATGAAGTAGTTGCATCACCGACAAACCTGTTTGATGACCTGACAGAGACTGAAAGGTGCACAGCTAAGTGTTGTTCTCCGGCCTTCTTGTGTGTGTGTGTGTGTGTGTGTGCATTGGGCCAGTTTCTCTGGATAATTATGTGAAAAAGGACAGCAGAGACGAAAAATTGGGAGGGTAGTGAGGATCTGTGTGTGTATGTGTGCGAGTGTGTGTGTGTCCTGCACTCTTGATTCTAGCCGTTCCATGGCAAGTCGGGCATTGGAAATACTAACAGAGCTTGCTAACAGTTCATTCACAACCATCCTAGCTCTCAGGAGATTGCTCATGTGTGTGCGCATGCGTCGGCTGCCTGTGTGTCATTAGCAACCAGTGCAGCTCTCTCCATATGTGAACTGGTGTGTCTGACTTTGACAGCGTCGTTGCAAACTCTTTCTTTCATGCCTGAAAGAGTGACAGAGATTGTCTGAAGAGCAGCATGATGTTTTTGGGGTGGTTTTTTTTTTCCATGTGCCTGCAGTTTTGTGAGTGGATGAAATGACCCCACTGCGTTTTCATTGTGGTTGGTGGTCAAGTAAATCGGTTAGTCTCCTCAGAGTGGTGGTGGAAGGTTTTTCACTTGCTGTCGTGGCTCTGCTGCCCCGCCAGTGTAAGTGTGGAGTGGTGGATGCGGTCTTCTTGTCGATGGTTGGGTGTTGTGCCTGTTTCACTCTGTTTGCTCCGAACTGTACCTCAGTAGAAGGCGCACTCTGGTCTTTGCCCCTGTCTCCCCCTCCCCTCATGCCCGTCCCTCGGACTCTCCCACCCTCTCTCAGGCCCCTCCCCTTCTTTGTACAGTCACTGCTTTCTCTCCTTTGGGGATGTTTGCGTGTGTAGAGTAGATTGTGGCGTTAATTTATTTTTGTCTTGGATTGTGTACAGCTTGGACTGTTGAAGAGAACTTTGCGCGATGTGAGCGTGTTTGTGTATGTGTGTGTGTGTGAGTGCGCACGGAGAGTTTCTCTTCCCTCTCATGATAAGAGGGGGAGTGTTTCGATGGAATGAAATGGGTCAATATGTTTTGAAATGAAAGGGACACTTTGTTTTGTGTGTCAGTCTGTAAGAAACAAAGCACAAGAAGCATGACTTGTGTTATTCTAACATTTTTATTTTTTTTTAACATATGATGCGATTGTATTTTTAAGAAAAGTTTTATGTCGTTTTATTTTAGATCTTTAGCGTGATGAGCGAAAGTTAGCTGTGTTGTTTTTTTTCTTGTTGTTGAGCAGGAAGGAAACCGTAACAAAAGTAACTTGATGCTATCCCTTGCAGAGTCGGGACTGGCCACTGAATTAATCTTTGTGGTGAAGCGAATCTGTGCACCCAGAGTGTGTGGACTCCATGTACATATCTGTACTTAAATTGTTAATGTATGCAGCGAGTGTGGGTGTGTGTGGGTTTGGGCTTGCAAGGCACAGACAACTGTTCCGAGCATCAGTTTTAAATGTAATCCAGATTCTTGAGACAAGTCTTGAGGTACTGTTTCTTTATTGACAAGGCATGATTCAGATTGACAAATTCGCTTTTGTTTCATTGTTCTTTCTCGCCCCTCCCCTTTCACCTCCCATCTCTCCTTAAGCTCTTGTGGTGGTCAAAAAATACAGCTAACATTTTCTGATTCAGGTGAATAAGAGTTGTAGACTATGCTGATATTTGTAAACTTGGACTGTCTCCCTCTGTGTTCCCTCAGATGCAAGTCTGCTTGGATGTTTTCTACGTGTAAAGACAGGAATTGTAAGGAAAATGCAGGGGAAGGGGGGTGGGGAGAGGAGAGGGGGTGGGGGGCAGGTACTGTGGTGTGAGGAACCTTTATGTCGCCCACTGAATCTGTCAGCAAGCATGCCGGCTGCTGAAACAAGAGGGAGAATTTTGTACGTTTCAGTTGTTTTGAATGGTGGCTTGGTCCGTAAGGCAAAGTCGCGGGTGCTTGTGGCAGCAGACGGTGGCAAGCCAAAATGTAGAATAGGAGGTTTTTGCTTTTGTGTATATTGTTTCTAAAAGGGGGGAAATCGTGTGGATTAGTAAGTCCAGTCGCAGGTGGGTTGGTTGGTTTGGTTGGGTTTTTTGATAGAGGGGCATGAGGGTGGTTTTATTGTACTAGAGACCTTGCCAAACCTTTCCCACTTGTTTGAGCCTACAACAACAGAATGCAACGGACAGATGGGCAGCGTTTGAAACTTCAGGTCACAATATCAGAGGAGGAAGGGGAAGAGGGCAGGGGTGGGGAGGGGATAGGTTAGATTGCTAAGAGGTGTTGGGGAAAAAGTAGAGTATGCTTGTATGGCTTGACGCATGTCTCCTGTGTGGTTTCTGAATAGGGGCTGGTGGTTTGAATCCTGTCTTGTGTGCTGTATAGTCAGTGTGTACGTCCTTTGTCACCACCCTGCCACTCCCCCCCCCCCCACCTCCCCCCATTTCTTTTTTTGTTTTTGTTTTAAACTTGTTTTTTCCAAAATGTCATAGTGTGTCAGTTTCTGTGTATGATTGTCGATGAAGCGACCATCGAAGAGGCCAAGCTAAAACATGGTCGCCCTGCGTGTTACAGGGGGAGGGGCAGGGACTGCCGTTCCTTGTGGCTGTTTCGTATCGTCGTCTGTGTGGGCCCATGTTTCCTCACCTGTGCAAGTGGTGGCACTCTTGTGTGCGTGGGCGTGGCTGTGGTGAAAGATTCTAGTCTGTACATGCCTGTGGGGTGAAAGAGTGTTGTGCATGTGCCTATAAAGGAAGGCTGGAGGGGGGGGGGGGGGGGGGGGGGGGCATACCTGATTATGGTGAAAATGTTGTAGGCTGTAAGTGTCTGTTGTAAGGTGAAAGATTGTCGGTTGTAGATGTCTGTGTGGTGAAAGTTTAGAGGCTGCACATGAGTGCGTGGTGAAAAAGTGTAGGCTCAATAAGCATCTGCAGTGAAATATTATTGTAGGTTGCACATACACCTGTGGTGAGAGTTTGTAGGCCATTCAGTATGTGTGTGTGTGTGTCTGTGTAGTGAAGGAAGCGTGGCTTTGTTTTTGCACTGGAGTAAGGGAGCCATGCTTGGCTTCTCTTTTTATTTGTAGGCTGGACATGCCCTTGTCCTGAGGGCTTATCCTCCACCTCTGTCTCTCTCTCTCTCTCGTCTCTTACAGAGTGACGCCTGTTTTTTTTTTTTTTTTATATTTTTCTTTTTAATTGATGAAATAACTTGTTGTTAACAATATGGGAGAGATTGACGAGTCATAGTTGCTGGGTTTTTTTTTTTTTTTTTTTTTTTTTTCTGTCCAAACATCTTTGTGTATGAGAAGAGAGGAAGACTTTTGAATGTCCTGCATTAGCTGTTCTGCGTGAGGACTCGACATGTGTAAATATATCACATTTTACAGACTTGTCACAGGCTGGGCTGGGGAGGGGAGGGGGGTGGAGGTTAGGAACCTTGGGGTAGTGTTTTGTGACGGCGTAGTGTCCAGCCCTGTTCTGGCCAGCCTGTCCCCTTCGATGAGCACCATGGGCTCCGCCCGCAGAACCTTAGGTGCCGCAGGACAGTTCTCTTCTTGCAGCATCAGAAAAGGGTAACGGGATGGACTGCATGATGGTTCATGTCCAGACGTAAATCTTTCAGCTATGCTGTCCATTTGGATCAGGCTGAACTATGAACTGCCATTGGTTGTGTTTATGGTGTGTTACAAAGGAAAAAACGAAATGAAAAAAAAATGTTGGTGCCGTGGCTATCGGGGGCAAAACAGGGTAAAATCTCAGTGCAGCTGAATCTGTCTTGTCTCTTTCAACACCGGAGAACTGCATGTAAACTCTTGAGAGCGCCACCATCGCATCATGTAGAGATTGCCAGAGCATGGTTTTTAAATGAGCAGAGCAGAGCTTTTGATATCAGAAGTACTTTTAAAAAAAAGAAAGAAAAAAAAAAGGTCAACCAGCCGCAGTATTGAAAACAGCTTTATCATAGTTTGCTAGTCTGTTCAGTTGGTGGATTTAATTTTTTTTTTTTAATGAATCGATCATGTAAGCTGGTGTGGGACCCGATGATCTAGCAATGCTCCGCCAAGCTCTGCTCTGTGGATTCTTTCTCTCTCTCTCTCTCTCAAGAGCTGCCATCCTAAGTCCTCGGACGTTGACCACCGCAAGAGGAGGGACTGTCCTGTGACGATTGAGGTCATATTCCCAGGACTCTGGAGGGTTGAGGATGACAGGGTAGGGTTGGTCACTTTGTCTAATCATCCCTCTCTCTTTCTCTCTCTCTCTCTCCCTGCCCCTAACATGGTCAGAATGAAGACAAAACGAATTCATCGGTTTCTCTCTTTGGACAAGTGTGTCCGCTGTAGATGACATGTAGGTGTACTTGTGTTCTGTGTATGTAACAGTGTACATTACAAAACAGTCAATAAACACTAAGTTCACAATGGCGGTTGTGTGGAGTTTTGTGTGATAGAGAGAGTGTGTATTCTGTGAGGAATGTGTGTGTGTGTAGTGTGTGTGTGTGTGCGCGCACTCTTCCTTCTCTGCTTGCTGTATCACAAGCAGACTGCCCTTAGAATACTGACAATGGGACACTTCTAAAGTGCTTTCCAACTCTGTAGAGGGTTTAACCCAAATCTGTAAGGGTCAGGGAACGCAGGAGGAATCACAGAATGTTACAAGTTTCGCCAGTCAGGGAAAATAAATTCCAATGGAAGGTAAGGAATTTGTTTATATGATGATCGGGAGCAACATGATGTTGAATGAAACAGGTCCCACTAGCCCACAAGATCATGGTTAGTTGGAAAACATTTAAATTTACTTCAGTTTGAAAATTAGGACCTAACAAAAAAAAGAAAAGGACAAAATATGAGCTAGGAATTGTGTATTCTGCCTGCAGTGTCAAGGATACTGCCAATTGCTTTTGGAACATCAGAGGTATTTTTTTTGGTTTTCTTAACCATTTTCAGTTGGCAATAAGATTGAGGAATTTTGTAACAGATTACTCTGTGCAAATCCTGCTTGCAGTATCAGGCAAATGTACAAATTTATATGTCTTCAGTGCACTGGGGACTTGCACGCTGGACCAGCAATAACAAGGAGACATGTAAAGATCTGCTAGTATTTCTGGCAAAACGGTTGGCATAGGTCACTGTCTACCTCCCTTCAGGCTTTTAGCTGCGAGAGTCACTCTCCAAAAGACTGTGACAATCTTTTCCCCTTTTATCTCTCACTTCTTTTCCCGGTTTGTCGTCAGGACCTTGTCAGTCTGATAGAAGAACCCCCCTGCCTTTTTTGCTGTTGGGTGACTTTAACGGTCACAATCCTCTTTGGGGTAGTGCCGGTACGTCACCCAGAGGTCTGCAAATTTGAGGATGTCCTTTCAGACTTGGTTTTTGTGTTTCTGACGACGGGATCTGAAAACTTACCCCCACTCTTCCACAGGTTCACTTTCGTGTTTAGATTTGTGGGTTTTTGTGACCCCTCGCTGGTCCTGGACTATGAGTGGTCTGTCCATGACGATCTGCCGGAAGGTGACCATTTCCCTGTCCTTCTACAACCTGTAATAACTGAACACGTCTCTGTCTCTCGCATCTAAATTATAAAAAAGCAAACTGGGATCTATTTGCAGCCACTGTTTCTAAGGAGTTCCAGGACATGATTTTTTTCAGAGTCCGGATCCAGCTGAATCACTGACTAACACTATGATCAAATGTGCTAAAGCCTGTATTCCAGTGTCTTCCGATAAACTTCAAATGCCAAAACACCTGGTTCGATTCAGAATGCCAAAAATTTCCAAAGTTGGGAAAACGGGCTCAGCGTCAGGTATACCAACGACCTTCGGGTCCAACGCTCGAGCCCATCAAAAAACTCCGTGCTAAATCAAGACACACTTTTAAAATCAGTAAACGTCGGTCCTGGAGAAGCTTCTGCTCCGGGCTGACATCAAAAAACTTCTAAGAAAAAGTGTGGAAAACATCATTAAGAAAATAAAAGGGGAAAAGAAACCTGCCCCACTGTGAACCATCTCAAGTTTTCGGATTCTTTAATAAACAGAGAAGAAGCAGTTGCTAATCTGCTTGTTTTCAACCATTGAAAAGAATCCTCCTCTTCTAATAAATCAGTCACTTTTGTCAAAAACAAACCCCTTTAAAAGAAAAATCACCCTGCAACTTTTCATCCGACAACATGGAAGACTACAATCTTCCTTTCACATTAAACGAGCTGAAATCTGCCTTCTCTCTTGCAGCGATTCCTCTCCAGGTATAGATGACATTCTTATCAACTATTGAAACATCTTCCGCAAGAAGGTTCCCGAACATCCTGTTACAGGTTACAACCACGTGTGGATACAGGTTGCTTTCCACCTCTTGGCGGAAAGCCCTCATTATTCCCATCCCCAAACCGGGAAAAGATCTTTCTAATCCATCTAAAATACCGTCCATAGCTTTGACCAGCTGTGTCTGTAAAATTTATGGAAAAAATGGTCAATGCTAGGCTCATGTGGAAACTCGAAACCCATGGCCTTTTGGCGAAAGAACAGTGTGGTTTCCGCAAAACATCGTAGTACAGTTGACCTTTGATTCGTCTGGGGAATCTACACTTCGGAACGCCTTTCTGAACAAACAGCATGCAGTGGCAATTTTCTTTGCTTGGAGAAGGCCTCCGATACCACCTGGAAGTCGGGGAACTTCATGATCTCCACGATCTGGGTTTTCGAGGTCATCTTCCCCTTTTTATTCAAAATTTTTTGGCCAGAACGACAGTTTCAGGTCCGGGTTGGCACCCCTCTCTTGTGTCCACGAGCAGGAGTTGGGTTTTTCCACAGGGGAGCATACTTCTCCTGCCCTCTTAGTATTAAGATCAAAAAACATTTTTCAATCAGTTCAGCAGGGTTTAGACTGCTCATTGTTTGTGGATGGGTTTTGCTGTCTACGCAATGGAAGGCTGTACCCGAGTGTCCAGCGCAGGCTCAGCTTTGCGTAGATAAAATCCCTCGGTGGGCGGATGAAAACGGTTTCACCTTTTCTGCTACAAAAACCCAGTGTATTCACTTCCCTAATTTCCGTCAGTTTTTTCCCGATCCGGAACTTCAAATAGGGAAATCTCCATTCCAGCTGGGTTAAAGAGGCCAAATTTCTGGGAGTCATTTTTGGGCCAAAAAACTTAACTTTCTCAGCCATATTAAAACCTCAAAACTGCTTGCCAAAAGGCACTGAATATTCTGCGGGTCGTTAGCACACACCGCCCGGGGCGCTGATAAGAAAACTTTGTTTGCACCTCTACAGAGCCCTGGTCCGTTCAAAACTGGGGCTACGGTTGTGCTGTCTTACGGCTCCCCAGATCATCTTACCTCAAACTCTTGGACCCCATCCCCCATCAAGGGCTTCGTCTCTGTCTTGGAGCGTTCCGCACCACCCCTGTGTACAGCCTGCACGCAGGGCAGGTGAACCTTCACTGTCCAACCGCAGGCTGAAACGTCTTTGAATTTATTCATCCGACTGTTCTCAGAACCGCCAGAATCCTGCCTATGACTGTGTTTTTGACCCCGCGTTCCAAAGTAAGTTTCC
>CM031626.1:11006992-11031953 GCA_018398815.1 Conus ventricosus
CCCCTTCCCCTCAGGGGGGTTGAAGCCCAGATGAGAAAGGAGGGTGGGGGGCATGGGCATGATGGGGGTAACAACACTACCTCATGTAAATGTGCTCACTGCAGAAAGACAGACAATGGAAATGATCGTTTTAAAACATTTCACCATTTTCACCATAATGTGTGAATGACCGTTTAAACACATTTCACCATTTTCACCATAATGTGTGAAATGACCGTTTAAACACATTTCACCATTTTCACCATAATGTGTGAAATGACCGTTTTAAACACATTTCACCATTTTCACCATAAGGTGTGAAATGACCGTTTAAACACATTTCACCATTTTCACCATAATGTGTGAAATGACCGTTTAAACACATTTCACCATTTTCACCATAATGTGTGAAATGACCGTTTAAACACATTTCACCATTTTCACCATAATGTGTGAAATGATCGTTTAAACACATTTCACCATTTTCACCATAATGTGTGAAATGATCGTTTAAACACATTTCACCATTTTCACCATAATGTGTGAAATGATCGTTTAAACACATTTCACCATTTTCACCATAATGTGTGAAATGATCGTTTAAACACATTTCACCATTTTCACCATAATGTGTGGAACCTAGCCGGCATAAAATGTGGGTAAGGTCTCAAACTCATATTCCAAGGTCCATTGGCTCGATTTTCTTTGGAGACAGCCAGGCTGGAAGCGATTTCCTCTTTGGAGTTAGCATCTGTGCAACTCCAGAACCCGTTTTGTCCTTTGGATGAGATTTTAAACAGAGCTTCATACGGAAGCACATGCACGAAAAATCTTTAATGTATATTTAGTTCCATCCCATGTTTTTGAGAACAGTAGGCCATTGTGTGGTGATGGGATAGACGACGCAAAAATCAAACAGGTGCATCACTGGTGTTGTATTCAGACATCATCTTTGCAGAGAGAAGGTGCCTGCCTAATACTGGTTGACTTTGAAACGGGTCACATGTGCAAAAGTCTGTCCTGTGGTAAACACTGAAGCTGTAGCCAAGGAATGAAGATAGAAAAAAAAAATGTTAGTTGCATTTTGCTGTGCAGATTTGTCAGCTCTCGTGTGGACAATTACGATGAAGAGCCCGCGCCAACTCACCCCACGTTTCGTGGCCTGGACCAGCAGGCACTGAGCCACGTGAACAATGGAGCAGCTGTGGTAGCGTCCAGATCCAACAGCGGCCCTTCAAGCAGGTGCACTACCAGGTCAACCAGGACACCGATCGTTACGAGGACAGGGACGAGGTTCTGCAGACGGCAGAACCCCCAAGACTGGCACCGACCAGCAGAGGCAGTTTGTGCTGAAAGCCAAAAGTGGGTCAGCGGAGTCGAGCCGAGCTCCACCCCTGTGAAGAGCTTGGCCCTGCCAGCGGGGCCTTCATATGACCCGGTGGAGGAGGAGGAGCTTGAGAAGGAGAAGACCTACCAGCAGGAACTGAGGAACCGCGTCGACTCGTTGCAGCGCTCTGCGGAGGGGAGGGTCGTTCCCTCGCCTGGCCTCAACACTGACAGCGAGGATTTCCGTGACTCCTTGGACATCCCTGAGGACGTGGAGCTGGACAGCGAGAGGAACCGCCCGCCTCACGATTCCCTGGAGCTATACAGTCAGCAGCATCTGGAGCAGGCCATGCGAGACACTCGCTGGGACGATCCCCCAAACTCCCCCTCCTGGACCTGCACACCGACAGGCGTCATGGAGCACACAGGGGTTATGGGGGAGCTCAGGGTGATAGGCAGGGGTACGGAGCTCCTGGGAGACGAGGCTATGCCAACCCTCAAAAGGGAGTATGCCGAAGGATACGTTGATTCTCACAGGGAGGGATATGCAGACCCTCAAAGGCAAGGCTATTCAAATTTGCGTGGACAAGATCCCCAGAGACAGGGATATGGAGATCCCCAGAGACAGGGATATGAAGATCCTCAAAGACAAGGATATGGGGATCCCCAAAGACAGGGATATGGGGATCCCCAAAGACAGGGATATGGGGATCCCCAAAGACAGGGATATGTGGATCCCAAAGACAGGGATATGGGGATCCCCCAAAAACAGGGATATAAGGATCCCCAAAGACAGGGATATGGGGATCCCCAAAGACAGGGATATGTGAATCCCCAACAAGGGATATAAGGATCCTCAGAGACAAGGATATGGAGATGCTCAGTGGCAGGGCTATGGAGATCCTCAAAGACAAGGATATGGAGATCCTCAGAGACAAGGATATGGAGATCCTCAAAGACAGGGATATGGAGATCCTCAAAGACAAGGATATAGAGATCCTCAGCAACAGGGATATGGTGATCGACAGAGACAGGGATACGCAGATCCTGAGGGATATGGAGGTCCTCAAAGACAAGGCTATGGAGAGGACTATGAAGAGTTTGAAGAACAGGCTTATGTAGACTCCCAAAGACTAGGCTTTGGACAGGGCTACGCACATCCTCAGAGACAGGGATATGCTCCATTGAAAAACAGGATCACCCCAGACTGCAAGGCAGCCAGAATGTTGACCTTCAAAGGGGAGGTCATCAGAATCGTCAACAAAGGCAAGACCACAGGGAACCCCACCAAGTTACCGTGGTGATCCTCAGATGCTAGGGTATGGGATTTCCAAGACGAGGGGTTCTTGGAGGGACAGAGGAATGGTTATGCCAACCCCAATCCTCCGAACAGATATCATGACTCCAACCATCGAAACCCACCGGCAGGCAACAACCACATCACACCTCGGGCAGATGCTGGTCAGTTTGGGGAGACATCCCCAGGAGGCAGTACAGCAATGCTTACCACCACCCCAGGCAGGTTCCAGAGCAGACTACCACCAGAACCTGCTCCACCTGGCTCCATGCAGCAGGGAGGATATTACGCTCAGGAGACGGAGCCTCCACCTCAGGTCGGCCAAGCATTCCCTCCCGCGCCAGCAGCCTTTCACAGGAACCCAACCCGTAACTTCCACCAGCAGGGTAGGGTCACGCGACCGGAGACCCCCAAGCACTGCAGCGTGGGATGGCAACGCCTCTTCCAGGAAGGGGTTTTACCTGGACAGAACTCAGAGACCACCCTCAAGATCCTCTTCCCGTTACAGACATGACTTTGACAGTCAGACTTTGGCATCAGAGCGCCCATGCCCACACCGGCACACAGGACGGATGGCGATGACTTGTGACCGATTACAAGGTCGAAGATTGCTCCGTCGCAGAAACTCCACAGCCAGGGAAAGCATTTCCGCCGCCCAAGCCGGAGCAAACGAATACATTGCTTCAGGAAAAGTGTGAGCTACGGACGCCCTGACGAAGCACTCATACAAGAAGCTGCGCTCCATCAAGAAAGAAAGAAGAGGTGTAGCTGAACCACGTCTTCGTTCAGACAAGGCCAAGGGCAAGAGCCAGACAGGGTGTCGCCCCACAACAGTCCCCGACCAAGTACCCGGCCATCGGTGAGAGTACCTGTGGAGGATGAGGAGGAAGGGGAAGAGGAACATTTGGGACCAGCGTTCTGCTCATTGGTGCGGAGCCAAGGTGAGGAGAAGAGCGTGAGGTGAATGTGAATTGTGTGTGAAAATATTTCCTTTCGTGTGTGTGTGTGTGTGTGTGTAGTGTGTGTGTGTGTGTGTGTGTGTGTGTGTTTACACCCAATGGAATATAAAGTTAAGCAACCCTCAATTTGATCGATAAGGTCGAGATATAATACCTTTAAAGAAAGCAACACTCAAGTAATCAAAAATAGGTCTTTATTCCATGAAAGTACTGACACTGTCCCATTAACCGAAACAATAGAAATATGGTTCAGTGTTGATAATTCAACTGCAAAAGTGACCAAGATGTGCACCATTTTTGAACAAAACATGGCTCAAGCAAAAAAAACACGGTTAAGTTTGAAATAACAATTCATCCAGTGATGCCGAAATTAATGTTGGTAGGAAAAACAACATGAAAGTGTCCAGATTGCATAACAGGAATAACAAACATCAATTACCGGGTGTATCCTCCCTTGTACATTGTTGTCTGCTGAATCCTAATGGTCGTCTCATCCCTCCAGTGAGTTCGTATGATCTGATGAATAGGTGATCTGCTGCAACTCCCGATGAATGCTGCTTCCAGTCCTGGAGATTTTGCAGAGGAGGGGCCAGTGCTCTCCTATTCGACGGCCAAGCAAGTCCATAGATGCCAGCGAATTGAGGCTCGGACTATGGCAGGCCATGTAATGTTTCACCGCCTCTTGCTGCGAGTGATGCTGTGACTGCGCTTGAACGATGAGGCCGGGCTTGTTCATCCATGAACACAGGTCTTGTGGATGTGGACGGTGGTACGTCCAAAATGGGCACATCAGCTGGCTGCTGTAACTCCGGATGTAGCGATTCTCTGTCAAGTTGCCACGAATGGTCTACAATGGTCATTCTTGCAGTTTCCCCCCCACTTCTGTGAGATGCATCCCACACCCATGACGGAGCCTCCGCCGAAAGGCTTTACAGTTTGTTTGATGTCCTTGCAGCATAGGCTGTTTGGGGATGGCTTCCATACTCTCGCTCTGCCATCTGTAACATGCAGTAAGTAGCGGCTTTTCTTCAGAACCAGTGGATATCTACTCAGTTCTTTGGTTCCAGTGCTGGTCGGGCTAAGACAATCGGGTCATACGTTTTCTCTTATAGATTGTCTGTAAGGGTGTGGGGACGCTTGATGACTCTTCTTGCCTCAGTCCTATAGCTGCAAGCGTATGTCTAACGGTTTTTGTGGGACAGAGGTCGATTTGGCAAGCCACTGACGTCTTCAGTGTGGTTGAAGTTGCGTAATCGCTGTTGCCGTACCAGTCGGTGGAGCGCAATGTCTTCTCGCTGGGTAGTGCACGTGGTCTGCCTGTTCGTGGCCGGTCATTAACTGTGTTCGTTTCAGCATGTTTTCTTATCAAATCGGCTGATTACTGACGTTTTGGTATCCCAGTTGACGTCCAATAGCTTTGCTGGTCATACAGTAGAATGCATGCCAATAATTTGCCACTTGTCACTCTGCCAATCTTCTTCGTTCCATCTTGTTGGACAGTGAATGTGGCAGTGAGAAACTTACTCAAAAACGCACGGTTCTTGGAGTGGGCAAACTCATTTTTTGCGAGTGCACGGATGGTGTGATGCTCGTGCACGCCACATGCAGCCGGGGAGAATCACTGTCACACTTGGCTGGTTTTATCATTCTATGCGACATACCCGTATTGTAAGAATACTATTGTGTGCCATGTTAATACTCACAGTCCCTGGGACGTATGTTTCATTTAGGGTTGCTTAACTTTTTTCCATGTGTTATATATGTGCATGAGTGAGTTTATGTGTAGCAGGGGGTGGATGGAGGGGGATGGGTATGATGTTTGTAAGGTCAGTTACTGCTGGTCTACCCTCGCCGACTTTCTGGTCTGTCCACGGGCAGCCTCATCTGCTGTCTAGTTTGGCTCACTGGACCTGGTGGAACAGAATTGCATTGAAATTTGAAATGTCAGAAAACTGTTTACCATATAAAGCTAACAATGTTTAATCCGAGTATTGCGAAATGATTGTTGTTGATATACTATGAAAAAGTATCCCCTTCATATCTTGCTCTTTCAGACGTGTGTCTGCGCTTGAATCTCCTGTACACCCCCCCCCCCCCCCTCCCCCCCCACTGGGATCATACATTTTGCTCTTTTGTCTACACTAAAATTGCTTCATTTTGGAATTTACTTATTTTGCTCTTTGTTTTACCCTAAATTTTCTTTCCCTTCGGGATGTGTATTTTTGCTCTTTGTCTGCAGTAATTCTTCTTTCCTTCTGGGAGTTATTTTGCTCTTTGTCTGCAGTAATTTCTCCTTTTCTTCTGGGATGGTATTTTGCTCTTTGTCTGACAGTAATTCTCCTTTTCTTCTGGGATGTGTTATTTGCTCTTGTCTACAGTAATTTTCCTTTCCTCTGAGATGTTTTTTTTGCTCTTTGTCTACAGTATTTATTTCCATTGGGATGTGTATTTTGCTGTTTTGATCTAACAGTAATTCTCTTTCCTTCTGGGATGTGTATTTTTGCTTTTGTCTACAGTAAATTCTCCGTTTCTTCTGGAATTCATCTTAGCTTCTTTGTTTACACCAGGTTTCCATCCTTTCTAATGTAACATTCATTGTTCCTTACTGGGACTCACACTTTGACTCTGTGTCTCATGAATTTCTATCTTTTGGAAATTACCATTTTGCTCTTTGTTATACATGACATTTTCTTTCGATCTGGAATGTATGTATTTTGCTCTTAGCTAACCCAAATTGTCCTTTCCTTTTGGAAATAATACATTTTGCTCTTTGTATTCGTTATTTTCTTACTTTATGGAATGTGTGTTTTGCTCTTTCTTGCACACTAAGTTTGCTTCTTTTCCTCTCTTTGCTTATGGAACATACGTTTTGTGTTTATCTTTTTTTTATATCTTCATATCTTCCAGAACATTTTGCCCTTTCTTGGTACTCGATATTCTTTCTTTGGATGTGTGTTGTGATTTTGTGGCATCAACATTTTTCTTTCCTCCTGGAACAATTACTCTTTTTCCACATGAAATTTACTCTCCTATCAGCACAAAAATTTGTTGCTTTTGTTTAACCTAAATTTTTACTCTTTGTCTACACAAGAATTTACTTCTGAAGCAAGCTTCTTCTTTGACTTAGTCCGGGACTTCTTATGAGTCAAATTGAGTAGATGCCTCTGAAATCACCACATGGTACTGCTTTGATTATAGTTGGAAAAAAAAAAAAAAAAAAAAATCCAAAAGACAGCAGCTGAGCTTCACAATCACTTACACTCAACAAGCATATCACTTGCAGAAAAAGGTGTGATGTTTAATGGAAACTTCATGTGAAGTTTGTAGGGATTTCTGGTCTGAACATATGTTACAGCAATCAACGTGTGCGCCGTGAGTTAAAAAAAAGAAAGAAAAAAAACCCATACAGATATCTTACCACATAAGCTATTGTTTACCACATCTCACGCACAACAAAACCAAAATAAGGTACAGTTAGTGTTACTCTGATAGATCAGGTGAAGCATTATAAAGTTCAGATCAGTGCGATAATCTCAAGGGACCAAAACCTTTTGTTTTGAACGTTCACTGCGGTATCTGGAAATGTAGAAGGTTCAGGAAACCCACAGGCAGGTACCAACCGAAACTCACATAGGAAGCCAGGACAATGGAAACCCTCAGCAGGTCCCAACGAAACTCACATAGCAAGCAGGGACAATGGAAACACAGAGGTCCCAGCCAACTAACAATAGGCAAGCCAGGGACAATGGAAAACCCACAGCAGGTCCCAACAAAACTACATAGCAAGCCCACGGGACAATGGAAACCCACAGCAGGTCCTCAACAAATCTCACATAGCAAGCCTGGGACAATGGAAACCCACAGCAGGTCACAGCCAACATCACATAGCACAATGAAAAACCCACAGCAGGTCCCAACAAACTCACATAGACAAGCCCAGGACAATGGAAACCCACAGCAGGTTCCCACCAACTACATAGCACAATGAAACCCACAGCAGGTCCCACCAACTCACATAGAAAGGCCAGGGACAAATCAAAGAGGAAGCAACTACTACGGAAACTGTCTTAAGAGATTCAGGACTGAGGACTGGTTCAAGGTACCACCTTAATAAAAAAAAAAAAAAAAAGTCAAACTTTTGTGAGAGGAAAAAAATTGTCCGGACATGTTGTCAATGGAAGTAGATGTGTCCCAAATCTGCATTGAATGTGATTCGATTGGTCGAAAGATTGAGATTTTGTTAAATGGATTTCTTGAGTTGCTACTGAGGCTGTTGTTGAAGTGTGATTCCATCTGTCGGAACAATCTGGGCAGATGCCCGGTGGGGAGAAAAAAGTCGGATCCAGCACGTCGATGGTGAGTCGGAACACCAGCCGCCTCCCACCGCCTCACACGGCGCAGCAGTAGTGCCCCCAGCACTGCCCAGGCCCACTCAGCACCTTCCTGCAGATGCCCAGGGGGCTGCACCTGGTGCCGTGCGGGCTTTGCTCCTCAGCAGGTCTGGTGAAAACGTGTAGTGCTATGTCACTTTGAGTTGTGTTACCTTATTCAAGGGGTTTGTGTTTTTTACCTGCATGTGGTTTGCTGTGTCTGTTTAGCCGGAGTTTCTGAAAGTTAATAGATATATGTCTAATGAATGTTTATGAAAGTACAGCTGACGGCCCTGGTGAATTTTAGAAGAGAAAATGTGCCCCCAAGGATAAAGACGTTGAACACTTTTTATGTGCAGATCCTTGGTGCAGAGTTGAAATAAAAGACGGATCTAGGACGAAGGGTAACCTTGAAAGTCTGAGCTCTGTTCCAGTTCCCTTCACGTTTGTTGCTGTATTCATTAGGCATCGTGTGTTGTGTTTCTTTCTTTATGTTTCGTTCTTTTCTGTTGTGTTTGTACTGGCTTCTCTTTGATTTTTTGCTTCTCTGAATCATGTTTTCTTCTCGACTGACTTTCATGTGAATATGGATGCTGTTGCCAAACAGAACATGGGGTCTGTTGCGTAGCATGACAGCTTTTTTTTTTTCTTTCTTTTTTTTCGCCTTTTCCATGTCTTTTCCTGCTTTTCTGTCTGCTTTTCTTGTTGTTTATTGACTTACCAACCCAAAACTGTCAACTGAAGGCGAAATGTGAGGGATTCTTATAGTCCTATGCAGCCATGTTTCCTCTCATTTCTCCCATGAACTTGCTGCGTTAACCCACAGTCGCTGCCAACAGCTGTTGTTTGTACACTCCTGGATAGGAGGAGCGTAAATTGCAAGTAAGAAGCAAACTAACAACACATAAACACGACAGCAACCTAAACAACAATACAAGCTTTTACCTCCTCCATTTTCTCAGGTTCGACAGCCTACAGTTATCCCATTGCAACACCAGTGGCGCTGCCCCCAGTGACCCAGCAGGTGTGACGGAGGATGGGCAGAGGATCAGCGTGGACGTCAACCTCAGGTTATCTCCCCTCCTGTGGGATCGCAGATTGAAGGGGCACGGACTCCGCAGCCAGCAGGTAAGCCATCCAAAAGGGGAACCCAGCGTCGCACGGCACGCGTTACCCTCGGAGTACGCCGGCTTTCGCGGACAGGTTAGGGAGGGTTTTGATTATTAGTTTGGCGATGTATCTTTAATATCTACCCTTTATATGTCAATGTCAGTTCATTGTGTCTATCTATCTGCTCTGTCTATCAATCTTTATGGTTTTTTCTTTTTTATTTCGGTTCGTCTGCCTTGAAAGCACTATCAATAATTTTTATCTATCATTTCTATATGTCTAACTTTCTTTTTTTGTTATATAGATTGATGATTTTAGTAGACTGATAGATAACGTAGATAGATAGTTCTCCTGGGAGGTCACTGTGTGTGTACACAGTACACAGTAATCTGTCTCAAGAATAATAACTGTCTGTCTGTCTGTCGTCTGTTAAACTCAGTGGGGGAAATCAAGGTGCAGACAGATCATCTGTCTATAATTTATGATGCTAGAGTTCGTTGTACAATCCCCGTGGTACTGCCTCGATCCACAGCAGCCTGTCGCTCTCAGTGCGACTCTCAGTCCTTGCTTTACTCCAAAAAAACCATTTAGAATAAGAACTCGGCTTATATTTTAGTGAAAAGATAGACAAACTAGCTGTTAGGATGTTTGTGGGCGAAGACATGGGAACAATCAACGGACCCTTTGACTGGTCAGTGTTGGAGAACTATGTGTCAGTACAATTGTCCCAAAGAGAGGGCATGGCAAACAGGTGAGCTCAGATTTGTTAGTGCCAAAGGCCTGTATGTGGGAGCTCATTCCTCCAAAAACTGAGGAAGATAACAGTTCTCTGATGCTGTTGTGCCGCCACCCAGCTGATCAACGTCTGAAGCTATTGCTTTCCCAATGACTGTAAATTTGGCCGAGTTAAGAGAAAGAAATTGAATGAAAAAGTCAGAGAAGAAGAAAGATGATCTGTTCTGATGCGAATAAATGACACTCTTGTAAAGTATCCTTTGAGCTTCTTTCCAGCAGTTGGTTGTAGAGAGATCTAGAAAGGTCTAGAATGTTGCGGCGATAGTGCAGTAAATAAAACTGACGGTTATGATTCTGTTGAATGAAAGAAAATGATTCCTAAAATCACCTAGCTAACCGCGCCCTTCTTTGATTCGAACCCTGCCTCCCAGAATTTATTGTGTAAAATCTGTAGGCTACAAGATTCCACCCCCCATTTCCAGTCAGTTTCATTTATTTTTTCCAACCAGGTTTGAGGTTTTCCGCTCTTATTCTCTTTTTTTTTAGCAATAACTATATAACAATGTTTTTAAGATTTCCAGTTGTTTTCGTTGGGGTTAAATGCGGCCATATTTGTTTAGGTTTGTTGTATATTAACTGTTCTAAACCCCGTCTTTTTCATCTCTCTATCTATCTACAGGACAATCTATCTTTCTGTTTTGTCTATCTATAGATTAGATATACATGTCTATCTATTCTATAGATATAAATGTCTTATCTATTGATTCTATCTGTCTATCTCCCTCTCTCTATCTCTCTCTCTCTCTCTCTCTCTGCTCTTATAGATATACATGTCTATCTATCTATGCTATCTATCTATCTATCTATCTATCTATCTATCTGTCTGTCTATAGATTACATGTCTATCTATCTATCTGTCTGTCTGTTGTCCTATTAGCTCAGCTAGCTAGTCTGTCAATTATCTTCTGTTATACTATTCCATTAATAACATATATTATGTTTTTAAGCTTGTTTCATTTCCACACAAAAACTTCGATCACCTGTGGTTTTAAAAAAAAAATCAAAGAAAGAACTGCTGGGAATCGGACTGGCTTTGGAAGTTTTTCGCTTATCTTTATTTAAAAAAAAAAAAAAATGTCAGATGGGAAGTGAAATTAATCTTCATGAGAGAGGTCACAAAGCAATGAGAACTGACGATGGGCTGGTTTGTCCTGTTGGTCTTTTGCAGCAGTTGTACGACGGTGCGGTGACCGAGGGAGCTACCCCCGGACGGTCGGTATCTGCAGTTGATGTGCTCAGGCTCCAAGAAACCTGGACAGGGAGAGATGAGCTAGCCGCCCCGAGAGAGCTATGAGAGAATGGGACGAGTATAAACGGGCTACAAATGCACAAAACCCTTACAAGAAAATCCCCCCCCAGATTCCCACCAAGTTCTGGAAGGTCAGGGCGAGAGAGAGTAGACGAGTGTTGAGAAGAAGAGACGAGAGGAGGAGAGTCTCTGTGTGTGTGTGTATCCTGTTGTGTGGTGTGTGGTTGTTGGTTTGTGTATGGTGTGTTGTGACAGGAGACAACATGGGATACAGCACCATACCTTCAAGAAAATCCCCCCGTTTCCCACCTGTCTGAAGGTCAGGGCGGAGAGACAGAGAGAGTCTCTGTGGGGTGTCATGTGTTGTGTGTCGTGGTGGTGTTGTGATGTGTTTGTGACAGAAGACTACACGAGGCTACAGCACCAACCCTTACAAGGAAAAATCCCCCGCATTCACACCTGTTTCTGAAGGTCAGAGCAAGAGGGAGTCTGTGTGTGTGTGTGTGTTACCCCTAGTGTGTGTGTGTGGTTTGTGGGGGGGGGAGGGGGGGGGCGAGGGGGGGGGGTTGCATGTTTCTTAAGTTTTTTTTAAACATGATTTGCCAAATAGGCTACAAGATGTATGAGTTGAGTGTGTGTGGGTGTGTGTGTGTGTGTGTGTGTGTGTGTGTGTTGTGTGTGAAGTTAAAAAATTCTTTGCCAAATAGTGATACTAGATGTATGAGTTTGAGTGCATGTGTGTGTGTGGAGTGTGTTGGTGTATGTGTTGTGTGTGTGTGTGTGTGTGTGTGTGTGTGTGGTGTGTTTGTGTGAGTGTTGTGTGTGTGTGTGTGTGTGTGTGTGTGGTGTGTTGTGTGAGTGTGTGGTAGTCGAGAACAGCACATGCATGCCAATGTAGGAGGGGAAACATATTTCAGTGGCAACAAGTGTTGATTGAAAAAAAAAAATTATCAAGAACTACAAACAACCATGTAAACTGAGGTAATATGTACTCACAGTATTACATTACAGAGGTGATGATGATGTTTGGATAGTTATGTTGAAACCGACACTGTATTTGACTTTTCTTACAGATGTTTGACAAACATGAAATGTCTTAGAATTGCTTTCCCATAAATATGCCATGACATCCTAAGTTGTTGTTCAATCTACATGATGTTATTTTATTTTTTACGGTGTTTGTGATTTGTGCAATCGTGTATTATGTTAGGGGTGATTGAATTTGAAAAAAAGAAATTGAAAAAAAAGGGGGGGGGGGGGGGGGGGGGTTTTAAATTCCCCAAAGGGACACAAACCCTTGTCTGTTTTATTAAGGCATTCTCTGCACAAATTAGGAATTAATGTCCCACTCTGAAATTTTAGTTTATTTGTATTTTTGTAATAGCCCTGTAGTAGCGTTATTGTGTGTGTGTGTGTGTGTGTGTGTTGTGTGTGTTGTGTGTGTGCTTTAGAGAAAAGAGGAGAGAGAGAGACTCAGAAAGAGGAATGAGAGATTAATATCAACTTCATTTACTCTCAGTCTCTAACTCCCTTTTCTTAACTAAAATTTATCAGTTTTGTTCATCTCTGATACAGTGTTTCAATTTACGTTTGTTTTTTTTTTTTTAAAAGAAAAATTATGACTAATCTTGCCCTGTTGTTTCATTTTTTTTTGTTTACGTGTTGTCTGGACAGTGCTTAAAAAAAAAAAAAAAAAAAAAAAAATATCCTCCTGTGGAAGGTTTCCATATGTCCAGTATTGAAAAGCTTCTCATATACTTTCTGTCAGTTATAACACTATGTTAATCTGACAGTCAATTGGTTTTCAGTCAGTCAGTATACTTCTGGATATGTGACTGACTTATCAAAAAAGAGTCCTAGATTGTGGCTGTCTTGTTTTTGGTGTGCCAGAATGTACAACATGCGTGTTAATGTCTTCGAAGTGAGCCTGGGAGATGGGACAAAAAAACACATCCGCCTCTTGTCCCTCGCCCCTTACCCGTCCCGATGACTTTTACCCCTCACCGCACATAAGAAACAAAAACATCCTTCCACCTCAAGTCCCTCCCTCTACTCTTCCAACTGCCCTACCCTACCGCACACAAGACTACAACATACCCGTCCTCACATCCTCCCTTACCCTTCCCAATTGGCCCTTACCATTCACTCACAATGAAACGTCTCACATCCATCACTGAACCCTTCACAACTTTGCCCTCTACCCCTCACCTCACAAAGAAAACGCTCTCACGTCCATCCCCCCTTACCCTTCTACAAATTGCACCATTCCCTTCACCTCACAAAGGAAAAAGGTCTCAAGTCCCTCCCTTACCCTTCTCCCACAAATTTTTCTTGCCCTTACCCCTCACCTCACATAGTAAAGTCCCATTACTACATGTCCCTACCTTTACCCTTTTACACCCTATCTGCCCATTACCCTCACCTCTCAATGAAAGAAGAAACGTCTCCACGTCCCCCCTTTACACTTTACCGACTGCCCTTAATACCTCACCTCACAAAGATTCATCTCAAGTCCCTCCCTTACCCCTTCCTCTTTGCCCAAACTGCCCTACCCTCACCCTCACAATGGAAACGTCTCACGTCCCTACCCTTACCCTTCCCCAACTCTGCCCTTACCCATCACCTCACAAAGATACGTCTCATGTCCCCTCCCCCCCCCACCCCTTAACCTTCATATGCCCTTACCCTCACTCACAAAAAAGTAACGTCTCACGTCACCCACATTACACTTCCCATAAAATCTTGCCCTTTCCAACCACCCCTCACCCTAACAAAGGAATACATATTCACGTCCCTCCATTACACGTCCCAAAATGGCCCTGTCACCATCTCCTCACAAAGTAACGTCTCACGTCCATCCCTTACCCTTCCAACGGCCATGTACCTCACCTCACAAAATGAAAAGTCTCACGTTCCCTCCCTTACCCCTTTCAGCTTCTTCCTTCACCAACTGCTCTTTCTTACCCCTCAACCTCAACAAAGAAACGTCTTCACACCGTCCCCCATTACCCTTCCCCCCCTAAAACTGCCCTTACCCTCACCTCACCAAAGAAACGTTTACACGTCCTCCCTACCTTCCCAACTTGCCCCTTACCCTACCTCCAAAGAAAAAGTCTCACGTCCCTTCCCTTACCCTTCCAACTGCCCCTTTGCCCTCACCTCACAAAGGAAAACAAAACAATTGAAAGAAAAAGGAAAAAAAAGGGAAAAAAAAACAACAACAAAAACCCACTGCACCCAAGTTGAAGAGGTGAAAGCAGTGTCTGTCAATCAGCCCCAAGGTCAGCGCCAGTCCACTCAGAAGGCAGAGCTACATGCTTGAGCTACTAGCGTGAGAAGTGAGAAGAACCAGAAGGTGGACAAGCAGTTTGGTACCGGGTGTACGGACTGCAGACTACAAGCGCATGCAGAAAGAAATTCGTCTGGGCACCTGGGTTCCTGACCTAGGAATGATCAGTACAGGGAGAGGTGAGTGAGTGAGTGTGTGTGTGTGTGTGTGTGTGTGTGTGTGTGTTGGTTGTGTGTGTGTGTGTGTGGTGTGGTGTGTGTGTGTGTGTGTGTGTGTGTGGTGTGTGTGTGGTGTGTTGGCTTGGCGGTGTGAGTGTGTGTGTGTGTGTGTGTGTGTGTGTGTGTGTGTCGTGTGTGTGTGTGTTGACATCGTGCATGCATGCAAGGGTTTGGACCTGGTGCATGCATGTGCAGATTTAGGCATGCATTATCGTACACAAATCGTTTTAACTTTTTGTATGGGTTTGTGTGTGTTCACCCGTGCAAGTGTTTCAATCTGTCTCTGTGTGTGAGTGTTTGTTTGTGAGTTTTTGTGTTGTGAATGTTTGTCTCTGTGTGTGTGCGTGTGTATGGAATGCGTGGTGAATTTGTGTTTGGTGTGCATGTGTGTGTGTGTGTGTGTGTGTGTGTGTGTGTGTGTGGGTGGTGCAATGGATCAATTTTTTGAAGTTGCAGCAGAGAAGAGTGCAAAGGCAGGACGGAGCTGTATGCCAAGTCGGTCAAAAATAAGAAACAAGGGAGCTAATCACCCGCAAAACCCCCCTCCTTCCAGACCTAAGGAACAGGACATGCTGAACAAGCGAAAACTGGTGAGTGTCGACCTAACACTGTGTTTATATTTGAGGCATGTTGAACTTCTGGCATACAGGACCTCAACAGGGCTGTGTGGGGAAGTAGCGAGGGTGGCACGCTCGACCACGATTCCATGCTGCCACACGCTTGCGCACGGCGCTCAATCCTGCCGCATGCGCATATTTCGCCACTTTTTAATTTATTTTTACAGTGAGTAGACAACAACTGACATGTTGGTTTGGTGTCATAGGAAAGAACACTCAACTACCCACCCTCAAACCCCATACCTACCCCCCCCCCCCCCCAGTACATTTCCTCCCCTCAATCATTTAATTTAATATTAATAATAATAATAATAAGGAACATTTTAGTGCGCTTAATCTTAAACAAAAGCCCTAAGCCGCTCTCATTCAGCAAATAAGCCGCTAACACACACACAACACACACAACACGACACACACCCACACACACACACACACAAACACACACCACACGCACACACCCCACACACAGCGAAGGAGCTGAAAAATTATGTTTTGAAGAGGGTTGTTTTGTAGGGAGGGACTTGTGAAAGAAGAAAGGACTGTATTGAGTTTCGGAGTGCAAGAAGGAGATAGTTTCCAGCAGGAAGGACGCTGAAAAGAAAAGAACGTTCGCCAAGTGTCTGGCTCGTAAACGAGGGATCTGCAGTTTGCGAGTGTCAGAAGAAGAGCGAAGCTGTCTGAAGAGTATAGGTCGACAGAAGTTTAGAGGTGAGGTAAGGTGGGAGCGGAGGCCATCCAATGCCTTGTAACAGAGCAAAGAAAGTTTGTAATTATGCGTTTTCAAAACAGGAAGCCAGTGCATATAGATTTAAGCAAGGGAGAAAATGAGAGGTTTTCGGAGATTTTCGAGACCAAGGCGAGCAAGCATTATTTTGGCTTCTGCATTTGCAAGAAGATTCTGTTGGACAGCCAGCAAGAAGAGAATTACAGTAGTCAAGTCTGAAAGAATGAAAGGCAGAACCAGAGTCTTGGTGGCTTCTTCAGACAGTGTGTGGCGCACAGAATGATTCACGATTGCTCCAAGAGGAAGCTCGGCAATTAGAAGAAATCTGATTTTGAAAAAGAGAGTGTCTGATAAAGTACAACACCATAGATTTCCGCACAAAAGGTGGTAGGGTCTGAATGAGAGTGTACCAAAGTTGGACAGAAGAAGGAACAGAGACTTGTAGACATGAGCCGTTTTGGGGAGAATGAAGAGCAGTTCAGTTTTGTCATTGTTTAACTGAAGTTTGTTGCAAGTATCCATGACTTTATTCAGAGATGCAGAGCAAGTGAGCGATCAATGATGGAGTGTGAGAGAGAGAGATGTCCACCAGAAATGTAATTTGTATTGTCATCAGAGAGCAGTGGTGTTGTGAATTGTCATGATGGGCTACAATGTCAGAGATGGTTTGAGGTCGATATAGAAACAACAGAATGTGGACCAGGAAAGAGGCCTTGGGGATACACATAATTAAGTCAGCAGAGCTTGCAAGAGAAACCATTGACAGGAGTCAGTTTGGGTTCGACCGAAAGGTAAGAATATAAACATGCCAAAGCTTGTGAGAGGATGAGGTTGCAAAATGTATGTTGAGTCTATGAGGAGGGTGGAGTTGTTGGATCCCGTGATCAATGATATCAAAAGGCAGCGGAACAACGTCAAGATGAGAAAGCAGTGAAACCTGACCATAGTCGAGAGCAGGAGAAGATCGTTTATTATTTTTCAGCAGAGCAGTTTCTGTACTGTGTCAGTGGATAGGCGGACTGCAACGATTAGTGCAAGTTGTTTTGGTCAAGGTGGTTGTTGGGAGTTGGAGAAGTGCTTTCTTTTCAAGCTATCTTTGAAAGAAAAGACAAGTGGAGACAGGTCGATAATTTTATAGGTTTTCAGGGCAAGAGTGGGTTCTTCAAAGAGGAGCGGGACACAGCAGTTTTCAGTGCAGGTGGGTGACAACCAGAAGTGAGAGTTTCATTTACCACCACTAGTGTTTTTGGCAAACAAAACATCCTTTGCATGCAGATAATATAGTAGATGGAAGAGGATCTGTACCATGTTTTGATAACAAGTATTGTGATTGACTTCTTTGACAACAGCAACTGTCACAGGTTCAAAGTCAGTCAATGAAATGCCGGAAAAAGAGTAGTATGGAATATCAGGTTCAGATACTCGACTGAGCATCAGACTTTCACGGAATAAGTCTAATTATTGTTGCTAGTGAATTAAGTCACATATTTCTGTGGAATGTCAGAGGGACAGAACAGATGAAGGAAGGGGAGATGATTTTGTTTCCCATGAGTGTATCAGTGACCTTATACATTTGCATTGTTGTTGTGCATGCTAAACATTTTCGCATTGTTAGAAGGCTGATTTGCTTTTTTGAACAATTTCATTCACAGCATACTAAGCAATTCGCAAAATTTGTTTGTGAATCTCAAGGTTTGTCTTTTAGCCACTGCCTTTCGGCCCTACCGTCTAACCCGTTTATCATCAAGAACTTCAGGGCCACTGTTGGGATCATGGGTGTAGGCGGGGACGGCTGGAAATTTTGCGTTAAGTACTGGGGCATGGTGATCAAGGAATCTTGATGTAGGCCATGGAAATTGTCGCAGAACGTGAAGGTACAGATTGAAGGGACGGACAGCAGGTTCAGCTCGGAAGATGTCAAGGTCGATGGAAGCAAGGTCCCTGAGGACTTCGGGGGGGGGGGGACGTACCTGGGAGGACAAGACTGTTACGTTGAAAAAAACATGTCTGACAGTAAAAAAAATTCTTTGTTTAACATTACTGTTCCGTTCTTGGTAAGAACACCAAATCTGAAGATAGTGGGGACGAAAAAAACATTTAAATCTTACCTTGCAAAATCATCCAGGAATCATCATGATTTCAAGCGCTTCTTTGAGCGAGAAATTGATACCCCCACCCCCTTCTCCTGACCAACAATTTTTTCTGGCACAGGAAATTCCAGCCACGAATGCTTAGCGGGAAAGACGTGGTGCCGCCAGAGTTCCTTTAGTTTTTCATTTCAAAGCTATGGGGTCAGCCAAGTTTGCGGTAGAGCACTGAAAGTAAGGTCTACAAATCACTAACGTCAATCCCAAGACTAGTTACTGAGCTTGTTTCCCTTGGATCATTTCTGGAACGTGTAGGAATTTTTTGTGTTCCCGTCAAACGATAGTGGTTGACAATAGGCAAATGGTAATGTATGTCCATCGCCAGCCTTGGCTGACGTGGCTCGCAAGGGAAAGAAATCCCGTCAGCCTCTATTGGCTGACATGGGATGCAAGGGAAAGAAATCCCATCAGCCATTATTGGACTGACGTGGCTGCAAGGGAAAGTAATCCTGTCAGCCACTATTGGCTGACACGGCTCAAGGGAAAGAAATCCTGTCAGCCACTATTGGCTGGGGGGGGGGGGGTAAAAGGGGGGGGGGCCATGCAAGGAGAAAGAAATCGTCAGCCACTATGGCTGGACAGGGCTTGACAAGGAAAGAAATCCCATCAGCCACTATTGGCTGACAGGGCTGAAAGGGAAAGAATCCTGTCAGCTCACTATTGGCTGACAGGGCTTGCAAGGGAAAGAAAGCCGGTCAGGCCACTATGGCTGACACGGGCTGGTAAAGTTCAGCATTCTAATACACACTTTGTGACATTGCAAAGTTATAGAACCACGGAACGTCCTTGTGTTTTTCTTTATTATGTTTTTTTCTGTTAGGAACTAAGCCAAATGCGATTCTGGACACAACAGAACAGATGTACTGCTTTGACCAGTCACCAATACGCAGTTATTTTATAGAGTTGAACATGGTGTACTTTCTCTTTCGTCTGATGGCGTTGGCCTTTGTTGAAACTGGGTCAAAGTTTGCACGTTTTTACAGGCTAGGGCAGCAGAACGAAAGCTGTCGTCTTTTCAAGAGGCAGTGGCACTTCTGATCAGTGATAGGCTTCTGACAGGGAATGTATTTTGTTATGATTGATGGAAACACTCGATTGATGGAAAAAATATCGTTTCATTCTTCTCTGTTACATTCACTGATAGGACAGTACAAATACAAGGTAAGGAGTGACTGCGGTCACAGTTTTCCCTTAATAGGTATTTAATGACATTATTTGAATGTTTCAGAAACTCTTTGATATGCGGCTGATGAAAAATCTGTTTAGGAATCTGAAAAGTTAACGGTTTGTATAATTTTTATGGTTTTTTTGTGATGTCTGGTGTTGATCGAGTTTGCACTTATCTTTGATCTCTTCAGCGTGAAGGTGGCGTTTTGATTGAAATGAGGCCTCGTTCATTTTTCATTGTCTATGATGTTTGTGTCTTGCATGAAAAAGACCTAAGAGGTCGAACGCATATGTTTTGTCTTGTGACTCGTTTTGTCCACGTTTCTCCTGGCAGTTCGTTAAACATTTACTTTCAGATTGTTTAGATTTCCGCATGCATCGTTCTCACTTGCAACCAGGCAGTAAGCATGTTGGTTTTTACGGTTGTTGTAAATACCGGAAATTGGCGACAATTACTGTCAAATGGGCTGGTGTTTCTGAAAAAAATGGACTATCTGTAAATGTACAAACCATCCTTCTTCAGGAACTGCAAACCATTTGACGAAAGTGGATTTGTTCCGTATTGACAGGTCTTTTTAACTTATGGATACCCTCTAATCGCAAATATAAGAGCCCAAAGAAGCAAAAAATTCGCTAATAAACATGGTTATATCTTCCCAGAGCTCCAATAATTCAAGTTGTTGATCTATGCATTTCAGTTTATGATGTGGAAAGACACAAGAAATCATAGTGGCAAATCCCCACCCCCCCCCTCCCCCCCCCCCCCCTCCCCAGGGGTCACCTTTCGTTCTGCACCTGATGCACTAATTCCAATTTTAAAGAAGAAAAAAAGGAGTGGCCAACAGTGTGTAACATCGTGCATCATGACCTGGTTGTGTATTACCACCCTCGCTGTTCAGTTAACTGTAAACAAGTGTGATGTGGGGGATTGTGTATCCGCCATTGTAAAGGCTCGGCGAAGTCTTTGATTTCCTGACAAGGAGAGATTTGACATGAAACCTCGTGAGGAAGAAATGTGGCTGCTACAGTAGCAGAGATCTGGACTGCCAGTTGGACAAACTTCTTACAATGTTAGCATGGGCAGGAGCCGTAGTGAGTGATGTCCCTTTCTCTTGAGCATGTTCTGTCAATACTCTGAGTGTGTGTGCGTGCGTGTGTGTGTGTGTGTGTGTGTGTGTTGTGTGTGGTGGGTGTGTAGCTGTGAAAAATAAGTCAACTTAATCTGACATCAGAAAACAAACATCTTTTTTACCAGAAAACTGGAGGTCAGGTGGGTTCCGCTGCCTTCCCACGCTGGCTGTGAGGGCACATTCTTTGCAAGTTTATATCTTGGTTGTGCAAATGTCTTTAAGAGTTACAATGTAAGGTTATGAAGATTACATGGGGAGGATGGGGGAGAGCATGCACGCATGAAAGAGAACTCTTCCAGATGTTCTTCCTGGAGAGCAGAGTTGCTTATCTCCTAGTGCACAAAACCTCTCGGAGTGCGAGGTCAACAACATGGCCACACACACACACAGTCATTGCACTCCATGAGTAACAGAACTGTGTTCCTGGAATCTTGTTGGAGCATTTGTTTTTTTTTTATGCACAAACACCCTTCTACCTGCTCTACCTGAGGTTTTTCAGTGGTGTCATTGGTCATGTTGGATTGTGTATGTTTGATGCCTCTCCTCTCTCTCTATGACACACACACACACCACACACACACACACACACACACACACACACACACGCCAATTACACACGCACATACACATACACCATACGACACACACACACACATACACACACACACACAATATACAAATACACACAGGACACACCACAGACCACACAGACACACCACACACGCAACAACACACACACATACACACACACCCACACACACACACACACACAACCACACACACACACGCAATACACACGCACTACACATACACACACACACACAACACACCACACACTCACGGCACACACACACACGCACACCTGTCGTCATTTTTCGGATTTGAAGCGTGACTGTGCCTGGTGGGCGTGTGTCCTGCAGGCCATAGAATACGCAAGAACGTCCCCAAGCTTCTTTTTTACGGTCAAGCCCCCCCAGCCCACCCCCTTCAACAAACTACAGGTGGCCTTCCAGCATGTTGCCCAGCGCCAAGCCGCCCCTAGGCCAGACAGCCGGCCTCCCTCCCGATCCGGAGGAACCCAGGCGGACTTCTTGACCTTCAGAAGCTGCATGAACGTCACGAGCAGACAAGCGCAACGCGAGGAACCGGGGAAATCATCAGGCAGAAGACTCAGGGGTCCACTTCCTAGCCGGGATGTTTGGAACGCCTCGTTCAGAGGAGGACGAAGTACGAGTGTGTGTGAACATGAACTGTATTTTGGGGTTATGCTGTCGACATAGAAGCATGCTGGCAGAACTCTTTGACCAATGAGTGGGCTTGTGACATGAATTCATGGTTTTGGCATGCAAGTGTGGACCTTTTTTTTTTGGCATGTTAAAGGCATCCAGTCAAGTGTGGTGTGTGTGTGTGTGTGTGTGTGTGTGCTGGTGTGTGTAGAGAGAGAGAGAATTAGAGGAGAGAGAACATATTTGGATTTCATTTTTTGTGTTGCAACGATTGCCCGTTGTACTCCAAGTCTTTGTTGATAGCATCATGCTTAGAGAATAGATTCTGTTAGGAAAAATCTGTGCCAATCAATCTGTTTGTTCGATTAGTTACTGATGCTTTCTGTTGTTGCTCAGTTATGTCTACATTGTTAAATGAAGCTTCTTTTGTTGCTCAGTTATGTCTTACATAGTTAAATGCATGTGTTCTATTGTTGCCGGTTATATGCACATATTATCTAAATACTTTCATAGAAAGATGGAAAAAGATTTTTGATGTGAAGAAAAGGAACAGGAATGAGAAGCGCTTGTCCAGTTATGCAAGTTCACAATGTTCATGCAATATCATTCTGTGGCATGGTGTGCCTGAGGTTTTCACTTTCAACTCACCGTTATGCATTTTTCGTTGGAGATGTTTTGTGGGGTTGTATGTGTGTGCTTTGGTGAGGTGGGGGTGGGGGTGGGGGGGGGGGGGGGAGGCAGATTGATAGAGTGAAAATCAGGGCTTCTGTCTCCAGTTTGAAGACAAGGTGATCAGTATTGATTTCGGTGATTTGTTAGCGACTCGGGTTCATATGGAAATGTTATATTGCTGCTACCCCCATACCTTCTCCTTGTCTTTCTTTTTTTTCTTTTTTTTTTTGAAGTTGTTAGCGAACTATTATCTGGACTAAGATCTATTTTTTTATCAGCAGGATTGCATCTCATTATGTTAAAAATTTTTTTTTACTCATATGTTAAAAGAGTTTAATTACAGGCATAGAGATGTGATGGAACATGTGTTGTTAGATGTTTTCAAATGAAACAGAGAATCATTAAGCTTGTTTGCCGTTTTGCTCACCAGTAAGGTTAGTTTTCTAGAGGAGCTGTGTGGAGAATTCTCCACTGCCTCCTGTGGTTCTCGTGGGACATGTTGAGGGACATTGAGAAAGAAAGAGCAGTTCTCAGCAATGGCTGTGCATTGAATGTTATTCCAGCGAAGGAATTTCTTTGTTGTTGATAACAAAACGTGAAAGTTTCATGGAGTTAATCAAGGAAGTAGAAGGAAGTGCTGAAGTTTCAGCGTTCTGTGCAAGCTGTTCTCCAGCTTGGGATTGTGTGGCAGGTTGCGTGTCGTAAAGGATTTTGAGTCCCTGCATCCACTCTCGCCTTGTTTATTGCAGAAAATGAGCCCCCTGACAGTCTCTGTAGTATTGGCAACGACAGTCTCTCCGACTTAGTAGCTTAGGTGTAAAACATTTCCCTTGGTACTGAAAACAACAGTGTACAGACCTTCTTTCGAAAGCAAGATTTATCGGACATGAGGGAATGCCTTTTGAAATCAAAGCCTTATTTCATTGTTCGTTTTTTCTTTTGCGTTTGTTTAAAAACTTTTGGGATGGGAATTTGTTTTTGTCTCTTTTTTGTTTTCTTGCGTCTTAACAAAAACTCTAATGGTCCTATCGCCCTGTGATATCTCATCCAAGAGTCTTAATAATTATATTAATTTTCTTACCTTTTGAAGGTGAGTTTTGGCCAGAATGCACTCTATCCCTCATGTTTAGAAGCATCGAATTATGTCGGATTGATGCATGCTTGCTGTCCTGTCTCCAGCTTCTTTGATGATTGTACGGTGTGTGATTATGTTCAGGCAGTGGCCAAGTAACTAACAATGGGTCTGATGTTTGCCTGAAAATGAGCAAAACTTCTAATCAGATTGTATTCATCTTTTCGACAGTTTTCTCTGCTCTATTGGAAGCAGGAGAAATCCCTGCAGAAAGCTGTTGCTTTGTGACGAGGCAGAGGCAGGAGACGGCAGTGTTCATGTGTAAGTTAGTGTCTGGGACCACCAGTCTTCCAAGTGCCACTCCTTGCTTTTTTATAAACGACTGAAAATCATTTTGGAAAACATTGGTTAGAGGCCTATTTTTTAAGCAGAAAGTGCTGGATACAAAAACAGAGAGATAACATCTTATGCTTTTTGACATCAGTCACTTCATAGTTTTTAAAATGACATTAATGTTTGTCCTGGCTCAGATACTTTGTCACGTCAAACACTAACGCATCATCAAAATATCGGGGAAAACGCCCGTCTTATGCTGCAGGTCAAACTGTCAAACTTCGAACTCTTCATCGTTTCCTTTTTCTTAAGGAGCTCATTGTTTCATCTAATAACTTCTTGCTTGATGGTGGTCGTCCCTTATGGCTCACCCAAACACTGCTGACTTGGCTCGTCCTTCATGGCTCACCAAAACCTGTTGACTTGGCTCGTCCCTTCATGGCTCACCCAAACACCTGTTGACTTGGCTCGTCCTTCATGGCTCACCAAACACCTGTGACTTGGCTTGTCCCTCCATGGCTCACCCAAACACCTGTTGACTTGACTCGTCCCATCTGGCTCACCCCAAACACCTGTGACTTGGCATCTCTTCTGGTCACCCAAACCTGTTGACTTGGCCCACTCTCTTCGTTGGCTCACCCCAAACACCTGTTGACTTGGCTGTCCCTTCGATGGCTCACCCAAACACCTGTGACTGTCTCTCAGACAGGCTGATTTAGGGAAAGAAGTGACGTTGGTGTTTATGTTATGTTGTGTGTTTGTACTGTGTGTGGTGTGTTGTTGTGTGTGGTGTGTGTGTGAGGCACAAGGGAGGGACCCTTGCATACTAAAAGCATGGAAACTGTGGTTTAGGCGAGCCGTTGATGTTTAGGCAGCCAATTATGGTTTAGGCAAGCCATTGGTTTAGGCAAGCGTTGGTTTAGGCAAACAGCCATTGGTTTAGGCTAGCCGTTGGTTTAGGCTAGCCGTTTGGTTTAAGCTAGCGTTGGTTTGGAGCATGCGTTGGTTTGGCAAGCCGTGGTTTAGGCAAGCCGAGCTGTTGGTTTGGGCATGCCGTTGGTTTGGGCATACCATTGGTTTAGGCATGCCGTTGGTTTAGGCAAGCCGTTGGTTTGGGCATTGGCTGTTGGTTTAGGCAAGCCGTTGGTTTAGGGCTGCCGTTGGTTTAGGCAAGCCGTTGGTTTTGGCAAGCCGTTGGTTGGGCAGGTTGGTTTGGGGCCCCGTTGTTTGGCATGCGTTGGTTTAGGCAACCCGTTGGTTTGGGCAAGCCTTTTTGGGGGT
>CM031626.1:11037953-11100453 GCA_018398815.1 Conus ventricosus
AAAAGTTTGAGGGTAGCATTCAAAACAAGGTCTGTTTCTGAAATGAATAAAAACAGTCTTCAACAAAACAGTCAACCAGATGAAATGAAAAAGTGACTGGAAAAAAAAAAATCAAAATTGAATTAGGTGGAACTCCACAGAAGAAGGTTCATGGTGTTAGCTGTGAAAAGCTTGTGTCTGATGACATGTATGTAAGCCTGAGCACTCAGCCAGACAATGTTCTTTACTTAGTCTTCACACAGCAAAGTGCAGCACATGACCCTCGGAGGGGAGGGCTCACTCAAGCGGCTCTGCGACTAAAGCAATGATTGTTGTCAGTAGGGAGCTTAGCAGGTGGTGTCCTGCATATATGTTAAATCAGAACAGGCACCATTGAACACCACCAAAGTGACTCAGCAGCAGTACAGCGTCTCCTCCAGTGAGTTGCCTCTTGAATTGACCTGAAGGAGTGCTCCCTGAGGATTGCCGGTGCCGAGGCTGCGGTGGGCCGGGATGGGCTATGGGTCTGAACAGGGGAGGCTGGAATGAGCAGCGTGGATGCTGTGCCACTTAGGTGGTACTGAAGATGGGACAGCAAAAGAGAAGAAATAAAAACAATAGAAAACAAAAAGGGAAACACCATGGAGTCTGCGCCCTTGGAAAGGGTAGAAGAAGTGCTGGGATATTATTACAATCAGTGTGTAGTCTGCCCCAGACTGCTTCTTCATTGAAGTTTCTGGACGCAGACCAAAGAAACTCTGTTAAGTCTGGACGGATGTTGTGCCAAGGGACTTGTCTTGTATGTTATAGGTTGTTGTACTTTGGTTTGAGGGCAGGGCATTAATGGTCCATGGCAGTTGAGACCACAGTGTCTTTATGTCCTTTTTGTGATGGAGCACAATTGTTGGTTGAGGTTAGCCATAACGCTTAGAAAGGTGGAAGGAAGAGAGAGGAATGTGAAGATGGGAGGTGGTGGGGTGGGTTGAGGGTGGGGGAAGGTGAGGCAGGTTCTCTCAACCTGTGTCTTTGTCTGTCTCTGGCTCTGTCTTTCTCCATCTCTGTCTCTGCCTGTCTGTCTGTCTCTTTCCCTCCCTCCCTCCCTCCCTCCCTCTCTCTCTCTCTCTCTCTCTCTCTCTCTCTCTCTCTCTCTCTCTCCCTCAGTCCGTCTCTCTCACATTTTCTCTGTTAGTTTCTGTGCATCTCTCCATCTCTGTTTTTGTCTTTCTCTCCTCCTCCATTCCTCTCTCTTCAAGGGTTTACTACTCTTCCCTGTTGTGTGTGTGTGTGTGTGTGTGCGTGTGTGTGTGTGTGTGTGTGTGTGTGTGTGTGTGTGTGTGTGTGTGTGTGTGTGTGTTTGCTGTGTGCATACGTATTTGGTGTATGGTGTGTGTGTGTGTGTGTGTGTGTGTGTGTGTGTTGTGTGTGTGTGTGTGAGCATGCACACATGCGCATGTCCGCATTCCTGCAAAAGCCTGTTTTTCTCTCCTTCTCTATGTATACATGATGTAGGTTGTGTGTATGGGTGTGTGTGAGCATGTGTTTATGAACTTTTGTCCTTGTGTGTTGTGTGTGTGTGCGTGCGTGCATGTGAGTGCACACGTGCATTCGCATGTGCACATGTGTGTGTGTGTGCACGCATGTGTGTGCTTGCATACATGTCTGTTTCAGAATTGATCTCCCTCTCTCTCTCTCTCTCTCTCTCTCTCTCTCTCTCTCTCTCTCTCTCTCTCTCTCCCCTCCCTCAGTTTGTCTCTCACTCCTCTTATTCTCACTTTCCATCGGTTTCTTTCTCCAGGTCCCTCTCTCAGTGATGGTTCAAGGCATTGATAAAGTTCCCCTCAGTTAATCAGCTTAACTCCAGTCTTTAGCCCCAACTGATCCAGGTATTCATTCTTCACAGTGTCCTGACCGAACCGCCGCCAATGGTCTTGAACCGGTTCCAGAGGTGGTGCTAAATGCTCGGGGATTACTGGCCCTGTGCTAAGAACTCAGTGTAATGGAGCAAACAAGGTCTAAGTACACAGGATACTTGCCTTGTTTATATGGTAGAGGCCAGGGAGCCGCTGGCTTGGCTGTTGCTTTGAGCTGGAATTGAATTAGAATAATAGAATGGAAGTGCTGGCATGAAGTATTTTGGCAATATCGACTATTCCGTTTTTTTGTTTTTTTGTTTTTGCTATGTGTAGTGTAAGAGAATATAATCAACTGATGGAAAGAGGCTTTCTAAGTTATTCATTGAGCTTTCTTTTTCCTGTCAGTAGATTATGCACTGCTATGGACCAGAAACATGTGTATACTGTCCTGGGTTTTTGTTTTGTTTTGTTTTGTTTTTTGAGGTGCTGGGTGTGAGTGGTGAGAGTGGGGTGGGGGAGTCGTTGCTAGTTGGCTTAGTTGCATGAAGAAAATGAGTCTGCGTGAACACTGGTGTGTGTGTGTGTGTGTGTGTGTGTGTGTGTGTGTGTGTGTGTGTGTGTGTGTATGTGTGAAACTTGAAAGTGGCCATTTCTTCCAGTGATACTTCCTCTACAGAGACATACTCTGACAATTGTAAACATGGATAAGACATGTCCAGTCAAGTCAAACGGCTATACAAAAGCCAGGGTCAGAACATTGTAATTTGTAGGTCACATGTCTTGTGGCGGAGGAAGGAGGGACAGAGGTGGTGTGCTGACAGGTGTGTGTGTGTGTGTGTGTGTGTGTGTGTGTGTGTGTGTGTGTGTGTGCGTGCGTGCGTGCTGTGCGTGCGTGCGTGCGTGCGTGCTGCGTGCGTGCGCGCGCGCGCGGTGCGTGCGTGCGTGTGTGCGTGCGTGTGTGTGTGCGTGCGTGTGTGTGTGTGCAGAGGCCATAGGAGGATTAAAATTAAAGCAGCGATTGCAATCCAAGTCTCTGCTTATTTCTTTACCGAGTAGAGGAACGAAGCAGAATATGAAGCAACTCACAGACAGCAAGCGATCGGCCATTCATGGGGGCTGTCTTTATCCCCAGTCCTGAAAGAGGTGTTCCGTGCTGCACTGCCCAGTGTTTGCCTGTAACCCAGGCAATGATTGATGGCCCCTGGCTGTCGTGAATTATTCCTTGTACTTAGGTGTCTCATGATTGAGAGTTTGTCGATGTTGTCGGGACAGCCCCTGTTGAAATTATATGGTTGTCCTGAAGAAAAAAAAAAGAACACAAGAAATCACATGGATTGAATTTCTTTAAGCTTAGAGTAAAAGGGGTGGGTGGGGTGGGGATGGGGGTAGTGTTTTCAGGGTAATATCGGCGCATGCTGTTCGACGTTTACTGATCAGATGCTCTGTCGTAGATTTCTTGGGCTCAAGGAAGGAGTGGATTGTATCCCTCTTTCTTTTCTGATGGCATGTTTTTATTTTGTTGTTTTGATGTTTTTTCCGTTTTTTTTCTTTGTAATTTTTCAGAATTGAGTATTCTGAACATGTTTTAACCTGAAGCTTCCACTTCTCACGCACCCCACACCCCACAAATGCACACAGACACCCCACCAAAATACCACAGACACCCCACCAAATACTCACAGACACCCCACCAAATACACACAGACACCCCACCAAATACTCACAGAACCCCACCAAATACACACAGACACTGACAACACTCACACATTAACAAAATATATCCATTCCCTTATCCTTCCCTCTTTTCTCTGGTCTGTGGTCCAGGCAATCAAAACACAGCTATGCACACCTTACAAAATACAGGTATGAGTTGGTTTTCCCAGCACCTTCATCATTTTTGGCCATCGCTTACCATATAAATACTTCTTTAATGGCTTCTCCATCCCCATACTCATTTTTACTTAGTTATCCCATCACTCATTAAATACACGTGGGTGTCCCTCACCTGGTAAAATACACTTGATGATTGGCTATCCCCTCACCTGGTAAAATACACTTGATGATTGGATATACCCTCACCTGGTAAAATACACTTGATGATTGGCTATCCCCTCACCTGGTAAAATACACTTGATGATTGGATATATATCCCTCACCTAGTAAAATACACTTGATGATTGGATATCCCCTCACCTAGTAAAATACACTTGATGATTGGATATCCCCTCACCTAGTAAAATACACTTGATGATTGGATATCCCCTCACCTAGTAAAATACACTTGATGATTGGATATCCCCTCACCTAGTAAAATACACTTGATGATTGGATATCACCTCATGTAGTAAAATAAACTTAATGACTTGGATATCCCCTCACCTAGTAAAATAAACTTAATGACTTGGATATCCCTCACTAGTAAAATAAACTTAATGACTTGGATATCCCTCACCTAGTAAAATAAACGTAATGACTTGGATATCCCCTCACCTAGTAAAATAAACTTAATGACTTGGATATATCCCCTCACCTAGTAAGATGAACTTAATGACTAGGATATATTCCTCTTACCTAGTAAAATACACTTAATGACTTGGATATCCCCTAATACCTGTAAAATACACTTGATGATTGAATATTCCCTCACCTGGTTAAATACACTTAACGACTGGGATATCCCCTTACCTGGTAAAATGCACTTGATGATTGGATATCCCTTCACCTGGTAAAATACACTGAATGACTGGAATCCCCTTACCTGGTAAAATACACTTGATGATTGGATATCCCCTCACCTGGTAAAATGTACTGGTAAAATGGGATATATTTTCCCACACCTGTAAAATACACTTAATAATGGGATATCCCCTCACCTGTAAAACACTTAAGAACTGGAATATTCCCCCACCTAGTAAAATAACTTAATAACTGGGATATCCCCCACTAGTAAAACACTTAATAACTGGGATATCCCCTCACCTAGTAAAATACTTAATAACTGGGATATCCCCACACCTAGTAAAACACTTAATAACTGGGATATCCCCCACCTAGTAAAACACTTAATAACTGGGATATCCCCTCACCTAGTAAAATACTTAATAACTGGGATATCCCCTCAACTAGTAAAATACTTAATAACTGGGATATCCCCTCACCTAGTAAAATAAACTTAATAACTCGGATATCCCCACACCTAGTAAAACACTTAATAACTGGGATATTCCCACACCTAGTAAAACACTTAATAACTGGGATATCCCCTCAACTAGTAAAACACTTAATAACTGGGATATCCCCTCACCTAGTAAAGCACTTAATAACTGGGATATCCCTTCACCTAGTAAAATACTTAATAACTGGGATATCCCCTCAACTAGTAAAATACTTAATAACTGGGATATCCCCTCAACTAGTAAAATACTTAATAACTGGGATATCCCCTCACCTAGTAAAATACTTAATAACTGGGATATCCCCTCACCTAGTAAAACACTTAATAACTGGGATATCCCTCAACTAGTAAAATAACTTAATAACTGGGATATCCCCCACCTAGTAAAATACTTAATAACTGGGATATCCCCTCACCTAGTAAAAACTTAATAACTGGGATATCCCCTCACCTAGTAAAACACTTAATAACTGGGATATCCCCTCACCTAGTAAAACACTTAATAACTGGGATATCCCCTCAACTAGTAAAAAAACTTAATAACTGGGATATCCCCACACCTAGTAAAATACTTAATAACTGGGATATCCCCTCACCTAGTAAAAACTTAATAACTGGGATATCCCCTCACCTAGTAAAAACTTAATAACTGGGATATCCCCTCACCTAGTAAAATACTTAATAACTGGGATATCCCCTCAACTAGTAAAATACTTAATAACTGGATATCCCCTCAACTAGTAAAAACACTTAATAACTGGGATATCCCCTCACCTAGTAAAACACTTAATAACTGGGATAACCCCTCACCTAGTAAAACACTTAATAACTGGGATATCCACTCAACTAGTAAAATACTTAATAACTGGGACATTCCCCTCACCTAGTAAAATACTTAATAACTGGGATATCCCCTCACCTAGTAAAATACTTAATAACTGGGATATCCCCTCACCTAGTAAAATACTTAATAACTGGGATATCCCCTCACCTAGTAAAACACTTAATAACTGGGATATCCCCTCACCTAGTAAAAACTTAATAACTGGGATATCCCCTCACTAGTAAAATACTTAATAACTGGGATATCCCCTCAACTAGTAAAACACTTAATAACTGGGATATCCCCTCACCTAGTAAAACACTTAATAACTGGGATATCCCCTCAACTAGTAAAAAAACTTAATAACTGGGATATCCCCTCACCTAGTAAAACACTTAATAACTGGGATATATCCCCTCACCTAGTAAAACACTTAATAACTGGGATATCCCCTCACCTAGTAAAACACTTAATAACTGGGATATCCCCTCAACTAGTAAAATAAACTTAATAACTGGGATACTCCCTTACCTGGTAAAATGCTCAATAACTTGGATATCCCCTCACCTAGTAAAACACTTAATAATTGGGATATCCCCACACCTAGTAAAATAAACTTAATAGCTGGGATGTCCCCTTACCTGGTAAAATAAACTTAATGACTGGAATATCCTCTCACCTTATAAAACACTTAATAACTGGGATATTCCCACACTTAGTAAAATGAACTTAATGACTGGGACATCCCCTTACCTGGTAACATGCACTTAATAACTGAGATATCCCCTCACCAAGTAAAACACACTTAAGGATTCAATATCCCCTCACCTACTGAGTATGCTTCATGAATGGATGTTCCCCTGACCTAGCAAAATACGCTTTATGACTCGGCTTTCCTCCCTTTATAAAATACATTTAATGACTTGACTATCCCATCTTCTTACGACCTACAAGTAAATAGCTGGTTGTCCCCTGACCTCATGGAACATGGTTAATGGTCTGGTTATCATCACCCCTCACCATAAAAATTATCACACTTTATGACATAGCTATCCTTTCATCATCAAAAAAGAAAGAAAAAAATTAAAGAAATAAAAAAATGAGTTGGCAGCTGCATTTTGGGGAGCACATTATACAGTGTAATCCCTCCGTCCACCCTCCCAAACCATCCCAACATCTCCCCCCCCCCCACCCCCCACCCCCACCCCACCCCCCACCACCCACTCCATCTTCAACCCTGATGATCCCGCTGAGGAACACGATCCCCACGAGGCATCTGTCTGTAACTTCTTTATCATTATGATAATGACCATTGTTTTCAATTGTGTGACACTTATGTACAAATTCCTGTCACAACCAGAAGGACATCTGGAAGAGGTCTCTTCGAGTGTCAAAAAACAGATTCCTGGATCTGGAGTCATGTTTTTTTGTTTTTTTTTTTTTAGCCAGGGGAAGTAATAGCACCCACAGAATGAAGGAGTAACGTCCCATGTATTTCCTTTGTTATGTGATATGGAAAATGTGAAACGTTAAAGTTTATGTTATTGGATAGTGTTGATCTTCTATGAAAATGTAGTTTTCGTCAACATTTTTAATGTAATTTTGGTTCATAAAGTGTGACTTCACAGTGCTCATATTCTGTGGGTGGGGAAAAAAAAGTTGTTAATATTTTAGCTGAATAAATTTTTGCTGACAGATGAACAAATGTAAAAACAAAGCAATGGATGTGAGTGAAGACATAGCAGTTATGTCTTAGGTAACGACTATTGCTTTTGAAGTATCAGAGTTGTTATACTGGGAGAAAAAAAACGTTTTTGTTAATTCTGATCATTATCGTCGCTATTATTATTATGATTATTAGTATTATTATCATTATTAATGTCATTATCATTATTACCAGGAAGTTTTAATTGTCATGTTGATTTGCCATTCTTATCATCACTGTTGCTGTGATGACCAGGTTGGACTATGAGGCCTGCCATGGTCCCCCCATCTGCCAGGCTTGACCTTTACCCTGCCTGACCTTTGACCTACCATGAGCAGTCGTGAAGCCCAGCCTACAAATCGTACCCACTCTGGCGGCACCGTTCACACCCAGACCACCAACCCAGCATTGATTGGTCTGCTGAGGGAAAACTCTGCAGCAAATCAGAATCGTTTACAGACTGACGTCTCTTCACCCCGATCCCCTGCCTCTGCTGCCGGGTCTTCTTCGCAACGACATCAAAATCCTGGTGACTCTGTGGAGCGCCCTGCTCCAGGAGTGAGCAGTAGTTCTGTCCCCGCTGTGTCAGAGACTGACAGACCACTGCAGGAGGGGTGTGGTGCAGACACCAGGTCCTCAAGACCATCAGTGAAGCATTCATCAGCGGATCCTGCCCCAGGTCCTCCACCTGTCCCAGACCCACAGCCTGCCCCGGTCGCCAGGTCCATCTCCCAGACGATCATCAGGGACGACCACCCTGAGGGTAACAGACCAGGGGAGAGAAGCGTTAATCCCAGTGTGCCAGCAACACCCATCAGTCACTTTGTGCCCAGCGAGACAGATTCCGCCAGCTCAGAACTCGCTCGTTTAGTCGGAAGCCCGTCCAGGAAGTCTTTTGTCCTCTCCGCGGCCATCTCAGAAGCTGGAACGTATGAGAAAGAAGAAGATAATGAGTATGGAGATTATTGGGACAGAACCGTTGACAGCCCTGATGTGACCAATGAGCAGATCGGAGCTCCAGCTGATTGCCCAATCAGTGGTGGAGAGTCAGGAGGCCACACCTCTGCCGCACCTGGCCTTCGTGCTCCTGCTGCTGGTGCCCCTTCTGTTGGTGGGTCAAAGAGTCTTACCTCCCCTGCTGCTCATGCCCATGGTGTGGGACCAGCGGCTCCCTCCCCAGACCTGAACAACCCGGGCCACCAGAGGTTCGTCACGCCCTAACGTTTCCCGACGTCTCAAAGACCAGCCAGTGGGTCGCAGCTCCGCCGTCAGCACCGCCTTGCGTGAAAGATCTGGCGCGGAGACGGCTCTGAACGTTCCCAGGGACCAGCCGTGGAGCACCAAACAGGTGGCCAGGTTGAGAACAGGAGGTGCTGAAGATCCTGGACCTCCCTCCCCTCAGAGAGAAACCACACCGGATTCTCAAGTTTCCACTCCTCGCAGTGAGGAAGACCCTGATCTTGTGGATTCGTTGGACCTTACGGCAGACAGGGATGACCACAATGCCCGGCAGTCCCCTCCTCCCAGTATAACCGCCGTGCCGGTGCCTCTGGAACAAGGTGTCAGCGATCTCCCCACCCCTGAATCCCCGGAGGAGGCCTCACGTCAGAGCGGACCGTCAGGCCAGGCTGATCCCGCCCCGCAGCCCCGGTCAATACCAAACAGCACAGTGGTGACCCCAGGGGAAGGGAGGCAGCTCCATCGCTGCCTCTGGCGGTGGAAGGTGGCCGGGCTTCGCCCAGCAGTTCCCGGCGGGCAACGGCGTCCATTCTGAAGAAGCCGAAGGAAGAGAGGGCAGAGTCGAGAAATCCTTCCTCCCTCCGCAGGGTGTATGTGGACTCCCCGACCTTCACCAGAGAGGAGGAGGAGGAGTATAGGTAGGAGGGAGGAGGGGGGGGGGGGGTGAGGGAAGGGGTAGGGTCAGTGTCTTGTTTTCTTCTGTTGTGTTTTTTGTGAATCATTTAGAATTTGTTGACTAAGGGAAAAATAGAAGGGAGAAAAACAGACATGCATTGTTTGTATGCGTGCTTGTATGCAGACACACGTGCACACATACCTAGTGCACACGCACACACACACACACACACACACACACACACACACACACCACGCCTCATTTTATGCTCTTATCTTTTATATAAAAAAAAAACCCATGTGTGTGTGTGCGCGCGCGCACACACACACACGCACACACGCATGCACGCACGCACACACGCACGCACGCACACACCACACACACCACACACACACACACACACACACACACACACACACACACACACCTTCGCCTCAGTGGGTTTGAAGCCCAGATGAGAAAGGAGGGGGTGGGGGGCATGGGCATGATGGGGGTAACAACACTACCTCATGTAAATGTGCTCACTGCAGAAAGACAGACAATGGAAATGATCGTTTAAACACATTTCACCATTTTCACCATAATGTGTGAAATGACCGTTTAAACCATTTCACCATTTTCACCATAATGTGTGAAATGACCGTTTAAACACATTTCACCATTTTCCATAATGTGTGAATGACCGTTTAAACACATTTTCACCATTTTCACCATAAGTGTGAAATGACCGTTTAAACACATTTCACCATTTTTCACCATAATGTGTGAAATGACCGTTTAAACACATTTCACCATTTTCACCATAATGTGTGAAATGACCGTTTTAAACACATTTCACCATTTTCACATAATGTGAAATGATCGTTTAAACACATTTCACCATTTTCACCATAATGTTGAAATGATCGTTTAAACACATTTCACCATTTTCACCATAATGTGTGAAATGATCGTTTAAACACATTCACCATTTTCACCATAATGTGTGAAATGATCGTTTAAACACATTTCACCATTTTCACCATAATGTGTGGAACCTAGCCGGCATAAAATGTGGTAAGGTCTCAAACTCATATTCCAAGGTCCATTGGCTCGATTTCTTTGGAGACAGCAGGCTGGAAGCGATTTCCTCTTTGGAGTTAGCATCTGTGCAACTCCAGAACCCGTTTTGTCCTTTGGATGAGATTTTAAACAGAGCTCCATACGGAAGCACATGCACGAAAAATCTTTAATGTATATTTAGTTCCATCCCATGTTTTGAGAACAGTAGGCCATTGTGTGGTGATGGATAGACGACGCAAAAATCAAACAGGATGCATCACTGGTGTTGTATTCAGACATCATCTTTGCAGAGAGAAGGTGCCTGCCTAATACGGTTGACTTTGAAACGGTCACATGTGCAAAAGTCTGTCCTGTGGTAAACACTGAAGCTGTAGCCAAGAATGAAGATAGAAAAAAAAAATGTTAGTTGCATTTTGCTGTGCAGATTTGTCAGCTCTCGTGTGGACAATTACGATGAAGAGCCCGCGCCAACTCACCCCACGTTTCGTGGCCTGGACCAGCAGGCACTGAGCCACGTGAACAATGGAGCAGCTGTGGTAGCGTCCAGATCCAACAGCCGGCCCTTCAAGCAGGTGCACTACCAGGTCAACCAGGACACCGATCGTTACGAGGACAGGGACGAGTTCTGCAGACGGCAGAACCCCCAAGACTGGCACCGACCCAGCAGAGGCAGTTTGTGCTGAAAGCCAAAAGTGGGTCAGCGGAGTCGAGCCGAGCTCCACCCCCTGTGAAGAGCTTGGCCCTGCCAGCGGGGCCTTCATATGACCCGGTGGAGGAGGAGGAGCTTGAGAAGGAGAAGACCTACCAGCAGGAACTGAGGAACCGCGTCGACTCGTTGCAGCGCTCTGCGGAGGGGAGGGTCGTCCCTCGCCTGGCCCTCAACACTGACAGCGAGGATTTCCGTGACTCCTTGGACATCCCTGAGGACGTGGAGCTGGACAGCGAGAGGAACCGCCCGCCTCACGATTCCCTGGAGCTATACAGTCAGCAGCATCTGGAGCAGGCCATGCGAGACACTCGCTGGGACGATCCCCCAACTCCCCCTCCTGGACCTGCACACCGACAGGGCGTCATGGAGCCACACAGGGGTTATGGGGGAGCTCAGGGTGATAGGCAGGGGTACGGAGCTCCTGGGAGACGAGGCTATGCCAACCCTCAAAGGGAGTATGCCGAAGGATACGTTGATTCTCACAGGGAGGGATATGCAGACCCTCAAAGGCAAGGCTATTCAAATTTGCGTGGACAAGATCCTCAGAGACAGGGATATGGAGATCCTCAGAGACAGGGATATGAAGATCCTCAAAGACAAGGATATGGGGATCCCCAAAGACAGGGATATGGGGATCCCCAAAGACAGGGATATGGGGATCCCCAAAGACAGGGATATGTGGATCCCCAAAGACAGGGATATGGGGATCCCCAAAGACAGGGATATAAGGATCCCCAAAGACAGGGATATGGGGATCCCCAAAGACAGGGATATGTGAATCCCCAACAACAGGGATATAAGGATCCTCAGAGACAAGGATATGGAGATGCTCAGTGGCAGGGCTATGGAGATCCTCAAAGACAAGGATATGGAGATCCTCAGAGACAAGGATATGGAGATCCTCAAAGACAGGGATATGGAGATCCTCAAAGACAAGGATATAGAGATCCTCAGCAACAGGGATATGGTGATCGACAGAGACAGGGATACGCAGATCCTGAGGGATATGGAGGTCCTCAAAGACAAGGCTATGGAGAGGACTATGAAGAGTTTGAAGAACAGGCTTATGTAGACTCCCAAAGACTAGGCTTTGGACAGGGCTACGCACATCCTCAGAGACAGGGATATGCTCCCATTGAAAAACAGGATCACCCCAGACTGCAAGGCAGCCAGAATGTTGACCTTCAAAGGGGAGGTCATCAGAATCGTCAACAAAGGCAAGACCACAGGGAACCCCCACCAAGTTACCGTGGTGATCCTCAGATGCTAGGGTATGGGGATTTCCAAGACGAGGGGTTCTTGGAGGGACAGAGGAATGGTTATGCCAACCCCAATCCTCCGAACAGATATCATGACTCCAACCATCGAAACCCACCGGCAGGCAACAACCACATCACACCTCGGCAGATGCTGGTCAGTTTGGGGGAGACATCCCCAGGAGCAGTACAGCAATGCTTACCACCACCCCCAGGCAGGTTCCAGAGCAGACTACCACCAGAACCCTGCTCCACCTGGCTCCATGCAGCAGGGAGGATATTACGCTCAGGAGACGGAGCCTCCACCTCAGGTCGGCCAAGCCATCCCTCCGCGCCAGCAGCCTTTCACCCAGGAACCCAACCCCCGTAACTTCCACCAGCAGGGTCAGGGTCACGCCGACCGGAGCCCCCCAGCACAGCAGCGAGGGTATGGCAACGCCTCTTCCCAGGAGGGGTTTTACCTGACAGAACTCAGAGACCACCCTCAAGATCCTCTTCCCGTCTACAGACATGACTTTGACAGTTCAGACTTTGGGCATCAGAGCGCCCATGCCCCTCAACCGGCCAGGACGGATGGCGATGACTCTGACCGATACAAGGACGAAGATGCTCCGTCGCAGAACTCCACAGCCAGGGAAAGCATTCCGCCGCCCAAGCCGGAGCACGACTACATTGCTCAGAACAAGGTGAGCTACGGACGCCCTGCGAAGCACTCATACAAGAAGCTGCACTCCATCAAGAAAGAAGAAGAGGAGAAGCTGAACCACGTCTTCGTTCAGCCCAAGGCCAAGGGCAAGAGCCAGAAGGGGAGTCGCAACAGTTCCCCGACCAAGTACCCGGCCATCGGTGAGAGTCCTGTGGAGGATGAGGGGCAAGGGGCAGAGGAACTGTGGGCCCAGCGTTCTGCTTCATTGGTGCGAGCCAAGGTGAGGTGAAGAGCGTGAGGTGAATGTGAATGTGGGTGAAATATTTCCTTTGTGTGTGTGTGTGTGTGTGTGTGTGTGTGTGTGTGTGTGTGTGTGTGTGTATACACATGGAAAAAAGTTAAGCAACCCTCACATTTATCGCTAAGGACGAGATATAATACTCTTTAAATGAAAGCAACACTCAAGTAAATCAAAATGGTCTTTATTCCATGAAAGTATGACACTGTCCCATTACCGAAACAATAGAAATATGGTTCAGTGTTTGATAATTCAACTGCAAAATGGTGAACCAAGATGTGCACCATTTTTGAACAAAAACATGGCATGGTTAAGTTTGAAAATAACAATTTCATCCAGTTGATGCCGAAATTAATTTTGGTAGGAAAACAACAATGAAAGTGTCCAGATTGCATAACAGCAAACAAAAATCAATACCGGGTGTATCCTCCCTGTACATTGATGACTGCCTGAATCCTTCGTCTCATCCCTCCAGTGAGTCGTCTGATCTGCTGAAAGGTGATCTGCTGCCACTCCCGATGCAATGCTGCTTCCAGTTCCTGGAGATTTTGCAGAGGAGGGTCCAGTGTCTGTATTCGACGGCCAAGCAAGTCCCATAGATGCTCCAGCGAATTGAGGTCCGGACTCATGGCAGGCCATGGTAATGTTGTCACCGCCTCTTGCTGGAGGTATGCTGTGACTGCTCTTGAACGATGAGGCCGGGCATTGTCATCCATGAACACAGGTCTTGTGGCTAGTGGGTGGTCGTCAAAATGAGGCACAACAGCTGGCTGCAGTACCTCCCGGATGTAGCGATCTCCTGTCAAGTTGCCACGAATGGTCACCAGGTCCATCTTGCAGTCGTGTGAGATGCATCCCCACACCATGACGGAGCCTCCGCCGAAAGGTACAGTTTGTTTGATGTTCCTTGCAGCATAGGCTGTTTGGGGATGCCTCCATACTCTCGCTCTGCCATCTGTAACATGCAGTAAGAAGCGGCTTTCATCAGACCAGTGGATCTTCCTCCAGTTCCTTAGGTTCCAGTGCTGTCGGGCAAGACACCAGGTCAAACGTAATCTCTTATGATTGTCTGTAAGGTGTGGACGCTTGATGACTCTTCTTGCCCTCAGTCCTATAGCTTGCAAGCGATTTCTAACGGTTTTTGTGGACAGAGGTCGATTTGGCAGCCACTGCCGTTTCAGTGTGGTTGAAGTTGCGAATCGCTGTTGCCGTACCAGTCGGTGGAGCGCCCTGTCTTCACGCTGGGTAGTGACACGTGGTCTGCCTGATCGTGGCCGGTCATTCACTGTGTTCGTTTCAGCATGTTTTCTTATCAATCGGCTGATTACTGACGTTTGGTATCCCAGTTGACGTCCAATAGCTTTGCTGGTCATACCAGTAGAATGCATGCCAATAATTTGCCAACGTTGTCCTTCTGACATTCTTCTTCGTTCCATCTTGTTGGACAGTGACTGTGCAGTGAGAAACTTACTCAAAAACGCACGTTTCTGTGGAGTGGGCAAACTTCATTTTTGCGAGTGCACGGATGGTGTGATGCTCGTGCACGCCACATGCAGCCAGAGACTCACTGTCACACTTGGCTGGTTTTATCATCTCTATGGAATACCCGTCTTGTCAGAATTACTATTTTGTGCCATGTTAATACTCACAGTTACCTGGGACGGTATGTTTCATTTAGGTTGCTTAACTTTTTTCCATGTGTATATATATGTGCATGAGTGAGTTTATGTGTAGAGGGGGTGATGAGGGGGGATGGGTATGTGTTTGTAAGTCAGTTACTGCCCCTGTCTAACCCTGCCGACCTTTCTGAGTCTGTCACCTGGGCAGCCTCATCTGCCTGTCTAGTTTGGCTCACTGACCTGGTTGAACAGAATGCCATTGAAATTTGAAATGTCAGAAAACTGTTCTACCATAAAAGCTAACAATTTAATCCGAGTATTGCGAAATGATTGTGTGTTGATAATACCTATGAAAATGTCATCCCTTCATATCATGCTCTTTCAGACGTGTGTCTGCGCTAGATCTCCTGTACCCCTGGGACATACATTTTGCTCTTTGTCTGCACTAAACTTGCTTCACTTTTGGAATTTACATATTTTGCTCTTTGTTTACCCTAAATTTTCTTTCCTTCTGGGATGTGTATTTTGCTCTTTGTCTGCAGTAATTCTTCTTTCCTTCTGGGATGTGTATTTTGCTCTTTGTCTGCAGTAATTCTCCTTTTCTTCTGGGATGTGTATTTTGCTCTTTGTCTGCAGTAATTCTCCTTTTCTTCTGGGATGTGTATTTTGCTCTTTGTCTACAGTAATTTTCCTTTCCTTCTGAGATGTTTATTTTGCTCTTTGTCTACAGTAATTCTTCTTTCCATCTGGGATGTGTATTTTGCTGTTTGTCTACAGTAATTCTCCTTTCCTTCTGGATGTGTATTTTGCTCTTTGTCTACAGTAATTCTCCTTTTCTTCTGGAATTCATCTTAGCTCTTTGTTTACACCAGGTTTCCTTCCTTTCCTAATGGAACATACATTGTTCCCTCCTGGGACACACACTTTGCTCTGTGTCTCCACTGAATTTCCTATCCTTTTGGAACATACATTTTGCTCTTTGTTAACATGACATTTTCTTTCGTTCTGGAATGTATGTATTTTGCTCTTTGTCTAACCCAAATTTCCTTTCCTTTTGGAATAATACATTTTGCTCTTTGTATTCGTTAAATTTTCTTTCTTTCTGGAATGTGTGTTTTGCTCTTTCTTCACACTAAGTTTGCTTCTTTTCCTCTCTTTGCTTATGGAACATACGTTTTGCTGTTTATCTTTTTTTTATATCTTCATATCTTCCAGAACATTTTGCCCTTTCTTGGTACTAGATTTTCTTTCCTTCTGGAATGTGTGTTGTGATTTTTGTTGGCATCAACATTTTTCTTTCCTCCTGGAACAATTTACTCTTTTTCCACATGAAATTTACTCTCCTTTCAGCACAAATTTGTTGCCTTTGTTTAACCTAAATTTTTACTCTTTGTCTACACAAGATTTACTTCTGAAGCAAAGCTTTCTTCCTTTGACTTAATTCCGGGGACTTCATATGAGTCAAAATGAAGTAGATGCCTCCTGAAATCACACATGGTACTGCTCTTGAATATAGTTGGAAAAAAAATCCAAAAAGCAGCAGTGAGCTTCACAATCACATACACCAAACAAGCATATCACTTGCAGAAAAAGGTGTGATGTTTAAAGGAAACTTCATGCTGAAGTTTGTAGGATTTCTGGACTGAACATATGTTACAGGCAATCAAAGTGTGCACCCGTGAGTTAAAAAAGAAAGAAAAAAAACCCATACAGATATCTTACCAACATAAAGCTATTGTTTACCACATCTCACGCACCACAAACCAAATTGTACAGTTAGTGTACTCTGATAGATCAGTTGAAGCATTATAAAGTTCCAAGATCAGTGCGTTAATCTCAAGGAGACCAAAACCTTTTTGTTTTGAACGTTCACTGCGGTACTGAAATGTAGAAGGTTCAGGAAACCCACAGCAGGTCCCAACGAACTCACATAGCAAGCCAGGACAATGGAAACCCACAGCAGGTCCCAACGAACTCACATAGCAAGCCAGGGACAATGGAAACCCACAGCAGGTCCCAGCCAACTCACATAGCAAGCCAGGGACAATGGAAACCCACAGCAGGTCCCAACAAACTCACATAGCAAGCCAGGACAATGGAAACCCACAGCAGGTCCCAACAAACTCACATAGCAAGCCAGGGACAATGGAAACCCACAGCAGGTCCCAGCCAACTCACATAGCACAATGAAAACCCACAGCAGGTCCCAACAAACTCACATAGCAAGCCAGGGACAATGGAAACCCACAGCAGGTCCCAACCAACTCACATAGCACAATGGAAACCCACAGCAGGTCCCAACCAACTCACATAGCAAGCCAGGGACAATCAAAGAGAAGCAACTACTACGAAACTGTCTTAAAGAGATTCAGGACTGAGACTGGTTCAAGGTACCACCTTAATAAAAAAAAAAAAAAAAAGTCAACTTTTGTGAGGGGAAAAAAATGTCCGACATGTTGTCAATGGAAAGTAGATGTGTCCCAAATCTGCATTGAATGTGATTCAATTGATCGAAAGATGCAGATTTGTTAATGGATTTCTTGAGTTGCTACTGAGGCTGTAGTAGAAGTGGTGATTCCATCTGTCCGGAACAATCCTGTGCAGATGCCCGGTGGGAAGAAAAAAGTCGGATCCAGCACGTCGATGGTGAGTCGGAACACCAGCCGCCTCCCCACCGCCAACAACGGCGCCAGCAGTAGTGCCCCCAGCACTGCCCAGGCCACTCAGCACCTTCCTGCAGATGCCCAGGGGGCAGCACCTGGTGCCGTGCGGGCTTTGCCTCCTCAGCAGGTCTGTTGAAACGTGTAGTGCTATGTCACTTTGAGTTGTGTTATCTTCTTCAAGGGGTTTGTGTTTTTACCTGCATGTGTTTGTGTGTCTGTTTGCCGGAGTTTACAGAAAGTTCCAGATATAATGTTCTAATGAAATTTTATGAAAGGACAGCTGACGGCCCAGGTGAATTTTTAGAAGAGAAAATGTGCCCCCAAGGATAAAGCCGTTGAATCTTTTTATGTGCAGATCCTTGGTGCAGATTTGAAATAAAAGGACGGATCTAGGATGAAGTGTAACCTTGAAAGTCTGAGCTCTGTCCAGTTCCCTTCACGTTTGTTGCTGTATTCATAGCATCGTGTGTTGTGTTTCTTTTCATTATGTTTCGTCTTTTCTGTTGTGTTTGTACTGGCTTCTCTTGATTTTTGTTCTCAGATCTTGTTCATCTCGACTGATTTCTCAATGTGAGATATGGGATGCTGTTGCCAAACAGAACATGGGTCTGTGCGTAGCATGACCAGCTTTTTTTTTTCTTTTTTTTTTTTTCCTGCCTTTTCCTGTTTTCTGTCTGCTTTTCTTGTTGTTGACTTACCAACCCAAATGTCCAAACTGAAGGCGAAATGTGAGGGTTCTTAAGTCCTATGCAGCCAGTGTTTCCTCTCGTTTCTCCCATGAACTTGGCTGCGTTAACCCACAGTCGCTGCACACAGCTGTTGTTTGTACACTCCTGGACTAGGAGGAGCGAAAATACAAGCAAGCAAGCAAACAAACAAACATAAAACCCGACAGCAACAAAACAACAATACAAGCTTTACCTCCTCCATTTTCACAGGGTTCGACAGCACAGTTATCCCCATTGCAACACCAGGTGGCGCTGCCCCCAGTGACCCAGCAGGTGATGACGGAGGATGGGCAGAGGATCAGCGTGGACGTCAACCTCAGGCTTATCTCCCCTCCTGTGGGAACGCAGATTGAAGGGGCACGACTCCGCAGCCAGCAGGAAGCCATCCACAGGGAACCCAGCGTCGCACGGGCATGCAGTACCCCTCGGAGTACGCCGGCTTTCGCGGACAGGTTAGTGAGGGTTTTGATTAATAGTTTGGCAGATGTATCTTTAATATCTACCTTTATAAGTCAATGTCAGTCATTGTGTCTATCTATCTTCTGTCTATCAATCTATGTCTTTCATCTGCCTGAAAGCACTATCAATAATTTTTATCTATCATTCTATCTGTCTAACTTTCTTTTTTTTTATATAGATTGATGATTTTAGTACGACTGATAGATACGTAGATAGATAGTTCTACCTGGAGGTCACATGTGTGTGTACACAGTACACAGTAAACTGTACCAGATAAAACTGTCTGTCTGTCTGTCTGTTAACTCAGTGGGAAAAACAAGTGCAGACAGATCATCTGTCTATAATTTATGATGCTAGAGTTCATTGTAAATCCCCGCTGGTACTGCCACAATCCACAGCACCTGTCGCACTCAGTGCGACTCTCAGACCTTTCTTTACTCCAAAAACCATTTAGAATACAGAACTCGGCTTAATTTAGTGAAAAAGCTAGACAAACTAGCTGTTAGGATGTTGTGGGCAAAGACATGGTGAACCATCAAGACCCTTTGACTGGTCAGAGTTGGAGAACTATGTGTCAGTACAATCTGTCCCAAAGAGAGGGCATGGCAAACAGGAGAGCTCCAGATTTGTTAGTGCCAAGGCCTGTATAAGGGAGCTCATTCCTCAAAACCTGAGGAAGATAACTCTGACTGATCATTGAAAGTCCATACTTTAATTTGGGAGAAATTGATGAAAATGTCAGAGAAGATGTTGTTCTGATGGAAAGACACTTTGTAAAGTATCCCTTGAGCTTCTTTCCAGCAGTGCGTTGTGGAGTCTGATAGGACAAATGTGGATAGTGCAGAAAAACCTGACAGTGTTGATGAAAGAAAATGAACTAAAATCCCTGAGTCCTTCTTTGATTCAGACCTGCACCAGAATTTAATGTGTAAATCTGTAGGCTACAGATTCCATCTTTCCAGTCAGTTTCATTTATTTTCAACAGGTTTTGAGTTTTCCGCTTTTTTTTTTAGCAATAACTATATAACAATGTTAAGATTTCTCAGTTTGTTTTCGTTGGTAAATGCATTTGTTTAGGTTTGTTGTATATACCTGTCTAAAACGTTTATCTCTCTATCTATCTACAGGACAATCTATCTATCTGTTTGTCTATCTATAGATATACATGTCTATCTATCTATAGATATACATGTCTATCTATGTATCTATCTGTCTATCTCTCTCTCTCTCTCTCTCTCTCTCTCTCTCTCCTCTGTCTATAGATATACATGTCTATCTATCTATCTATCTATCTATCTATCTATCTATCTATCTATCTGTCTGTCTATAGATATACATGTCTATCTATCTATCTGTCTGTCTGTCTGTCTATCTAGCTAGCTAGCTGTCTGTCAATCTATCTATCTGTATAAACTATTCCATTAATAACATATATTATGTTTTTAGCTAGTTACATTTCCACACAAAAACTTCGATCACCAGTGGTTTAAAAAAAAAATCAAAGAAAGAACTGCAGGGAATCGGAACTGGCTTGGAAGTTTTTCCATAATCTTTATTTAAAAAAAAAAAAAAATCGTCAGATGGAAGTGAAAACTAATCTTCATGAGAGAGGTCACAAAGCAAGAGAACTGACGATGGGCTGTTGTCCTGTTGGTTGTGCAGCAGTTGTACGACGGTGCCGAGGAGTACCCCGTGGTCGGTACTCTGCAGATGATGTGCTCAGCTCCAAGAACCTGGACAGGGAGATAGCTGCCGCCGAGAGCTACCTGAGAGATGGGACAGAAGACTACACGGGCTACAGCACCAACCCTTACAAGAAAATCCCCCCGATTCCCACCAGTTCTGAAGGTCAGGGCGGAGAGAGTCTCTGTGTGTGTGTGTGTGTGTGTGTGTGGTGTGTGTGTGTGTGTGTGACAGAAGACCACATGGGCTACAGCACCAACCCTTACAAGAAAATCCCCCGATTCCCACCAGTTCTGAAGGTCAGGGCGGAGAGAGTCTCTGTGTGTGTGTGTGTGTGTGTGGTGTGTGTGTGTGTGACAGAAGACTACAGGGCTACAGCACCAACCCTTACAAGAAAATCCCCCGATTCCCACCAGTTCTGAAGGTCAGGCAGAGGGAGTCTGTGTGTGGTGTGTGTGTGTGTGGTGTGTGTGTGGGGGGGGGGGGGGGGGGGGGGGGGGGGGGGGGGTTGGGGTGTCGGTGTTTAAGATTTGTGTGTGAGTATGAGTGGTGTTGGTGTGTGTGTTGTGTGGTGTGTGTGTGTGTGGTGTTGTGTTGTGTGAAGTTTAAACATGTTTGCAATAGTGTGACAAGATGTTATGAGTGTTTGTGTGTGTGTGTGTGTGTGTGTGTGTGGTGTAGTGTGTGTGGTTGGTGTGTGTGTGTGTGTGTGGGTTGTGTGTGTGTGTGGTGTGTGTGTGTGTGGTGTGTGTGTGTGTGGTGTGTGTGTGTGGTGTGTGTGTGTAGTGAGAACAGCACATGCATGCAATGTAGGAGGGAAACCATATTCAGTGGCAAACAAGTGTTGATTGAAAAAAAATTAACAGAACTACAAACAACATGTAACTGAAGGTAATATGTACACAAGTATTAAATAACAGCGGGAGATGATGATGTTTGGATAGTTACTGTTTGAAACCGACACTGTATTTGACTTTTTACAGATGTTTGACAAACATGAAATGTCTTGAATTGTTTCCCTTAAATATGCCAAGACACTCCTTAAAGTTGATGTTCAATCTACAAGCATGTATTTTATTTTTGTACGGATGTTTGTGATTTGTGCAATGTGTATTATGTTAGGGGTGAATGAATTTGAAAAAGAAAATGAAAAAAAAAGGGGGGGGGGGGGGGGGGGGGGGGGTAAATTCCCCAAAGGGACACAACCCTTGTCTGTTTAAGGCATTCTCTGCACAAATTAGAATTATGTCCCCCTCTGAACATTTTAGTTTGTATTTTTGTATAGCCCAGTAGTAGCGTGTGTGTGTGTGTGTGTGTGTGTGTGTGTGTGTGTGTGTGTGTGTTGAGAAAGAGGAGAGAGAGAGACTCAGAAAGAGAAAGAGAGAGTAATATCAACTTCATTTACTCTCAGTCTCTCACTCCCTTTTCTTAAACAAAATTTATCAGTTTTGTTCATTCTGATACAGTGTTTCAATTTCCTTTTGTTTTTTTTTAAAAGAAAAATTAAGACAAATCCTTGCCCTGTTGGTTTCATTTTTTTTTGTACTACGTGTTGTCTGGACAGTGCTTAAAAAAAAAAAAAAAAAAAAAAAAAAATTATCCTCCTGTGGAAGGTTTCATAAGACCAGGTATTGAAAGCTCTCATATACTTCTGTCAGTATAACACTATGTTAATCTGACAGTAAATGGTTTCAGTCAGTCAGTATACTTCTGGATATGTGACTGTTACAAAAAAAGAGCCTAGATGTGGCTGTGCTTGTTTGGTGAGCCAGAATGTACAACATGCGTGTAATGTCTTCGAGTGAGCCTGGAAGATGGGACAACAACATCCGCCATGTCCCTCCCTTACCCTTCCCAATTGCTTTTACCCTCACCGCACAAAGAAACAAAACAACATCCACCTCACGTCCCTCCCTTACCCTTCCCAACTGCCCTTACCCTCACCGCACAAAGACAACAACATCCGCCTCACATCCCTCCCTTACCCTTCCCAACTGCCCTTACCCTCACCTCACAAAGAAACGTCTCACATCCCTCCCTTACCCTTCCCAACTGCCCTTACCCTCACCTCACAAAGAAACGTCTCACGTCCCTCCCTTACCCTTCCCAACTGCCCTTACCTCACCTCACAAAGAAACGTCTCACGTCCCTCCCTTACCCTTCCCAACTGCCCTTACCCTCACCTCACAAAGAAACGTCTCATGTCCCTCCCTTACCCTTCCCAACTGCCCTTACCCTCACCTCACAAAGAAACGTCTCACGTCCCCCCTTACCCTTCCCAACTGCCCTTACCCTCACCTCACAAAGAAACATCTCACGTCCCTCCCTTACCCTTCCCAACTGCCCTTACCCTCACCTCACAAAGAAACGTCTCACGTCCCTCCCTTACCCTTCCCAACTGCCCTTACCCTCACCTCACAAAGAAACGTCTCATGTCCCTCCCTTACCCTTCCCAACTGCCCTTACCCTCACCTCACAAAGAAACGTCTCACGTCCCCCCTTACCCTTCCCAACTGCCCTTACCCTCACCTCACAAAGAAACATCTCACGTCCCTCCCTTACCCTTCCCAACTGCCCTTACCCTCACCTCACAAGAGAAACGTCTCACGTCCCTCCCTTACCCTTCCCAACTGCCCTTACCCTCACCTCACAAAGAAACGTCTCACGTCCCTCCCTTACCCTTCCCAACTGCCCTTACCCTCACCTCACAAAGAAACGTCTCACGTCCCCCCCTTACCCTTCCAACTGCCCTTACCCTCACCTCACAAAGAAACGTCTCACGTCCCTCCCTTACCCTTCCCAACTGCCCTTACCCTCACCTCACAAAGAAACGTCTCACGTCCCTCCCTTACCCTTCCCAACTGCCCTTGCCCTCACCTCACAAAGAAACAAAACAATTGAAAGAAAAGGAAAAAAAAAGGGAAAAAAAAACAACAACAAAAACCCACTGCACCCAAGTTGAAGGGTGAAAGCCGTGTCTGTCAATCAGCCCAAGGTCAGCGCCCGTCCAATCAGAAGGCAGCTACATGCTGAGCTACCTGCGTGAGAAGGAGAAGAACCAGAAGGTGGACAAGCCGTGGTACCGGGTGTACGGACTGCAGGACTACAAGCGCATGCAGAAAGAAATACGTCTGGGCACCCTGGGTCCTGACCTAGAGAATGATCAGTACAGGGAGAGGGTGAGTGAGTGAGTGTGTGTGTGTGTGTGTGTGTGTGTGTGTGTGTGTGGTGTGTGTGTGTGTGTGTGGTGTGGTGTGTGTGTGTGTGTGTGTGTGTGTGTGTGTGTGTGGTGTGTGGTGTGGTGTGAGTGTGTGTGTTTGTTGTGTGTGTGTGTGTGTGTGTGTGTGTGTGTTTTGTGTGTGCATCGTGCATGCATGCAAGGGTTTTGACCTGGTGCATGCATGTGCAGATATAGGCATGCATTTATGTACACAATGTTTTAACCTTTGTTGTATGGGTTTGTGTGTGTTCACCGTGCAAGTGTTTCAATCTGTCCTCTGTGTGTGAGTGTTTGTGTGTGTGAGTATTTGTGTGTGAATGTTTGTCTCTGTGTGTGTGCGTGTGTATGTGAATGCGTGAGTGAATTTGTGTTTGTGTGCATGTGTGTGTGTGTGTGTGTGTGTGTGTGTGTGTGTGTGTGTGTGTGTTCAATGGATCATTTTTGATGTTGCAGCGAGAGAAGATGCAAAGGCAGACGGAGTATGCCAAGTCGGTCAAAAATAAGAACACAAGGGAGCTAATCACCCCCAAACCCCCCTCCTTCCCCAGACCTAAGGAACAAGACGACATGCTGAACAAGCGAAAAACTGGTGAGTGTCGACCTAACACTGTGTTTATATTTGAGGCATGTTGAACTTCTGGCATACAGGACCTCAACAGGGCTGTGTGGAAGAGCCGAGGGTGGCACGCTCGACACGATTCCCTGCTGCCACACGCTTGCGCACGGCGCTCAATCCCTGCAGATGCGCATATTTCGCCACTTTTTAATTTATTTTTACAGTAGCTAGACAACAACTGACAGTGTTGTGTTTGGTGTCATAGGAAAGAACACTCAACTAATCGAACATAGTAATTTTGAATCATTTAATTTAATAATAATAATAATAATAATAAGGAACATTTAGTGCGCTTAATCTTAAACAAAAGCCCTAAGCGCTTACAGCAATAAGCCCTAACACACACACACACACCACACACACACACACACACACACACACAACACAAACACACACACACACGCACACACCCACACACCAGCGAAGGAGCAGAAAAATTATGTTTTGAAGAGAGTTGTTTTGAGGGAGGACTTGAAAGAAGAAAGACTGTTTGAGTTTCGGAGTGCAGAAGGGAGATTGTTCCAGCAGGAAGGAGCCTGAAAAGAAAAAGAACGTTCGCCAAGTGTTCTGGCTCGAAAACGAGGGATCTGCAGAATGCGAGTGTCAGAAGAAGAGCGAAGCTGTCTGGAAGGAGTATAGGTCGACAGAAGTTTAGAGAGGTAAGATGGAGCGAGGCCATCCAATGCCTTGTAACAGAGCAAAGAAAGTTTGTACTTGATGCGTTTTTCAACAGGAAGCCAGTGCAAAGATTTAAGCAAGGGAGAAACATGAGAGGTTTTCGGAGATTTCGAGACAAGGCGAGCAGCATTATTTTGGACTTTCTGCAATTTTGCAAGAAGATTCTGTGGACAGCCAGCAAGAAGAGAATTACAGTAGTCAAGTCTTGAAAGAATGAAAGCAGAAACCAGAGTCTTGGTGGCTTCTTCAGACAGAAGGTGGCGCACAGAACTGATTCACCGAAGCTCCAAGTAGCAAGCACGGCAGATAGAAGAAATCTGATTTTGAAAAGAGAGTGTCTGATCAAGTACAACACCTAGATTTCGCACGTGGTAGAGGTCTGAATGAGAGAGGTACCAAGTTGGACAGAAGAAGGAACAGAGATTGTAGACATGAGCCGTTTTGGGAGAATGAAGATCAGTTCAGTTTTGTCATTGTTTAACTGAAGTTTGTTGCAAGTCATCCATGCCTTTATGTCAGAGATGCAGAGCTGTGAGCGATCAATGATGGAGGAGAGGAGAGAGATGTCACCAGAAATGTACATTTGATTGTCATCAGAGAAGCAGTGGTGTGAAATGTCATGATGGGCTACAATGTCAGAGATGGGTTGGGTATATAGAACAAACAGAATGGGACCAAGGACAGAGCCTTGGGGAACACCATAATTCAAGTCAGCAGAGCTTGAAGAAAAACCATTGACAGAGACAGTTTGGGTTCGACCAGAAAGGTAAGAATAAAACCATGCCAAAGCTTGAGAAGAGATGCCAAAAGTATGTTGAAGTCTAGTGAGGAGGGTGGAGTGATCAATGATATCAAAGGCAGCGGACAAGTCAAGAAGAGAAAGCAGTGAAACCTGACCATTGTCCAGAGCAGAGAGAAGATCGTTTATTATTTTCAGCAGAGCAGTTTCTGTACTGTGTCCAGTGCGATAGGCGGACTGCAACGAATAGAGCAAGTTGTTTTGGTCAAGGTGGTTTTGGAGTTGGAGAAGTGCTATCTTTTCAATTATCTTTGAAAGAAAAGACAAGTTGGAGACAGGTCGATAATTTTTTAGGTTTTCAGGGTCAAGAGAGGGTTTCTTCAAAAGAGGTCGGACAACAGCAGCTTTCAGTGCAGGTGGGAGACAACCAGAAGTGAGAGATTCATTTACCACACTAGTGATATATGGCAACAAAACATCCATGCATGCAGATAATAAAGTAGATGGAAGAGGATCCAGTACACATGTTTTGATAACAGTCTTGTCGATGACATCTTGACAACAGCAACTGTCACAGGTTCAAAGTCAGTCAATGAAATGCCGGAAAAAGAGTAGTATGGAATATCAGGTTCAGATACTGACTGAGCATCCAGACTTTCACGGATAAGTCTAATTTTGCTAGTGAAAAAGTCACAAAATTTCTGTGGAATGTCAGAGGGACAGACAGATGAAGGAAGGGGAGATGATTTTGTTCTCCCCATGAGTGTATCAGTGACCTTAAACAATTGCTTGGTTGTTGTGCATGCTAATATTTTAGCATTGTAGAAGGCTGATTTTGCTTTTTGAACAATTTCATTCACAGCATTACTAGCAATTCGCAAAATTTGTTTGTGAATCTCAAGGTTTGTCTTTAGCCACTGCCTTTCGGCCCTACGTCTAACACGTTTATCATCAAGAACTTCAGGGCCAACTGCTGGGAACCAGGGTGAGGGTGGACGGCTGGAAATCTTGCGTCTAAGTACTGGGGCATGGTGATCAAGGACATCTTGAAGTAGGCCATGGAATTGCTCGCAGACAGTGAAGGTACAGATTGAAGGGAGGACAGCAGGTCAGCTCGGAAGATGTCAAGGTCGATGGAAGCAAGGTCCCTGGACTCGACGTACCTGGGAGACACGACTGTACGTTGAAAAACATGTCTGACAAGTAAAAAAAAAATTCTTTGTTTACATTCTGTTCCGTTCTTTTACAACACCAAATCAGAAGATAGAGGGACGAAAAAAACATTTAAATCTTACCTTGCAAATCATCCAGGAATCATCATGATTTCAAGCGCTTCTTTGAGCGAGAAATTGCTACCACCCCTTTCCTGACCAACATTTTTTTCTGGCACAGGAAATTCCAGCCACGCATGCTTAGCGGGAAAGCCCGGTGCCGCCAGTTCCTTTGTTTCAAAGCTACTGGGGTCAGCCAAGTTTGCGGTAGAGCACTGAAAGTAAGGTCTACAACTCACTACGACATCCCCAAGACTAGTTACAGAGCTTGTTTCCTTGGATCATTTCATGGAAAGTGTAGGAATGTTTTTGTGTTCCCGTCAACCGATAGTGGGTGACTCGGCAAAATGTACTGTCTGTCCATCAGCCAGCCTTGGCTGACGTGGCTGCAAGGGAAAGAAATCCCGTCAGCCACTATTGGCTGACAGGGCTGCAAGGGAAAGAAATCCCATCAGCCACTATTGGCTGACGTGGCTGCAAGGAAAGAAATCCTGTCAGCCACTATTGGCTGACACGGCTGCAAGGGAAAGAAAATCCTGTCAGCCACTATTGGCTGACAGGGCTGCAAGGGAAAGAAATCCGTCAGCCACTATTGGCTGACAGGGCTGCAAGGGAAAGAAATCCCATCAGCCACTATTGGCTGACAGGGCTGCAAGGGAAAGAAATCCTGTCAGCCACTATTGGCTGACAGGGCTGCAAGGGAAAGAAATCCTGTCAGCCACTATTGGCTGACACGGCTGGTAAAGGTTCAGCATTCTATACACACTATGTGACATGCCAAAGTTATAGAACAACGGAACGTCCTTTTGTGTTTTTCTTTCTTATTTTTTTTTCTTTTAGCGCACTAAGCAAATGCGATTCAGACACAACAGAACAGACTGTATGCTTGACCAGTCACCAATACGCAGTTATTTTTATAGAGTGAACATGGTGTACTTTTCTCTTTCGTCTGATGGCGTTGGTTTGAAACGGGTCAAAGTTTGCACGTTTTACAGGCTAGGGGCAGCAGAACGAAAGCTGTCGTCTTTTCAAGAGGCAGTGGCACTTCTGATCAGTGATGGCTCTGACAGGGAATGTATTTTTATGATTGATGGAACACTCGATTGATGGAAAAATATCGTTTCATTCTTCTCTGTTCATTCACTGATAGACAGTACAAATACAAGGTAAGGAGAGACTGGTCACAGTTTTCCCTATAATAGGTATTTAATGACATTATTTGAATGTTTCAGAAACTCTTGAATTGGGCTGATGAAAAATCTGTTAGGAAATCTGAAAAGTTAACGGTTTGTATCATTTTTATGGTTTTGTGTATGTCTGTTGAACGAGTTTGCACTTATCTTTGATCTCTTCAGCGTAAGGTAGGCGTTGAATGAAAATGAGGCCTCGTTCATTTTCATTGTCCTATTTGTTTGTGTCTTGCCTGAAAAAGACCTAAGAGGTCGAAACGCATCATGTTTTGTCTTGTGACTCGTTTGTCCACGTTTCTCCTGGCAGTTCGTTAACATTTATTTCAGATTTGTTTAGATTTCCGCCTGCAGTCGTCTCACTTTGCAACCAGGCAGTAAGCCAGTTTGTTTTACGGTTTGTTTTAAATACCGGAAATTGGCGCCAATTACTGTCAAATGGGCAGTGTTTCTGAAAAAAAATGACTATCTGTAAATGGAACAACCATCCTTCTATCAGGAACTGCAAACCATTTGACGATAAGTGGATTAGTTCCGTATTGACAGGTCTTTAACTAAGTATACCCTCTAATCGCAAATATAGAGCCCAAAGAAGAAAAATTCGCTAATAAACATGGTTATATCTCCCAAGAGCTCCAATAAATCAATTGTTGATCTATGCATTTCAGTTTATGATGTGAAAAGACACAAGAAAATCATAGTGGCAAATCCCCCCCCCCCTCCCCCCCCTCCCCGGGGTCACCTTTCCGTTCTGCCACCTGAAGCACTAATTCCATTTTAAAGAAAGAAAAAAAAGGAGTGGCCAACAGTGTGTCACATCGTGCATCATGACCTGGTGTGTATTACCACCTCGCTGTTCAGTTAACTGTAAACAAGTGTGATGTGGGGATTGTGTACCGCCATTGTAAGGCCTCGGCGGAAGTCTTTGATTTCCTGACAAGGAGAGTGACCTGAAATCTCTGAGGAAGAAATGTGGCTGCCTACAGTAGCAGAGATCTGGAACAGCCAGTTGGACAACTCTTACAATGATAGCATGGGCAGGAGCCGTAGTGATGTCCTTTCTTTGAGCATGTTCAGTCACATACTCTGTGTGTGTGTGCGTGCGTGTGTGTGTGTGTGTGTGTGTGTGTGTGTGTGTGTGTGTGTGTAGCTGTGAAATAAGTCAACTTAATCTGACATCAGAAACAAACATCTTTTTTCCCAGCAACTGGAGGTCAGGTGGGTTCCGCTGCCTTCCCCGCTGGCTGTGAGGGCACATTCTTTGCAAGTTTATATCTTGGATGTGCAAAATGTCTTTAAGAGTTATCAATGAAGGTTATGTAGATACATGGGGAGGATGGAGGGAGAGCATGCACGCATGAAAGAGAAACTCTTCCAGATGTCTTCCCCTGGAGAGCAGGAGTTGCTTATCTCCTGTGCACAAAACCTCTGGGAGGTGCGAGGTCAACAAACATGGCACACACACACACAGTCATTGCACTCCATGAAGTAACAGACTGTGTTCCTGGAATCTACTGTTGGAGCATTTGTTTTTTTATGCACAACACCCTTCACCTGCTACTACCTGAGTTTTTCAGCTGTTGTCATTTGCTCATGTTGGATTGTGTTGTGTTTGATGCCTCTCTCTCTCTCTTACACACACACACACACACACACACACACACCACACACTACACACACACACACAACGCACAACACACCACATACACAACACACGCACACACACAACACACAACACACACACCACACACATAACACAACACACACAACACACACACACACAACCACGACACACACAACAGCACACACACACACAACACACACACACACACACACACACACACACACACACACACACACACGCACATACACACGCACATACACATACACACACACACACACACACACTCACGCACACACACACGCACACCTGTCGTCATTTTCTCGAGTTTGAAGCGTGTGTGCCTGGTGGCGTGTGTCCTGCAGGCCATAGAATACGCCAAGAACGTCCCCAAGCCTGCGGTCAAGCCCCCCAGCCCACCCCCTTCAACAACTACCAGGTGGCCTCCAGCATGTTGCCCATCGCCAAGCCGCCCAAGGCCAGCAGCCGCCTCCTCCCGCCCGAGGAACCCACGGCGGACTCCTTGACCTTCAGAAGCTGCATGAACGTCACGAGCAGGACAAGCGCAACGCGGAAATCATCAGGCAGAAGACTCAGGGGGTCACTTCCTAGCTGGATGTTTGGAACGCCTTTCAGAGGAGGACCGACGTACGAGTGTGTGTGAACATGAACAGTATTTTGGGGCATATGCTTGTCGACATAGACGCATGCAGCAGAACTTCTTTGACCAATGAGTGCATTGTTGACATGATTCATGGTTTTGGCATGCAAGTGTGGACCTTTTTTTTTTGGCATGTAAAGGCATCCTGTCAAGTGTGTCGTGTGTGTGTGTGTGTGTTGTGTGTGCGTGTGTGTGTATGAGAGAGAGAGAAATAGAGAGAGAGAAACTATTTGGTTTAATTTTTTGTGTGCAACGATTGCCCAGTTTTACTCCAAGTCTTGTCTGATAGCATCATGCTTAGAGAATAGAATCTCGTTAGGAAAACTCTGTGCCAATCAATCTGTTTGTTCGATTAGTTAACTGATGCTTCTGTTGTTGCTCAGTTATGTCTACATAGTTAAATGATGCTTCTATTGTTGCTCGGTTATAGGGCATGCAATATTATCTAAATACTTCATAGAAAAGATGGAAAAGATTTGAAGTGAAGAAAAGGAACAGAATGAGAAGCGCTTGTCCAGGTATGCAAGTTCACAATGTTCATGCACATATCATTCTGTGTGCATGGTGTGCCTGAGTGTTTTCACTTCAACTCATGTTGTCATTTTTGTTGGAGTGTATTGTGGGTTGTATGTGTGTGCTTTGGTGGGTGGGGGGGGGGGGGGGGGGGGGGGGGGCAGATTAGTTAAGAGTTAAAATCAGCTTCTGTCTCCAGTTTTGAAGACAAGGTGATTCAGTATTGATTTCGGTGATTTGTTAGCGACTCGGGTTCAAATGAAATGTTCTATTGCTGCTGCCCCCATCCTTCCTCCTTGTCTTTCTTTTTTTTTTTTTTTTTTTGAAAGTGTAGCGGAACTATTCTCTGGACTAAGATCTATTTATTTATCAGCAGATGCATCTCAATATGTTAAAAATTCTTTTTTACTCATATGTTAAAAAGTTTAATTACAGGCATAGAGATGTGATGGAAGTGTTGTAGATGTTTTCAGATGAAAAGAGAATCATTAAGCTGTTTGCCGTTTTGCTCACCAGTAAGGTTAGTTTTCTAGAGGAGCTGTGTGGAGAATTCTCCCACTGCCTCCTGTGGTTCTGTGGGACATGTGATGGACATTGAGAAAGAGCAGTTCTCAGCAATGGGTGAGCATTGAAAGTTATTCCAGCGAGGAATTTCTTCAGATGTTAAAACAAAACGAAAAGTTTCATGGAGTTAAATCAGGGAAGTAGAAGAACGTGCAGAAGTTTCAGCGTTCTGTGCAGCTGTTCTACCAGTTTGGACTTGTGTGCAGGTGCGTTGTCGTAAAGGATTTTGAGTCCCTGTATCCCACTCTCTGGCCTTGTTTTATTGCAGAAAATGAGCCCCTCTGACAGTCTCTGTAGTACTTGGCACCGACAGTCTCTCCCGACTTAGAAGGCTTAGGTAAAACAATTCCCTTGGTACTGAAAACAACAGTGTACAGACCTTTCTTTCGAAAGCAAGATTTCACGACATGAGGAGAATGCCTTTTGAAATCAAAGCCTTATTTCATTGTTCGTTTTTTTTTTGGTTTGTTTAAAACTTTTGGGATGGAATTTGTTTTTAGTCTCATTTTTGTTTTCTTGCGTTCATAACAAAACTCTAATGTCCTATCGCCTGTGACTATCTCATCCAAGAGCCTTAATAATTATATAATTTTCATACCTTTTGAAGGTGAGTTTTGGCAGAATGCACTCTATCCCTCATGTTTAGAAGCATCAGAATATGTCGGATCTGATGCATGCTTGCTGTCTGTCTCCAGCTTCTTTGATGATTGTACGGTGATATGTTCAGCAGTGGCAAGCTAACTAACCAATGGGTCTGTGTTTTGCCTGAAAATGAGCAACAACTTCTAATCAGATTTTATTCATCTTTTCGCAGTTTTCTCTGGCTCTATTGGAAGCAGAGAAATCCCTGAGAAAAGCTGTTGCTTGTGACGAGGCAGAGGCAGAGACGGCAGTGTTCATGTGTAAGTTAGTGTCTGGGACACCAGTCTTCCAAGTGCCACTCTTGCTTTTTATAAACGACTGAAAATCATTTTTGGAAAACATTTGGTTAGAGGCTATTTTTTAAGCAGAAAGTGCTGGATACCAAAACCAGAGAGATAAAATCTTATGCTTTTTTGACATCAGTCACTTCATAGTTTTTAAAATGACATAAAGTTTGTCCTGGCTCAGTTACTTAGTCAAGTCAAAACACAAACGCATCATCAAATATCGGGAAACGCCCGTCTTATGCTGCAAGGTCAACTGTCAAACTTCGAACTCTTCATCGTTTTCATTTTTCTCTAAGGAGCTCCTTGTTTCATCTAATAACTTCTTGCTTGATGGTGGTTCGTCCCTTCATGGCTCACCCAAACACCTGCTGACTTGGCTCGTCCCTTCATGGCTCACCCAAACACCTGCTGACTTGCCTCGTCCCTTCATGGCTCACCCAAACCCTGTCTGACTTGGCTCGTCCCTTCATGGCTCACCCCAAACACCTGCTGACTTGGCTCGTCCCTTCATGGCTCACCCCAAAACCTGCTGACTTGGCTCGTCCCTTCATGGTCACCCCAAACACCTGCTGACTTGGCTCGTCCCTTCATGGCTCACCCCAAACACCTGCTGACTTGGCTCGTCCTTCATGGCTCACCCCAAACACTGCTGACTTGGCTCGTCCCTTCATGGCTCACCCCAAACACCTGCTGACTTGGCTCGTCCCTTCATGGCTCACCCCAAACACCTGTTGACTTGGCTTCTCCTCCATGACTCACCAACACCTGTTGACTTGACTCGTCCTTCATGGCTCACCCAAACACTGTTGACTTGGCTTCTCCCTCCATGACTCACCCAAACACCTGTTGACTTGACTCGTCCCTTCATGGCTCACCCAAACACCTGTTGACTTGGCTTCTCCCTCCATGACTCACCCAAACACCTGTTGACTTGACTCGTCCCTTCATGGCTCACCCAAACACCTGTTGACTTGGCTTCTCCCTCCATGACTCACCCAAACACCTGTTGACTTGACTCGTCCCTTCATGGCTCACCCAAACACCTGTTGACTTGGCTTCTCCCTCCATGACTCACCAAACACCTGTTGACTTGACTCGTCCCTTCATGGCTCACCCAAACACCTGTTGACTTGGCTTCTCCCTTCATGGCTCACCCAAACACCTGTTGACTTGACTCGTCCCTCCATGACTCACCCAAACACCTGTTGACTTGGCTTCTCCCTTCATGGCTCACCCAAACACCTGTTGACTTGGCTTCTCCCTCCATGGCTCACCCAAACACCTGCTGACTGTCTCTCCAACAGGCTGATTTAGGGGAGAAGTGACGCTTGGTGTGTGTGCGAGGCACAGAGGAGGGACCACTTGCACTGAAGCATGGAACCTGTGGTTTAGGCAAGCCGTTGGTTTAGGCAAGCCATTGGTTTAGGCATGCCGTTGGTTTAGGCAAGCCGTTGGTTTAGGCACGCAATTTGTTTAGACATGCTGTTGGTTTAGGCAAGCCGTTGGTTTAGGCAAGCCGTTGGTTTAGGCTTGCTGTTGTTTTAGGCAAGCCATTGGTTTGGGCAAGCCGTTGGTTTGGGCAAGCCGTTGGTTTAGGCAAGCCGTTGATTTAGGCATGCCGTTGGTTTAGGCAAGCCGTTGGTTTAGGCAAGCCGTTGGTTTAGGCACGCCGTTGGTTTAGGCAGGCTATTGGTTTAGGCAGGCCGTTGGTTTAGGCAGGCCGTTGGTTTAGGCAGGCCGTTGGTTTAGGCTAGCTGTTGGTTTAGGCATGCTGTTGGTTTGGGCAAGCCATTGGTTTGGGCATGCCGTTGGTTTAGGCAAGCCATTGGTTTGGGCATGCTGTTGGTTTAGGCAAGCCGTTGGTTTAAGCAAGCCGTTGGTTTAGGCTAGCTGTTGGTTTGGGCATGCCGTTGGTTTAGGCAAGCTGTTGGTTTGGGCATGCCGTTGGTTTAGGCACGCTGTTGGTTTAGGCAAGCCGTTGGTTTAGGCAAGCTGTTGGTTTGGGCATGCCGTTGGTTTAGGCAAGCTGTTGGTTTGGGCATGCTGTTGGTTTAGGCAAGCCGTTGGTTTGGCATGCTGTTGGTTTAGGCAAGCCGTTGGTTTGGGCATGCTGTTGGTTTAGGCAAGCCGTTGGTGCAGGACACGCCGTTGGTTTAGGCACGCCGTTGGTTTAGGCATGCTGTTGGTTTAGGCTAGCGTTGGTTTAGGCTAGCCGTTGGGTTAGGACTTGCCAGATTAGGCAAGGTGAGTGCACCCAAGAGCAGTAAAGAAGAGGTGCATTCGTGATGTTTAACGTACAGTATCTCTGGATGATTCTGTTGCCTCTCCTTTCACAAAGTTGATGGTTTCTTCATGCAGATCCTGAAATCAACTTCATCTTCTTATCATAACAGTTATGTTCTCATTTGGATCAAATGAAAGTCAGTGGGAGCACATAAGAACTTTCTAGATGATATCGAGTCTAGAGAATCAGTGTGGCCGTCAGTAACAGAATGTGGAGTAGTTTTGATACATGTACATATCAAAGTCCCTGTGATAATGAACTGAAGTATTATCTGTGTATAGAGCAGTAGGATAATGTGTTATCTACTGTGCTTTGTTCGGGGTATGGAAAAATGTTGGGTTTCTGTCAAAGTTGTTTCTTTCCATGATCAACAGTTTGTTTTTCATGCAGTGTATCCGTTTAGAGATAATGTCATTCTGCATTGTCATTGATGGAACATTTAGCATTTACTGTGATATAAATTATTGAATTTCTTCAACTCATGAATTCTGTCTCCATCTCCTACCTCCTTTTTTCCTTCATGGGGTGCTCTTGGAGCAGTGTGGGGGATGAGAAATGAGTGGATGGGTGGTAGTGGTGGTGAAATGGGTCTGTGTGTGCATGTACAGTTGATGATGTGGTAGTGTGGTACATGTATGTTTTATTTTTTCATTCCATACTAGTGCTCCCTCCTTGATTTTGAGATGGACTTGATAGCGGGTGAGATACTGATCGCAGAATGCTGAAATATTATTTTTGCTTTTCTTGTCGGATTCCGAGTTTCGATAGTCGTACAAGTCCACATTTCTCCGGTGCCATCGCAAGTGATATCAGAGAAGAAAATGACGAAGCACACCTGCGTGTGAGAAAGCGAGTATGTATGTTGTGTGTGTATCTGATGGAGGAGAGTTCCAAGGTGTGGGTGCGATCACAACATGGAAAGGCTGCTTTCAACACTGTATTTGGTCTCTGTGGATGTGCAGTGTTTGTGGAGAATGTGGTCTGCCTGTCAGAGAAGATAATAACCGTAATATCCGCATTTGCAGCGTGTGCATTTTTCTACCACCATCTGTCGAGGAGATTTTAGAAATAATTTGCATTTGATCGCTAAAATTCGCACATGGTCCTCGTAAGTCCGTCCCGTTTCAGACTCGGTTTACATGAAATTATCATGGAGTGTTTCATGATTGTGAATTTTGGGTCTCACCCTTGTGATGTATGTTCTGTCTCACAGAGATATTTTTATTTTATGGAAATAATTTGAACTTGTTTGTTGGTTCAGCTGTTTTTTCGAGCTGCGAACAAAATGACTGTTGTTGATTTGGGGTTGAACATGGAGGGACCTGAAGCAGAGACAGCGTTAGGAAAGAAGGGATGGAATGAACAGAGAAATAAAGTTTTCTTGCCAGTCTCTCCGTTTGCCTGGTTCATTCAGTGTGTGCACACCACAGGCTGCATGTGAGTGAAGAGGCCTGCAAGTAGAGGCTGCTGAATATAAAAGAATTGTTTGGTTCAAGGCTTACTCCAGTTCATGGTCATTATTCAGGTAGATAAGATAATGTTGCTTATAGCCCAGCCGACCGCAAAGGGCCACATCAGGGCTGTCACCACGTTAAAATCAACTCACCAGTCATTACATTATTCAGGTAAATGTGGGATTTGTTGAGTAATAAGCTTGAATAGATAACTGCTACATTATGGGCAAATCAGACATCAAAAGCATTTAAATATTTTCTTTTTATTAGAAGTATTATTATGAATACTTATACAGCACCTATCCTTGGTTAGAAACCAAGCTCCAAGCGCTTCACAATCCACACTCGTTTACACAACAGGCTGCCTACCTGGGTAGTGCCGACTGAAGAGCTGCCAGCTGGCTCTTCATTCAGTCGTTTCCCGTGTCATCCAGTCAATATCGTTCACTCAGTTTCCTTACTTCCTTCATTCTTTCCATTTCTTACGCAGGGTGCATGCTATGTGTAACGTGTCATCCAAACCAATGGCCAAACTGGCCTACTCTTCCGAAAGTTGGTGATGGGATTTTATGTGTGTGCAAGATGTTATGCGTGCGTTCACACACGGAACCTCAGTTTATGGTCTCATTCGAAGGACTGTATGAGAAATGGAGTCAGAACCAATGTTAACTCCGAGGGAAAAATCCCCTGTACCGAAACGGCCTGGCGGAGATTTGAACCCGCAACCCCAGGATCACCAAGATTACAAGTCCGCGCTCTACCACTGAGCTATTCCGGCTATTTGTCATATAACCGGTGTATTATTTATACATGATGGAATTGTTCACAGTTTTGAAATGTGTTTGTTAATCAAGAGCTTCTGTCCCACGCTCTACCACTGAGCTATTCCGGCTATTTGTCATATAACCGGTGTATTATTTATACATGATGGAATTGTTCAGTTTTGAAATGTGTTTGTTAATCAAGAGCTTCTGGTCAGTGAGGAACATTAGAACGCAAGATCAAGTCACAAGGTGTTGCCTGGTGCCCATTTTGCAAGTGACAGACAGACATCTTTGTTTCCCAATCTTTCTAACTCTTTTGGACAACATGCATTTCTCAACAGCAGCAGTTGATTGATGTTCCATGGCATTTAAAGTTTTGTAATTTTTTTTTTGCCACGGATAAAGTTTCTCTCTCAACATCCTAAAAATGCACCCTTCGGGGACATCCTAGAGTAGGAAACGGCCTACACCCTTCAGGGTTTTTATTCTGCTGTCGAGTGAGGAAGAGACAGACACATCTTGTGAAGATATCTTTCACAATTGTGTACTTTGTGTAATTATATCTTTGCAAACAATGCTTGTAAAGTATCATCAGATGTCACTTTCGAGTACACGCTCCCGTTTCTCACAACCCCATACATTTTACACTTTTTGGGTAACGACAGGTTGTGTGTGTGGTACCTGCACCCCTGGATGAGGAGTGGTTACCATCATTACTCCTGTGTCACTAGCTGTCACAACAGATTAAGTATCATTTTTTACCTTTGGCCCAGAAGTCAAAAGCACCAATGATGAATACCTGTGCAATATCAACCACAAGATAGGTGTTCTACTGAAACAGTTTGTGTTTTTCTAAAACCTTTTTTCTTCTGGTCTACATTTACTTCCCCAAGCAGACTCCTTCCTTTAAAAGACTTCTGTGGGGAAAAGGGCGGGGGACGGGGGAAGGGGGGGGGGGGGGAGGACATTTTTTGTCTCTCTTCTAAAATTATCTCCTACCGGCCACCACAGCACAGTGGTCAGTGTCATGGATTCCCAGCTACGAGGTCTTGGGTTCAACTTCCATCAGAGCCATTTGTTTGTGGGGTTTCTCTGTCCTGAATGGCCATCCCCAGAGCTGAATTTGATGTGGGCTCAGGTGGGAAAACAGACAAAATTCTACACATTTTCATTCACTATCTCTGAGAGTGTGGCTCAAATCTCCTGACCTACACTGCTGGTCTCTCCGTCTCTGGGGTCTGGTGGACACCGTGGTATATTGTGAATGCAATGTACAGTGCAGCGCTGTCATTCAGCCTTGGTACGGAATGGAACTCTACAGCACCATGTCTGGTGGACACCGTGGTATATTGTGAATGCAATGTACAGTGCAGCGCTGTCATTCAGCCTTGGTACGGAATGGAACTCTACAGCATCATCTTCATTATCCCATGCCATCAATCTGTATTTTGAAAAAAAAAAAAAAAAAAAAGAGTTTCCAATTCTGTGATCCTTCATGTCTTGCTCTCATGGTGACCTCAGTGTCGATTCCCTCTTCATGTCCGTGCCCTTGATTAGTTCGTGTGGAGGTCGCCCATACGGGCAAATTCATGGGAACCGTTGTTGGACCCATGTGGTGGTGTCCACCCAAAGGAAGACCATCACTCGTAGACATACTAACTCCATGACAAAGATGTTCTTGTCGTCCGTAGGGTTTAAGTGGTGGTGTCCTGCGGTATGCTGGATCAGAACAGGCAGCACTGACCACCACCAAAGTCTCTTGTGGTGGGGGACCTGAAGATAACCTGAGGCTCCCTATGGATTGCCAGTGTCACTGACTGCGGCGTGACACACCCGGGTGTGGCTGTGGCTGGACAGCCTGACTGAACTGATAGGGGGTAATGCCACGGAAGTGACATAAAAGATGACACAGCAAAAAAAAGATAACCACTGCCTCCTAAGAGGTTTTTCCATTCAAAGACTTTTCTGAGAATTTTTTTTTTTTTTTTTTTTGATGTCCCAACCTCTGCGCCACCTCAGAGAAGTGCATCCATGCCGTTTATTCCGACACCCCGTCCACAGCCACAGCCCAGTCAGCCCCGCCGCAGCCCCGGCAAATCCACAGGGAGCAGTCAATGTCAAGTCGTCAAGAGGCAACCCACGGAGGAGACACTGCACTGCTGCCGAGTCACCTCAGTGGTGTTCAGTGGCGCCTGTTCTGATCTAACATACGCAGGACACCACCTACTAAGCCCCCTATGACGACAAAAATTGCTTAGTCGCGGAGCCGGCGTGAGCGAGCTCTCCCTCAAGAAGGCGCCACCAAGTCCGTCCAACGACAGCCCCCATGGACTCGATACCGGTGATCCCGACGGAACCAAACCAAGGCCACAGAAGTGGAGAGGACATCAAAATTGAGGTCACCATGAGAGCAGGGCATGAAGGGGCACAGAATCTGAGACATTTTTTTTTTAATGCTGATCGATGAGAATGAGGATGATTAAGATGATGCTACGGATTTCCATTTCAGTCTGAGACTACATGACAGGGATGTACTCTACGCTTCCTTTCATAATATATCCCGGCGTCAACCAGGCCCGAGAGATACAGACACCTGCAGTATTGGTCAGAAAATTTGAGCAACACTCTCAGAAACGCATCCATTAAGCGGATGAAACTCGACTGTGTGGTCCCAGTCTTCCAACTGAGTCCACAGCAAACTCAACTCTGGGTAGGAGCCGGTCGGAGCAGAAAAACCACATGACTCTGATGGGATTTGAACCCACGACCTCCCAGCCGGGAGTCCGCGACGCTAACCACTTAGCCACGGCGGCTGGTTCTGAGTATGTTTTTGTCTTCGGCTAGATTTACTGCCTGATAACAATTCCCTCCTTTCGAAGACTTGCTACAAACTTCATCTGCAACATTTTTGTCTTTGATACTGGATTTGCCTCCCCTCCAAGAGTCACTCCCTCAAAACACTTTGTTTAGGAGAGGGTGGAAGATGGGGGGGAGGGGGGGGGAGGGCAAGGGTGATATTTTGGTCTTTGTCTGGAGATGATACTTCAACCTCCCAACCAAGACTTCCTTTGTGTAAAGACATGATGTTTTGGTGTGCGTGTGTGCACATACTGTGGATGGTGGGGGGGGGGGGGGATTGTTTAGTTTTCCTGGGGCATTTCATCTTCGTCTTCACTAGACTGACCAAAAAACAAACAAACAGAAAACCACACCAGAACCCTGCCTTTAAACAAGCAGCACTTTCAGATTTCTTCATAGGTTCCACTGCTCTGGTGAAGAGAGGGCGTTGAACTAGAAGGCAAGACAGCTAAAACCGATACAGCTTTCCTTTACAAAACAAACCACACACACATGGACATGTACACACACACACATTAGTTGAATGTGTTCGCAGACTTACAAAATCAGTACCTGCTTTTTATTTTTAAAAAAAAAAAAGAAAAGAAAACCTGCGCACACCAACACACAACTTGTAAATAATTCTCTCAAAACTTTCATAAATTTGCATCCCCCCTGTCTAAATTGCATGCGTGGATGCTCACATGCACACTCACACAAGACTTGCATACATTCTATTATTATTCTCTCTCTCTCTCTCTCTCTCAGACACACACTCTCCACATGCATACATTCTTTTCTTCTCTCTCTCTCTCTCACACACACACATCTCTCGACATGCATATATTCTATTACTCTTCTCTCTCTCTCTCTCTCTCTCTCTCTCTCTCACACACACACACACACCAAATGCATACACTCTCTTACAGTATCACAAACAGTTGCATATTTTCCACACACAAAAATCCAGTTTTCTCAGAAACCAGTCACTATCTTCCTTCACTGTCGTCTTTGTTGGAGCTCACAAACTTTCCGTCTTTTAAGACCACCTTGCCATCTTTGACGTCTTTGGCGATATGAGTGGCATAAGTGGCCTGGAAAAGATCCCGGGCCGTCATCTTGCCCTGGTGAATTTCCTTCACCTTGTACGACACGTAGGGCTTCAGCTGCAACACAACAGGCAGGGCATTCAAGATACAGTAACTGAGTAGGCCTAGTTTGTGTGGATGTCAGTGTGTGTGTGTGTGTGTGTGTGTGTGTACATGTGTGTGTATGTGTGTGTGTGTGTGTGTGTGTGGTGTTGTGTGTGTGTGTGTGTATGTGTGTGTGTGTGTGTGTGACAGACTGAATGTGTGAGCATTTGAGATGTTTTTGTGTGCATGCACACATTTCTTTTCTGCCCCCCCGAAGTTTTTGACAGATAATGCGCTTGTGTGCTCAAACAGATAAGTGCATCACTGCGTGAATGTTAATGCATATATGTGTGCATACATGAATAAATGTACTGATCAATTAATGTTGATCATTTGTATAAAACAGTGTTCAACTCCCCCTCCCCCCTCACCCCACATTGGACAGACTTTAGTGTTCAAGTTTTCCACGTTTCAGGTTATCTAAATTATTTTGGACGTTATAAGTCCATTAATGATCCGATCACAGGACTGGATTTTCCACTTTGGCATTAAGTAGTATCCACTGTCTCTGTCAATAAAGTGATTAGTATCATTGTAGTTACTGTGGTTTTTGTTGGCAAGAGTACCCAAACAAAAAAAAAAGCTTCAACCTCAGTTTCAATCCATTTGAGGACACCAGACCTGCCTACCTCATGTTATGCTCATCAGTACTAACCACAGAGATTTTCAGTAATTTTGCATTTTCCTTCAGTAATTCCACGGACGCGTAATACACGGCGTTTTTGAACAAATAATGTGTACAAAACTCCAACTACATTTTTAACATTTTAACAAAAATTAAACAGTAAAAAAGGAACAAAAACAACAAAGCAGAATTAAAATACCTTGGGATGATGGCTGATGACGGACTCAGGACAGGAGTTTCAGGTCAATTCAAAGGTGATATACTTGAAGTTTGTAACTTACACAGCAGTCACCACAGATGACACCACTGATGAAGAACCTAATGTACAACCCCCCCCCCCCCCCCCCCCCCCAAAAAAAAAAAATAATAAAATACAAAAATATGTGTGTGTGTGTGTCCCTGAGCTGTGCTGACAAGATAGTGGCGAAAATGAAAAGGACCTTTTCATTTTCGCCACTATCTTGTCAGCACAGCTCAGGGACAAGTTGTTTTCGCAGATCAGCTCACACAACAGTCTTTCTGCGTTGGTGATCTTCTGTGTGTGGGTCTGACGGCTGCTCTCGCTGGATTTCGTAAACAACGATGTGATCTTCTGACTGGAGGCACTCGCAGCTGTCTCTTTGTGCATTTTCCCCGAGATATGGCGCTTGCAGTCATTTGCTCCCCCATGTCCGATGGAGAAGTCTGAATTGCACACCGAGCAGAAATGAGTATACAAATCCAGGTCCATGACAAGGCCAAGTCCGCGTGTATTTACTTCGGAACACTTGCTTCTTTGCCTTCTTCCGTTGTGGCACAGTGGTTTTCGAACCCTCGTCATCGGTTTCATGCAAACGTTTAGAAGATTTCTCCGCCATTTTCACAATCGCCGGCAAAAAATCGGTTGAAACTTTGTCTTACAATGGCTGAACAAAAAGCTTCGAATGGCGCGCACAGATGTGATGGCGTGTCGTGTTGGCCACAGCACCACATTGACCAATCGCAAGTTCCGAACCATCTGTGGTTTCGGCTTGAGTCAAGGGAAGTTACTCTGCGGTCTCGAAAGGTCTAGCAGTCGACAATTTTTCGAGTCTGAAATTTGCGTAGTTTTTCAATTTTCTTTTCCGTAATTTCGCACGGAAAATCGTACCTCCGTAATGGGGGGTTAATTTCCGTAAAATTACGGACGATTACGGAAGGGTAGGCAGGTCTGGGACACTGACCCGTATCAACAAACGGATCACATTCTCATTCTTACCTGGCTTGTAGTACACAATTTGAGTGAACAAGCACTTTTTTTTCTATCAGACATTTCTGTGGTGTGTCAATTTCTGTCAATGCAAATTTACAAGCCTCAATCAACTTCATAAATCATCCTGAAAAGGTCGCAGCACCTGGCTGCAAAATGTGGATGTTCAGAAATAAAACAACAAGCCCTGAAAATACAGTCTGTAACCTTTTCACCGAGTCTACAACAGAGATAAAGGTCACTGTCGCCACAAGGCGATATTCCAGACTGCAGATGATTCATGATCTGTATAGGCGATCCACCGCAGGAAGCCCGATCTGGGCTGTCACTTTGTCAGAGTCAATTGCTTACACAGCTGTTAAAAAAAGAAAACAAAACCAAACCTTCATTAAACCACATTTTGTAAAACAAGCAAAAACTAATTTAATATCTTTCTACCATAAAGTCTTAGATCACATAAAATAAAAAATTTTCTTTTCGTCTTTCTGATCTAAGGGAACATCTCTGCACAAGGTTTCATGTAGTCTGCGGTGAAGTGTTTGTGGAATGCCACACAGAGCTTCCTCACCATTTAAGAAGATACGAGTGGATGAAGAAGGGGTGGCTTTGTATGTAATCTGCACACAACTGTTTCTTCTTTATTACCACCAGCGGCAGATGGTATTTAAAGCCTTTTTATAGTTTGAACAAATCTGAAAGAGTTTGTTCTCCATCAGTGAGTTCCTTTCCTCTGCCTGAGGCCTTTGACAACCTTTGGATTTCAGGATAGTGTAAGGGATAATTCTTCATTTGTGACATTCTTGGACATTTTATCACCCACATCATAGCCTCAAATGTCAGCAACCCCAGCAAAAACTATGTGGTTTGAATTTCTTTTCTGAGGGAGCAGCCGAGCAGTTAGTAGCACAAGCAACTCCTCTTAAAGATTTAGAACTATCAGTATATATTCCATCTTGGGCAAGTTCAGCAAAAGAAAGTCTCACACGTCAAAGGGACCTTGCAGAGTCTTTACGATGAGAGGGTCTGCTTCGATCTCGACTCTCAGTCAGTCTCATCATAAAAACTCTATATCAAGACAGTTCAGACTCAACGTCAACCTGATTCATTGAACTGGCTGTCAATGTCAATGCTGACAAGAGCAACAGACAGGATCCTCCAGTGCCTGCTGCTCAAGGCTATCAGACAGCAGAGTGCCAACAGATTCAACAGAGACAGAGAGAGAGGGAGATGCATTGACAGCCCAGATTATGAAGACCCATGAGAATACCATTGGGTTTTTTGGGTTTTGTTTCTGTTTTGTTTGTTTGTTTTTGTCCTCCAGCTTCAAACTTTTTTTTTTTTTTTTTTTAACACAGTGGGGCCTCCATCCTGCTATTTTTTTCCCACCTATATTTTTCTTCTGAAACTGACACATTTCATCATGCTCTGTGTGTTGTGTGTGTGTGTGTGTGTGGTGTGTTGTGTGAGTGTGTGTTTAACAGATGGACATTCACTTCCCAATTTTAATGTGTTATTAACATTTGATACAAAGCGTACCACTAGATTTCTATATACTGTTGTAAGCTTTTTCCAGGTCCAAAAAGAGAGCTGCAACATGTTTTTTTTTGTATTTTAACAGAATGAAAAGCATTCCAGATAGTGACTCTAATACAAACAAAATGGTCGTCTAGTGCTTTGGATAAACTAATCATTCTTACAAGATTTTAATCTTTAATAATATTAAGAAACTAAAAACAGTGTGTGTGTGTGTGCATGTTCTATGTCTGCACTTGCTTGTAAAAATACAAATCTACGCATTTTGAACTGTAATTAAAGTAAAAAATAAGGACATAATTATAATCATTAAAATATATTCAGAAATACGCTTTTAAAACTGCTATGTTCTTTTCTTTCATCTGCGACACATGCTCACAAGTCACACACACAGAGTTAAAACTCACCGCAAAATCTGTTAGGTCTGGAACGACAAAGTTTGGAATCATCTCGGGTATGTTTCGAAAGCGGCGCCTCTCCTTGTCGAAAAAAACCAGTAGGCTGCAACATCTGTAACAAGAAAGGATAGTTTAACACAGGTAGTTTCAACTGCTGTCTGAGATACGCTTTCTGATTTTGTTTAAAGACCCCCCACCCCACCCCCACCTACATCTCCCCCCACACATTCTATAAGTTGATTGTATCTGATGAAAAGATCAACACTGAATTTTGCCACAAACTAAAACTTTTTTTCTACTGTTAAAAAACATTTTTTTAAATGCATTCACACACACAACACACACACACACACACACACCACAGAGCTCTATAGTCGAGGATTGACACAGAAGTTGACAGTTCAAAGGTATTCAAGTACAATTCCACACACACACACACACACACAGAGCTATAGTCGAGGATTGACACAGAAGTTGACAGTTCAAAGGTATTCAAGAACAATTCCCACACACAACACACACACACACACACACACACCCTTAAGGATCAAAGTGGCAACATGATAGAGTAAAACTAAAAGCAGCATACAACTACAAGAAAACCCACCTTTCTCAACTAAGAAAGAAAAACAACAACATAGCTGGACCACCCTATAACCCAAGTATAAACCAGACACTTTTTTAAATTTTCATTTTTTTTTGGACTGGTCTTCATTAGTTGTGTGAAGCCCCTCCACACCCTTTCTTTTAAATAAATCATCACATGAGGCAACTTGGGTCGCCCAAGACCCACACATTTGGAGAGGCTTTTCCGTGCTTATCCCGATAGCTTATCCCTATTGAGATCATGTGGGTCTTGTAAGACCCACATCTGATAAAGAGCGGTTCAGCAGCTTATTCTCACCCGATGGCGAGGGTCATGAGTGACCCATTTAAAATGTATGAGTCTGGGGGAACCACGACTAATTATGTTGATAACTGATTGTGCCCATACATGAAATTTCTGTAACCAATGGCTGTTCAGATCGTTGACATATCCTAAGATTTCTTGAGCATAGCTCTATCCGTTCATAAGATATCTTGTTTATTGGGTCATTGGGTCATGGAAGACCCAGGAAGCACTGTACAGGTTAAGAGGCTTCTGGACCCTCAGGGTGTAATATAATTTAAACAGGATTTCAACAGACAAGTATAATATAACCAAGACCTCCACTGGACAAAAAGTGGATTGCAAGATCTGGTGCAATGTACATGGGTGCAAGCGGAAAGCCATGAGTCTTATTCCATTACATGGCGAGCCCAAATATATGCTGTAATCCATTTGTCAAGTGCTGTCGAAGGACATGATTAACCATTTCATTGTCTCTGATGGAGTGTACAGTCTGGTGGCAAAGGGTGTCGTCTGTACATGTACACAGAGTGTTGTGGTGAGGGCAGCTGTTTGGGGAGGTGGTTACTGTACGAGAGAACTTAGCATGGATCATACATTAACTGAGCTCTGAAAGACATACAGGGCTCAGTACTGTGCCTAGCAGAGTTATGCTGCACAGTAGCATCCCTTCACTTTGTTTTCTTCTATCAGATGACCACCAATAGGTTTCGAGCCGTTGACGTCACACGCAATGATTTATGGGATCGCCGGCCATCGCGGGAAGGCAGCACAGTAGCAGAGGTGATTGATAAACACGTGAGCTCGGGCCCGGGACGAAGACTGAACAAATCTACAATGGCTCCAGGGAAATATTGTTGTGTAATCGGCTGTCATAGCTCATCACACACACACAAGGGTACAAAAAGAGAACATGGCTTGCGATTTTTTAGAATTCCGAGTGTTGAAACGGCATCACGGAAAATTCATGGAAGAACTCACCGCACGGAGCATGATGAAGTAAGACGGCGAGTGATAAACACAGTGAAACACTGTTATGTTATCGGCTGTCATAGCTCTTCTCACACATACTAGGGTCCCAAAACGAGAACATGGATTGCAATTTTTTAGAATTCCGAGGGTGAAATGCCATTGCGGAAATTAATGGTAGGTCTGACAAACAGGATAGTTAGGGAAATATGTGCCAGAATTGCTCTCAAGGTGATAAAAGCATGAAACTTCCCATGAATGTTCACAAGGACCTACTTTACAATTTCAGAACAGGAGCCACCAAGATTTCTATGTTGCATAGCAGCGGTTGCTAGGCAAACTATTTTCCTTAGCAACTGACTGCAACATTGCAGTTTCCGAATTACTATGAGGTGTTATGACTTAGTACTTTTATTTTTGTTCCTATATTCACTCCTAAAATGGTCCAAAGGATTATGAAATAGCACAAAATGAAAAAATCTTTTTTATGTTGGCAGGGTACGCGAGTGCAGGAAAGCCGAGACGAGTAATGGACCACCCCGTTCCCTGGAAGGTGTAGGGAATACGTGGGACGAAAATTGTCAAGGGACTAATTGAATATTCACAGAAATGGCCAGAAACCTCAAGTTCGTCTGTTCAAGGAACTGATTGGACTAAGTGTGTTATCTGTCAACTAGACACGAAAGAGTCTCTCATATCACCAACTGACAGAGGTTATGAAACCATTGCTGACAACATCACACGTTTAAAAACCTTGACTCAATGCCAATCAAAATAAATCTTGATCGACTTGACTGTGGAAATAGTATTCAATCAACATTGAAAGAACAGAATGCAAAGTGGCACAAATCCTGTTACCAAAAGGTTTCACATACAAAACTGGAACGTCCCAAAACGAAAAACACAAGGCGGAGGAAGATGAAACTCCTTCTAAACGAATTTTCACTCGCAGCAAAAACACTGATGATGATCCTGGTGATACTGCCACAGGCGGAACAATTGAAAGCAATCGTTTCAATGCTTATTTTGTTCCCAGCAGGAAACAAAGGAGAAACTCCATGATGTCTGTACATTTCAAGTAGACTATCGTGTGAGGAAATGTGCACATGACCATACAAGATGAAAATCTTCTTGCAAATTAAGTGCAGGAGACCTTATTGCCCAGGAAGCAAAATATCATGCAAAGTGTCTTTCAAACCTGTACAATAGAGCACGTGCACATATTTCACAGGACCAGGATGCCTCAGATGAACAGATATGTAAAGGAATTGCATTGGCTGAACTCATTTCCTACATTGAGGAGAAGAGGCAAGATGAAGATGTGAAGGTGTTCAGACTTGCAGATCTTGTGAAGCTCTATAATGACAGGCTAAATCAACTTGAAGTGGATGTTACTGCACGAGTTAAATAGTACGCATTTGAAAGACCGCATACTCATGCATCTCCCAGGGATGAAAGCTTACAAACAAGGACGAGTTTGTGTTTATGGCTTGTGAAGATGATGTTGGCTGTATTCCCCGCTAAGGATATCAGACTGGTCGAGACGAGCAGAGTGTCATGATGACCCTAATTGCTGAAATGATCCGACAGGACATCTTTGCTCACAAAGTAACATTCTCTGGATCGTTTGCCCACAACAGCCAAGTGGAGTCTGTTCCTCGATCCCTTCTGTCACTAGTCGGCATGCTTATCAATGGTTCAAACATCACTGATCAAAAATGAAAACACAAACCTCAGCCAACCAGTACTACCCATTGCTCAGTTGTTGGTGTACAACAGCATTAAGAGACGCCAGAGATTCTGGAAAAATTCAACAAGTACATCAGAGTAAAGATCGTGAGACATCACTCCCCGTCTATGTAGGTCTTAAGGCTCATGCACTGACCAGAAATAGGAAGTTGATTGACAGTCTATATTCTCTTTGGTATGTCAGCATCATACAACCGCACAATGGACTTGATCACGTCATTGGGAAATAACGTATGTGACTATTACCATGAAATTGGCACAGTCTGTCCTCCTCAACTTCGCAAAGGGCACTTCATCATCAGCGCTGCTGACACATCGATCACAATCCTAGCTCTGCAACATCTACAAGTTCGTTCCATGGCACCAGCCTGTCCTTGTTCCAAAACCTCACTCCCAAGATGTTTGTGAAGATGAAGACAAAGGCCAAGGATTAGCTCATTCCGTAACTCAAGAGAGGGGGTTCAGGAAAATGAGGGACTTACCCCTTTCGTACACTGAACTGAAACCGACACGGTTGCCAAAACATGACGTCTTTGTCCCACCCATCCCCGAAGACATGAATTCTACCAACAACCCTTTGACCAAGGACATGGACAAGGAGTATGATTGGCTGAGACATGTTGAGAAGCATCATGCAGATGATATATCAGTGGAGTCGACTTTGTCTTGGGCAGCATACCATGCTAGCAGAGTGCCAGAACCAGACATTCTACCATCTGTGAATGCCATGCTGCCTCTCTTTGTTGAGGAAGCCAGCTCACCATCTATGCTTCGGCAATGCATGGAAGTGGAGAAGTCAGCAGTTCATTACTCAACCCCGGCCAGACTCCAGTGATTAGTGTGGACCAACCCCTGTATGCTAAACTGAAGCAGCTGCAATGGAATATGTCTGAATCGTTTGGTGAGGACAAGTTAGTTGTGCTTTTTGGGGGTCTACACACGGAAATGACTGGCTTCAAAGCTTTGGGTCATTGGCTTGAAGGAAGTGGTTGGGTGGAAGTTCTCCAAGAAGCTCATGTTGCAACACCAGGCATTGCTGAGTCCTTCCTAAAGGCTTCTCACGTGACTCGAACCCGCCATGCCCACCAAGTCACTGCATGTGCATTGTACATCCTTCTCAAGAAGGCTTACGACAGATATGTGGCAAACAATTCCGGAAGAATCCACGGACACTTTTAGTGCATGGTGTGAACAACGAAAGACTGAAAGTCCTCAGTTCATGTACTGGCATACAAGTCTAGATCTGGAACTTCCCTTGTTCACGTTTGTGCGATCACTACGTACTGGTGACTTTGAACTGTACGTGGATTCATTGAAGAAACTGACACCTTGGTTCTTCAGTCTCAATCCCCACCCACTACGCACGTTGGATGTCGGTACATGTGCGTGACATGAGCTGTCTGTCTCAGACCCATCCAGATGTGGCCAAAGAATTTCAGCAAGGCAAGTTTGTTGTGGCCAAATCTCAGAGAAAGTTCTCTCTCATTGCTGTTGACCATTGCCATGAACAGAACAATGGAGTTATGAAGGATGAAGGTGGAATCGTTGGGCTTACTCAGGATGCAAAATCCCTCTTGAGATGGGCAGTGGCTGGACCAGAACTTGTCAGAGTCATTTCTGAGTTTGTGAAGCGAATGGTAGGGAAACAACAAACTTGTGGGCAAAGAAACCACCATGAACAAACCCGATCAACCCAAAAGTTGTTTGCTGGACAGGTTCAAGCGGTAGTCAGTGTAATGGATGACATGGGAAGCCCATTTGAGGAGGAATTGCCAGGATCTTTACAGACTGCATACAAAGGACATCATGGATGGAGCAATCAGTCAAGTGTCTAACCAACTCTCGCATCAAAAGGTCAAGAGCAGTACACAGCATTTGTGGAGGAGCGGCTGAGAACAAATACAAAGCCAATAACAGCAACATGTAGCAGAAAAAAGTTGGTTCTGTTCAATGTCCAGGCCAAAGCATCAAACAAATCGCGGACAAAGTCAATCTCCCTTTATATGGAATCCTCATTGTTTGCAAGTTTGTATGTTGCATGTCAGACAAGGAAAGGTGACTTGGACAATTTCTTCTGTCATGAAAAACTCCCCTTCCCTCCATCTCTTTCTGCTACGGACAGTTACGTCCAGGGAAGTAAGTCTGATCTCATTGAATGTCTTGAAAGAAAGTAGGGTCATCCAATGATGTGAGACCAAAGACTGATGTGCAATCATGGATGGTGCGACACTTGTCCACTTTCTCAGACCTGAAGGCTGCAAGACATTTGGAGACTATGCTGACAAAGTCTTTGTTCCGTACATAACCAATGCTCAAAGTCAGGCTATGAGAGTTGATGTTGTGTGGGACCAGTACTTCAATAACAGCCTCAAGGCACAGACAAGAGAACAGCGAGTCACTGGTCCTAGTCAGCGCAGACGAGTTGTGGCATCTAGCCCCACACCAAAGAACTGGAATCAGTTTCTTCGCCTGGCTGATAACAAGACAAATCTATTTACATTCCTGAATAACGAGCTGTTGAAAAACGAACCAAGGGAGCAGCCTCTCATTGTTACTGAAGGTGCCAATGTACTATGCTCACTTGGACGAGACACCAGCAGCACTGCTCCCTGCAACCATGAGGAAGCAGACTCGAGGATCATGGTACACGTCAATGATGCTGTTATGCAGGGCTTCCACAAGATCCTTGTTCGAACTGTGGACACTGACGTTGTTGTATTGGCAGTGGCCCGGTCGTACAGCATCTGGCCCAGAGACAGAAGATAGAACTGTGGATAGCCTTTGGTTGTGGCAAGGACTTTAAGTACATCCCTGCTCATGAAATATGTGCTTCACTTGGACCAGAAAGATCCTTGGCACTACCCGTGTTCCATGCTTACACAGGTTGTGATACTGTGTCTCATCTGGTCCAGGTGGGAAAGAAGACAGCATGGAAGGTGTGGGAGGCACATGATGAATTTACTGCCACCTTCTGTGAGCTGCATAATGCACCTGAACAAATTGTGGAAGCGACAGAGGCTTCTCTAGAGAAATTCACCCTTCTACTCTATGACAAGACAGCAACCTCTCTTTCCATCAATGAAGTCAGAAAGAATCTGTTCATACACAAAGGACGCAGTTATCAGGGTCTACCCCCAACCAAGGCTGCTCTACAGCAACACATGAAAAGGGCAGTACTACAAGGTGGGCACTACTGGGGCTGCACCACGCTACCGGAACGTAACTTGCCCTCTCCAATGAGTGGGGATGGACTTGCCCAGAACAGTGGAGGCCCTGTGGTCTCATTTGCCTGAAGTCAGTGCAACTTGCCCAGAACTACTGAAGTGCTCTTGCCGAGGAGAATGCACAGACTGCACATGTGTTGAGGCGCACCTTGAATGCACACCCTACTGCAAATGCAAAGCTGACTGTGACAACTGTTTAAAGCTTAACGGCATTTTCATAATCTTGACTCGCCCTAAATTGGATTTTATGACAGAGTTTAGTTGTAAATAATTTGCAAAGGCAGTAGTACATGTTCTTTTTGAAACAAGGAGTCATGATAAAGAAAAACAAAACCAACAATTCCTCACAGTTTTTCAGACAATGTATGTTGCCGCCGGTTGCTAAGGAAAATGATTAGAATAGCAAACGTTGCTATGCAACATTGAAATCTTTGGTGGCTCCTGCTTGAAATTGTAAAGTGGGTCCTTGTGAACTATTCTGGTGAGTTTTATGCTTTTATCACCCTTTCGAACAATTCTTGTGCTATTTAACACCAAATGCTTAGACTAGGAGAAGAAGAGCGTCGATTGCCGCGATCAGGCGTACGGCCATCACGTTTGAGCACAGTGAAGAAGTTCAGTTCAGTTCAGTTCACTTGGGACTTTGATAGCCTCACAGCTTTTTGTGTCCCAATCATCTTATTTCATAAACATTGGTTGCTTAATGCATGCATATGCTCAGGATATATTTTAATCTATTCTATCAATCAAATTGAAATTTTAACATATTTAACTCAGCGTTAGTATCCAGAAGGTTTTTAAAAGTATTCAAATCTTTTGCTTTTTTAATGTGTGCAGGTAGTTTGTTCCAATACGGTGCCACTCTGTTACTAAATGAAAATTTTCTAATATTAGTGCGACAATATTTAATTTGGATTTTGTTATCAGAATTTCTTGTAATTTGATTAGTTGTTAGTTGAAAAAATGTGTTAAAATTTGTACTGTTAAGTCCCTTAAATAGCTTGTAAGTCTCAATCAAGTCTCCCCTTATTCGTCGGAACTTTAACGATGGTAAATTTAACCTTCGCAATCTATCTGCATAGCTAACATATTTGAATTCCTTAATTAACAAGGTGGCTCTTTTTTGTACTTTCTCAATACTTGCTGATTGCCTTTTTAAATAAGGGCTCCATATCACATTTCCATACTCCAGGTGGGGTCTAACTAATGCCTTATATAGTAATGTAAAAACTTCAGTATCCAAGTGCAAAGCCAGACGACTGCAGGCGGAAATCTAAACAAATCTTAAATAAATGTTAGCGAACCGCCCAGAGAACGTGGACAAACGAGTCACGAGACAAAACACAACGCGTTTCGACCTCTTAGGTCTTCGTCTGGTGATAAATAAACGAATAAAACAACGAAAATTCACTTAGCTTTGATCGCTTCAGATCGCTCAGCAGGGTTCAGCGCAAAGAAGGCGTTGAATGAGAACGAGGCTGTTGGAAGGGAAATAGTGAGCGAGTCAAAGTCGTAATGATGATAATAATATTACTGATAGGAATACTATTAATGGTCAAAATATTGGGGGAAAAAAAGAGAAAAAAGAAAAAAAGGACAAGATCAATCTTGGTGTCAATAAGTATGTGTATGGGAGAAAGGAGAGTGGGTTAGAGGATTCTTAAGCAGTAGGTTGCCGTGGCAACAGTCCCAGAGGCGAAGGCGATGGTGATGTCAATGCTAAGGGTAGTATCAATACTAGCAATAGTATTACTGAATGATACTGCTAACAACGATAGTGAAGGTTAAGGTAACAAAAGCATGATACAGAAATATATTTAGAAAATACATTTTTATAATAATCAAATAAATAAAAAAAGAAACAATAATAATAATAATAAATTAAAAATAAAATAAAAAATTAATCATAATAAATGCATAAATAAGATAGCTATAAGTTATGTGTGAGGTGAATAGTGGGAGATAAGGTAGTATGTGTGTGTGTATGGGAGGATATTGTGGGCTGAGATTGATATATATATATATATATCTCCCCCCCCCCCCTTTTTTTTTCACGACCAACGATAAAGGAGCTAGCATTCTATTCATTATGTGTGTGTGTGTAGTGTGTGTGTGTAGTGTGAGTGTGGTGTGTGTGTGTGTGTTGCGTTCCATTTGTAATATCAGCCTTATTCATTGGTTACCCCCACCTCCACCCCCAACAACTGCCATACCCACCAACATCCCTACACACATCATTACTAGGGCAGGGGGGGTGGGGGTAAGTCGATTGATGTAGCAAATGGAGAGACTCAGAGAGTGTAGGAAAAGGGAAGGGATGATAGCTGCAACCTATGTCTGAGGTAAACAGAGGTAGGGTGTGCATAGGTGGAGGATATTTCAGGCTGGAGCTGCAGAGATGGAATGGCACATACTACTTTTGGACGTTGATGCCATGAGGGTGCACGGTGCCCAGTTTGGCAATGAGATGAGATTCCTGCATAGGCGTTCCAGTTGTCACTCTTAGATTGCCAAAGTGCCAAGACTTTGACATGGTTGGTGTTGTGTTGGGCATGGTTGAAGTGTAGAGCGACTGGTTTGGGCGATGGTGGCGGATGTCGGCCAGGTGTTCAGAGATGCGCGTCTCAAGTGTGCAAGATGTCTCACCTACATAGATCTTACCGCACAGCTGACAGTGGATGGCATACACAATGTTGTGGCTCTGGCAGGAGAAAGTGCGTTTAATAGTGAAAGAGCCTGTGGGGCCATGTAGGATGGTGTCTGGTTTGGTGAGAGAGCAGATTTTGCAGTTGGGTTTAGAGCAGGGGAAAGTACCTGGTGGCTTAGGTGTGAAGATTTTGTTCAGCTTAGAGCGCACCAGTAGGTCGTTGAGGTTTTTGTCACGTTTGAAAGTGATCATTGGTTTCGTCTCAAAGGCAGGTTTATGATTTTCTACCATGTGCCAGTTAGACTGATATTACAAATGGAACGCACACACACACACACACACACACACACACTCACACACACACACTACACACACACACATAATGAATAGAATGCTAGCTCCTTTATCGTTGGTCGTGAAAAAAAAAAAGGGGGGGGGGGGGGGGGGGGGGGGGGGAGAGATATATTATATATATATCAATCTCAGCCCACAATATCCTCCCACCACACACACACATACTACCTTATCTCCCACTATTCACCTCACACATAACTTATAGCTATCTTATTTATGCATTTATTATGATTAATTTTTTATTATTTTTTTATTTTTAATTTTTATTATTATTATTATTATTATTATTGTTTCTTTTATTTATTTATTTGATTATTATAAAAATGTATTTTCTAAATATATTTCTGTATCATGCTTTTGTTACCTTAACCTTCACTATCGTTGTTAGCAGTATCATTCAGTAATACTATTGCTAGTATTGATACTACCCTTAGCATTGACATCACCATCGCCTTCGCCTCTGGGACTGTTGCCACGGCAACCCTACTGCTTAAGAATCCTCTAACCCACTCTCCTTTCTCCCATACACATACTTATGACACCAAGATTGATCTTGTCCTTTTTTTCTTTTTTCTCTTTTTTTCCCCCAATATTTTGACCATTAATAGTATTCCTATCAGTAATATTATTATCATCATTACGACTTTGACTCGCTCACTATTTCCCTTCCAACAGCCTCGTTCTCATTCAACGCCTTCTTTGCGCTGAACCCTGCCTGAGCGATCTGAAGCGATCAAAGCTAAGTGAATTTTCGTTGTTTTATTCGTTTATTTATCACCAGACGAAGACCTAAGAGGTCGAAACGCGTTGTGTTTTGTCTCGTGACTCGTTTGTCCACGTTCTCTGGGCGGTTCGCTAACATTTATTTAAGATTTGTTCAGTATCCAAATATGAAAAAGACCTGATTATGCCGAGCATTTTATTTGCTTTCATCATTACACTGTTTTATGTGCTTGTCAAATTTCAGACTGCTATCAAACATTATACCAAGATCTTTTTCTTCTGAAACGGAATCAACATCTGAGACAGCATCATTATATTTCATAGTATATGTATACTCCGGATTATTTTTTCCATAATGTATAACCTTGCATTTAACTGGATTAAAATATAAATTCCATGTTTCACTCCACTTAATTAGATTATCAATATCATCTTGTAATTTAAGATGGTTACTTACAGAATCATATATTTTCGTATCATCTGCAAATATTTTACATGAACTAATTACACATTCTGGCAGGTCATTTATAAAAACTGTGAACAGAATAGGTCCAAGAATACTTCCCTGTGGAATACCGCTTACAACATCTGAGTCTGTTCCAAACATTTTCATGGATGTAATTAGATACCCCTCGATTCTGTATGCAACATGCATTAAGATTTTAAGTGGATGGAAGGGGCACAGAGTTTTAAAATGCCCAAAACGAATGTGTGTGTGCGTGCGCGCGCGCGTGTGTGTGCGTGTATGTGAGTGAGAGAGTATGTGTGTGTTCAAGTCCAGCTTCCCTACTATGGGAGACTCATTAACTGATTCAGCTTGTCAGTATGGTTCTTCCTTTAGCCAACATTGTCATTAGTGTGACAAACATTGGGAGATCAAATCTGAATGACTGACATGAGAATCCTCATACTGTAGGTGAAAGTGGTACAGGAAAGTAATGAGGCAGGAAAACTTTTGAAACTGATCATTTCACATAGTAAAAAAGTTCAGTGTGAGTACTTTCTGAAAGCAAATCTTTGAAAGAGTCGGATAGAACTGACTCCAAAATTTCCAGATGTAATAAAGTAATAATTAGCTGATCTGTAATCTTGTGCAGTTTAAATACCACACACACACACACACACACACACACACACACACACACACACACACACAGAGCTTGGAACACAAACTGACGCACAACTATGCAAAACAACTCAGAAAATGTACAGAAGCTGCTTTCATTCAAAATATTTTCCCCTGCTTTTTTTTTTTTTTTTTTAATCTCCATTTTGGATTAAAATACATGAAAAGTCAAAGGAATCGCTAGCATAAATACATGAAAAGTCAAAGGAATCACTAGCATGCACACATTATGCACACAAAAAGCTAGCATTGAAAGTACACTTGTAGACTCATAATTTGAATGAAACAATGTATCCAAGTATTTTCCTAAACAATCTGAAACATCAAATTCACACACACACAATGACAGCTTAACTAAAAAACAAAATCTAGAAAGAGTGGGTTTGTTACCACCAAGAAAATAGACGAACAAAGTACAGGACAAGACACAATGCATTTCAACCTCCTGGGTCTTCTTAAGGTAAAGAAAACAAGTTTGCTATGATTAGTGTAAGTGATATTTGGCCATCTGGCCATAGCACAACTTTTCAAGATGATTTTTTTTCTTCAGTTTATATCTGACCCCTTTGAGGGCACAAAGATGAAGCAGAACTGGTAAAATAGAAATACTATTTTAAGATGATTTTTTCTCCAAGAAGACTGTTAAAACAGAAATATTATTTTAAGATGATCTTTTTCTCCATGTATATCTTCAGCTTGTATCTGTTGCCTTTGAGGGCACAAAGATGGAGCAAAACACTGTTAAAACAGAAATATTTCGAAATAACCTTTGTCTCCATGTACAGCTTCAGTTTGTAGCTGTCCCCTTTGAGGAAACAAAGATAAAGCAGAAGACACTTAAAATAGAAATATTTCAAGATGAATTTTTCTCCATGTATATCTTCAGCTTGTATCTGTTCCCTATGAGGGCACAAAGATGAAGCAGAAGACTGTTAAAATTGAAATGTTTTTAAGATGACATTTTCCTCCCTACATACATTAGAGATCATATCTGGCACAAAAACTGTGTCAGTGGGTTTTCCATGACAAATGTCTGTCTTCCTCCATATTATTTTACAAGTGGAGAGTTTGTAAAACAAACAAACAAAGAAAAAAACACTTTTCATTTATGATCTGTGTGGCATTGTATTACTCTGAGTTTCAAAACAAATTGATTCTGAAGTTCAGTGCACACTATTAATATTCTACATGTTTGTGTGATGTGATTCAAGAGCACTTGTTTTCCAGCAGTGCACACATGCTGGTTTATGTACACATGCATGAGCAGTACAATTAAAAAGAATTCCCACAATGACTGATTTAAAACAGGAAAATTATACTGCAATGGTAACACACCTGTACTGTATACAACATGACACATAATTTTGCTGTTACACACTTCAAACAAAATGATCAGTGCGAAAGTTGAAACAACCACACACACACACACACACACACACACACACACACACACACACACCCAAAACAAAATAGATTGTGATATAAGAACATTTTTTTCCCGGCAGTGTTACTTACATGTATCTGAGTTGTATGCATGAACAGTGTGGTTGAAAAAAGCATCACCATTATTAACAAAGACTGGTTTACAAGAGAAAAATTTTCCTGAAAACATTAAAAAGAGCTGTAAATGACAACACATGATTTTGATTTTGCTGTTACACACATCAAGACAGACAATAAATTTTCACACACAGTTTTTGAAAACTACAGGGGAAACCGCATCAACCATTACACTTGAATGCATATATTATATACCAATACTACATAATGCAAATGGTATTATGATGAACATCTTTGCAGAACCAAAAAAAGGCAAATTTCAAGTGACAAGATGACTGCAAGTGAAAAAGTAGTAGAGGAAATATCTATGGTCATTGTGAATGTTAAATGTGTATCACACTTAAGACTCCAACATTAAGAGTTAACTCTGTTACAAAGTTCTTTAACTTGCACACTGTGTGCAGATTAGACACTACAGTACATCGCAGTAAAAATTAGTTGTTAATACTACTAATATTTTCATTCTTATGAGAATATTTTTCTGTCACAGTAGCTAACAAAACTGTACACATTATAAACAAAAAGCATTCTAATGCTCCTGCAGTTGAGCGTGGATAAAATATGTTTGGATTTATAAAAGCGGTATGTGACCTTTCCTTTTCTCTTTGTTCCTCATTCTTTACTCCCCCCCCCCCCCCCCCCTCCTATTTCCAACCACTCCTCCCCTTTCCCGTCAACTCCTCTCCAGCCATCTATACTTATTGTTTTATGTCAAGAGTTGTGTGTTGTTGTTTTTTAATACTTTTGATGTTATTATTTGTTTTTTGTTTTATTTATTTATTTAAAATTTTTGTTTGTTGTTGCTCTATTTTCTACTCAGCATCAAATACCCCTGCAGTTTCATGTGAATTTACTTTTGTTATTCTCTGTAATGAATACTGCTATATCAAATAGATTTGGACAATGTTGAAAAAAGAAGTTCTTTAACTTTTCTTTCTTTCTTTTTGCTCAGTGTTAGTGGCTTTGTGGCCTTTAAGGTAGTGCACCTGCCAAGGAAGCGAAAAGTCCCCTGCGAACGCAGAGGAAGAGGAAGTAGTTCCTCAGTCTGGAAGAGAAAGTATACTTTAAATGCTGAATGTTGATGCAATGTTAATAAGAAAATACACATCTTCATGATGTAGATTCATCTTTCTAAACTCTTTAACAAAGGTGCAAGATATTGTTAGTTATCAGCTTGATCTACATAATGAAAAAAACATGAAATGATGCAAGACACATCAGACATGCACACAAAAAAGAGAAAACACACACACACAAACGCAGAACATGCTGAGAAAAAATCAAAGCTTAATCAAATTTGTTTATAAACTTTATCTCCTTTGCATTTGATAATGAAATAATGTATGAGCACACTCACAGCCCTACATCTACACAGCATAACCTAGTGTGTGGTGTGGGTGGGGGGGGGGGGGGTACAAAGGATGTGTGATGCATTGATTTGGTGCATACTCAGTGGATGTTTGTTGTTTGTGGGCTAGATCTTCACTGTCACCAAATCCATGTGACCAGTATTAATACATTTAATTCACACATCCTCAAATCAAACGTTTCACGCGAATAACTGATAACCTGAATGACTGAATCATGATTCCCCCCCCCCCCCCCCCCATGTTTCTTTGCTGCTGTAATGCACACACACACACACACACACACACACGCACGCACGCACACACCACTTTAAATAAATTACAAAAATTGAAATTTGAAAAGCTATGCCTTTGAATCAAAGAGAAGATTCTCCAAGTCTTGTTGTACATCTATGAATTGCTGCATTCAAATGTTGCATTCACTGACACATTTTAACAGAGTTGACAGAGAATACTTTGTAAAATCTACCTTTGCTTTGACAACCGAGTGAACTTCACAGTTTTTTTTTTTTTTTTTTTTTTTGGGGGGGGGGGGGGGTTGTACTTGTAGACTTCAATTCATGCACCCAGCCATCAGTAAACTGCACATTATATGCTTCAAGGCTTTTGTAGCACTCTAACTGCTGCAAGGTGTATGCGCTTGCACCGCAGACAAGGAAACTCACGAGTCGTATGGATCAAATCCATTCAACCACTCCAATTTTTGGCGATAGCGAGATCTACACTCCCCATCTAACTTGTCAATATACTTGATGTTCTTTTTTGCTGCGATCTTCTGCATGATGGCTGAAAACAAGGCACAAACAACGACACGCCGCAGTGACAAGATAGAGAGGAAATGACCGTCGCCGGAAAGGTGCCTTCCCAATATGGAGGTTGCCGTTCGCTTCGGTAGAAACGTGACGTCATCGCTCGAAACCTATAGGATACTGATTACTAAATTTTACTCTGCCATGTTGAAGGTTGCAAAAGCATGGCTCAAAGCTATGGAAAATAGTGAATGGGTAGGGGTCCCGGGACTGCCCAGGCTGAGATGTGGTGTGGAAGGGGCTTCATCCCCTCAGCAGCAGAAAAACAACATAAGCACTTTGGCAGTCTCTCTGAGACCAGGTACGTGGTTCAAACGCTCCCCTATAAATGAGGTTCAATAGACTTAAAGAAAGCTTCGAACCATGTTAATATTGTAAACAGTATTTAATTTCAAATGGGAAAGCAACAAACCATGTCCATTTACCATGATATACTTTTCTTGAACTCTCAATCTCCAAATCCAAGATAAATATACATCCACAAGAAAAAAAACTGAAGAAAACAAGACAAAAACCAACAAACAATACGAAGGGGGGGGGGGGGGGGGGGGGGGGGGCACAAAAACACAAAATTAGCCACTAAAAAGTCAACAGTATATCATTTTCATGGGTAAAAAAGCAACACAAATTTACAGGCAAGTCAACAGTACACCATTTTCAGGGCGTTTTCACAAACATCCGTTGTTCAGCTAATTTTATTTTTCAGAGATCGCCAATTAGCGCAAACTGTGCATAAATGGTAAATGATGCAGACCAAAACTGCAGCAGGTGACTTACTGTGAACAGCCAGGCGCCTTTCCATCATCTCACTACCTCCCTTTCGAAATCGTGCCCATGTTTTCCCGTCACTGGAAATCTTCTATCGAACGGCTCACGACTTCGCTTGCCTGCAACACACGCAGTGGAACTAAAACTACGAGTTGGCAATATCAGTCTTTGCAGCCACATGACAAGTACGCTGATTCACAGTGAATAAGCTCTTGCTCTGGTATTCACTGAATTGTGTCGGCTGCTGCAAGGTCGCGTCGTTTAACTTTACCGGAACGGAAAGGAAGTGTCTTAGACCGGAAGTCTACCGATTGAGTAAATTTGAGAAAAATTATATGTGGAGAACAGGAATATCCTACACCACAATCACATAAAACAAACAAAAAAGGTTTATAAGATATTGTGGATCCGCCCCCCCCCCCCCCCCCCCCCCCCGTTTCTTTTTTCTTATTCAATTTGATGTGAATATTAGCAGTGTAATAAAAAAACGTATTGATAGGGGTGCAGACTTTATCGGATTTTCTCACTCAGCACGTTCTCATTCGGTACCTTTCACCGCTGCTAAGATGCAGCAACGTAAACAACATGGCGTTGAAAACGGTGGACCTGACGCAGCAGCCACATCGCGTCATCTTCACAGGCTGCTCACAGGAAGAAGTGAACTATGCAAAGACCTTCTGGCAGTCACTGCAGCTTCTCCCACCGATGGAGTCACGTTTAGTGTCCAGTGACATCAAGCAGAGGCTGAGAAAAGCACCTCCTTCACGATCAATGAGTGAGTGTGTCAAAGAGATGAAGGAAACGGAGGATCAACAATCGTTGTCTAGTTTCGGCTTAACCCTTAGTAACAGTAGTTCGCAACTAGATTGCTGCTATGGCAAAATAACCGTTCACCCCCGGTCAAGCAGGACAGCTGGTTCCTTAAAAACGCAGTCGTCATTTATTCCAGATTTTGGACAGCCTTTGTCGGAATCAGAGCTGAAAAATACAGGGTCAGAAGGGCCAGTGAGGCCACATGAAGAGCCAGGCCACAGGAAGATTTCTGTGAGTTCCAAAGCAAGTTCACCTCAGGAGGGCAGTCAGGGGGCGACAGGCTGCAGACCATGCAGTCTGGGAGCAGGGGGGCGGGAATTCTGGTCACGATGGCAGGGAGGACAGGAGGAAAATGCAGAGAATGAACTGACCAGAACCATTCTGCCTTTCAGTGGCGAAGATTTATGCCGAAGGAAAGGGTTCATAAACTGGGGGGAACAGAACTTCCTGTCACGAGCCACAGGAGACACCGGCACTACCGTGGAGTGTGGGGGTGAGGAGTTGAGGGGAAAGCAGAACAGTCAACATCCAACAACTACACCACACACTGTGTCAGAGAGTCATGCCAACTCACAGTCAGCACGGAAAGTTGAAGAGAAAGCCAAGACACATCTTGCAGAAAATCGGTCTAAGAAAAATCGTCTTTATCAGGATAAGAAGAAGCAGCGAGTCA
>CM031626.1:11105453-11127953 GCA_018398815.1 Conus ventricosus
AGAATCAAGGTCAGAGGTCAAATGAGCGGCATGTTGATTGAATGACATTGTACACAGATATAGTGTACAAGTGTGTATAGAGCAAGTGATGGGTACAGTATGTGAAAAAAGCCCAAAATGAACATATGGAAATCATAATTACAGGACATCAAATTATACACACACACACACAAACACCACTTACAAAGAAAATTAATATATGGAAATTATAATTACAAAACATCAAATTATACACACACACACACACACACAAACACCACTTACAAACAAAATTAGCATGTGGAAATCATAATTACAAAACATCAAATTATACACACACACAAACACCACTTACAAAGAAAATTAGCATTTGGAAATCATAATTACAAAACATCAAATTATATACACACACACAAACACCACTTACAAACAAAATTAGCATGTGGAAATCATAATTACAAAACATCAAATTATACACACACACACACAAAAACACCACTTACAAAGAAAATTAGCATGTGGAAATCATAATCACAAGACATCAGTTTATATACACACACAAACATCACTTACCATGCAACACCACGTTACAGTATAGCATGGAACACCATGTGATAATTGAGTGTGAAGCACACTCATACTCAATTATGTGCTTCACACTCAATTATCAATAATTGATTGAGTGTGAAGCACACCTCATACGACCAGCCGCCGTGGCGAAGTGGTTAGCGTCGCGGACTCCCGGCTGGGAGGTCGTGGGTTCGAATCCCATCAGAGTCATGTGGGTTTTTTCTGCCCCGACCGGCTCCTGCCCAGAGTTGAGTTTGCTGCGGACTCAGTTGGGAAGACTGGGACCACACAGTCGAGTTTCATCCACTTAATGGATGCGTTTCTGAGAGTGTTGCTCAAATTTCATGACTAACAATGCAGGTGCCTGTATCTCTCGGGCCTGGTTGACGCCGGGATATATTATGAAAGGAAGCGTAGAGTACAGCCCTGTCATGTAGTCTCAGACCGAAATGGAAATCCGTAGCATCATCTTAATCATCCTCATTCTCATTGATCAGCATTAAAAAAAAGTCTCAAATTCTGTGGCCCTTCATGCCCTGCTCTCATGGTGACCTCAATTTCGATGTCCTCTCCACGTCTGTGGCCTTGGTTTGGTTCCGTCAGGGTGACCGGTATCGACGAGTCCATGGGGTCTGTCGGTGGACGGACGTGGTGGCGCCCTCCGGAGGGAGAGCTCACTCACGCCGGCTCCGCGACTAAGCAGTTATTGTCGTCAGTAGGGGCTTAGTAGGTGGTGTCCTGCGTATGTTAGATCAGAACAGGCGCCACTGAACACCGCCGAAGTGACTCGGCAGCAGTGCAGTGTCTCCTCCGGTGGGTTGCCTCTTAACGACTTGACATTGACTGCTCCCTGTGGATTGCTGGTGCCGGGGCTGCGGCGGGGCCGACCAGGCTGTGGCTGGACGGGGTGTCGGAATGAGCGGCGTGGGTACACTGCCTCTGAGGTGGCGCAGAGGTTGGGACAGCAAAAAAAAAAAAAAAAAAAAGCACACCTCATACATTGTGTCAAACAGCAGGTCACAGTGACACCCTGGTACAGTGGTCTACAGCAAAGAGCATTTCATGCATGACCATATGATACCAGTTAGGAAAACCAGTGTGGGGGTGAACATCTACAAGACCTAAATACTGTCCATTTTGTAGATGACCACATAACAAGACCAGTGTGGAGTGAACATCTACAAGACCTAAATACTGTCCATTTTGTAGATGACCACATAACCTTTTCCAATTGTACTTGTGTTAAGATCCATCAAGTTAACATGTACCAGTAAAATTGGGTCGGTAAGTTCTGATATGCCAAAGTTTACATCTCTCTGTATTTTGTGAACATTTGGGAAGGTTTCTGACCAAAGAAATTGAATTTTGATATTGTTCATTTGGTAGACAAACCCCTTCAGTCTGTACTTGTAATAAGGTCCATCGAGGTAGTGCATACCCTTCAGTCTATACTTGTAATAAGGTCCATCGAGGTAATACATACCCTTCAGTCTATACTTGTAATAAGGTCCATCGAGGTAATACATACTCTTCATTCTATACTTGTAATAAGGTCCATCGAGGTAATACATACCCTTCATTCTATACTTGTAATAAGGTCCATCGAGGTAATACATACCCTTCAGTCTATACTTGTAATAAGGTCCATCGAGGTAATACATACCCTTCAGTCTATACTTGTAATAAGGTCCATCGAGGTAATACATACCCTTCATTCTATACATGTAATAAGGTCCATCGAGGTAATACAAACCCTTCAGTCTATACTTGTAATAAGGTCCATCGAGGTAATACATACCCTTCAGTTTATACTTGTAATAAGGTCCATCGAGGTAATACATACCCTTCAGTCTATACTTGTAATAAGGTCCATCGAGGTAATACATACCCTTCAGTCTGTACTTGTAATAAGGTCCATCGAGGTAATACATACCCTTCAGTCTATACTTGTAATAAGGTCCATCGAGGTAAGACATACCCTTCAGTCTGTACTTGTAATAAGGTCCATCGAGGTAATACATACCTTTCAGTCTATACTTGTAACAAGGTCCATCGAGGTAATACATACCCTTCAGTTTGTACTTGTAATAAGGTCCATCGAGGTAATACATACCCTTCAGTCTATACATGTAATAAGGTCCATCGAGGTAAGACATAGGAGCCGAATCAGGTCAGTCAGTGGAAACATCCCAACGTTTATATCTCTCTGTATTTTTGGAGCATTTAGGATATTTTCTAACCAAAGAAACCGACATATTTAATGGTAAGATGACGTGAGCATGTTTGAAGACCAGTGAGCACAAAACGTTGAAAGGGAAAGGGGTGAAGAGGGGACATGAGGAGGAAAAAGGGGACTCCGATGGAAGCGTGCAAGGGAAGCAGAGTGAGCATGATAGCTTGGGAGAAGGCGGTTAAACCCCTGGTTTGCCTGTATCATAGATGAAACATACAGCCCTTATGCTTGCATTCCATTCTACATAGCATCAACCTTCTCTGTGCTGTGTCTCAGAGGGAGGAAATCTCCAGACGAGTCAACTCCAGCAGCATGGCGAGCCAGCCGTGGTCTTCGGCTTCAGGGTTGTCTGCCTTCAGCCGAGACCTGCAGGACCTGGAAGACGAACTCTTGTTGGACGAGAGATGGTCGTCCGAAGTCAAAGACGAGATCCTGCAGTTTGAGAAACTGAAAGGGAAGGAAGACAATGCTGACTCTGATGAGGAGACTAAGAAGTGATTTTTTTTCTGAATTGTTTCCCTTTTCTTAAAAAAAATAAAAGGAAAAAAAAAAGAACAAATATCAGGGAGTCAGTTGCTTGTGAATTGTAATGCGTCTGTGTGTTGAACGATCCTACAATGTCTGCATTCTGGATGATCTGTCTATCTACTTGTCAAAAGTGGGCCTACTATCTTGGCAGCCCGATGAATTTTATTTTGTTTTGGAGAACTGATGAAGACAAAATCAGAAACTATGGTGATTGGAACAATTGCCTTACCTTCCAGCAGTTCATATGACACGATTTGACAAATAAGATTTTGAAGTTGTGCTTATGACTGGAAAGGGATTGCCAGATATTGATCAGATATGATATTACAATTATTCAGATGCAATACATGTACCATATATTTTTTTAAAACATCACATTTTCCTAAGTGTCAATATAACTCCATTTCCAAGTTGCAGGAGAGTAAGGAATATTCATGATTCAGTTCATATTTCATAAACTCGGACATATATTCCAAAATGTTTGATGTTCACTATTTTCGGGACTATGAAACACCCTATATTTACTGTTGTGCTTGATTTTGTCAGGGGGAGAAAGAAACAGCATGTTAATCACAATATAAATGGAAGAAAAAAAAAGAGAAAGAAATGAATACCAAGCAGACGGCAACTGTGGAACAGGAAAAAAAAAAAAACACACGCACACACACACACACCATACAAACATGAAATTGAAAACCTCTTTGGACATTATTTCTTTAACATGATGAAATGAATCTTGATCAATCAAGTTGTGGTTTCTAACACAATCATGTATGGGCTATTAAAGGATTTTATTAAATATATCATTAATCACGGCACATGTATGTGAGTACCATTTTTGCTGGCTATGCAATGTATAGATTTTTCTGGAAAGACTATTCACACTGTGTTATCTTTGCTTTCACCTTTTCGACACTGCATGTTGGGTTCACGGGAAATTTAGCTGTGTGTTTGAACAATTAATGAACTAGTTTACCATAAGAGTGTTTGCTTATTGTTAATCCATTTTAACAATTTGTTTATGTTTGTTAATTCCTTTGCTGCTTATCCTATCCATTATTCAGTGTACATATCTACTTATTTGTACTTACAGATGAGTAGCTTAAGTAGCTAATCGAAATGAAGATGTGCATGCTCTTATCTAATGCTGTCGGTTTCTCTAATTAACATGACTGCATCAATCAAATATTGATAGAGTCAAATGTGGTTGTGGCAATGGATCTTGAAGTGTACCACCATTATTAATTAATTTCCATGAAGAACCGTTCCAATAATGTTGATATATTGTTAAACAATGGCATGAAAAAATGATTATGATTGCAATATAAGGCTTTTTCTTCCTTTGTGATTTGTTTTTGTTTTGTTCTGTCTTAAATAATGTTCTCATAAATCTCAATCACAAAAGAAAACGAGCTCTTATATCTTGACATATTCCGTTTGTTCTTGTATGGCATTGTTTGAATGTGTGTGTGTGTGTGTGTGTGTGTGTGTGGGGTGTGTGTGTGTGTGTGTGTGTGTGTGTGTGTGTGTAGATGTGTGCACATGCTTGTGTATGTGCATCTTGTGCTTGCGCGCGCGCGTGTGTGTGTGTGTGTGTGTGTGTGTGTGTGTGTGTGTGTGTGTGTGTGTGTGTGTGTGTGTGTGCGCGCTTGTGTGCGTGTATGTGTACGTGCGTGCTTGCATGTGTGTGTGTGTGTGTGTGTGTGTGTGTGTGTGTGTGTGTGTGTGTGTGTGTGTGCGTGCTCTTGTGTATGTGTGTGTGTGTGTGTGATCCTGATTTTCTGTATGCCTGGTATTCATGCCAATTTCTCCACTTCTCTCCTCTCTCTCTCTCTCTCTCTCTCTCTCTGTGACATTTCTCTTTTTTTTTTCCTTTAACCTTTACCGGATGATGTTTTTGACTACACTGACCTGATGGTGCGGGTCACCTAAGACCCACACATTTTGTAGAGGTTTTTCCTATTGGTTATCCCAGTTCAGATCACGCGTGGGTCTTGTAAGACCCACACCTGATAAAGGGCGGTTCAGCAACTTATTTCCTCAGCCGATGGCGTGGGTTATGTGCGACCCATTAAAATATATACTAATATAGGTCCTGGGGGGACTGCGACTGATTATGCTGATGAGTAATTGCGCTCATACAGTGAAATTTCAGTGACCAACGGCTATTAAGAGCGCTGAGGAACTCCTAAGATTTCGCGAGCATAGCTCTATCCGTTCATAAGATGTGATGTTTTGATTGAGGCACTGGGTCATGGAAGACCCTGGAAGCACGGTAAAAGTTATCGCTCTTGCGCTACCTCTCCTCCACCCTGCATCTCCACGATCCCTCCCCCACCTCCCATCTCCTCCTGTTTGTTCTTGTCATCTGTCGCATTACAAGCAGGCAGTTCTTTTCATTAACCGACATTTACATATTGTCAGAAGATGAGCTGGTCGCCCGTGTGACAAATCCGTTTTTTTTTTTCTTTCTTTTCTTTTCTTCTGATACGGAACCGAAATTAGAGTATTTAAAACAAACAAACAAAATAAACAAGTAGGGTAACTCTTGCTCCCGTAAGAGATAAGATAATGTTGCTTATAGCCCAGCCGACCGCAAAGGGCCACATCAGGGCTGTCACCACGTTAATTGCTCCCGTAAGAAAGCCTAACAGAGTAACTTTTATTCAAGACTGGCACAGCCTTTTAAAATTTGAAGAACGTCGGACAAATACGAAGACGAACAATCTAATAGTGGGGGAAAACAAGCGCAGGCCAACAACCCCACCGTCATTACAGTAATGACTTGGCAAAGATTTGAACTTAAGGCAGGTGGGGGGAGGGGGGGGGGGGGGGGGGGGGGGGGAGGGCTTAAAGGCGAAGAAAATGGGAACATAAAACCAAGAAAAAAATATTATAAACATAAAACTCCTCACTAGCTGCACGAGGGAACCATCGCAATCTCTCCCTAAGGCAATCTATCCGCACTGCCCGCCTCCAGCCCGCCGGACCGGATCCACCAGGGAGACACGGCCGACCGCGTCTGCGCTCCCGGCGTCAGAGACACACCACAGTCCATACCAAAGACAGGGGACAATCCCTGAGCCTACGCCCGAGGATCCACCCAAGGATGCAAGGGAGATCAAAAGACCAACACAAAGACGGACAGAAACAAACACAAATAACCTCGATTTAATTGAAATGAAGTTGAAAATGAAATGAGGGAGGGAACAGTAAACAATAAACAAGTAGGGTAACTCTTGCTCCCATACAACAAACAAAACAAAAAAGCAAGACAAACAAATAAACAAAAATCAAACCTTGACAAATTGAACAACAGTTCAAATAAACAATCATTCAGATAGACAAATAAATGAAAAGGTCGGTAAAATACCATGCGTGTACATCTACCATGATTGTTATATACACGACTCTATGAATGAACATGTGCAAGACTTTTTACTGAAAAATCTAGGCCTGACCCACAAATGACAGGGTGACAACTCCCCTTTCTCCTTTTTTTGTATCTCCCTTGTTTTATGGGAAAATGCTGTTATATTTTTTTCTTTATCAGGAAAATGTTACATGACTCCCATGCTTGTGAAATTTCTCAAACAAACAAACAAACAGCCAGACAAACCAGAAATGGGAGGAAAGAAAAAGAGAAATGAAAGCAAAAGGAAGCAGTATTTCACGTGTGTGTGTGTGTGTGTGTGTGTGTGGTGTGTGATAAACAAGACAGGCCTAATGAATTATAAGACTGATTTCTTCGCAATTTGAGATTTGGGGGGAAAAAACACTTAGAATCCCATTGTAGATTGAAACACACACACACACACACACACACACACACACACACACACACACACACGAGGAAGAGAGAAAACGCCGAAGGAAAGAATGATCATGTGTTGGCTATGTAAACAGTGTAGCCTGAATTTGGATCAAATGTGACAGATGGTTGCAGTTTTAAAAGTTATCGAAACAGGTCATCGTTTCATTTTTTTTTTCTTTTTGGGAGAAAAGAAATAGTTACAAAATAAAATAGCGTGAATTTAGGTCTATGATAGTATGACTATATATTCAGCTCTCTCTCTCTCTCTCTCTCTCTCTTCTCTCTCTCTCTCTCTCTCTCTCTCTCTGTCACGCGCTCGTGTGTGTGTGTGTGTGTGTGTGTGTGTGTGTGTGTGTGTGTGTGTGTGTGTGTGTGTGTGTGTGTGTGTGTGTGTGCGCGCGCGTGCGCGCGAGTGCGCGTGTTTTTTTCTCTTACTGTGAAACATCTGTTCAAACGTATTTCAGATGACCGATGTAAATGAGGCAGAATGTAAGATGGCAGCATGCATCTTGCAATGACCACCAGTCTGACACTGTTTTACAGGGTGCAGTGGAGGATGGACAAAGCATTTTGCTAAAACTCCCTGTCCACGACCATTCTACAAGGTATACAGTGGATAGTGAGCGTGTATCTCGCCAGGACTCCCCATCCGAGACCGTTCTGCAAGGTTCTGTCGAAGGTGGACATGTATTTTGCACATGGTTCCCTAAAACCACATTAAGTGATTGCGTGAAACGTAATTGTGTAAAACGTAATTGGGTAAAACGTGACTGGGTGAAACGTGATTGGGTGATTGGGTGAAACGTGATAAGGTGAAACGCGATTGAGTGAAATATGATTGGGTGAAACGTAGCGCACTGTCTTCTACAGAATCCCATCTCCGTCTAGCACCAAAGCTAGTTCCGTTGATCTTTTCTTTTCTTTATTTTTCAATAGTCAAAACAAACAACAACAAAAAAGAAGAAAAAATTCAGGATTGGGGTGTAGATTAGCCCAGCATTCCGACTGCGCGCCAAGGTCAATATTTGCCAGCCAATGATTGTAACGTTTGTTTTGCTGTGGTTTGATGAATGTTTGATGTATGGATTCATACAACAGAAACGTTTAGCACTTGTTGAATGCTATGATAACTGATCTTCTTGACGGTTGTCAACAAGATGACTGTAATCCAAAACGAGGCTGTAAAAGTAAAAGCATATGAGTAATTGTCCCTTGAACCAAAACTTGTTTACAACACTACATCACCCTCTTCTCAAATTAAGAGTTGATTTTAAAATTTAACTCTTAAACATACTAATAGAACAAATAGAAGTGAACGGTAAATTTCACTGATGTTAATAACAGGAATTAGCTAATAAACAAAATGTTAATGAACCTTTTGTTTGTTTCTAATCAGTAATCTTATTGAAAAAAAAACATTTCTCAAGAATGCGAGCATTTGCATAGCACTTCAATGGAAACCTTTTGCTTAAATTTAAAACTTCACATTAAATGTAATGCATATTCCAAAGTGAATATAACGGTCACTTTTCCAATGTAATGCATTTCCAAAGTGAATATAACAGTCACTTTTCTCTTCTCTCTCTCTTTTTTTTTTTTTTTTTTTAAAGACTTAAAAAACCATTTGAACTTGGAACAGAATAAATACGCATCAATAACTAGTCTGCATAATGACAATTAAACAATAGTAGGCACAGTGGTGCAATAAAATGGCAGAATTCTTTTCAAATGTGATGTTTTCATTACACAACAATGTGTCCATCTTTCTTCAAGTTCAATACTTGTCTGTTAAAGTTTATGAAAGAACATAGTCATTGAATTTCTTTGGCAAATGAACTGCACGGCTAGATCTTCTTGGTTCGGGAACATTTGGAACAGTCACAGGATGCGAGTTGTTTGAGTACTTGTCTGAAGTAGTTTTTGTCTGTGTTTGTATTTTGTTGTGCATGTTTTGTATTTGCATGGGTGTGTGTATCAGCTTCTATATCACTGAAGTCAGACATCAGTTCAGTAGGAGGTGAAGTTCTGGGAGAAGGTTTGAAGAAACTGCTGTTTCTTGTAATATTTTGATTGTCTCTTCTGGCAGTCACCATGTGCCCTTCTTCTGAATGACTGTGAATGGAACAGGACTGTAGGGAGTGGAGGATTTGCACATGGAATGTTCTTTCAGCAGCACTTTGTCACCAATCTGAATTTTGCTTGGCTTGACATAGGGTTTCTTATCAGCATATTGTTTCATCTTCTTCTTGGACTGGGCATCTTTGAGTCTCATCTTCTCATCACCAGGCTGTTGGACTGAGACTTCTGGTAGTCTTGTCTTGAGGTTGCGACCAAAAATGCAGTAGCAGGTGGAGTTCCAGTGAAGAATGAGGAGTGGATCTGTAGTCCAGGAGAAATTTATACATCTCTTGTTTCCAGTTCTTGTGTTGTGCGGTGGCACCTTTGACAGATTTCTTGATGGTTCTCATGAATCTTTCAGTTTACAGCATTTGCACGAGGCCATAATGGTGTGATTTTTCTGTGCTTGAATCCTGAATGAGCAGCGTACATTGCAAATTCATGGCTATTAAATGGGGTCCATTGTCTGTTTTGAGGGAGTGTGGAAATCCAAATTCAGCAAAAATCTTCTCCAGCCTGGGAATGACAGAGCGTGCAGATGTTGATTCAAGAATGTCAACAATGACATATCTGGAGTATTCATCTGTCACATACAAGTAAGTACTGTCCCGTGGAGAGCTGAGCGAAGTCTGCGCTGACTTCTTGCCATGGACCAGATGGTAATGGTGACATTTTCAGGGTTCTCTTTCAGTAGTTGGAGTTGAAATCTGGCAAGTCATACAGTCTTTGACCGCTTCTTCAACCAGTTTCTGCATGCCACGAAACCATGTTTTTCTCACGAAGAAGTGCGATAGTTTTCACTATTCCTTGATGTCCACTGTGAGCTGTTTTCACTGCTTTCAGATGGAGTTGGTCTGGTAGAACAATGCAATGTCCTTTGAGGATTACGCTGGAATTGTGTGCAAGTGTCAGTTCCGAGCGACACTGATAGAGTGTCTGGAATGTCTTTGTGTTGACTCGCTTGTCGTTGGTGAACCAGTGATTTGTCAGCAAGGAATTGATGACAGCAGTAAGAGTCGGATCCTTTGCAGTTTCAGTGGCTACTTCTTCAATAGTCATCGCTTTTGGAGTTGATGTTTCAACAACATACTGGACATATTCTTCTGTGATTTTCTCTTCTCTACTACTCTGTTGTTGTTTCACAGGATGTCGACTGAGGTAATCTGCTGGATTGTCTGAACCAGGTCGATATTGTACTGTTGCTTGGTAGGGTTGCATTCTCATGATTCAACGTTCTATGCGAGCAGACAGTTGAGTTCCTGATTTGTTGAACATGGAGACCAAGGGCTTATGGTCAGTAAACACGGTGAATGGAGCGCCGAAGATGTAGATATGGAAGTATTCACATGCCCATATTATGGCGAGAGCTTCTCTTTCAGTTTGTGAGTACTTCTGTTCAACTGGTGTGAGGCTCTGCTTGCAAACTGAATAATTTTGTCATTCTGGGTCAGTAACAGCAGAAACTCAACTGGGCTTGCATCTGTGAAAATCTCTGATGATTTCTTCGGATTGAAGTAATTCAGAGTTATTGCTTTGCTCAGTGCTGTCTTGAGCTGTGTGAGAGCAATGTCATGTTTGTCTGTCCATGACCAGGGTGTTGTCTTCTTTGTCAGATTCCGTAGATCATGTGTCAGAGTTGCATAGTTCGGAATGAAATGTGCTCCACAGAAGTTCATCATTCCAAGCAGGCTTCTAACCTCTGATGCGTTTGATGGAGTAGGCAGTTCAAGAATAGTTTTGAGCTTGTCCTGACTTGGTTGGATTCCATCTTCACTGAAGACATGTCCTAAGAACTCAAGGGAGTTCTTATTGTAGCACATTTTTCAGTTTTCAGAGTGAGTCCTCTCTGGCGTAGCCTTTCAAACAGTGCTTGTAGGTTTTTATCATGCTCTTCTTGTGTTGCACCAAAGCAAAGGATATCGTCACTGATGTTAACCACACCATCCAGATTTGACAGAGTCTGTCGGATTGTTTCCTGAAAAATTTCACTAGCAGAGTTGACACCGAAGAACAAACGTTTGTATCTGTAAAGACCTTTGTGTGTTGCAAAAGTTGTGATGTACCGTGATTCTTCTGCAAGTTCCAGCTGATTGTACCCTTGATTGAGATCAAGTTTGCTAAAGACCTTTGCACCAGACAGCATGGTCTTCAGTTCATCAAGAGTTGGCGTTGCATGTCTTTCTCTCCTTATGGCTTTGTTTGCGGCACGCATATCAACGCATGTTCGGACTTTTCCAGGACATTTAGGTTTGGGTACGACAACCACAGGTGACACCCAAGGTGTTGGACCAGAGGCTCTTTCAATCACTCCACGTTCTTCATCTTGTTTCAGCTGTTCTTCAATGTCTTTTCGTACATGAAATGGTACGCGCCTGTAACGCTGAGCTATGGGCTGAATTTCTTTGTCATATGTAGTTTCACTTGTCCATCTTTTAAACATCCAAGTCCTGTGAAGAGATCAGGATACTGCTCTTCTGGTTTCTTTCCTAATGTACTGATGTTATGGACAGTGGTTAACAGTCCCAGGGCTTGAGAAGTCTTCCAGCTCAAAATTGGTCGTTCTTTACCAGGAACAACGCAGACAGTGGCAGTGGTCACTGTACCTTTGGATTCAATGACAGCTTGAATTGTCCAAGGACTGGAATAGGTTGCTGACAACCATATGCAGAGATTTTAATTCGAGACGGCTGCAGCGTTGGCTGAGGTGAAAAAAAATCAAAGTCATGTTTTGACAGTAGGTTTACTGTGGCGCCAGAGTCAGCAAGAACACTCAGGCTATGCCCTTCAATGAAAACATTGAAATGAGGAAGTTTGTCTGAATGTGCAGCCATGTAAACGAATTCATTTTCATCAGTGTCTTCTGAATCGTTTGATTCGACAGTGTTGATGTCATCTTCACACTGATCAATGCGACGGACTCGTCTTTTGTTCCTTCGCTGGTGAGCAGGATGGGAAAGGAGAACGCTGGTCTGATGGATTTGATTTCTCGATGAATGGGTCTGATGATTTGAACCAAACGGCATACTGAAGAGAAATGATTGAATTTATTGCAAGTTCTACACTGCTTTTTGAAGGCTGGACAGTTGGGTTGTCCTCCTTCATGAGGCCAAGAATTGCCGCAGTTCCTGCAAGTCTGTGTTGGCATCGATTGCGTGACTGCAAGGATTTGTCTGAATGCTGGGCATGTTTCTTTGGTTTTAGTCAAGTGCAGACGATGGACTGGACTCTCTTCCATTTGTTTAGCATGTGCAGCTGAACGTTGTACTGTTCGTGCATAGGTTAACAAATCAGACAAGGTCATTGCAGGTGAGCTTAGACCTTTTTCCCTTACTTTTGTAGACTTGCATCCAGCAATCAATTGAGATTTGATTTCCGAGTCATTGCTAACAAAACCACAAGTTGGGGCAAGCTGTTTTAGTTCATTGTAAAAATCTTCAATATTGTCTGTTTTCTGAAAAGTGTTCTGAAAATATATTTCTGAAACTCTGTATTTCCTTCTGGATTGAAGTGAGTGTTGATAGCACTGCGGAGTTTGCCGAAATGAGTTTCACCTTCGCCCGGTGTAATGTCGGTTTCAGCGAACGTATCGACAATATCGTTCAGTTCAACGCCACCGTATGACAACAGTAGAACTTTCTTCTGTCTATCATTGGTGATACCGTAACCCACGAAGACGTTATTTTCTAATCGTGATATCCATTTGCGCCAACGAACCGCTCGACCTTCTTCTCGGCAGTCGAAAGGTGGATATGTCGGGAGACCAAGAGCAGCCATTGCGATAGTTCGTTTCGATCGCGATCGTCGAGTCGAATGAATGAAAAAAATAAAAATACTTGCGTAGGACGATCAAAATCACTCGTCGCCAATGTAACGTTGTGTTTGCTGTGGTTTGATGAATGTTTGATGTATGGATTCATACAACAGAAGCGTTTAGCACTTGTTGAATGCTATGATAACTGATCTTCTTGACGGTTGTCAACAAGACTGTTTATTCCCAAAACGAGGCTGTAAAAGTAAAAGCATATGAGTAATGTCCCTTGAACCAAAACTTGTTTACAACACAACAATGATCTCGTGCGAAAACAAAAGCTGAGGCACAGACCAAGGAGGTTACACAGACCCGTCAGTAGGCCTAAAGACAAATCGTGATGATTTGGACAGAGTAGTGTCCTTTAGATTTGGGTGGTCAAACAGCATGCGGCTACGAAAATATAGATCGGCGGACATCATTGTGCAGCAATAAACAGCACGAATTCGATATGGAAAAAAGACTGTAGACAAAAACTTTTTACAGATTTCCGAAAGACCAAGCAAGGTATAGTTATGTTCAACATGGGAATTGGTAGATTTATACACGCATAGACCATGTTTGTTTCTTAGAAAATGAAAATTTCGTTAAAGACCTTTTCTGATTTAGATCTGAATATATGAAATAAGCTTTTGTGTAGCCTACACACAGTAACACAAATGCAAAAATGGTTAAGTGTGCACACACACAATTACATGTGTGCATGCATGTATGCACAGGATATGGTGAGAGGGTGGGTGAATGGGTGAACGAATTGGAAGGAGAAAAAAGAACCTATAGATAGATCTGTTCACAAATAGACTAGGTCTAACGACACTGACATAAACATACGCGTTCGTCTGAGCACATATCAATATATAATGCATGTATGTGCGTGCGCGCGCGCGCGCGCGTGTATGTGTGTGTGTCTGCCCATATTGATGTGTGTATGCTGTTGTGTGTGTGCTGTGTGTGTGGTGTGGTGTGTTGTGTGTGTGTGTGTGTGTGTGTGTGTGTGTGTGTGGTGCCTTGTTGTGTGTTGTGTGTGTGTGTGTGTGTGTGTGTGTGTGTGTGTGTGTGTGTGTGTGTGTGTGTGTGTGTGTGTGCGTGCTGTGTGTGTATTGTGCCTGTGTGTGTGGTGTGTGTGTGTGTGTGTGTGTGTGTGGTGTCTGCCCGGTGTGTATGTGTGTGTGTGTGTGTGTGTGTGTGTGTGTGTGTGTGGTGTCTGCCTGTGCTGTGTGGTGTGTGGTGTGTGTGTGTGTGTGTGTGTGGCCGTGTGTGTGTGTGGTGTGTGTGTGGTGTGTGTGTGTGTCCGTGTGTGTTGTTGTGTGTGTGTGTGTGTGTGTGTGTGTGTGTGTGGTGTGTGTGTGTGTGTGTTGTGTGTGGTCTGTGTGTGTGTGTGTGTGTGTGTGTGTGTGTGTGTGTGTCTGCCTCTGTGTGTGTGTGTGCCTGCTTGTGTGTGTGTGTGTGTGTGTGTGTGTGTGTGTGTGTGTGTGTCAATGTGCGTGCATAATTGTGTGGTTGTTGTTATGCAATCATACACATCACATGCGCGCGCACACACACACACACACACACACACACACACACACACACACACACACATATATATATATATATATATATATATATATATATATATATATATATATATAATATATATATATAATATATTATACACGTCTGTGAGTTTGTGCAAGTAGGCCTTCTGCAACATGCACAATGGGAGCGAATTGTCAGCAGGGCGGGTTGTCAGGGGTAACTGTCCAGAAGTGAATTGTCTACGATGGGCGAATTGCCTTGGGAGAACTGTCGTGGGGTGAACTGTCCTGCTCCAAAACCGTGCTTGCAATTGTGCATACATGTCTGCGCATGCACATATGTGTATGTGTGGGTGTACCTTCGTGTATTTGTGTACTTGCATGCATATGTGTGTGCACGTGTGTAACCGTGTGCATGCATGTGTATGTGCACGTGTGTGCGCATATGCATATATGTGTGTGTGTGTTGTGTGGTGTGTGTGTGTGTGTGTGTGTGTGTGTGTGCGCATTAGTGTACCTGTTGTGTGTGTGTGTGTGTGTGTGTGCACGCACTTATGTGTGTATGCATTTGTGTATGCATCCAAAAGCATGTGTGTATGATATGCATGCATATGCGTATATGCGTGCGCACACATGTGTGTGTGAACGTTTTTTGTTAGTGTGCGTGCGCATGATCTTCAGTGTATGTGCGCACATGTGTGAATGCATATATGTATGCGTTTAAATGAGTGCAGTTTGTATGTGTGTTCATTTGTGTACATTCGTGTGTGCGTGCATGTGTGCGTGCGTGCGTGTGTGCGTGCGTGCGTAATTTATGTACATGCATGCATGTGTATGAGTTGTATGTGAATGTGTCTGTGTGTTTTAAACCTGAAATTTGCAACTTTGAATCCAACAGCAAACATTAAACCTGAATACACTGACCACCCACAGCAAAGGGAAGTAATCGAAATTTTGGCTTGTAACCAGATAGTAAGGGAAAGAAGGCAGTGAACTATCTGTGAATACTTGATCTGTGGCTGAGGTCTTATCATCCGTAGCCTAGATTGCGTTCAGCTCCCACGAGAGGAGAGCATTGAACTCCACCTCAACCTAAGGAGAAGATAACTGTGGACTCCAGCCCTTTCTCTGAACTTTGCAACTCCCTCCCCCCCCCCCTCTCTTTTCCCCCTATCTACCCATCATTATAGTATTTAATTAATTCAGAGACTATATCTATCTATCTATCTATCTATCTATCTATCTATCTATATATATGTGGTGTGTGTGTGTGTGTGTGTGTGTGTGTGTGTGTGTGTGTGTGTGTGTGTGTGTGTGCGTGCGTGCGTTTCATTGGTTTGTCAATATGAATGATATGAAGTGATATGATAGTGACCTGAAGCGTGCATGATTGAACTTCGGACTTTTTTTCTCTATCAATCAATCAATTAATCAACAAATCGATGAATCAGTCGATCGATCAATCAGTCAATCTACCGATTAGTTCCTCTGTCTGTCTGTCTGTCTGTCTGTCTGTCCTCTCTCTCTCTCTCTCTCTTCTCTCTCTCTCTCTCTCTCTCTCTCTCTCTCTCTCTCTCTCTCTCTCTCTCTCTCTCCCTCTCTCTCTCCACACCCTTCACCGAACCTCCCACCAGAGTATGAGACCCTCTAACCCCCCCCCCCCCAACACACACACACACTCGCACGCACGCCGCGCGCGCGCGCCACACACACACACACACACACACACACACACACACACACACACACACACACACACACACACACACACACAGGGGTGGAAATGCCTTTCTTCTTCTATTGCGACTGAGGTCCACACCTGGCGCATGAACCGGGGAAAAAAAACAACAATAAAAAAAACAAAAAACTCTGTAGTCTACCATGAACCCGGTGTAGGAGGCAAAAAAGACTTCCAGGCAAAAAACACTGGGAGTGTATTTTTCCTAGGAAAGAAACACTGCAATCTCGTAGTGATGTGTGAGCACTCTCTCAGCCCTTCGGGCTTACGTTTCTTCAGCCTTCGGCATCAACCCCATAGCTTCGCTACGGCCTTTATTTTGATGAGATCATCGATCAGACGGGAGTAGACTGGGACACAGCTTCGTATAAAAATATAAGTCAAAAGTTGGTCATGAAAGAATTAATTGAAAGAAAACTAGAGCAGTCTTTTTTTTCCTGGGGTAGTGTTAATTTCCTGGGCGTAGTCATTTTTTCCTGGTGAAGCAGTGTAATCTTCCTAGGAAAATAACACTCCTGTAGTGTTTTTTTCCCGCAGTGTTATTTTCCGCCGACACCGGCCCTCGTCGTCAGCTCCACGTGTCCTGCAATGCCCTGGCCCAGTACAGTGGAAAAACGCAGGCACGTGGGACACGCTTTCTTATCTTTTGACCCACACGAGTGACAGTACCTAGTGAAGCACGAGTGAAAAACTTTCTTTTTCATATATATATATATAATATATATATTACTAAATTTTTTTTTAACTTGTTTATGTTTCAATGAATATAGGCTATGTCGAGCTTCATGATTCGACGTATATTGTCTTCTTCTTTTTATTTATTTATTTATTTAATTTTTTTTTACGATAGTGACTTGGCTCTGTGTTTATCTATTGCCACAACTGACCAGAGTGGAAACTACATGGATCATCCCTCTCATCCCCTCCCCCACCCCCCTCAGCCGCACCACCACTACCACCATTTCCTCCTCAAGACACACACACACACACACACACAACACACACACACACACACACACACACACACACACACACACACACATTTACTCACTGCACGCACACATATATACACGCGAATACAATGCACACACACACACACACACACATACACACACACACACACACAGAGTGGTAAGGTAATGTTGCTTATTGCCCAGCCGATCGCAGAGAGAGAGAGAGAGAGAGAGAGAGAGAGAGAGAGAGAGAGAGAGAGAGAGAGAGAGAGAGAGAGGAGAGAGAAAGAAAGGAGAAAGGGGGGGGGGGGGGGGAGAGACAGAGACATAGAGAGGAACAGAAACAATATCCTGTAATCAGACTGCGTTCTCGCGTAGTATCAATGTCTGAAATCATCGTGTACTGGAATTCAACATTGACATGCGCGGCTCTTTAAAACCAGAGCGCGAGAACCAACACCTGTTCACAGGGGTCGAAGTTCTACTTCTCTACAAAAACGATCGCCAGAATAGTGAGCACAGTACCGGCATTCAGCGAAAGTTCATGAACTTTCTCCATGCATTCTCATATGAGGAATTCCGTGGCCGTTGCTGGAATCCCTTGACACACTTGAGTCTTCTTTTTAAACTGACCCACGGACAACTCTGTCACTGGAGCAGACAGGAGTTGACTGCACACAGCACACTGTGGCGTCCTGCTGATGTGGAAATGGGTTTTTGTCACTTCTTTCATAGCGATGGATGAAGCCAGTGGTTTCTGTGATTCATGGAACCGTGAGATGATCTTTCGTCTTGCCTCTTCCCGCCCCCTCTCCGTACTATTTCCTTGGCGACAGTCCTTCGGTAGCCATAGGGAAGAGGAAGTAATCCATTGACGGGAAAAAGGTCGACGAATAATCCCCGAACTTCTTTCCGCCAGTGGATTATATTTTCGTGGTTTACTTCTTCAGTCTTCGATATCACCTGTCACGTTTGAGATCTATCAACATGGTGTACACACATCTTCTTCTTCTTCTTCTTTCTTTGAGTGTCCACCTTCATCGAGTTGAAGATTCTGACACTTTTGTGTGTATGACCGTTTTTTTTTTTATCCCGCCATTAAGGCAGCCATACTCCAGCTTCGGGGAAGGTGCATGCTATGTGTAACGTGTCATCCATACCAACGGCCAACTGGCCTTCTCTTCCGAAAGTTGGTGATAGGATTTGACGTGTGTGCAAGATGTTGTGCGTGCGTTCACACACGGAACCTCGGTTTATAGTCTCATTCGAAGGACTGTATGGGAATGGAGTCAGAACCAGTGTTAACGCCGAGGGAAAAATCCCCCTGTACCGAAATTCGAACTCGTAACCTTAAGATCACGAGTCCGGCGCTCTACCAACTGAGCTATTATGGCCCCCTTTAGGCCCTCCTTAAGGGGAAAATGCAATTTAATCAGTTTTAAGGCCCCCTCAAAGCCAATCTCTCTACTGTAGCGGTGCCGGATCGTGACCCCTTCCCCCTCCTTCCCCAAACCTCTTCCCTTACCTGTGGTTACACACGCGAAATACGAACATATGATCCAGGCCTCTCACGAACTTCAATTTGATCACGGAGAACAGAGTGCGTGCAGACCATTATACGCTACACCACATCTGTTGAGGCGTTATTCACTCATGGTAGAAAAGCAGTATAGCGTGTGGAGCTTTGCTGACAAGTGTAGGGTCAAAAAGACGGTTTTGCGCTTTTTCAGTATGAAGGTATAGAAACTGAAAGCAAATGGGATACTAGTCCCTGTGGATTATTATTATTATTAATGAGTGTTGGGAACATGTTAACTGCGGCAAGTCTGTTGTATGTATCATTAGGAAGGTTTCCTTTCTGATCAGAAACATTCACACAACGTTTTTCCCGCGTAATATTTTTAACACTCAAAAAGATCAAAACAAGCAAACAGACAGACAAACAAACAAACAGACAGATAAACAAACAAACAAACAAACAAACAGACTAGTTACTGAACACTTTCTGGATACAGCCGTAGGCTGTACGATTCACCAAGTTATGTAAACTCCCTTGCCATTGGCGCTCATTTTCTGGGCCTTTTATCTGCAGGTCAAGCTGTCTCGGTCAAGATCATCTTGCTGTTGTATTGACGGCGTCGTGGTGTTCGGTGGAGAGAGACATTTCAAGGTGAACAAACCAACAAATCAAAAAGAAAAGAGAGCTGTGGTACAAAATATCTCTCAAAACGCAATAGCCGCCGTTGTAACTGGTGTTTTTTTTTTCCTCCGCGGACCAGGTGTCTTCGTTTCACAGTACGCTGGGCAGGTCGGATGCACGTGACGGGATTGTTCACACTGGGGCAAACAGCACGAACACACGTGACGGATTGTTCACACTGGGCAAACAGCACGAACACACGTGACGGGATTGTTCACACTGGGGCAAACAGCGCGAACACACGTGACGGGATTGTTTACACTGGGGCAAACAGCACGAACACACGTGACGGGATTGTTCACACTGGGGAAAACAGCACGAACATAGTGACCACTGAAGGCCATAGTGACCACTGAAGGCCATAGTGACCACTGAAGGCCTTTGGTCAGATCAGTACAATGCCAGAACATTCCAGTGAGCCGACTGCTGGGTTTTGTGATACGCCACTGTGGGTACGTTAGTCCGTCTGTCTGTCTCTCTGTATCTCAGTCTCTATCACTGTCTGTCTGTCGGTCAATCGGTCTGTCGGTATGTCTGTCTGTCTGTCTGTCTGTCTGTCTGTCTGTCTGTCTCTCTCTCTCTCTCTCTCTCTCTCTCTCTCTCTCTCTCTCTCTCTCTCTCTCTCTCTCTCTCTCTCTCTCTTCTGTCGTTGTCTCTGTCAGCCCGATCCGTCTGTCTGTCTGTCTGTCAGTTTGCCTCTTTCCTTCTGTGTCTGTCTGACTCTCTGTCTGTCTCTTTTTTCTGCTTTCAGTGTGTGTGCGTACGGGCGTGCTTGTGTGCGCGCGCACGCGCGCGCGTGCGCACGCATTAGTATATTTGTGTCTGTGTGTGCACTTGTGTGCACGTGAGTTTTTGCGGGCTTCTCTGCGCGCATGTTATGTTTGAATCTCTCTATGTCTTTGCCTGTCTCTGTCCTGTCTCTGTCTTGTCTCTGTCTCTGACTCTCTGTCTGTCTGTCTGTCTGTCTGTCTGTCTCTCTCTCTCTCTCTCTCTCTCTCTCTCTCTCTCCCTCTCTCTCTCTCTCTCTCTCTTTCTCTCAAATGTGATTCAGATGTGAGTGTGTACATGCATACCGTGCACGTTGAAATATACACGGCATATATTATGGTATAGGCGATTCTAGTAAGAAGAGGACCAGAATCCTGAAGGCAATGGCAGAGGCAGCTGAAAAGTGGATCTTTGTAGGAGAGGAACTAAAGTGAACTTTCCATGACTTCATTTCCCAACTTTATTTTCAAAGTAAGGTGTCTGAAGGCGGAAACTGAAAAGAAAAGAAAAGAATTGTTAGTGATCCCGCAAGACAGTGTGGTCGAACTGATCACAAGACAAAACACGACGCGTTTCAACCTTTTAGGTCTTCCCTTGATAGCGGTATGGGGGAAACTATGCCTACGTCGGGAAAAAAGCACGCTCTTGAGTCGCCCACTCATCCGAATGTGACGCGCTAGAGTCCTAGCAGCACTAGAAAAAAGTAAGTTTGAGAGCAAACAGGCATCTGGGAGTCATGATCAAGGTGCGGCCCGACCACCTTAGAGTGTCAGGAGTTTAGGGCCGGAACACTTGTCTGAGGGGGTTTTCTTCTCTGAAGACCTGCTGTCAAGCTTTCCGTAGAGTTTTCCTCCCTGTTGACACGTGACGAGACTGTTCACTTCCGGGACTAGTCCGGAGGACTTCCGGGGAAGACAGATCTTTCTCAAACTTGCCACTGGTACCCCAAAACGAAAGATGCTCCAAGGATTCACCGAAAGGGGAAGAGAAGGATGAATCTATTGATTCTAACCCAACCTCGATCGGCCCAGAAATCCACCACGGACTTTTGAGTCATGAACACGTGGAACTGACCGGGTATTGTTCTCCACTCAGGCTCATCAACATAAGTGATTATGATCGAGCTCACGATGCCAAACGAAAGCAGAATGGGGACAAACACTCACCCGCCAGGCTGAGAAGTATGACGGTTCTAGCCAGAAGCTTGTGGGAACCTGGCTTCCCAGCCATAGCAGAGGACCAGAATACTGCAGGCTGACAAATGTCCCCTCCGGATCGGTCAAGGAGAAACAAAGTGAACTTCAGAAGGCGTGGAATTGTCCAAATTGGAAGAGATGGCCGATGGAGATGTGGGCAAGCCATCCGTCCAAAAAGGCATGCCTGGAGATGGCCGATAGAGATGTGGGCAAGCCATACCATCCAAAGAGGCATGCCTGGAGATGGCTGATAGAGATGTGGGCAAGCCATCCGTCCAAAAAGGCATGCCTGGAGATGGCCGATAGAGATGTGGGCAAGCCATCCGTCCAAAGAGGCATGCCTGGAGATGGCCGATAGAGATGTGGGCAAGCCATCCGTCCAAAGGGGCATGCCTGGAGATGGCCGATAGAGATGTGGGCAAGCCATCCGTCCAAAGGGGCATGCCTGGAGATGGCCGATGGAGATGTGGCAAGCCATCCGTCCAAAGAGGCATTCCTGGAAAAGCCCAGCCATCCGAATGTGGCGGGATCGAAGACTACTGGCAGAAAATTAAACACTGTCAGCAGAAAGGTATTGAGGAGTTATGGCCTGGATGAGGCCCGGCCCCACTGGAGTGTGACTGGTAGGAATCAAAAGACTGGGCTGAGGGTTGGAGTGTGATTGGTAGGAATCAAAAGACCGGTCTGAGGGTTGGAGTGTGACTGGTAGGAACCAAAAGACTGGTCTGAGGGTTGGAGTGTGACTGGTAGGAACCAAAAGACCAGTCTGAGGGTTGGAGTGTGACTGGTAGGAACCAAAAGACCGGTCTGAGGGTTGGAGTGTGACTGGTAGGAACCAAAAGACCGGTCTGTCTGAGGTTGGAGTGTGATTGGTAGGAACCAAAAGACCGGTCTGTCTGAGGGTTGGAGTGTGATTGGTAGGAATCAAAAGACCGGTCTGTCTGAGGGTTGGAGTGTGACTGGTAGGAACCAAAAGACCGGTCTGTCTGAGGGTTGGAGTGTGATTGGTAGGAACCAAAAGACCGGTCTGAGGGTTGGAGTGTGACTGGTAGGAACCAAAGACCGGTCTGAAGGC
>CM031626.1:11137953-11150453 GCA_018398815.1 Conus ventricosus
TCCGTCGTTACAACATTGTAGGTGCTGTTGCAACATTGTAGGTGATGTTACAACATTGTAGGTGCTGGTACAACATTGTAGGTGCTGGTACAACGTTGTGATCCGTCGTTACAACATTGTAGGTGCTGTTACAACATTGTAGGTGCTGTTACAACATTGTAGGTGCTGTTACAACGTTGTGATCCGTCGTTACAACATTGTAGGTGCTGTTACAACATTGTAGGTGCTGTTACAACATTGTAGGTGCTGGTACAACGTTGTGATCCGTCGTTACAACATTGTAGGTGCTGTTACAACATTGTAGGTGCTGTTACAACATTGTAGGTGCTGTTACAAACGTTGTGATCCGTCCTTACAACATTGTAGGTGCTGTTACAACGTTGTGATCCGTCGTTGCAACTTTGTAGGTGCTGTTACAACATTGTAGGTGCTGTTACAACATTGTAGGTGATGTTACAACGTTGTGATCCGTCGTTGCAACATTGTAGGTGCTGTTACAACATTGTAGGTGCTGTTAGAACATTGTAGGTGCTGTTACAACATTGTAGGTGCTGTTCAACATTGTGACCCGTCGTTGCAACATTGTTGGTGCTGTTACAACATTGTAGGTGCTGTTACAACATTGTAGGTGCTATTACAACATTGTAGGTGATGTTACAACATTGTAGGTGCTGTTGCAACGTTGTGATCCGTTTTAAAATCACACGAACGGTTCCAGCAGATCGGCCTGATGATACGGCCCCCACCTCACAACCAGATCAACAGTGTCCGAGTTTAATGTGTTAGGAGACACTAGCTCCATGATTAAATCAACAAAATGCAAAGCATATAAAAGTACTCCCAGTAAGTAGTACAAAAAAAAGAAACACACACACACACACACACACACACACACACACATATGTACATACATATATATATAATATATATATATATATATTATATATATATAATATATATATATATATATATATAATATATATATATATATATATATATATATATAATATATATAAATTATATATATAATATATAATATATATATATATATATATATATAATATATATTATATATATATATGTACAATAATCTAATAAATTCCAAGGATAAGTAACTGAGCACGATTCCAGCAACTTACAGAGCAGCTTGGTGTTGCAATGACTGCAAGAAATATTCAATTATAAACAAAGCTTGCTCTTATGTCTTAGATTCAAGAAATAAGGGGAGATAAGCATTCATATCTGGAGTGGTAGATAATTCTGCCTAACTGACAGTATGTGCTTGAGTGGTTGAATGGGGAATGATAAATGCTTCTCAAAATGAGCCTTCAGCAAGCTTATAATAGTCTCCAAGGGGGAGACAATCTCCAATGGGGACGAAACTCACTAACATATAACTCCTGGTCAGATACCGATATTTCGAAACCTGATTGTTTCTCCTCAGTGACCGTGGAAAGTGGTAACTTGACTCCTCTGCCTTTTCTTGAATGTTTGTAATTGAATTATATATATATATATATCAGTCGCTATAGCACTTTCTCTCCCTTTTGGTGGTAGAAATTTTGTATGCAAAAGGGGAAAAAAATGCTGCTCTCCCCGGCGGGGAAGTAAACCCGGGTCTTCGACGTGACAGGTGGGAATACTAACCACTGTACTATCAAGGACCTTACAGAAGTTGGTTACACTTAAGTTCATAAACCGTTATTGTTTAAACGGGACATCACAAAATTATCATTTATAGCCGTTAGTAACGGCTATTCTGGTAAAATGAAACATCGGACACCATCCGTGACCCATAATGAACATTTCTACAAATTTTCAGAAAGATCGGCCCAGTAGTTTTGTCTGGAGCGAGTGGAACACGTTTTGACCACGGACAGACAGACACACAGAAAGCACTTCTTCGTTCCCATTGTAAAGTACTCCCTCTTCTATAAGAACTGGGAGTACAACAAAACCAGAGCTATACTATGTTGAAGAAGACGTTCTTCTTCAAAACCAAAAACCGACAGTGCTCCATTTTACTGTCTGAGAAGATACCCTCTTCACAATCAAATCTACAGTGCCAGTGCTACAGTATGTTAAACAAAACACCCTCTCTTCACTAAAAGTCTACAGTGCCAATGCTGTAGTATGTTAAAGAAAACACCTTCTCTACACTAAAATCTACAGTGCCAGTGCTATGGTATGTTAAAGAAAACATCGTCTTTACACTAAAAATCTACAGTGCCAATGCTGTAGCATGTTAACGAAAACACCTTCTACACTAAAAATCTACAGTGCCAATGCTAGAATTTCGAATATGTTAAAAAAGAAAACACTCTCTCCTCAATCAAATCAACAATGTCAGGCTGCAGTCTGTTATAGCTCCACAATCAGACTAGCACTACCAGAGCTGTAGTCTGTTATAGCCCCACAATCAGACCACCACTACCAGAGCTGTAGTCTGTTATAGCTCCACAATCAGAACCAGAGCTGTAGTCTGTTATAGCTCCACAATCAGAACCAGAGCTGTAGTCTGTTATAGCTCCACAATCAGACCACCACTACCAGAGCTGTAGTCTGTTACAGCTTCACAATCAGACCACCACTACCAGAGCTGTAGTCTGTTACAGCTCCTCAATCAGACCACCACTACCAGAGCTGTAGTCTGTTACAGCTCCACAATCAGACCACCACTACCAGAGCTGTAGTCTGTTACAGCTCCACAATCAGACCAGCAGTACCAGAGCTGTAGTCTGTTATAGCTGCACAATCAGACTAGCACTACCAGAGCTGAAGTCTGTTACAGCTCCACAATCAGACCACCACTACTAGAGCTGTAGTCTGTTATAGCTCCACAATCAGACCAGCAATACCAGAGCTGTAGTCTGTTATAGCTCCACAATCAGACTAGCACTACCAGAGCTGTAGTCTGTTACAGCTCCACAATCAGACACCACTACCAGAGCTGTAGTCTGTTATAGCTCCACAATCAGACCAGCAATACCAGAGCTGTAGTCTGTTATAGCTCCACAATCAGACTAGCAACTACCAGATGTAGTCTGTTACAGATCCACAATCAGACCAGCAGCACCAGAGCTGTAGTCTGTTATAGCTGCACAATCAGACCAGCAGTACCAGAGCTGTAGTCTGTTATAGCTCCACAATCAGACCACCACTACCAGAGCTGTAGTCTGTTACAGCTCCACAATCAGATCTAGCACTACCAGAGCTGTAGTCTTTTACAGCTCCACAATCAGACCAGCAGCACCAGAGCTGTAGTCTGTTAAGCTCCACAATCAGACAGCAATATCAGAGCTGTAGTCTGCTATAGCTCCACAATCAAACCAGGGCTATAGCTGGCCTATTACAGCTCCACAATCAGACCAGCACGTACCAGAGCTGTAGTGTGCTATAGCTCCATAATCAGACCAGGGCTATAGCCTATCTATTACAGCTCCAGAATCAGACCAGCACCACCAAGCTGTAGTCTGTTACTGCTCCACAATCAGACCAGGGCTATAGCCTATTACAGCTCCACAATCAGACCAGGGCTATAGCCTATCTATTACTGCTCCACAATCAGACCTGGGCTATAGCCTATCTATTACAGCTCCACAATCAGACCAGCAGCACCAAGCTGTAGTCTGTTATAGCTCCACAATCAGATCAGCAGTACCAGAGCTGTAGTCTGTTATAGCTCCACAATCAGACTAGCACTACCAGAGCTGTAGTCTGTTATAGCTCCACAATCAGACCACCACTACCAGAGCTGTATTCTGTTACAGCTCCACAATCAGGACCAGCAATACCAGAGCTGTAGTCTGTTAAGCTCCACAATCAGACTAGCACTACCAGAGCTGTAGTCTGTTACAGCTCCACAATCAGACCACCACTACCAGAGCTGTAGTCTGTTATAGCTCCACAATCAGACCAGCAATACCAGAGCTGTAGTCTGTTATAGCTCCACAATCAGACTAGCACTACCAGGCTGTAGTCTGTTACAGCTCCACAATCAGACCACCACTACCAGAGCTGTAGTCTGTTATAGCTCCACAATCAGACCAGCAATACCAGAGCTGTAGTCTGTTATAGCTCCACAATCAGACTAGCACTACCAGAGCTGTAGTCTGTTACAGCTCCACAATCAGACCACCACTACCAGAGCTGTAGTCTGTTATAGCTCCACAATCAGAACAGCAATACCAGAGCTGTAGTCTGTTATAGCTCCACAATCAGACCACCACTACCAGAGCTGTAGTCTGTTATAGCTCCACAATCAGACCAGCAGCACCAGAGCTGTAGTCTGTTATAGCTCCACAATCAGATCAGCAGTACCAGAGCTGTAGTCTGTTATAGCTCCACAATCAGACTAGCACTACCAGAGCTGTAGTCTGTTAAAGCTCCACAATCAGACCAGCAGCACCAGAGCTGTAGTCTGTTATAGCTCCACAATCAGATCAGCAGTACCAGAGCTGTAGTCTGTTATAGCTCCACAATCAGACGAGCACTACCAGAGCTGTTAGTCTGTTACAGCTCCACAATCAGACCAGCAGCACCAGAGCTGTAGTCTGTTATAGCTCCACAATCAGATCAGCAATATCAGAGCTGTAGTCTGCTATAGCTCCACAATCAAACCAGGGCTATAGCTGGCCTATTACAGCTCCACAATCAGACCAACAGTACCAGAGCTGTAGTTGCTATAGGTCCATAATCAGACCAGGGCTATAGCCTACCTATTACAGCTCCGCAATCAGACCAGCACCACCAGAGCTGTAGTCTGTTACTGCTCCACAATCAGACAGGGCTATAGCCTATCAATTACAGCTCCACAATCAGACCAGGGCTATAGCCTATCTATTACGCTCCACAATCAGACCTGGGCTATAGCCTATCTATTACAGCTCCATAATCAAACCAGGGCTATAGCCTATACACTCCAAATAACCAGCTAAGCTATCTTAGCCACAATCAGACCAGGGCTATAGCCTATCATATTACGCTCCACAATCAGACCAGGGCTATAGCCTATCAATTACAGCTCCATAATCAGACCAGGGCTATAGCCTATCTATTACGCTCCACAATCAGACCAGGGCTATAGCCTATCTATTACAGCTCCATAATCAGACCAGGGCTATAGCCTATCAATTACAGCTCCACAATCAGACCAGGGCTATAGCCTATCTATTACAGCTCCACAATCAGACCAGGGCTATAGCCTATTACAGCTCCACAATCAGACCAGAGCTATAGCCTATCTATTACATAACAGCTCCACAATCAGGTCAGCAGTATCAGAGCTGTAGTCTGTTATAGCTCCACAATCAGACCAGCGGTACCAACCTCTTGTCTGCAGAAAAAAGCCCAGGTCCTCAGTCAGATAAGACAATGTCTGAGATACAGTCTGTTGAAGAAGACTCCATCCACATAATCAGATCGACAGTGCCAATGCTGTTGTCTGTCCTGTTGAAGAATATACCCTCTCTTCAATCAAACGGTGCCAGAATTATTGTACATTACAGAGGTACCCTTTCCACCATGCTTACCTGAATGATTAAGCAACTTACTGACCAGTTAATTAAATGATCCATCGGCTGACTGATGGATTAATTGAACAATTACCCAAATGGATGATGAATTGATTGATTGCTTGATTGATAACATGATTTATTGGATACCTGACTAACTGATTGATAGACTGACCAACGAAATGATAGATTGATTACTCAATAAACTGATTGATTGACTGCCTGGTTGATGAAATGATTTATTAACTGCATGATTTATTGATCAACCGAGTAAGTAGTCAAATGAATGATGACTGATTGGGTAATATAATGAAAGATTGCTAGACTAACAAGCCGACAAATTGATAGATTCACTGACTCACTGGCTCATCGCTTGATTGATCGCTTGACGCATTAACAAACTGACTCACTGTTTGATGGCTCATCGATGAATTTGTTGATCAACTACCTAATTGACTGATTAGCCGATAGATGGTGATTCATTGATCAACGAGATTATTGACTGATCGATTGACTGGTTAATGGATTGATGGGTGGATGGATGGATGGATGATGGATCGATGGATGGATTAATTGATTGATCGATTGATTGGTAGATTGAGCGATTGATTTGATGGATGGATGGACGGATGGATTGACGGATGGGTGGACGGATGGGTCGATAGATCGGTGGATGGATGGATTAATTGAGTGATCGACTGATTGGTTGGTTAATGGATGGATGGATGATGGTAGATGGATGGATTAATTGATTAATTGATTGATTGGTGATTGATGGATGATGGATGGATGGTGGATGGATGTGGATGGATGGATGGTGGATGGATGGATGGACGATTTACTGATTGGTCGGTTGATCGATAGGTGGATGGATGGATTGATAGAGTAACTGATGGATTGATTGTTTGATTGCCGGGTGAACTGCACGCTGGGCAGACGCTGTCCTATGGTGACCGTGCCTTCCTGCTGCCCTGTGTGACCTCGGCGGTCCTGTGTCTTCAGCTGGTGCTCCACTGCTGGGCAGAGACCTCCCTCATGCACTACTGCCATCTGCAGGCCGACAAGGTGGGCAGACACGTCGTCGTCGTCGTCATCGTATATCATTATCATCGTCGTCATCGTCGTCGTCGTCATCGTCGTCGTCGTCGTCGTCATCATCATCATCATCATCATCATCATCATCATCATCATCATCATCATCATCATCGTCGTCGTCGTCGTCGTCGTCGTAATCGTCATCGTCATCGTCGTTGTTGTCGTCGTAGTCGTCGTTGTCGTCGTCATCATCATTGTCATTGTCATCATCATCATCATTGTCGTCGTCGTCGTCGTCATCATCATCATCATCATCATCATCATCATCATCATCATCATCATCATCATCATCATCATCGTCGTCGTCGTCGTCGTCGTCGTAATCGTCATCGTCATCGTCGTCGTTGTCGTCGTCGTCATCATCATCATCATCATCATCATCATTGTCAACCTCGGTGATGTCGATGGAGGAAGGACTAGCGCACAGCCCAAACACACTCACAGCTTGCTTACAATCTCATTCATATATCATGCATTCGTCACATCAAACCACTAGTAAAGTCTATAACTTTACTACACATGATCATAGAACGAAACATCAATGCATATGGAATCAAATGAAATAAAACATTCTCTCTTTCCTGAACTTCACAAAATCATTTATCTAAAACATCACTAACTAACCCGGTATAAATAGATTTCTACTTTACCTGGCCAGGTGATCTTAACTATTCACGAATCACTGTCCTTTTCTTTTCCTTTTTTTTTTCTTTTCACTGTCACTTTCACAACACGACACAACTGCTGGCACTGGTGTTGGTCTGCTTGCACCGGTCAAGCTGGACTGCTGGCACCGTCAGGCTGGACTGCTGGCGTTGGTCAGGTTGGACTGCCGATGAAAGTGGCGCTGGCCAAGTATGAGGTCGAACCCCCGGTTCAGATGGAACAGTGACTATCAACATCGGTCTGTTCTCCTTTCTTTCTTCCTGCATTAACGCATTGCACTCTCTCTCTCTCTCCTAGTCTGCTCTATTAAATGGACATGGTTGCTTTTCTTTTCCTTTTCTTTTCTTTCTTTTTCTCTTCATTAGTTAGCAACTCTCTCTTTCCACATCTCTTCTTTAGTCCTCCCTTTTTCAGACTATATCTGGTGCTAATGCTCAAACTTCACTCCTCTCATCTCTCTGCCTTTCTCCTGCAGAGACTACACCCCAGAACCTCTCTCTCTCTCTGTCTCTCTGTTCGTTCTCCCCCTCGTTCTGGCCGTTCTCTCACTCTCACATCCTTCTTATTCCGTTCCGATCTGTCCAAAAAGGCGAGTACCATTGGTCAGTATTTTTACCCCTGATACCCGAAGTTATCTCCCCTCTAATTCCATTGGATATTCAAATCATGACAGTCACGCCTACACGCCTTACTCTCTGTGGTGGTCAATTGGTCATTTAATTGATTAGCTAGATTTCACCCCCACCACACACACCTACCTTCTCCCTCTCCCTTTCCTGCTTTAACCTGCGACGTCCGACTAACAATGGCGCTGGTTCCACAAATTGGCTAGATGAGCCTGAGCCAGGCGCTATGACTCGTCTCGCTAGACATCGAGGCGTCGGTCAAAGCTGCTTAGTCCATCTAGCCGGACAGACCGTCTCTGTGGAGCCTCTCCCCTATGCTTAATTGGCTGGATCCGAACCATGGCCCGTCTACGTGGCGCCCAGAATATTTGAGTTAGAGCTTATGTCCAAACAACCTGGACCACGACTTGGTTGTTCTATTTTTGACCGTGACAATTTCCCCCTTGCAAAAGACTATGCACCGCATCGTCTCAAAACCACGGTACAAAAAAAAACAACAACCGAATTTGCTGACACACAGCTACACGTGCAAAGTTTGAAAAAATACTTTACAACCAACGGTTTATAAATTATAAAATATATCATTAGTGAATACCACTCCAATGAGTTATCATTGACGTGCGCTCTTGCGTTATTTCAATTCATTTTATAACGACCTCTGTGCGCACTTATGCCATTCCCCTACCTGCGGATTTGCCATCTCTCCTTTTCACAATTCTTATGAAAAGCACAATATAATATGATCACGATCCATGACACTTCACTGAGGAATCTCCATCCTCACTTATTGCAAATAATGCATCACTACCCAAGCGACTGTATGCTCCAAGCATAACTACATTTACATGAACAAATCTCACAAAGAAAATATGAACAAGTCTCACACAAAAAAAATATGAACCATAGCCAACTGGGAATGAACCCATATCCAATCAACATAACTGTAATCAACACATATTATCAACAAAGCACCCCGGATATGACTGACTTCCTCTGAGTTGCAGCTTGCTAGACTACACGGCTTAAATAGTCAGCCCCGACATTCTGTCGACCTGGAATGTACTGCACTCGATACCTGTAGGGCTGCAATGCCATTGCCCAACGCAGCACTCTGCTGTTTTTCAACTGCGCCTCCTGCAGGAATTTGAGTGGTTGATGATCAGTCTCTATCACGAACTCTTTCCCATACAAGTATTTGTGGAACTTCTGCGCGGCCCACACAACGGCTAAACACTCCTTCTCCACCGTTGCGTACCCTTCTTCACACTTTGTCAACTTTCTGCTAGCATACCTCACAGGAAACTCGACCCCTTCGTGCTCCTGCAACAATACTGCACCTATCCACCACCTGATGCATCTGTCCGCAACAAAAATGGTTTGGACATATCTGGTAGCTTCAAGATGGGACGGGAACCTAGTCTTTCCAACACTGTCTGCAGTGCTTGCTCTGCAGCGTCTGACCACTCGACCACTGCCGGTTTCCCCTGCCTTGACCAAATCACTGAGAGGACTCATGATTGCTGCGAAATTTGGAACAAACTCCCTATAGAACCCAATAAAACCTAGCAGACTCCTGACTTCTGTTTTGGTGCTTTGGTCTCTCTGAATTCATCATCTTCTCCACCTTTCCCCTTTCTGGCTGCTTTGTGTCGCTTCCGACAACAAAACCTAGGAACTCCAGGCTTGGAAAACCAACCTGGCACTTTGTTGGTCTGGCTGTGTTGTTGTTGTTGTTGTTGTCGTACCCTGGCTAAAAGACTCCAGGGATCATCCGAACAGCCGAAGTATTTGAACACTATGGCACAAATGCATCAGCTGGGATGAGAACATTACGTGTGTGACCGTTTTTGATTACCCCCGCCACATGGGCAGCCACACTCCGATTTCGGGGGATTTGGGAGACTGATAATTGTTATGCTAGGAGCTTGTCACGACTGAAGACAATCCCCACATAACTATGCAGAGCATAACAACATTTTGATGTAGCCTTGGTGTTCTGGCCTATGTCAATTGGTCTGACACAGCCTTAAGCCAAGGCGAGTTGGTCTGGCTGTGAGATTGGCTTGTCTCAACCTCTCTAAAACTGCTCCTAGCTGCCTCATATGCTCCTCCCATGTCTCGGATGCTATCAGAATGTCATCCATGAAATTCACAACGCCTTCCAATCCCGTCAATAACTTCCTCATCATCCGAGAGAAGACTGCATGGTGCGTTGACCATCCCAAAAGGAAGTACTCGCCACTGGTATAGCCCATAGGAGTGGAGAATGCTGTGACTTCCTTGAGTCCTCACTCAGGGCTATTTGCCAGTAACCCTTGCTCAGATCTATCCTGGTGAAATACTGGCTCTTGCTTGTGGCGATCTGAGCGAACAGGTCTTCCATGTTCGGTATGACCTCTGCATCGACCTTGGTGACACTGTTCAGACGTCTGTAGTCAACACAGAATCGATGCTCACCTGACTTTTTTCCTCACTAAGACGACGGGTGCACTATACGATGATTTGGACGGTTCAATCACCCCAAGGTCCAACATCTTTTCTACCTCCTCCTCGATCACTTGCTTGGTGGCATATGGGATCGGGTAGGCTTTCACATGTACGGGTGTTTGCGATGTTAACTCCACCGTACATGTCTCTAGAGTTGTCCTGCCTGGTTTGTCAGTCAGGACGCCCTATACTGTTCCAGGAGCCCCCTAACTTCCTCCTGTCTCCTACTGTCTAGCCCTTCATACAGTGACACATCCCTGTATGACTCTTCCCCTGGAAACTCAGGCAACAAATCTCCCCTTCTTCTGCTGGTCTCCTTCACCTCCATCAATGATTGCTGCTGCGCCTATGTGCTGAGTCTCACGCTGAATATATTTGCGGAGCAAATTTGCATGGAAAAGTTTTGATTTCCCATTCACATCGATTCGGTAGTCCTGATCTACCTTTTCAATGATGGTGAATGGTCCCTTCCAATGCATCAGCAGCTTGTTGTGATCCGTGGGAAGCAGTAACAGGACTTGATCTCCCACCTTGAGGAATTGCTTCCTCACCTTCCTGTCATATTGCTTCTTCTGGACGACCCTAGCCTCCTGCAAACTCTCCCTTGCGACCTTACATGTCTCCTCTAGCCTATTGCGTAGGTCCACCACATACTGATAAGTGGTTTTGACCTCTTCTGACTCCTGTTCTCCGGACCACAGCTCTTTGAGAATGCACACTGGTCCCCGAACTGTCCGCCCATACAGCAGCTCAAATGGCGAAAAGCCTGTGCTTTCCTGAGGGCTTCCCTGTAGGCGAACAGTGCCGCTGGAATGTAGCGGTCCCAATCTGCTGGCCTTTCCTCACAGAGCTTCTTTAAGATGCCCTTCAGCACACCATTGAATCTCTCCACCAAGCCATTGCATTGTGGGTGGTATGGGTAGTGAGAAGCTGTGTGATCCCTAGCAGCCTGTTGACCTCCCTCATCACGCCTGAGGTGAACTGTGACCCCCTGTCACTGAGAATTTGTGCTGGCACACCCACGCGAGAGAAGATGTCTACCAGCCCTTCAGCGACCTGTTGCGTATCTACGCCTTTCAATGCAACCCGCTTCTGGGTATCTGGTCGCGTAGTCCACCAGCGTCAACACATACCTGTGCCCGCCTTTGGAACAGGGCGCGATTGGGCCAATCAGATCAACAGCCACTCTCCTGAACGGTGTGTCAATTAAAGGGGGATGTTTAAGAGGCGCCTTCCTCTTCACCCCTCTTGTGGCTGACCTTTGACACAGGTCACATGACATGCAGAAACGCTTGATGTCTGCCATTGCTCCTGGCCAATGAAAGTCATCAAAGATTCGGTCAGCTGTTTTGCTGGTGCCGAGATGACCCGCCATGAGCGACTCGTGACCCACTGACATGACAGTGTCACGATAACCTGCTGGTACCTCTAACTGAGTGGTCACCTTACCTGTCTTCCCCTTGGTGAACACTCGGTACAACAGCCCGCCTTTCACAAGAAATTCTGTCTCACCTCCTCTAACCTCCTGTTTCTCTCCACCTCTTGCCAACTCCCAAGACTTCACGAGCGAAGGGTCTTGTTCCTGCGCTGCCCTAAACTCATCAGGCGACACGTCTATGCCCGACTTCCTTCCTGGAACAACTAACGGTTTAACAACCTTTTCCTCCTTCTTGCTCCGTGTCTGAACTGCTGCCCCTGTAGCAGTCAACAACTCGGGATCCCCTGGATCCCTTGCCCCTGGAATATTTCCAATGATCAAATCATGAAGGGGTTTCTCCATCACCAACGCAGACAACTCGCCTGAGAAGTAAGGGGTACGTACTTCTATCTTAGCAACTGGAAACTCCCTCACAGTGCCATCGATTAGAGTACAGGTCTGGATTTGCCCTGTCAAATCCCCTTCTCGCACCAGCGTTGTTCTCACCACACCGCATGAACAACCAGTGTCTCGTAACACTTTCACCCTCTGCTGGCCAATCCACCCTTCTTCCACTGGTAACGAACCACTCAGCCTAGTGCCCTCCATCCCTGACACTGACTGCTGTCCAGTGCTAGCCATAGCTGCACTCCACCCTCTTCAGACTGAATCCCTTTTGGTTCCACTGCAGGTCGT
>CM031626.1:11177570-11180070 GCA_018398815.1 Conus ventricosus
TTCTTATCCGTTTTCTCTCCACCATGCGGGTCGTGTTGTTTCATTCGACTCTTACGTTGTCTCATCCCACACTTTGCAAAGGTCGTGTTTTTTATTCGCTCTTATCGTTGTCTCCCCACACAGCAAGGTGTGTTTTTTCTTCGCTTATCGTTGTTTACTCCACCTATAAAGGTTGTTGTTTCATTCGCCTTTTCGTTGTCTTCTCCACACTATGCAGGTCGTGTTGTTTCATTCGTCTGCCCTCGTTCTCTTTTTCACTTTTTGAGGGGGAGAAACCCTTGGGGGAAAATTGTGTCGGTGATGGACGTTTCCCGTCCGCCTCACGGGCATGAAGCAAAACGCATTTGTCGAAAAAAGGGTTTAAACAAAGGAAAAAATTTTTCCATGGAACTTTTTTTTCCCCACTGGCGGGGGAGGGGGGGGGGGGGGTGGGGGTGGGGCGTCGCTAAAATGATAACTGCGGCGGGCGAAAAAAGTATTGTCAAAGATTAAAAAATAATTCAATTGAACATGGGGGTTTTTAAAAAATCAAAACGGATTTTGTCATCGTCAGGCCCTTTTTTATGATAAATCTAAATTGGACATTAAAATGGGATATTTCCTTTTAAAAATCGTGGATGTCATTTTCTTTTTTTTTTTTTTTTTTTGGGGGGGGGGTTACTTGATTGGTTTGATTTTGTAATGCAGTTGACATGTCTGGGAATTTTAGTGGGCAAAATAAGGGACTAAAAATTGCAAAGGGAGGGTTTGAATTATATTCTGAGAGAGGAAAAAAACAAAAAAAAAAAAACAAAAAAAAAAAAAACAAAAAAAAAACAAACAAAAGTGCCAGTAACAAACATAATACCACATGAAACCCCCGAGAAGTCAACGTAAGTGACATTTTTTTATTGGGCCCCAAGTTTGAACTCGCAAACCCCTTTTTAATTAGTTTCAGGCTTAAGCCCCCTTATCTGGCCCGGTCCCAGAAGATCCCCCGGGAAAAACTCTTCGGGAGCTCGCCCACAGTAGAAAAGGGTCATGGAACAAACTTAGAGGCAGTCTTTCCTATCAAGAAAAAAAACTGCAAGCATGCAAAAATTTTACAATACCACATCATTTCGTTAAAACAATACTTTTAAGATTTCTGGGTCCTCATAAAACTTCTGTCAAACATGAGCAAAACATTAAAAAAAAGCAAAAAACACACATTCAAATCTGAAAATGAGGTGTAGGATAACCCAATAGCATAAAAAAAACAAAAATGAAAAAGTGTGTGTGCGTTTTTTGGTGTGTGTGTGGTTGGGGGGAGAGAGAGGGGGAAGGGGGAAAAGAGAGAGAGGGGAAAAGAGAGAGAGAGAGAGAGAGGAGATAAAGAGAGAGAGAGAGAGGAGAGAGAGAGAGAGAGAGAGAAAAAAAGAAAAAAGAAGAAAAAAAAGAAGAAAAAAGAAGAAGAAGAAGAAGAAAGTGATGATGAGTGAGATGAGATGATGATGGTTGTGATGATGATGATGATGATGTGAAAGAAGAAGAAGAAAAAAGAAGAAAAAGGGAAAGAAGAAGAAGACACTGGGCACTCTTAAACCCAATTTTCGTGTATTCCCCTTTTGTTTTCTTTATCTCCAGCTCAGAGAAGGGCAAACCATTTGATAAACAAACCCCGCTTTTTGCAAAATTTTTGTCATTTGCTTTGATGGCACTTAAACGTAGGGGGGTTGTGTGGTGTGTGTGGGGGGTGTGTGGGGTGTGGTGTGGGCGTGCGTGGTGCGTGCGTGCGTGCGTGCGTTGGGCCGCGTGGTGTGCTGCGTGCGTGCGTGCGTGCGGGGTGCGGGGCGTGTGGTGTGTGTGTGTGTGTGTGTGTGTGTTGTGTGTTGGTGTGGTGTGTGTGTGTGTGGTGTGGGCACGTGCACACGCTGCACACAGAAATAAGAAACAAAAGACGCAAAAAAAAGACGACAGCAAGACATCATACTATCCACAATGCGCACATCCCCTACATACAAACGCACTTACACCACACACACACAGACAACTTAACACCACCACACAATACACACCCCACACACAACACACACACACAAAACAACACCACACCACAACCACCACACACACACACACACCACCACACACACACGCACGCACGCCGCAGCACGCACACACACCAACCATGTGCCTGGCACACCTCACGCACACGAAACACATATCATTGAGATACCTCGCACATTTTCGATCCACAAGAAAGAAGGGGGAGAGAGAAGGAGAGGGGAGGGGGAGGAGGAGAGAGAGGGGAGAGAGGAGGAGAGAGAGAGGAAGTGGAGGAGGAGAGACCACACACCACACACAAACAAGGACGAGGGGGAGAATTTCTGAGTGCACGCCCCTGTCTTATACACGGGGGGTTGGAGTCCCCCGGGATAGGTTGCGGGGTTGGACGCTTTGTGCTCAGGGGGAGAACTGTTTGACATAAAACTGAAAACTCCAAAAAATAGTTTTAAAAAAACCTTTGAGTGTGCAACACCGG
>CM031626.1:11187570-11225070 GCA_018398815.1 Conus ventricosus
ATTGACTAGTCCCCGACTGTAAAATTTGCTCAATCCCTTTAGAGTAATTTTCCTATTACTCTATCCTTTTAAATTTGAAAATTCTCGTCAGATTAACATTAGTCCTAGACCCCTGTCAAGGCCCATGGATACTAAAAGAAACTCGAATACCACATATTCAAGAACTCTCTAGACCCCCGTCATAGGTTACACCCAGATTGTTGCATCAACATCCACAAATCGCCCGAAGGGCCCTGGTCCCTATCTAGAAAAATATGTTTATAATTAATAATCAATTTTAAATTCAAATTTTACTGTCAATATCCATCCAGGGTGAGTTTTTTAACATTAATTGAAAATTTTTTTTTTTTTTTTTTTTTGTCCATCCAAATGATTCTATTGTCTTTCCCGTCTTTGAACATCCCTCCGGTCACAACGTGATTGAAAATGTTTTTCATTCAAATTGGTTTATATTGTCTTTTCCGTCCTTGAACAGTTTTAGAAAAGTTTATTTCACCGTGTTTGCGACCATGTATACAGTTGGACTTGGCCTTGAATAAGCCCAACGTCACACGTGTGAAGTATTTGACTTGCGATGGTGACAGTACGGAGTGCAGCGAAGGATGACAGCGTCTTTCTTCAGCATTGTTCTGCAACAATCCATCTCACAGCAAAAAACATGCTCTCCAATAACAATTTTAATGCTATGATAATACAAGCTTTACGCATTGCTGACCCTCACTCCACCAGACGAGACAACAATCCGCTTCATAATTACTTGCACCTGGGATTGGCAAAATGAAAATAAATAATCTTGCGTGCAAGAACCCCAGCGCAAAACACGCGCATTTGTTGGTTTAGCTTTTTCCCAGACTGAAAGCGGTTTGTGATCCTCCCCACAATGAAGTGACGACCAAACAGATAGGCTGGAATTTCTCCAGGCCCAGATAAGCGCAAGGCACTCCGCTCAATAGTTGAGTTCCCTCGTCCTTGTCCAGGAGCCCCCTGCTTGCATATAGGATTGGGTGCACTTGCCCCTCCTGGACTGAAAGCAAAACCGCCCTATGCCCACGATGAAGCATAAGTGCGCACAATGAAGGTTCTGCGCAAGTCCGGCAATGCCACGACAGGACTTTTGGAAAATACCGTTTTCCTGTTTTAAAACGCAGTTTGACAAGCGGGTGACCACTTCACCTTGCTTGGACACATTCTCTTTGTAAATCCCCAAGGTGCCACTGTGCCTGAGAAATTGCGGTATGTACCGACGATAAAATCCTCCCATGCCCAAAAATGAACGAACTTGTCGCTTTGTTTTTGGCACACTGACTGACAAAATTGTGAAACCTTGCTTGGTTCTGGTGCATCTCATTGCCCCGATGACATGTCCCAAAGGTAATCTTTGATAGCCTACTTAAATCTTACTAGGCCGAGCTGTAAGTCCATGAAAAGGAAAACCCTCTCTCAACAAGCGTCAAGTGATGATAAGTGGGTGCCCAGCTGACAGTAGCCACCAAAATTTGTCGTCGAAGAAATTCAACGCATCGAACTTCTTCAAATGCAATTTCCTCATCATGCGGTGCAAAGGGTGCTTGGGGCTGGGGAAAACCCCAAAAGGCATGCGCTTGAATTGAAACAACCCCTGGGAGTCCTAAAAGCGGTTTTTCTCCCTATCACCCTCAGCCATTTTTAAATCTGCCATATCCTTTGGTTCAGATCAATTTTGGTGAACCACTTTTGTCTTGAGAGAAATGAATAGCCCCTCCACATCTGGAATTGGTTCAGAATCAAACTGTGTCACCTTTTTGATTTCTCGCATGTCAATGCAAAAGCGCACAGAACCATCTCTCTTCCAGATCAGAACGACTGGTGGATGAAAATGGGGAACAAGATGGTTCTATGATATCCATTTGTAACATTTTATCATTTTTTTCTTGACCAAGTCGTTGAACCGAAAGGAAGAGGATACTGCCGAACATTACAGGTTTGGATACTGTGAGCGAAATGCGATGTTCGCATAAATCAGTGACGCCTGGCACATCAGTATGCATCTCAGAGTGCTTTTCCATACTGTTCAATTTTTGCCTCTTGCCCTGTGGCAAGGGCAACATCATTTTGACCTCTTTCACACCTTCAGTTTGCACTGTGGGAACTGTTGTATAGACACTTTGGAAGTAGTCTTGGTACCCCTTCATTTTCATCACATAAAGGAAACCCATGACACTGACGCAATTTACCACCTCATTTTTCCCTTTGTTACTCTCTCAAAATGTTGATGTGAAACTTTTTATGTCCCCCATTCATGTCAATAAGGTAATCATTCACATCTGTTCTTGAGTACAACAAGGGGCCCCTTCCATTTCAACAACATTTTGTTTGTGTCAGTGGGCAGCAACACTAACACTGATCACCAATTGACAATTTTCTGTCACTTCCCTCTGAAGTTTATACTGTCTGTGTCTACGCCAGCTTCCTGCACCGACTTTTGTGCAAAGTCAATCATGTCAGTCAAAGTGGTCTTCATGTGTTGTACATAATCATGTATTGGTTCACTGTGTTCTGGTTTATCACCTGTCCATGATTCATTACAAGATTGGGTAGGACCCCTGGGTTTCTTGCCATACAATAAATGGAAAGGAGAAAAACCTGTGGCTTCTTGCGGGGAAACTCCCTGTACGCAAAAAGCGCACCTGGTAGGTAACGATCCCATCTTTTGGTTTGTCCATCATCATTTTTCCTTAGCATGGTCTTCAGTGTGCCATTAAATCGTTTCCCCTAATCATTTGTCTGGGGATGGTAAGGGGTGGAATGAAGTTGCGAGAACACAACAAACTCAACATTCTCTCATCATATCTGAGGTGAATTGTGTCCCCCGGTCCGACAAATTTCATGGGAAACACCAGTGCGACAGAAGATCACAAACAAAGCGTTCGCTACTGCTTCAGTCGTAATGGTCTTGGGGGAACTGCCCCCGGATATCTCGTTGCCATGTCTCACATGTGAGAAAGTATCGGCAACCTGAAGTAGACAAAGGCAGTGGACCGACAATATCCACCACGCTCTCGAAGGTTCTTCTATCACAGGAACTGATTGCAAAGGAGCTGGCGGTACCTTGCCCTTTGGAAAGGTCTTCTGGCAATATCACAGGCCCTGCAGTATTCCTTAATCTCCCTGTGATATCCTGGCCAGAAAAAATACGGGAAAAATTCTTTTGTAGGTACTGTTTCGGCCATATGCCCACCCAACAGCCCCTCATGAGCTGCCAAGAGGACGCGGTCGCAACTCTTTGGGGACCCCAAATTGCCAGCACAATTCCTTTCTGTCCGGTACCTATAAATGAGCGGTCAATAAGCCATTTCCCGACCCAAAACACTCAGTCCCTTTCTTTCCTGGTGGTTGTCCGACTTTTTGGAAATGATTCCAAAGAGTTGTCACCTTTCTGTAAATCGGTCACTTTGTCGGTTGAAACGTCCAATTGTGGAACTTTGGCAGTTAACAAGGTCGGAAGGTTTGTCAGTCTTCTTTGTTTGTGGGTCTCGTTGTGACAGCATTTGCAACTTCAACAAAAAAGCAAATGTACAACCAGGTATTCGACCCAAAATCACATCACACACGGTTTTATCAACAACACAAGCTTTGACACTCCCGGAAAAGCTAGGACAATCAATGTTGACAACTGCTACAGGAAAATTTACAGTTTCACCACTAAACATGGTCAGGAGATTTTTTCATCCACATACTGTTTTTTTGAAACCAATGATTTTCTGACTCCCACCTGTAGTACAACCCGGTCCAACTTTACAGTAGCGTCCTGTCCTTTCACTGTACCCTGACATGTTTTGAATTTCATTGGGCAAGCCATGTTGTACAGACAACCCGATGGAGCCTATCTGTGATTTCGCATTGGTTTCCGATCACAGTCTTTCAGAAGGTGCTTACTGTCACCCACCGTAGCATGTTCTGCCTTTCTTTGGACTTGTGCTGGATGGGAATTCTGTCGTGTGTTGACAAATGCTTTGGGGTTTTGTCATGTGTTCTTTCCTGTCCTCAACACGAAAGTAGTGTTTCCTGACCCTCTGGTATTTGAAACATAAGTTTCCTTGGGTACCCGCCGTAGCCACGGTAACCCCCATATCCCCTCTAGAATATCTGGAAACACCATTGGTTGGTGGATTCCCTGACACAGAAGCGTGTGCAAAATGGTGAACTTTTTCCTCAAGCCCAAAGGGTTTTACTCTTATGTACTTCTCTGTACCTTTCAGCCTTCTCAACCAAATCTTTCACATTTGAAAAACCAGTTTCCTTCAAAAAAGGTACCAAAATTTGCGGACATGACGACAGGAATTGTTCAGTGATCAACAAATCAAAAAGACCTTCAAATGATTTTTGAACCCCCTGACAAGTCTATCCATCGCATGAAAAAGCGGTGCAACTTACAAAAAAAATGGAAAGGTCTCACTTTGTTCTGGCTTAAAAGTGCGGAATTTCTCACGAAATCCTTCCTTTGTACACTGAAAGCGCTCCAACCAAATGCTCACTAACTCTTTGAACGTTTTTATTTGGGGTGAGAGGATAACAGCTCATAATAATACGTCAAGCCTTTCCTTCAAACATCCAGAAAGAATTTTATGCCCAATCATTTCCCCTTTTTCCCTCCCACAGATTTTGCATGCTGTTCAAATTGAACAGGTAACTTTCCCAAAATCATCTTGTCTGTCATTTAAAGTAAGGGAATTTGGGACGGGTACGAGCTTGAGCAGAAGCTTCAGCTTGTTTTTTATTTCAGCATATTTTTTTTTTTTTCAGATTTTTTAGAGTTTCCTGCAACTCCAATTCTCTTTCTTTCAATTCTATTTTTCTCATCTTCAATCTAAAAATCTTCCTGTTTTTCATTTTCCTTCAATTCAAATTCCCGTTTCCTCTTTCAGTCTGTAAGTCAACTCCCTTTCCTTCATTCCATTTCTCTGTGGTGCATCAAAAATTCTGCCTCATTCTTCTCAGCTTGCCTCAAAAGTTCTGCCTCATTCTTCTGTGTCTGCCTCAAAAGTTCTGCCTCTTTTTCTCAGCCCTTGCTCTTGCCTCTGCTTCATTTTTATCAGCTCTTGCTTCAGCTCTTGCTCTAGCTGTACCAGGCCTTCACGAATATGGGTTAGTTTTCGCTATTGCGTCAACTGAAGCAAAATTTGCTTCTCTTTCTAACTCAGCCACGAGCTGGTCTAGCGGGTCAAGAGGAACCCTGCCATTTTAAACAAATATTGGTACTCTTGGAAAAATAAATAAGTCCACAGAGACCAAATATTGACAAATGTATGAAATGAAAATTTTGTACACAAAATTTTTAACTCAATTAAAAAAGAACAATGTAGCCCCCAATACAAAAGGGAAAACAAATTTATAGGCTATTTGCTATGTATTTCCAGCAAATGAAATCACTGATTTTATGCTGAATCAAAGTGTTAGTAGTTTACAATGAAAATACTTTTTACTGACTCCAATTTTAAAAAAATGCAAGTATATTATTGCTTACTCCAACTTCAGCAAATTTCAAATATAAATCTGCTTATTCCAACTTCAGCAGCAATTACAATCTTATTGCGACTCCAACCGCAGCAATGTACAAAAGCAAAACACTGCTGAATTCATTTAATACAACAATGAATACATTTTCCACATTCACAAATTACACAATATTCTACAAGTGTAATATAAGTCAGACCCCGTAAATTTCCTCAATATCTTTAATTTTAACTAAAATTGCCTGTCGCGACAGCCCGACTCTGATAACAGTCAAAAAAGTGATCACCAAAAGTTCAGAGTTTTTCGCCCCGGCACGCTGCTCACATCAGACAGCAGCCACACCAGAATGCGTCTGTTAAACCCCCTTTCCCACCATTCCCCACGTGGTCGAGAGTCGTCAACGGCACATAAAAATTAGGAAAGAAAATGTATTAGAAAACATTATAGTTAAATAAATTTCTACAATATGGCTATAATCAATAATCTTCTGAAAAAATAAATTTACTATTTTTCTGAAATTAATCTAGAAAATGTTATACATATCCCAAAAATTTAACTGTTTCAGACCATCCCACTACTGATGACAACAACACATTTTTTGAAAAAGGCAGGCTCGCCACTAATGTCACGAGCGGTTTACCTTGTTTTTACTCCCTTGTTGAATAGAGAATGAAACACGAACAGGGTCACGACTTTTTATAATAACTGTTGTGATCATCAAAAGGCTCACTCTCGCGCTTTCGTCACACCCGACAACAACATGTAGCCACTTCCTCCAAACAGTGTTGCTTTTCACTCCAACATTTATAACAGACTCAAAAATTCAAGTTCCAACTTTACTTGTACGAAAACCACTTAAATTTCACCCTTCATAATTTAACATATGTTTTTGCACACAGGTATTTACAAATAAACTTAAATTAGCCAACCCTAAACATTACTTATTTCTAAACTAGCTGACCCCCCTAACGAACTACTTCCCCTGACTGTAACTAAAACTCACCTAACCTCTGACCTAACCAAATTAAATAAATTCCCAAGTTCCCAACTAAAAAGTTAACTCACACGCCTACGCTCTCCCCAAATTTCTCGAACATTCTTACGACAACATTCTTAGACTCATGCTCCCATCGCTCAATTATTCCGACTTTCAATTCTGTTACAAAAACCACACGCCCACCCCACAAAGTCCAGCCCGCGGGAAGCTCTCCATGACATTACAATTCACTCAGCCACGCGGTGTTCACAGCGGCCGCCAGCTATCAAACATGATGCCTGCACAAGCCGGAAAAATATATTAGAACCTAAAAAAACTCTTGTTTCCCATTTCGAAACATCTTAAACCTTAAGTCGAAATGAACTACAACTGAAGCCAAAAATCCCACTATAACTCACCAAGCAGCCCACACTTCATGCATTCAGAAAAGGGCCGAACACGGGGGGGACACTGCCTTATATTCCTAGCATTGCCTCGGCTTCACCAAGGCCATATCCAAGATGCGGAAATTATAAAAAATCCTACAAAACTTTTAAAACCATTTACTACACTTCCCGACAATATTTTTCTTTTGTTTTTGTTTTCTTTCATCCATTTTCTTATTTTCTTCTTTCTTTCCTTTTTTTTTCTCCAATCTCTCATTTTCCCTTCTGTTCCGCCTCGCTGCCCCTCCTCCCTTCCACTTCTTCATTTCCCCTTATCGTTCATCTTCAGATCAGTGCAGTTCAATTCCATTGAAAACCCGTTTAGTCACTCAACGACAGCCAATGGCAGATTTCACGGAATTAAATCAGTGATGGGGGTCGTAGCTGCAGAAAACAAGTTTAGGGGCTCATATGCATCTTTATCAAAAGGGCATAAAGTTTGTCTAATAGCATAAATCATTGACAGACTGACTGATACAATAAAGCTAAGTGAACAGTCATCTCTCTCTCCCTCCCTCCCCTCACCCCCCTCTCTCTCTGTCTCTGTCTCTGTCTCTCTCTCTCTCTCCTCTCTCTCTCTCTCTCTCTCTCTCTCTCTCCTCTCTCTCTCTCTCTCTCTTTCTCTCTCCCCTTCCTGAAAACAAAACAACCTCATCTTCCAGAAATGGTAAAAAGTTCTCTATGAGGTGCGCACCATGGTGTTGTTATTCGTAACTTCAGATGCAAAGTCGTCAGTAGGCAGAAACCAGAACTATGACTACATACTTCAGATGCCAATTCTTTAGTAGACATAACATAGAACATGACTACATACTTCAGATGCTAGTTACTTAGTAGGCAGAAACCAGAATATGACTACATACTTCAGATGCCAGTTCGTTAGTAGGCAGAAACCAGAACTATGACTACATACTTCAGATGCCAATTCTTTAGTAGACATAACATAGAACATGACTACATACTTCAGATGCTAGTTAGTTAGTAGGCAGAAACCAGAATATGACTACATACTTCAGATGCCAATTCGTTAGTAGGCAGAAACCAGAACTATGACTACATACTTCAGATGCCAATTCTTTAGTAGACATAACATAGAACATGACTACATACTTCAGGTGCTAATTCTTTAGTAGACATAACATAGAACATGACTACATACTTCAGATGCTAATTCTTAAGTAGACATAACATAGAACATGACTACATACTTCAGATGCTAATTCTTTATAGACATAACATAGAACATGACTACATACTTCAGATGCTAATTCATTAGTAGACATAACATAGAACATGACTACATACTTCAGATGCTAATTCATTAGTAGGCAGAAACTAGAACATGACTACACACTCACCTAGTGCACAGCGACAGTGCACAAAACGTAGTCTTCCAGTTCTCCCCGCCTCTCGCTTCACATTTTGCACAGCTTTGCATATGCATTATGCATTAAATAACAGAGCTGTGCATATGCATTATGCATTAAATAACACAGCTGTGCATATGCATTATGCATTAAATAACATAGTTGTGCATATGTTTTATGTATTAAATAACACAGCTGTGCATATGTATATTGCATTAAATAACATAGTTGTGCATATGTTTTATGTATTAAATAACACAGCTGTGCATAGGTATTATGCATTAAATAACACAGCTGTGTATATGCATTAATCATTAAATAACACAGCTGTGCAATGTATTATGCATTAAACAACACAGCTGTGCAAATACATTATGCATCAAATAGCTGATCATTAACACCGTTTGGACACAAGAGGCTCGATGAGGCCTTCACATTCTTTCATTTATAGAATCGGACGGGGTTTTTTTGTGTGTGTTTTGTTTCAAAAGAATTAAAGCTACAAAGTTGAAAAGAACTGGATTTGAATATAGGCCTACGATTGAAAGAGGACGTTTTGAAATAAAGGCCATCACAGGACACACAAAGTCTCCACAGGGTGGCTGCCTTTGAATCCAGTTTGGGGATTGTTTGTGTAAGATAACTTTCTCCAACCCGTTCCTGTCGTCTACAATCAAAGATGACAACGCTGCTCAGTTGACTTGACGCTTCACAAAGAGGGGTGTTTTCAAAGTTTTTTAGGATTATTTACATTTACTCTTTTCAGGACTATTTACATTTCTTTCTTTCTTTCTTTTTTTTGGGATAGAGGGTAGAATAATTAACTTTGTCTAACGGCTAGATACATTCCTTTATCAGCTTTATTCAAAACAATGCCACTTGTTTGACAAGTGTTTTTTTGTTTTGTTTTTAAATTTTGAAAACAGAGATGGCTGTCTGTAATATTTACGTTGATGTAACCAAATACAACATGCCATTTTGCGGATACCACTTTGCAATATGAAATCCATAAAGATGCAGCAATTAGACTCGTGATCTGAAAGGTGTTAATCTTTAGACACGATCACGCTTAGGAAATTGTTCTCACAACAAACACATCTGTGACTTGCCCTGACAGAGGTTCTCTTTCTCCTCTGCTCTAACACATGGATTGCCTTTCACATCTGTGACTTGCCCTGACAGAGGTTCTCGTTCTCCTCTGCTCTAACACATGGATTGCCTTTCACATCTGTGACTTGCCCTGACAGAGGTCTCGTTCTCCTCTGCTCTAACACATGGATTGCCTTTCACATCTGTGACTTGCCCTGACAGAGGTTCTCGTTCTCCTCTGCTCTAACACATGGATTGCCTTTCACATCTGTGACTTGCCCTGACAGAGGTTCTCTTTCTCCTCTGCTCTAACACATGGATTGCCTTTCACATCTGTGACTTGCCCTGACAGAGGTTCTCTTTCTCCTCTGCTCTAACACATTGATTGCCTTTCACATCTGTGACTTGCCCTGACAGAGGTTCTCTTTCTCCTCTGCTCTAACACATGGATTGCCTTTCACATCTGTGACTTGCCCTGACAGAGGTTCTCTTTCTCCTCTGCTCTAACACATGGATTGCCTTTCACATCTGTGACTTGCCCTGACAGAGGTTCTCGTTCTCCTCTGCTCTAACACATGGATTGCCTTTCACATCTGTGACTTGCCCTGACAGAGGTTCTCGTTCTCCTCTGCTCTAACACATGGATTGCCTTTCACATCTGTGACTTGCCCTGACAGAGGTTCTCTTTCTCCTCTGCTCTAACACATGGATTGCCTTTCGCTGTTGTGTATCCCCAGGAACAGGCAAGAGTGTTGTCCTTGTTTTCATCATGCTTTGGAACAGGCAAGAGTGTTGTACTTGTTTTCATCATGCTTTGGAACAGGCAAGAGTGTTGTCCTTGTTTTCATCATGCTTTGGAACAGGCAAGAGTGTTGTCCTTGTTTTCATCATGCTTTGGAACAGGCAAGAGTGTTGTCCTTGTTTTCATCATGCTTTGAACAGGCAAGAGTGTTGTCCTTGTTTTCATCATGCTTTGAAACAGGCAAGAGTGTTGTCCTTGTTTTCATCATGCTTTGGAACAGGCAAGAGTGTTGTCCTTGTTTTCATCATCTTGAACAGCAAATGTGTCCTTGTTTCATCATGCTTGGAACAGGCAAGAGGTTGTTTTGTTCCTTTTTTTTTTCATCATGCTTTGGAACAGGCAAGAGTGTTGTCCTTGTTTTCATCATGCTTTGGAACAGGCAAGAGTGTTGTCCTTGTTTCATCATGCTTTGGAACAGGCAAGAGTGTTGTCCTTGTTTTCATCATGCTTTGGAACAGGCAAGAGTGTTGTCCTTGTTTTCATCATGCTTTGGAACAGGCAAGAGTGTTGTCCTTGTTTTCATCATGCTTTGGAACAGGCAAGAGTGTTGTCCTTGTTTTCATCATGCTTGGAACAGGCAAGAGTGTTGTCCTTGTTTTCATCATGCTTGGAACAGGCAAGAGTGTTGTCCTTGTTTTCATCATGCTTTGGAACAGGCAAGAGTGTTTTTCCTTGTTTTCATCATGCTTTGGAACAGGCAAGAGTGTTGTCCTTGTTTTCATCATGCTTTGGAACAGGCAAGAGTGTTGTCCTTGTTTTCATCATGCTTTGGAACAGGCAAGAGTGTTGTCCTTGTTTTCATCATGCTTTGGAACAGGCAAGAGTGTTGTCCTTGTTTTCATCATGCTTTGGAACAGGCAAGAGGTTGTCCTTGTTTTCATCATGCTTTGGAACAGGCAAGAGTGTTGTCCTTGTTTTCATCATGCTTTGGAACAGGCAAGAGTGTTGTCCTTGTTTTCATCATGCTTTGGGAACAGGCAAGAGTGTTGTCCTTGTTTTCATCATGCTTTGGAACAGGCAAGAGTGTTGTCCTTGTTTTCATCATGCTTTGGAACAGGCAAGAGTGTTGTCCTTGTTTTCATCATGCTTTGGAACAGGCAAGAGTGTGTGTCCTTGTTTTCATCATGCTTTGGAACAGGCAAGAGTGTTGTCCTTGTTTTCATCATGCTTTGGAACAGGCAAGAGTGTTGTCCTTGTTTTCATCATGCTTTGGAACAGGCAAGGAGTGTTGTCCTTTTTTTTCATCATGCTTTGGAACAGGCAAGAGTGTTGCCCCTTTTTTTCATCATGCTTGGAACAGGCAAGAGTGTTGTCCTTGTTTTCATCATGCTTTAAAACAAGCAAGATGTTGCCCTTTTGTTTTCATCATGCTTTGGAACAGCAAGAGTGTTGTCCTTGTTTTCATCATGTTTTGGAACAGGCAAGAGTGTTCCTTGTTTTCATCATGCTTTGGAACAGGCAAGAGTGTTGTCCCTTGTTTCATCATGTTTTGGAACAGGCAAGAGTGTTGTCCTTGTTTTCATCAGCTTGGACAGGCAAGGTGTTGCCTGTTTTCATCATGCTTGAACAGCAAGAGTGTTGTCCTTTTTCATCATGCTTTGGAACAGGCAAAAGTGTTGTCCTTTTTTCATCATGCTTTGGAACAGCAAGAGTGTTGCCTTGTTTCATCATGCTTTGGAACAGCAAGGTGTTTCCTTTTTCACATGCTTTGGAACAGCAAGAGTGTTGTCCTTGTTTTCATCATGTTTTGGAACAGGCAAGAGTGTTGTCCCTTTTTTTCCATCATGCTTTGAAACAAGTCAGTTTCAAACGAAGTGACTGGGGGTGGAAAAAAAGAAAAAAAGAAACACACACACACACAGACACACACCCCACACCACACACACACACACACACACACACACACACACACCACACATATATATATATATATAATAATATATATAATATATATATATATATTGAATTATAAACAAAGCTTGCTCTTTGCTTAGACTGAAGAAATATGGGGAGATAAGCATTCAATCTGCAGTGGTAGATGATTCTGCCTAACAACAGTATGTGCTTGAGTGGGTGAATGGGGAAAAAATAAATGCTTCTCACAATGAACCTTCAGCAAGCTTAATAGTCTCCAAGGGGAGACACCCTCCAATAGGGAGGGAAACTCACTAACATATAACTCCTGTCATATACCGATATTTCGAAACTTGGTGGTTTCTCCTCAGTGACCGCGGAAAGTGGTAATTTGACTCCTCTGCCTTTTCAGTTTTCCCCCTTGGAGACTATAAGCTTGTTGAAGGTTCATTGTGAGAAGTATTTATTTTTCCCCATTCACCCACTCAAGCACATACTGTTAGTTAGGCAGAATCATCTACCACTGCAGATATGAATGCTTATCTCCCCCTATTCTTCAATCTCAGACATAAGAGCAAGCTTTTGTTTATAATTCAATATTTCTTGCAGTCATTGCAACACCAAGCTGCTCTGTAAGTTGCTGGAACGGTGCGCGGTACTTATCCTTGGAATTTATTAGTTTGTTGTATATAATATATATATATATATATATATATATATAATATATATATATATATATAGAATGGGTTAGTTACCGCCAAGGACACAGACAAACAGATAATAGGACAAAACACAATGCATTTCGACCTCTTGGTCTTCTTCAGGCAAAACAAATAACTTTTAGGACAGTGAAAACGAAGAACGAGAAACCACTGATCTTCTCATATTCAGTACAAAATGGCAGTCATTTCATCCAACAGCCATTTTGCGCCGAATATGAGAAGATAAGTGGTTTCTCATTTTTATTATTTGTTTTTGCCTGAAGAAGACCCAAGAGGTCAAAATGCATTGTGTTTTGTCCTGTTATCTGTTTGTCTGTGCCTTGGCGATACCTAACCCATTTTCTTCAAGTCGTTGTTTACTCAAATGATTAGTTCCATTTCTGTCGCTTCGTGGATCACCAATTCCAGTGTAACACACCCCGTGGTCCAGAGTGGGTCAGATGTGTTGTACCCACTGTATCACGTGTCGAATGTTGGACCACAATTCTCTCTGTCCCCATCTTCTCTGGCGTGGCCAGCATTTTCACTCACGTTCAGTTGGTCGGGGAAACGTGACGCACGTGCAGACTGCTGAGTGAATATCCACTTGCACGGGATATCCGTTTGTTGTTGATTTGTTGTTTGTTCCTGAGAATGCTGTCTCTTCACTATAAAATAAACTTGAAGGTCATACGTTGCTGAAATTGCCATGGTTATTTCGCAGTCACAGGTTGCATTTTTTTTCTTTTTTCTTTTAAGATCAACAATTTTTTGTACCACTAGGGTTTTCACTATTGTAAGTATGCATAGATCAGATGGGGGCTTGAAAGTACTAACATGGATGATAAGTTGGATGTGGATGTTGTTGGTTTTGTTTGTTTGTTTGTTTGTTTGTTTGTTTTAAATAAGTGTGTGATATCATCTGGCTTACTGACTGACTGACTGAAACCATTTACTGTCAGATCAACATAATGTTGTACTGACTGTATCATCTGGCGGGATTAAAACGGTCATACACACCAAACTCCCCTCCCTCTGTAGGGTAGATGGGATTAATCCTTGCCTGTCTATACAGCGAGTGTCCGCAGGAGTACCAGCCTGCGTACGCGTCTAGCGCCCATTTTTGTCGTCTTTAACCACTTTTGACGTACCTCACGAATTTGTCGTACCTCACGAGTTTTGTTCCCAATTTGGCAACCATTTTTGTCGCCCTTAACTGCTTTTGTCGTCCATGGGTCCAGGCAAGGTCACGAGATTCGGAAAAATGGACGACATAAGTGGTTGTGGCGACATAAGTGGTTGTTAAGGGACGACAAACATCGTCAGGTGCGACATAATGGTTAAAATGGACACAAAACCGTGATGAAAATGGTTCAGGACGACAAAAAACGGCGAAACATACCAAAAAACAAAACCTGGCGATGAAAAGACATGAAATAGACCGCTGAACTGACGTATAAAGACCAAAGGGGGGGGAGGGGACGGACTCCCCTTTTTGGGTTTTCCCATTACGGTTCCCTGTTTTCTTCCTTCACAAACAGCGCCACCACGCGTGCTGGGGGGGTGACCATGGGTGTCAACAAAGCCGACGACGTGCGTTTCCTTCTGTCGAAGTTCCGAAGAAAGACATGAAAAAGTCAAAACTAGGCATGTTTTTTTTTGGTGTAGAAAGCGGGAAAAGGGAAAGGGCACGGGCCCTAATAACAATGGGCAATTTTCTTAAAAACTAATCCTGACAATTTATTGCTCCACTGCTCAAAACCTTTTGCGGCAGCCAAGCAAGTGAAGGGCAAAGGATGCTGAAAGAAAAGATGTATGGCCTGTGCAGTGTTATTTTGTATTCTGTTCCCCAAGGGGTTTCCTGGACCCCCAGTGTGTCACATAATATGCCTGCTCATTCTCTTTTTACTTAGCTTGTCGATAGTACCCTCGTTCTTTCACTATGAGTTCATCTCTTCCCTCTTTTCTACTGCATCGGGTTCAACGTCATGAGAATTTAAAAGAAGTTTGAGTCACGTAATCGCAGGGGTTAAAAGCGACTTCGCCCCTCGTTTGCAGTCCCACCCTCCGCTTTGCGTTGACGTTTGGCACGGGGAATCAACCTCTTTTCCCCCTTTCGTCCTGAGTTTTCTCACTGATTCCTGTTCTTGGGGACTTTTTTGGCCCCATTCTATTTTGTCCTTCCGTATGTCTGAGTCCCGTAAAAGTCAGGCTGGTGAGCCCCTTGTCTGTGGGAATATCGACTTTGTCTTTGTTTTCTTGGGTGTACCCTTTTGGGGAAACTTTCGCTGAGACCGGGTTTCCCTGGATCGTCTATCGGGGAAAGGGCTTCTGAATCTTCATCATCGGATTCCGCTGGGCTGCCGGGCTTTAAGATGCCACCTGGAGAAACGGAGGGCGTGACGCCGCTCCCTTGAAGACCTTCTTTGCCGCCCTCTCCCTGTCCCCTTTTTTCCCCTGCTGGCTGTGAAGGGGGAACAACCCCGACTTTTTCTTCACCATTTTTTTGGGGAGCGGGAGGATGCTGAGAAGAGAGGGGAAAGAAGAGAGAGAGAGAGAGAGAGGAGAAGAGAGAGAGAGAAGAGAGAGAGAGAGATACGGAAAGGATACGGATAGGGATGTTTTAAATCATTATAGGCCTCGCCCTTATAGGGGTGGTTTTCACTTTTGACAAAAATGATAGAAAGAATTGATCAAAGAAAAAACACTGCTCAAAAAAAATGTCTTCGGTTTTTAAGGCTTTGTTGGGTACAAGGCAAATTTTTTAAACAACCCCTCTTTAGTAAGGCCATAAAAAGTAGTCTAAATACGATGGTTTCCCTGAAAATTTTAGGGGGAAGACCCATCCTAAGACACTCAAGGCAGTACATTGAAATACAAAATGAATCTCTTTCAATGCATTTTTGCAAAATGGACAGAAAAGATCAAGTTGAATGTTGCCTATAACAAAAATGATGAACAAGAATCCGTTTTCCGTCAAAAATTTGTCTTATGATTCAGAGTCGCCCAAATTTCCATTGACACATAAGTCGGAATATCATGCAAGAATTATAGCTTTACAAATAAAATTAGTACTATCATTTTGGGGAATTCCATTTTCCCATCGCTATCAACCGTCTTGTACGAACCATTGGGGAAAATCGGTTCATCTCCACCCCCTTTTTAACCAGATACCCAAAGCCTAATTCATTTACTTAATTCTAAACTTTGTTGCCCATTTTGGTTTTTCCCCCCTGCATCCAATTAACATGTTATAAGCTTTCTTTGGAAACCCTAGAATCATTCATTTTTATCAATTTAAAACCAGAAACAAAACATCAACATAGAATTCAGATTTTTGGATACTATTAGTTTCCCCCCCCATAAATCAAATCATTAGATGTTTCAGGAAAACCCCAAAAACTCTTAAAGCAAAAAAATGTACTTTCTCACAATTCACGCATTTTTACCCAGACCCCAGATTTCACCCCTATTGGAAATGGGTTGGGTTTTTGGAGCAAATGTTTTACAAATATTTCAAATGACGGATTTCCCAATTGATAATTTCCTCTTATCAAAAAGGGCAGCATGTTTGCTTTGCTTCTAGGTCTTTAAAAGCAAAGTTAAAACTTAATTTTTTTGAAAAATAAATTCCTAAATATTTGTAGAATTCACGAGGGTAGGTATTCCTTTATTTCCAATGTTCTCTTGGCCCCTAAAAGCCCCTTTTCCTGAATACAATTTATTCTTTCTGATATTCCTGTCAGTTGTAGAAAGAACAGCTCCAAAAATTTTATTCAATTTGTTTGAAAAACCAAAACTTTTTTCAACAACAAAACAATATCATCTGCAAAGAAGTATAAACAATTCTAAAAAGTGTCCATAAACCCGGCTCCATGCCTCCCATTCAAACTTTAACTGTTATTCTTTAAAATAAATAAAGAAATAGAATAGGACTACACACGTCCCTTTTTTTTTAACACCGCTAGTGCCATAAAATCTGACAATTTCCCCCCATTTCTCACTCTAGTTTTTCACAATTATACATATTTACAACACATTTAAAAATTTTTCCATGGATCCCTTTTTTTCAAAAAAAAGGGCCCAAAAAAATCTTCTGCAAATAGAATCAAAAGCTTTTAAAAATCAAAAAAGGGCAACAAGAGTTTAGGGTTAAAAGAAAAATGTTTCTGAAAAAATGCCATCAGAGTAAACAATGGTCTTAGTAGAGAAATTTACGTTTGAATCCAGCTTGATACTCTCCCTGAGATTTTTTTCTTTACCCATTCCTGTAACCACATTTAAATGATAGTGCTGAAAAGCTTTGGTAACACAAAAAGGGAAACCCTCGGTAATTTTGGGATTGTTTACGTTCCTTTTTTGAGGGGTATAATAATAGATTCTCCCCCCAATTTCAGGGTATTTTCCCCTTTGTCAAATAAAAAGGTTGAAAAGGGTTCCCAAGAAATTCAAAATGAGTCAGATTTAAAGCCATATTTTATAAATTCTCCAGTTATACCAAGGTCCTGCAGCCTTGCTTTTTAATTTTCCTAAGGAAAACAAAACTTCTTCTTTAGAGTTTGGGCGTTTAAATCACATTCACTAGTTTTTCATTATTCACATGTAACGTACATCAATGTAGTACTTTTGTCAGCATGTTTTGAATGTTAAAAAACCAAGTGTCTATACTTATCTTTTGAAGGTATTTTGTTTCAAAGAATCCTTTTCACTGTGTCCCAAAACGTTTTTACTTCACAAAAGACAGAAATTTGCAATTAGTGTATCTTAAATTGTTTCCCTCTTTCTCTTCGTAAATGTTATATTCACGCGTGCCTTGAAAACCGGACGGTCTCCATCATCGTGAACCCAAAAATTTATTCAACAATCTACAAACTGCTTTTTACAAAAAACCACACTTGAACAAACCAATCGGGGGAATTCTTCCTTTATCCCTTACTTAATTTTCATGCAGACACAGCTTCCTTTTATACCATTTAAAGAACGCAGTCTTCGTTAACATCAAGATAAATCAAAACAACTGAGGCCCCATTTTTTTTGAAAGTCTTTTGGGACAAGTTAAATTACAAAAATACACTGCTAAAATCACTTTCCCCAAACAAATTTTTTCCAATATAGACGTTACAAAAAGTTTATTGTTTGAGTTATCATCTACACAATGCTGGAGTTCTACAGGGATAGACTACTCCAACGGCACACAGTTTAGCTCACACGAATCACCAAAAAAACGCAAAAATTCACAAGAATTTAAAAAAAAATCAAAACATGCAGCCCTATCGGCACTATGTGAGCAACCTTCAAGAGCCATTCCAAACCATTTAAACATACCAAATCTACAGCAGTACACATATTTAGCAAAAATTTTCCAAACTATTAATGTCTTGTCCCAGAAATCTCCAACATTTAATGGGTGATCGACATTGCAACTCAAAAAATTGCCATCATAATTCTTGACAAACATTGAAACATTAGAAGCCCGTGTTCATATCCCACACAACAAACATAACATCATGGTAAGTCAGTATACAATCCTTTATGTAAACCTCCCAAATGAGCATACCCTTTTCACTATCAAAAAGAACAAATATGGCGAACCTTTGGGAGGAACAAAAATAAAATATAGAAAAATTTATTACCCCAACAACTGCTTTTTATAAAAAATGCACTGCAGAGTCGGATTTCATAGGGTTTTTTCGACATACGCAAAAAGTCATTTTAATTTTGACATACTATACCTCCAGACGCTCCCCTGTTTCGTGAATTTTACAGCAGGTATACAAAATGTTTAAAAACCAAAAAAACATTTTAATAAAATTCTTCAAAAAAAGTTTTTCCCCTAAATCAAACAAAAGAGCAAAATATGAAACAAAATCTTTTTCCATTTAATTTTTTAAAACAAACATTAACATCCAGTGTAGAAAGGATACGGGCGTTTTTCCTTTATTGTACTCAGAGCTAAAAAATCCCTTATTTTAAACGATCACTCGGAAAAATTTTCGAGTTCTTCTTTTCCACTGGGATACGCCCCCTTCCACGGGTCGTTCAGCACACGGCAATCACAACACGAAAATTTTACAGTTACACTGTCACCCCAAAAACCGTGCGGGGTTCGGCCACTCCGTTACCCAGGGGATGACACCGGTGTCACGTCAGTGTGACTCCCTTTTAAAAACTCCGCGGAAACGTTTCCCCAGGACCGGCCACCTCCTATTTTATTTTCCACAACTTCTCCGCGCTGTCCCCAGAGTCTTTTTGCCGTCGATTTAAAAGGATCATATATCATTGTCACTCTTTTCCTTCCGTGAGCTTTTTTTTTGGTTGGCGTCAGTCTTCTACGAACGCTCTCACACCTCTGAAAATCTTCGCCGACGAAAACATTTGATCCCGGGTTTCTGTTTTTCTTTTAGAAAGTTCACCTTCTGTTTTTAGAAGTGCCCCGTGCTTAAAAAAAATCTACTTCCCGTTTAAACGTGCACCCGGGCAAACTCCCCTCATCTGTCAAGCCAATTTGTGGATCCCGGGCTTGGAGCATTCCCTTGCTGACATTGGGTTTGTTTTCTGTTCGAGAAAGTCCTAGAAAAAGGGGATTTTTCGTTTGGAACGCCCCCCCAGATCATCGATTTCTTTTCCAAATCGGCCCTTTTGCTCCACAGGTCGTTTTTGGGTTTTTTTTGTTCCTGATTCCTGTTTTTAAACCCTTCATTCTTTTTTCACCTTTCAGTTCGTTTTTTCAGAGCCAAGTGTCGTCGCGTCTCACGAAGTCTTTCTTTACTCTCCAACTTGGGGTTCATCTGGTCCCAATGGTTTCATAGTCGTCACGAAACCAAGGTAGATCCGGGGGGGGGGGCGGTGGCCCTCGTTCTCCAAACACACGGACTTTTCTGCTGCACTGCAACCGGACGCTCTGTTTCTCTTAACTGGGGGGGGTTTTTGGGGCCTGGGTTGCTTTCAATGTCACCCCACGTAAAAGCAAACTGCCCCAGAACAGGGAGGAGGAGTAGTCCAAAGGGGACACCGTCCACTTTCCGCCAAGTTTAACAATGGCGACGCGCATAGCATTGTTTTGGGCCCCTTTTTTTCATGAAAATTTTTTACCCCGGCACAAAACACCACACACACATCGAAATCCGTGCTGCTGAAAGGGATGACACTTCACCCCAGTCTCTGCCAAAAAGGGACTGCACAACGTCACGATTTACTACGATTGATTTACAAGAGAGAAAATGTAGTACGTCTGCACTCAAAAACAGCTATTCACTTCCACCAGAGAGGAGAGAGAGGGAAGGGAGAGAGAGAGAGAAGACAACAGACAGACAGAGACACGAGGAGAGAGAGAGGAGAGAGGAGAAGAGAGAGAGAAGAGAAGAGAGTTTTGCCCTAGGAAGTAGGCGAAAATGTCATAGAAGGACGTTCTTCACAACGTTTTTTCTTAAAATATAGGGTGAAAGTCTTTTTAAAAAGTTTGGTCTAATGTTACATTTAAAAAAACAGAGAAAGGGGAGAACCCGGGGCTTCGCGAGAGGTTATTTTCCCCAATGACACAATATGAATAAGGTTAATTGAAATAATTTGATCTTTGGTTGGTAGGGGAAAAGTACTTTTTTTCCATTTCGGGTCGGATCGTTCTACTGTAATTTTTTCTCTCTCAGGGGGTGGTGTGTTGTGTGTGTGTTTTGGGTGGTGTGTGTGTGTGTGTGTGTGTGCGTGCGTGCGGGGGGCGTTGCGTGGCTGTGTGCGGCGTGCGGCTGCATGCTGGTGCGTGGTGCGTGGTGCGCGTGCGCGCGGTGCGGCGTCGTGCGTGTTTTTACACTGAAACTTCTTTTTACGCAATCCGATGGAAATATCATGTTTCATCCTAAACAATTCATACAAATTTGGGCCCTAAAAAATTCGCTAGTGACTTTACTTAAATTGTTGAAAACGAATTAACTAATTCGATTTGCCCCCTCATTAGACTATCTATCTGGCATATGTCGTGATCTGTCGTATTCTACTATCTATTATCTATCCTATCTATATATATTTTCTATCTAAAACTATCATCATTACATTATTATCTTCATCTGCCACTATTATCTTTAATCAAACTATTAACTATCTATATCTGCTATTATCTATTTTCGATCACCTATCTACCGCTGCATATTTTTCTATCTTTCTATCTATCTTTCGTCAATGTATACTAGCTACTAGCTATCTTTCATCTATCTTCATCTATTACTATCTATCACTATCTATTATCTATTATCTACACTTCTGTGCCTATTTTTCTACTTTTTATTAACTATTGCAAAGTATATTACTAGTATCTATCTATCTTCTATCATCTATCATCATCTACTATCTATCTATTGTCTGTCTGCCTATTTACATTTCAAACTATCTACGTCAATTTAGTTATCGTGGTGGCTCTTAGTTGTTTATACCATTAAAAACCCAACTGCCCCTTTTTACGCCTCTCAACCCACTTTTTCTGATCTTTCCCCCCCCCCACCCCGCCCTCCCCTCTCCCAACCCCCCCCCCCCCCCCCCCCCCCCCCCCCTATTTTCTGCTTGTCTTCTCCATTACCTCTTTTTTTTTCTTTTTCCTCTACTCCAACTTCAATTTACTTTTCCTCCCCCTTCCCCTCCCCTTCTTTCCTTTTTCCCCTTCTATTTTCTTGTCTCCACTCTCTCTCTCTCTCCTCTCTCTCTCTCTCTCTCTCTCTTCTCTCTCTCTCTCTCTCTTCTCTCTCTCTCTCTCTCTCTCTCTTTGTCCCGGTAATAACCCTCCCCCCCAGAAGATCCACACGTACACGATAGGACAGGCAGGGTCATTTTGCTCATTTGAGTTTTCTTGTCCATAATGTCGAAAATCTTTATTCTAAACTTGGCGACTTATCTTTTATGAACTATGTATCTATGTTTGATTTTGCATGCTTAACTGAGACTTTTGTGGATAACGCATTTGATTACAATGGAATGTTTACAGATCATGTTAAATTTACTGCTCCAGCAAAAAAAACTGTCCCGTCAAGGGAGAAATTCTGGCGGCGTTTTGCTGCATGTGAGAAAATCATTGGCAAGTTATGTGTCAGTCATTAATATAAATTGTGCAAATACGGTTGTTGTGAAACTACATAAATCTGTTCTCCAATGTGATAAAGATATCTTAATAATTGCTAGCTATATTGTGCCCGAAAATGGTCCTTTGTACGATCAGTTGCAAATTAAAGATGGAATTATCTGGTTACAAGAAAGCATTTTGGACATTGCTCGAAATCAAGATTTTTATATCATGCTAATGGGTGATCTGAATGCTAGAACTGGAAACGAACAACCAAAAGAAGAACAAATGATAAATTAGTCTCCTTTTTGTGATATGTATGAAGATGTTGATGATGACTGTTCAAATGCATACTGTTTACAACGCAAATCGAAAGATGACCATATAAATAACTTTGGTAAGTCGTTGTTAGATTTATGTTTTCTGCTTAATTGTATTATTGCTAATGGTTGTTGTTCCAACTATACCAGTGGGGACTTTACTTATATTTCCCCTCATGGCTGTAGTGTTATTGATTATGTGATATTGTCTGAAGATTTATTTCTAAAACTAAATTGTGATTTAAATGTTGGTGACAAGATAGATTCATGGCACTTACCTGTGGAATTTAGGTTGAATAACAGAGATCGAAATAGTAACATTGCCCAATCTGTGATCGAACCGTTGCCTGAAGATCGAATTGTTTGGTCTGATGAACTTATAAATGAATATAAAGAACAACAACAGTCTAAGGAGTTTACACAGTGCATGCTAAATGCTCAGACAGAACTTAGTTCTGACATCAATAGGTCTATTGATATATTTACTAAAGCACTATGTAGTTCAGCTGCATGCATGATTAGAACTGTAGGAAACGGCCACAGAAAGAAAAATGAGTGGTTTGTCGAAGAGTGTGCTCGAAAAAAGAAGAAAGTTATACATCTGTTAAGAAAATTTAAACGTGATAAGAAGGGAGTGGAAGAGAAAAAAGACGCTTACGTCACAGAAAGAAAAGATTATAAACTCATGCTATACAAAAAGAAAAAAGAGTTCGATGATATTAAACTAGATAAACTCAAACAATCAATGAATGATCCAAAATTGTTCTGGCAAACAGTTCGATCCATTAACAGGAAATCTGTAATCTATAACAACATCACAACAGAACAATGGCATGACCACTTCTTTAATTTATTTAATGAACCAAACAAAGAACTGCATGCAGAAGAGTCTAACTTTACAGGAGTTTCAGATGAGGAAAGTATTGAGCTTCCTCATAATGCCCTTATTTCTAGACATGAGGTTTACGCCAGTATTGGTAACCTCAAAGCTGGAAAGAGTTCAGGGCCAGATAAGATCATAGGCGAATTGTTAAAAAATGCAGGTGTTTCCGTTATTGATTTTCTTGTAATGTATTGCAATAAGATATTCGATCTCGGAGTTTTCCCCTTGGAATGGTCAAAATCTATTATTATACCGATACATAAGAAAGGTGATGCTGATCAGCCAAATAATTACAGAGGTATCGCTTTAACCAGTGTGTTGAGCAAAGTTTATACAAACATTTGAATAAAAGATTAACTACATGGGCGGAACAAGAACAGAAAATGATAGAAGAGTAAGCAGGCTTCAGACAAGGATATAGTACCGTTGACCATATTTTTACTCTATATGCAATAGTTAGTAAAATTTTGGCAAGGAGAACAAAACTTTATGTTGCCTTCGTCGATTTTAAAAAGGCTTTTGATTCTGTTGATAGAAATTTATTGTGGTCGATTTTGAGGAAAAATGGTGTGAAAGGTAAACTGTACTGGGCACTGAAAGGTATGTATAATGAGGTATTAGCTTGTGTGCGCAATCAGGGTAGTTACACAGATTATTTTAAGTGCCCAAGAGGTGTAAAACAAGGATGTCTTCTAAGTCCATTATTGTTTTCGTTTTTTATCAACGAATTAGCTATTGAAGTGTCCAAAACAGGCAAACACGGTATCCAACTCATCCCTGGTGCAGTCGAATTATTTCTTTTATTGTTTGCTGATGATGTTGTCTTATTGTCAGAGTCTATTGTTGGACTCCAGAACCAGTTAAATGGCCTAAAAAGAGAAGCTGACAGATTACACTTGTCAGTTAACCTTGAAGAAACAAATATAATAGTGTTTAGATTGGGGGGCTACTTAGCTACAAGAGAAAGATGGTTCTATGGAAATGATCAAATTGCTGTAACTAATTCTTATAAATACTTAGGAATGTCTTTCACAACTAAACTGAGTATACATGCCGCCTTGTCTGATGTTTGTAGGAAAGGAAGAAGAGGTACTGTAGAAATAATCAAAACATTGAAGAAACTAGGCGCAATAGAGCCGGGTCTGTTCTGGAAACTGTTCGATTCTCAGATTGAACCAATTCTAACATATGCTGCTGAAGTATGGGGATTAGAGGAAGAAGGGAAACGAATCGAAGCAGTACATACATTTGCTATTAAAAGATTCCTTAATGTCCCCCTACATGCCTCAAATAAAAAAGCATATGGAGAAACAGGTAGATATCCACTTCATATAAGAACTTCTGTGAAATGTATAAAATATTGGATAAGACTGATTAATTTACCTATGACAAGAATATGCAGACAGGCCTATGAAATGCTTTTGTCATTGCATGAATCGGGACATTTCAACTGGGTATCAAATATTCACAAAATTTTGACTATAAATGGATTTGGAATAGTATGGATAAACCAAGGGGTGGGTCATGAAAACAGCTTTATTTCTTTATTTAAAGACCGGATTATCGCATGTAGTAAACAAAATTGGCATTCTGAGTTAGAAAATAATGATAGATATAGATGGTACCATTCCTTTAAGGATATATTTCAAACAGAGAAATACTTAACATGTGTTAGGAACTATTGGCACAGAATTAATTTGACAAGATTTCGGTTAAGAGTAATTGGTCTAAAAAATTGTAAAATATGGTTCCTAAATGCTTCAATTAATCAGGAAGACACCAGTTGTCCATGTTGCGACAATGAGTGTGAAGACGAGGTGCATTTTTTATCTCACTGTGAAGCTTATAAACATATTCGAAAGAACTGTTCCTGTTTAGTATCCTTTTCTGGAGTACCAAACGAAATTAGTGTCGCGAATATTCTTTCAAGTGATAATCCTAATAGGTTACAAGAATTAGCTAGATATATCGCTCTTTCGACGCAAATCAGACAAAAAACGATTAATGCTCCTAATGAGATATGATAATTAATTTGCAGAACAAAATGATCCTGAATTTGTGTTGTATAAAACGTGCATATTATTGAATGGGAGGATTGCGGGAAGGAATGAGGGGGGGGGGGGGGGGGGGAGTGCAAGGGAGGAGAAAGGACTAGGTGAATGAGGTGAACGAATGTCCGGGAATGTGAGTGGATGTGTACGTGCGTGAATAATGTGCATGTATATTATGCTTTTGTATGTAAACAGTATCGATCGCAAGAGGTAATATTTTCCTTTATTCATTTGTTTCTGTGAGGGGCCTTGGCCTAAACTGAATAAAACTTTGTCATTGTCATTGTCTCTCTCTCTCTCTCTCTCTCTCTCTCTCTCTCTCTCTCTCTCCTCTCTCTCTCTCTCTCTCTCTCTCTCTCTCTCCATTCCCACCCATCCGCCTCGTCCTTCTCCCTGCTTTTACTTTCTGCCCCCATTTTTCTCACCCTGCCCCCCCCACCCCTCTCTCTCTCTCTCTCTCCTTCCCTCCTGTGCGCACTTTCTTACTACGTCATTAACATTAGTTAATATAACAAAACTGAATAGAGACTTGACGAATTAACTTGCTATCTAGATACTTTTTGTTGTTGTTGTTGTTGTTGTTGTTGTTGAACACAGCCTACCCAGTATGTGTCAGCAAAAGGCAAGCGAATGAATTTGATGTGTCAGGTCCTCCTGCTGCCGTCTGCCCCCTCTACCCCCCCTCCCCCCCCCCCCCCCCCCCCCCCCTCCCATTCCCCTCTTCCATCCTCATCGCCTCTTCAACTTAGCGCCTTTTATTCCGCCAACCCCCCATCCCCACTCCCCTCTCACAGTACTGAGAGTGGTGTGTGTGTGTGTGTGTGTGTGTGTGTGTGTGTGATTATTTCTCCCTGCACCTTTCCCCCCCCACCCTCCCCCCCCCCGCCCCCGCCTTCCTTCCTACGTCGCCTTTCCCCTCACCTGCTGTCCCCTGCTTCTTCCTCTCCACTCCCGTTTCTTCTTTTGTCTCTGTCACACCCACACCCAGCCTCCACACACATGTGCACGCTCTCTCTCTCTCTCTCTCTCTCTCTCTCTCTCTCCTCTCTCTCTCTCTCTCTCTCTCTGTCTGTCTGTCTGTCTGTCTGTCTGTCTGTCTCTCTTCTCTGTCTGTCTGTCTGTCTCTCTCTCTGTCTCTCTCTCTTTCTGTCTCTCTCTGTCTCTCTCTCTGTGTGTCTCTGTCTCTGTCTCTCTCTCTCTCTGTTTCCCTCTTTCCCTCCTTCTCTCTGTCTCTCTCTCTCTGTCTCTCTCTCTGTCTCTCTCTCTGTCTCTCTCTCTCTCTCTGTCTCTCTCCCTCCCTCTCTCTCCTCTCTCTCTCTCTCTCTCTCTCTCTCTCTTTCTCTCTCTGTCTGTCTCTCTCCCTCCCTCCCTCCCTCTCTCTCTCTCTCTCTCTCTCTCTCTCTCTCTCTCTCTCTCTCTCTCTCTCTCTCTCTCTCTCCACAAACCGTTACTGATTCGGAAGCCACATGTGAAATGCATTTTTTGGATGACCTTATTTTGAAAAGGGGGGGGGGGGGGGGGGGGTGGGGTATGAACTATAAAGAAACTGAGAAATGGTAAATCTGCTGGTCCTGGCGGCTTAATTGGAGAAATGTTAAAAAATGGTGGCCAGATAATTGTCGAGTTTTTTGTCACATTTTCCAGAGCTGTTTTTGACAGAGGAATATATCCTGAGGGGTGGTTGGGATCAATTATTATACCACAGTCTCTGTGTGGCAATGTTAACGATCCTGGCAGCTACAGCGATGAGTCTTTTGTGTTTTTTGTTTACATAAGCAGCAATCTGTGCAGTTCCGCCATTGTAAACTACAGGTTACAGATATGGATAGAACAGTACGTTAGACCTGGCGAATATCAAGATGGTTTTAAGAAAGGATACTCTACAGTCGATCGCATCTTTACATTACTGGCTATAACACAAAAGCAGTTTTCATTTCATCGTACGTTTTATTGCTTTTCTGAAGGCCTTTGACTCTGTTTCAAGGAAACTATGGCCGATATTTTCAAAAGAATGGCGTAAAAGGAAACCCGTTTCTGTGTATAAAAAGGATGTGTTCTAATGTTAAATCAAAAGTAAGGTCTGGCTACGAACTCACAGACTTTATTGTGGGCATCTGTGGCGTGAAACAGGGAGATGCTCGCATTCGTGTATTGTTTTTAATAAATGAACTGGCTTTAGAAATCATTGAAAAGGGACAACATAGTGCGACGTTGTCTCCTGAAATCCTCGACTTATTTATACAGCTATTAGCAGTGTTCGCAAACACCACTTGGAGTCCAAACCATGTGAAGTAACCTTCATGTTATAGCTATCAAGTTTTATTTCAAAATGGAGTGACTGAAGGCGGCGAACGAAGCAAGATTAGGAATAGAGTTTTAGAACTTACGCCAATGACATTGACAAACAAAGCACAAGACAAGACACGATGCATTTCAACCACTTGGGTCTTCATCAGGCGAAAAAATAAATCACATTTAACATGTGGGACAGTACAAACTACGAAAAACGAAAAAAGAATGAAAATGACTTATCCGTTATTGTCCATGAAGGCGGAAATGACATGAGGCCAGGGGGATTATGGGAGAGGAAACAGAGGGGGGGGGGGGGGGGGGGGGGGTTGCGTCAGGGGAGGTGTGTGTGTGTGATATGATAGGGTTGTGTGTCTAGTTTATTGGGATGGTGTGATATCTTTGTGATGGTTGTGGTAATGGTGGATAGATAATAATGAAAAAAAAAAAAAAAAAAAAGGAGAAGAAAGGTGTGTGTGTGTGGGGGGGGGGGGATTTAAGGGGAAGGATAAAACAAAATTAAGATTAAATAGATGGAGGGTTGCTGTAACTACTGTATGAAGTGAGTGAAGGGGATGTGGTGGTGGTGTATGTAAGTGTGTGTGTATGTGTGTGTGTATGTGTGTGTGTTGGTAGGGGATATTGCCAACTGATGTGGAAGAGGTGGGTATGTGTGTTTGGTTATTGTTGGATATTGATGCCTTGGGGGTGTAGTGTGCCCAGTTTGGAAATGAGATGGGATTCTTGAGTTGTGCGTTCAAAGCTGTCACTCTGTGACTGCCAGAGTGCCATAACTTTGACATGGTAGATGTTGTGTTGGGTGTGGTTGAAGTGTAGGGCGACGGGTTTGGGTCGGTGGTGGCGGATATCAGCCAGGTGTTCAGCGATGCGTGTTTCAAGTGTGCGTGACGTTTCCCCTATGTAGATCTTGCCACACAGCTGGCAGTGGATGGCATATATAATGTTGCGGCTCTGACATGAGAATGTGCGTTTGACTGTGAAGGAGTTTTTGGGGCCCTGTAAGATGGTGTCTGGTTTGGTGAGGGGGCAGATTTTGCAGTTGGGTTTGGAGCAGGGGTGAGTACCTGGTGGTGTAGCTGTGATTCTGTTCAAACTGGATCGGACGAGGAGGTCTTTGAGGTTTTTGTCACGTTTGAATGTGATCATGGGTTTGGTATGGAAGGCGGGTTTGTGGTTATGTACAATGTGCCAATTGGATTTGAGGATCCTACAGATGGGGAGGGTGTGCGGGTGGTAGAGGAGGTAGGCTGTGGGTCTGTCTGTCTTGGTTGGATGCTGGGTGTCCAGAGCAGATGTTCTGGATACAGCTATGGTGCGGCGGAGTGCTGCATTGATCATTATTATCTATCCACCATTACCACAACCATCACAAAGATATCATACCATCCCAATAAACTAGACACACAACCCTATCATATCACACACACACACCTCCCTGACGCAACCCCCCCCCCCCCCCTCTGTTTCCTCTCCATAATCCCCCTGGCCTCATGTCATTTCCGCCTTCATGGACAATAACGGATAAGTCATTTTTCATTCTTTTTTCGTTTTTCGTAGTTTGTACTGTCCCACATGTTAAATGTGATTTATTTTTTCGCCTGATGAAGACCCAAGTGGTTGAAATGCATCGTGTCTTGTCTTGTGCTTTGTTTGTCAATGTCATTGGCGGTAAGTTCTAAAACTCTATTCCTAATCTATCAAGTTTTAGTTTAAAATCAGCAAGCGAAAATAATAGCATTGTGGTTTCTAGAAAGGAGGGGTACTAGCAGCAAGTGAGATGTGGTTTTGAAGGGCAAGGCAATGGGTAGTGTAAACTGTTATGAACATCTTAGCATTTGTTTTGTCACACGTCTTAGGAGTTCACCTGCTCTTCGGAACCTCACATGCAGTGCAAAACAAGCATTAACATGCATGTTGAGAAATCTGTACATGCTTAGAAAGCATTCTTTGGTTGTATTATTTCCCTTCTTGGTGTGTAGCTTCAAGCCGTTGCTTAGCGTAGACATGGGTCGTGGCGTATGGATGAAGCTATTATTCTTTTCCCTCATTAAACAAGATTCCTTAGTTCGTTCGTTCGTTCGTCTCTCTCTCTCTCTCTCTCTCTCTCTCTCTCTCTCTCTCTCTCTCTCTCTCTCTCTCTCTCTCTCTCTCTCTCTCTGTCTGTCTCTCTCACCCAGACTCACAGTATGTCCATTAGCCAAAAATATGAGATGCTTCTAAATACAGTAGTACTGAACATGGCACTTTAGGAGACCGATCTTCTGCTCGGAACGGGAGGATGGGAAAGATCCGTTGATTAACGATATTTGTTACACCATATATCGTCATTCTCGGTCACATCATCAATCAGTCTGTCTGTGTCTCACGCCGGTTTATTCCGTTAGATTTAACGTGTTCTGGATTTATCTTCGTGGAAAGTCTCTCTCTTCTTCTTCTCCTGTTAACGACCAACATCATTATGCTGATGACTCTGTCGTATACTTAGGGGTTTGCGAAGGTTTGCGCTGTATTTGTCAGACATAATTTAGATTTCAGCTTTAGGGGATGGGGGGGGGGGGGGGGGGGGGATGGAGGTGAGGAGGAAGTGGGGGGAAAGGGGGTGTGGGTGTTGGAGGAGGTGGGTGATGGGGGAGGGGGTGATGTTGTCGTTGGTGTTATTGGTGAGAGGCGAGTCTGAAACTGAAGCAGTCAAGGGTCTCCGCCGTCACCACATCCTCTGGTAATTTGTTCCACTCTGGGATGGTTCTCGGGAAGAGGGACATTTGTCGGTATTCTGTCCTGCATTGTGGGATGTCGTAGCTGCAGCTGTTGTTGTTTTTTTTTTTTCTTCTTAAACTTCTTCTGGTCTGGGATTTCCTGGGCAGGTACTTGGAGTTGATGTCAACAAGATTGTGATGAAATTTGTACATCATTTCCAGTCTGGCATTTTGCCTGCGTTTCTCTAATGTGGGCCACTTCAGAGAGCTTAGGATTACGTCTACACTGGTTGTTGGTCTGTGGCTGTGTGTGACCCATCTGGCTGCTCTACGCTGAATCTTTTCGATCTCTTAGATCTCGTTGCTGGTGTGGGGGTCCCAGACGCATGACGCATACTCAACAATCGGTCGAACAAGGGTTTTATATGCAGTTTCTTTCATTTTCTTGTTTCCGATTTTGAGGTTTCGTCTAAGGAAGCCGAGGGTTTTGCTGGCTTTTGCGGTGATCGTCTCAATGTCGGATCTCCATTTTTGGTCGTCTTGGATCGTGACCCTATGTATTTAGTTGAGGTCACAACTTCTAGAGTGTGTCCATGGAGTTTGTACACAGGTTGGAGTTTGTTCTGTCTCCTTGTAGCACTCAGTGTTGAGCACTTTTCTGGATGGAAACTCATGGACCACTGCTCTTCCCACTTTGTCAGAGTGTCAACGTCGTTTTGTAGTGTCTGTTGGTCGGGTGCTTTTTTATTGTGTGGCTGCACATCGTGTCATCTGCGAACAGACGGACTTTAGAGCTGATCCCTGCCGGGAGGTCATTAATGTAATAGAGAAATAGGCTTGGTCCTAGGACTGAGCCTTGGGGGACTCCTGAGTCGACAGGGACGTACGACGATCTTTGTCCTTCTACCAGCACTGCTTGCTGTCTGTCTGTGAGGAAGTTTTCTATCCATGCGTTTGTTCGTCCTTTGATTCCATAACGATGGAGTTTGTGGATGAGGAGGGTATGGCTGGCTTTATCAAATGCTTTGGAGAAGTCGAGTACGACTGTGTCCTCTTGATGACCTCTCATGATTTCTTCCGTGATTTCGTCCACACACCCTAGCAGCTGGGTTTCACACGAACGTCCGCGTCTGAAGCCATGTTGCTGGTGGCATAGGATGTCGTGCTTCTCTGCGTGTATCATGATGTGGCTGGTGAGGATATGCTCCATCATTTTGCATGTGATGCACATCAGTGAGATAGGGCGGTAGTTTGATGGTTTGTACTTCTCACCCTTTTTAAAGACAGGGGTGATGTGGGCCTGTTTCCAATCGCTTGGCACTTGTCCAGAGTTGTATGAACAGCAGAACAGGAGGGTGAGTGCTGGGGCTATTTCATCCGCTATGGTTTTCAAGAGTCGTGGGGTAATGTTGTCAGGTCCACATGCTTTGGCCTCACTGAGGCCGTGCAGTAGCTTTCTCACTCCTGTTTCTGTGATGTTGACGTCTTCACAGTCTGGGTGTTGGGGGAAGTTTGGGCTTGGGGGGGCAGCGTAGATTGAATCGCTCAGGGGTGATTTTGTCTTTGGGGCTGAACACAGACTGAAACTGTTTGTTGAGGAGTTCTGCTTTTTTCTGTGGGTCTGTGATCAGTTTCCCTCCATCTTTCAGTGGGGAGACTCCGGTCCCCTCCGTCCGTCTGGACTTGATGAAACTCCAGAACTTCTTTTTGGGTGTTGTCTGGTCTGGGTTGTGTTCACATATCAGCTCCTCCATGTACTTCCTGTATTGGTGCCGGAGGCGTTTCTGCACTTGTCTTTTTAGTGTTTTAAACTGGCACTGGAGGGCTTTATCTCCTGGTTTTTCCACTGCTTGTGTAGTCTATCCCTTTTTTGATGAGTTTGTTGGTTCTGTAGTCGATCCACGGGAGGTTGTGTTTGGCTCTCACTTTTTTGTGGGGGACACGGTCGGAGACGCCCTGAGTAAGGCCATCACGGATTTCTGTCCAGATGTTAAGGCCATCACGGATTTCTATCCAGATGTTGCTTGCGTTGCTGTCTTCGTTGAAAGTCGATGTTATGTGGCTGCTCAGTCGTGCTGCTGCCTCTTTCAATGGGGCTTCGCATTTGCTGTTGATAATGGGGATTTTTCTCAGTGTTTGGGGATTTTTAGGGTATGTATTTGTAGTTCCATGAAGGTCGCGTCGTGGTCTGAGAATCCAGGAAGCAGCTCTGTTCTAGGGACGAGGTTTGGGTGGTTTGCGAGGAGAATGTCAAGAATGTTCCCCCCTCGTGTGGGTTTTTGTACAAGTTGTTCCCTCCTGTGGTCTCGCATGTCGTCCATGAACTGGCGGTGGAGTTCAACGTATGGGCATTTTGGTTTTAGAGCCTGGGAGGGCCAATGCCAGCCCGGAAGGTTGAAATCACCGCCTACCACAATGATGTTGGTGGTGTTGGCTCAGCGGGCAGACGTGGTGAATGCCCTAAGGCTGTCTGCGTCTCGAGTGTGTGGATTGTGATAGCAGCCGATGAGAAGTGATCGTCTTCCTGTTGGTTTTATTTTCACCCACATGATCTCACAGTTCATGCTGAGGTCAAGTTCCTCCAGTGAGATAAGATCTGATGATACGGCAATGAACCCCCCCCCCCCCCCCCCCCCCTCCGCCCTTCTTTGTGAGTCCTGTCGTCTTTTCTATAGATGTTGTAGTCTGAGGGAAACATTTCACTGTTCTTGTGGTCTTTCGTAAGAAATGATGTTTGTCCCAGGATAAAATCAGGTTTCGCACTTTGGACAAGATTATCAAGGTCTGCGGCTTTGCCTATGATGGAGTGACAGTTCATGGAGACAACGCGGAGGGGTCTCCTGGTGTGTTCATTTTGTTTGCCTGTCCTGCTGGGCGTGGAGGAGTGGAGTGGGCGAAAGGGGCTGTGTGGGTTGAGGTGCAAAGTGGAGTTGTTTGCTTGGATGCTTTCTGTGTTCAGTCCGTGGAGAAGATAAGCTATCGTGCTGTTGTTTGCCTTGGCACAGATGATGCAGTGCCACGTGGCGGCGCTGTTGCCGAGTCTGTCGTACGAATCCTCGTGAATGTCCTGACAGTCCAGGTGGACGTGAATGTCCTGACGGTCCAGGTGGACGTGAATGTCCTGACGGTCCAGGTGGACGTGAATGTCCTGACGGTCCAGGTGGACGTGAATGTCCTGACGGTCCAGGTGGACGTGAATGTCCTGACGGTCCAGGTGGACGTGAATGTCCTGACGGTCCAGGTGGAGCCACTGTCCACAGGTTTCATGGGCCGCCGCTTTCTGGCTCCAACCTACTGTGAGGTCGCAGACACCACATGGGTAGTGGTCGTCGTTGTCTAAGTCTTGGGCTTGGACCTGTTCGGGATGGGGAGGGGAGGGGGAGGGGAGGGGGGGGGGGGGGTTCGTTTTCGGTTTGATTCATAGCTTGTTGTGTGTTGAGTGTTGTGAATGGGAATGTAGCTTTGGCACAATGGTCGAGGTCGTGCAGGCCCACAATTATACTGGAGAGGAAGATGAAGGCCTTCGGCAGCATCGGGTTTGGTGGTACATTTGAAGAACGTTTGGAAAAGATGGGTTTAAAATTGGTCAGCGTTGGTTTCGGCCATCTTGTTTTCAGTGCGGCATGCGTGGTCAGCGATGATTTTGAAGCGCAAGTCGAAAAGAATTTGAAACCGCTTACCTCTGCTTTGGTGTGGATGCAGCATAGACGGGGTGGGGTTTGGGAAGGGGTGATTTGAATAATGTAAAACGATTTCACAAAAGTACTTGGGAATTTGGGTGGAGGTGGAGCACTGATTTCCAAAACACGCCTGACTTCGCGCATGCGCACACCCCACCTCTCTCTCTCTCGCTCGCTCTCTCTTGCAAAAGTACGGCCACACAGAGAGAGGGAGAAAAATGGGAGAGGACATACATACAAGAACAGAGAGAGAGAGAGAGAGATGATGAGAGAGAGAGAGAGAGAGAGAGAGATGGCAGGACAGACACAGACACGTAGTCAGAGGAGAGAGAGAGAGAGAGAGAGAGAGAGAAGAGAGAGAGTGAGCAAGGAGAGAGAGAGACAGAGGAGAGAGAGAAGAGGAGAGAGAGAGAGAGAGAGAGAGAGTGGAGTGGAGGGAGAGATGGAGAAAGAGAGACAGAGAGAGCGAGAGAAAGAGAGAGACAGAGAGACAGATAGGAGAGAGAGAGAGAGAGAGAGATGAGGAGAGAAGAGAGAGAGAGAGCGAGGAGAGAGAGAGAGAGAGAGAGAGGAGCGAGAGAGAGAGAGAGATGGAGAGTGAGAGAGAGAATGTGCGCGCGGCAGCGCGCGGCGAGAGAGAGAGATGAGAGAGAGAGAGGAGAGAGAGAGAGAGACAGAGACAGAGACGAGAGACAGAGAGAATACGATATTATTCAGATTTAGGCCATGGCCCCATATGAAGGGGGGCATTTACACAATTATACAATGCAACTTACGTCTAAGACATTATAGATAATGATCCTTTCCACTGCAAGAATGAAAATATACATAGTAGAATGAAGTTAATGCACAACAGCACGCAGTCTTTTTTGTGCTTCATAAATATACATAGCCAGATTGCAGATAATGTTTTCTTTTCTTGACGACAACAATAACATTAGCTTGAACTGACATGGTTCAGTAAAATACTTAGGTTGAATAAGTTTGGTTCTAAGATCATGTAATACAGGACAGCACAACAAAAATGAACTTCATCCTCTTTGGCTAAACCACATAGACGGCATATAAATTCACCTTCGGCATAGTTGTAGTATCTGAAACGATGACAAGCGATATCAGAAACACCAAATCTAAACTTGGCTAATGTGCTCATAACATAAAGATTCATTTTAACATTGACATATGGCTCTAGCTCATGCGTTGTCTTAAAGAATCTGTACTGTAAGAATCTATCACTATGATAAACATGATCATGCCAGTTTTGCCATCTGCAATCAATAATTCTGTCTTTAAAACATTTCAAAAATCCAGATATGTTTTGAACGCCTTGATTACCCCAAAAAACCCCAAACCGTATGAATTCAAACTAGTCGCACACTAGAAGCCCATGTCTTCTTTCCATTATTATCCAAGAACATCAACATGTTATATGCCTTAAAGGGTAACCCATCTTCATGCATTCTAGTTAACTTCATCCAATATTTAATACATTTTACATAGGAGTTCAGGTAAATTGGATATCTTCGAGTTCTCCATAAATCATATCATTTGGAGTTCTCATATCAACATTTAAGAAAACGCTTCAATGCATACAGGTGAACTTCTCTGTGATCATACTTTTTCAAAAGCCCAGATTTCAGCTCCATACTGCAGAATTGGTTGAACTTGTGAGTCAAACAGCTTCGTAAAAATACTAAATGAGTTACAGTCTAGTTTGTACAAAATATGAAGAATAACTACAATTGCTCTCTTTGCTCTGTTTGCGATATCTTGACAGACATAATTAAAACTGAGTTTAGTTGTAGGTATATTTCCTAGATATTTATACGCATTCACTACCACGACTCTCTCATTTCATAGGTCATCTCTCAACTTTGCCAAGTACCCACCCTAACGAAAAACTATAATGTTAGTCTTCTTCATGTTAACATGTAATTCAAGTCCTTTGGCTGCAGAGTATAAAGAATTACGTTGACGTTGGAGACCAATTACTGTCGTGGACAACAATACAATATATCAGCAAACTGCAAATAAAACAATTCTAAAAAATCAAAAGTTACTCCATGCCTACCATTTTCAATTATTTCCAGGGATAGCCGTTTATGAACAACGAAAACACACGGGGCTAGAGACATCGCCCTGTTTAACACCACGAGAACACATAAAAGAATCAGATAATTTTGCTCCTGATCGTATTCTTGCTTTCACTTCACTGTACATATTTTGTACGCAACGAAATAATTTACCTTTAACTCCATTTTTTGATCAAAAAAGGCCATAAAAGTTTACGAGAGATTGAATCCAAAGCCTTTTCAAAATCAACAAAGGCAACATATAACTTCTGATTATTTACACATTGTTTTTGCACGGCAGCTAGTAACGTAAATATATGGTCAATTGTTGAGTAACCTTTTTTAACCAGCTTGATGTTCCCCAGTTATATCATTCAAGTGTACCCATTCAAACAACCTACTATTAATAACAGAACTATACAACTTACTTCAATATTACTCAAAGAAATACCCTGTAATTGTTTACATCATTGACTTCTCCCCTTTTAATATAAAGGCAGAACTCTAGATTCTTTCCAGCCATCAGGATATATTCCACAATCAAACAGAAAATTGAATAGCTTTATTAATAAGTTCAAACCATTTTCTCCAGAATTCTTGAAAAACTCACCAATCATACCATTGGATCCAGCAGATTTACCATTTTTCAATTTCCGTACAGCAAGTAATATCTCCTCTTTAGATATTGGTCTGTCAAACAGACAAACTTCCTCTCCGTCCTCATGTTAACGTTTCCTCCATAATGACAATCTCATCATCGTCTTTTTTCTAGCAAACTTCTGAAATGTTGATACCATTCATGCATAGGAATATCATTTGACTGTTGTGATCTCTTTTTAGATATTTTATGAACATGTTCCCCAAAAGACTTCTGGCTCTGAATGGAATCCATGAGTTCATTTAACAAGCTGTCATTGTATTCTTTCTTTTTCCTTTTGTTTAAATTCTTATATTCACGCCTTGCAATACAAAACTCAATTCCATCTTCTTTGTCTAACGTTTTATTAATTTTCTGAATAGTCTACGCATTTTTCATTTATATAATTTACATTCTTGGTCATACAATTATTTTGAGTAATGTTTTTGTTTACTGGTATTCTTTTCACCATAACATTCAGCTTGATCTTTAACAATTTTATTGAACTGATTTATTGCGTCGTTGACATCCACATGCATCAGATCTTCAGCCGCTACTATCTGGTTCTGTACATCTTCTGACTGCATGGAAAAAATAAACTGCCGAGCGTAATCTTGGTTCCAACATATTTAACTATAAATTCGTTATTTTGAGCACGCATATTCATGTTGGAATAGATCTTTTCACTCGGACATTTATACATAATACAAGGGGTAAGTGATCAGATTCAAATCTTTCTAGTACTCTCAAAGTTAACTGGTTACTTAATAAGTCAAAAAAGGTCTACAGATGCTAGGAAATAATCGTTTACACGTTACCTGTATCAGAAATGTATGTGAAACGACCTCTGAGTCGCCATTACATACACCATTTAAAATACATAATCCTAACACAGAACACATGTTAAGCATTTTCTTTCCGTACAGTTGAGTACTTTATCTTGGGAAGATCTCACCATTTCGGGACTTTTGCTGTTATTGTGACATACATGTAGATCACGCTCACTAGTGATTTCCGGGGACAGGTTAGATGTCCTCGCATTAATATCACCACAGAGCAATATATCAATATCACCTAAAG
>CM031626.1:11230070-11237570 GCA_018398815.1 Conus ventricosus
AAGGGACTTTGGTCATTGATCCAAATAAAAAAAATGACTCCTTAACCCTGTTTTTGGGTTGGTTTGTGTGGTGGGTTTAATTATTATATAATATTATTATATAATTTATATATATTTTATAATATATATTATTTAAAAAAAAATTAAAAAAAATTAAAAGAGGAATCTTAAAACTACTAAAAAATTTTTTTCAAGCGGTTGCGCTGTCTCAGGATATTATATATTTATATTATATATTTATATATATAAAATATATAATTTATATAATTTTATTTTGGTTGTTTGTGTGTGGTGTGTGTGTGTGGTGTGTGTGTGTGGTGTGTTGTGGGTGTGGTTAGAGAGAAGAGAGAGAGGGGAGAGAAAAAGAGAGAGGAGAGAAGAGAGAGAAGGGGGGGGGAGTCAAAAAAGGGCTTTGTGTCTACTGTGAAACCCTGTGATTTTGGGTTTTGCTCATCATGCAAGTTCAAGTACAGTAATATTACTATTTGGGGTTAAAAAAAAAAAAGAAAGTGTTTGCCTTTCCGTGACTTCAAAAATTTTACCACCACACACAAAAAACTGCACTGCACCACACTAAAAACCTTTTCTCTCTCTCTCTCTCTCTCTCTCTCTCTTCTCTCTTCTTCCTCTCCTCTCTCCTCTCTCTCTCTCTCTCTCTTCCCCCAAAAACACACACACCACACACACACACACCACACACACAGAATGGAAACTTTTCTTCAATGGGGGCCCTTGTAAAAAAACCCAAACACTTGGCATCCAAAATTTTGGATGCCCAAACTTAATTGCTTTAAAAAACCTTTCGGAAAAAATCTTTTAACTAACGAAAATAGAGTCTATGCCAGACTTAACATTTTTTGAAGAAAAAACCTTAAAATGACGGGGCAAATTGTACCCCTGTGGGGGTTAAAGATTTTTTTTGTCTTTGATAGTTTCAGCTGCATTCCCCCTCACGTTCGTCCCTTTTCGGGGGTAATTTGTGAATGTAACCCCTTTTGTTTAGATTTCGGGGCGGGACACCCAACAATGCACTTTTGCACCCCCCTTTTTAATGGAGGGTTTTTTTGGTACAAGAATTGGAGTGTTCATGCAAAAAAAAAAACGAGTTTTACGCCGCCCGACACCGTTTTTCCACACATGTTTATCGCAGAACTGCCCCGGAAGTTCTTTACGCCCAAATTTTGGCCGTCTGCTCGCGGCATACTTCGCGCGGCCCATCGGCCTTTTTTATCCCTTTTCTGTACGGTCCCCCGGTTTACATAAACTGATAGTATCAACAGAGGAAGCACTGCTCTGTCGAAGATGATAGGGTTTGGGGGGGGTCGGGGGGGGAGGTGGGGTTGGGGGGTCAGGGAAGGGAGGTGGGGGTTTGGGGAAGGGGGGGGAAAGGGGGGGGGGGGTTGGAAAGGGGGCGGGGAAAGGGAGGGGGGTTGGGGAAGGGGGGCGGGGGAAAGGGGGGTGGGGTTGGAAGGGTCGGGGAGGGAGGGGGGGGAAGGGGGAAAAAAATGATTGGGTGTGGTGGAGGGAGTGGGGGGGTGGGAGTTCCTCCCTCGGGGCCGGTATGTCACCAAAGGGGGGGAAAAGGGGGGTGGTGGTGAAGGTGGTGGTGGGGTTTGGGGGTTGTGACTAAGGGGTGGGGGTGGTGGCTGTAGGAAGAGGGAATAGAGGAGGGGTTGGGGGGGGGGGGGGGGGGGGGAACCCCTGATAAACTTCTGCATCCCTGGCTCAGAATGTTGGATGGGGTGTTTTTTTTCTGCAAAAAAATTTCACAAACCCCCCCCCTCCCCCAACCACCCACCCCCCCAGAGGCGCGCGGCGCGCGCACCCAAAACCAACACACCACCAAAACCACACCACACCAACACACAGAGCTTGTTCGCATTTACACAGAGATTGTCCATTTAAATTTAATTTTAATATAATATATAATAATAATATATATATAAAATATAATATATTGTAAGTTGCTGAATGGTGCTCGGGACTTATCCTTTGGAATTTATTTGATTATTGTATAAAAAACCACACACACACACCACCACACACACATCACACACACCACCAAAACCAAAAACCAAAACCCCACACCACCACACCACACACCCCAACACACACCCACAAACTAAACTAATAAATTCCAAGAATGTAACCCAAAGTATCTGCGTGGGACAAATTTTGCCCCAACGTATGTGTTGAGTGGGGGTGGGAATTAATAAAAGCACACAACCACACCACACACACACCACACAAAACACACCCACACACACCACACACACACAACACACCTACATAAGCACAACACACACACACACAACACACACAACACACACCACACCACACACACCACACACCACACAACACACACCTATACATTTGCACCCCAAACACACGCTCACACACCACACACTCCACACCTCACACACACCCCCCCCCCCCCAACCACACACACCCAAAAACACACACACACCACACACACCACCACACACACGAGGGGCAACAACTACGCGAACACAAACACCACACATATAAACCACATAAAAAACCACACACACACACACACACCCCACACACACACAACACCACACAACCCCACAAAACCACAAAACCCGGACGCACGCACGCCCCCGCACGCCACACACAACACACACACACACACACACACACACTATACTAAGCACACACAAAAAACCACACCCCACCCCCACACACACACACCACACACACACACACACACACACACCTTACATTTCAACCCACACACGTCACCACACACACACTCACCACACTCCACACAACACCATTCACACACTCAACACCACACACAACACACACACACCCCACCCACCAAACACACACACCACACACCACCCACCAGCGCGACACACAAACGCGCACACCAAACCACCCCCAATAAAACACATTAAACAAACACACACACACACACACACACACACACACACACCAAAACCCCCGCAGCACGCCGCAGCACGACGCACACACACAACACACACACACAACACCAGACAAGACAAACACACACACACACCCAAAAACACACCCCACACCACAACACACACATCAAAACACAGAGCATTGTTCAGGGATTTTTTACACGAGATGTTCACAAATTTTTATATATATATATTTTATTATTTAATTTTATATAAAAATTAATTATAATATATTATATATATATTTTATATAATATTTTTAAAAATATTAAAATTGTAAGTTGCTGGAATGGGGCTCGGGACTTAACCTTGGAAATTTTTAGATTATTGTACACCACCACACACAACACACACACAAACACACACACACACCACCCCCAAACACACACCACCCACACACCAAAAACCCACAACCAAACTAAAAAATTCCAAGGATAAGTAACCCCTATTTTCTGCAGTGGTACATAATTCTGCCTAAATTTTTGTGTTGAGTGGGTGAATGGGGAAAATAAATGCCCACACACACCACACACAACACACACACCAAAACACAAACCCCACCACCACACCTATACTATGCAAAACACACCTCACCACACACAAAAAACCCCCACAACCAACCCCCACACACCCACACACACACCCAAAACTAAACACACATTCACACCAACACACACACCACACACACACACCAACACACACACACACAAAAACACACCGCGCCGCACGCACGCACGCACGCACACAACACACCACACACAAAACACCACAAAAAAAACCCCACAACAACAACACACACAACACAAAACACACTCACACAACACCCAAAGCAATGTTTAGCATTAACACGAGCATTGTTCAGCATTTTTATATATTTATTTAAAAATATATTAAAATTAAATTTTTATTTTATTATATATATATTATTATATAATTTTATAATATATATACTGTAAGTTTCTGGTTTGGGGCCGAAATTTCTTGGAATTTTTTGATTTTTTGACACACACACCAACACACACCACACCCACACAAAACCACACACACACACACACACACACACACCCAAAACACCCTAAACAAAAAAATTCCAAGGATAGTAACCGATAAGTATCTGCAGTGGTACATAATTCTGCCTAACAGTATGTGTTATGGGGGAAATTTGGGGGAAAAAAAAATGCAACAAACACACACACACACACCACACACACCCACAAAAACCCCAAAACACCACACCCCAACCTATAATAGCACACCACACGCTCACACACACACACACACACACCCACACCCCCAACACACACACCCACACAAAACACACACTCCCCACACCACATTCACACACACCACACACCCCCCACAACACACACACACACACCCACACACCACACACACACACAACACACAGCGCGCGCACACACAACGGCACACACAAAACACACACAATGACAAACCCTATAAACACACCAAAACACACACCAAACCCCCAAAAACAACACACCACAACACACACCCCCACACCAAAAACGCACCACGCCACGCACACCACCACACACACCATTTTTACCCCCCCCTCAAAGAAAAAAAAAACCCAAAAATTTCCCCCCCCATTCCATGTTGGGGCCCTAGTTCATTTTTCCCTTGATGTGTGTTTCTTTTAAAAACCACCAACCCCCCCATCCCCCTGCCTCGGCCCGCTAACTTTTCCCCTTATCCCTCCGGCTTTTTTTTTCCTACCCCCCACCCCCCCCCAACACCCCCCCTCCGCGAACCCGTGCCCCTTTCCTTTTTGGCTTCTCTCTGTCTGTCTGCCTGTTTTCCCTCTGCTGTCGTCACTCGGTCTGTCTGTCGTCTCTCTCTCTCTCTCTCTCTTCTTCTCTCTTTTCCCCTCTCTCTCTATTCTCTCTCTCCCCTCTCTTCTCTCCTCTCTCTCTCCGCTGTTGTGTAAATGTATGGTGTTGTGTGTGTGTGTGTGTGTGTGTGGTGTGTTGTTTTGTGTTGTGTGTGGTGTGTGAGTAAAGTTGTGCGCGAGGGGGGAGTTGGTCTGGGTACGCGACTGTGTTGTGGGGGTGTGTGGGTTTTTGTTTTGTTTGTTTTGTTTGATTTTCGTCTTTTACAAAATAGTGTTTTTTTGGGCGGACTTGAAAACTCCTAAAGAATTAGTATTTTACACAATAGGAATTAAACCCCCCTCTTTATTCCCCCATCAAGTAAACAGTTGACAGAGAAAAAAAAAAAATCAATAAAAATACTTTTAAAATTTTAAAATTTTTTAAAAATTTTAAAACGACAACTAAGAGCTTCCTATAGGGTCCGAAGAAAGATTTTTAAAGCAGTGAAAGAAGGGATTTATCATCAAAAAAGGCTTTGGATCGTCATCTTTAGTATTGTTTTGACTGCCGGGTAATCGGGCAAATATTGCTTTGTGAACGGACAATAGAATAAATATGGGAAATTAACATTTTCCCTCCCGGGACCCTAAGTCGTTATTTGTTTGCTTTTTTAAAATTGAGTTTTTGTCTGTAACATAAAAAAGCTAATTCCGGACTCATTTTAATACCTTTTTGCAAAAAGGTCTTTACGTCAAAAAATTGTGACATTGTGGCTGGGTTTTTTTTTTGATGCCTCCGAAAATGATTCCTTTTTACAATAAGGAATCTTTACGTTTGTGCAGCCCTTTGCATTTTCCTTGCACCTTTCCCCTTGCCATTCATCTGCCCAAAATTTGCCTGGAAACCCCCAATAGAAGGGGACCCCAAAAAAAAGTTACACAGAAACCTTTTTGCATTGAAAATTAACAAGATGCCCCATTTCAAATTTTAATTCAGTCTTTCCTTTAAACTTTGTGAGTTAGCGACGTAAAACAGATCTTGAATCAAACCAAAAGAATTCGTAAAAAAATATGGGAAGGTTTGCAATAACCCCTTAAAGGCCCTGAGTAGCTCCAGTTCTGCCGAGAAAAGGATGGCCTTTTCCCAAAATGAAAAGCTTTTTCTTTTTTTAACCAGGAAAAACAAAAATCCGCCCGCATTTCCATGATTTATCATGAAACCCTCTTTTACCCCAAATGGTTCGGATTAGGCTTCAAAATGCGTGGGGAAAAAATGTGCAAGTGAGGGCTATTTTCTTTTTTCAAAAACCAATTAACATCAAAATTTGCTTTCTTAATTCCCCTGAAGGGAAAAAGGAGAGAATGGCGGGGACCTACATATATCTTTATGTTTTAATTCCTGATTTGCTTTAAGTTGAAGTGTAATGGCAATTGTTTCAGTGATTTTATTTCTTTGCCCTTTCGGAAAGTGAATATCGGATCTTAATGTTCTTTTACTTTATTAAAATGATCAACAGGCTTTTCTTAAACATAAATTTGCAGTAGCTAGATGCGTAATCATCTAGAGCTATAACCTGCTTCTTTATATGTAGCAGATTGGAGCAGCACGGTAACCCCTGTAATTTATAGCCTTTGATCCACACCTGCAATTTCTTCGTAAATAATTGGGGGCCGTAAAAATATTTCCTGTGCTATGTGAGTTTTGCCCCGCTGGGCAGTCGCGAGGTGAATCAAACATGGGGTGTTTGACCCCCAATTGCCTACTGAAAATTTTGAGAATTTTAAAAACTTTTAGCTTTTGTTAAAGTTTTTTCTATATGAAAATTTTCCCCGAAAGTTTTGCAGTGAAAAATACACCTAGGGAATTTTACTGTTCTTTAAAAATGAAGTTCGCTTCCACAAAAGAAAGTTCGGCAATTTTTGGGGGAATTACCCGCACTGAAAAAAACAATGGGTTTTATCACAAAAAACTTAGACCTTCTGGGCATAAAAAGACTTATTTTTTTGTTTCGCTTGAACAGGGTTTGAATGGCTTCAGTTTCTACAGGAGTATGGCTTTATATTGCATCCGTCCAATACTATGTATCTGAAATTTTTACTACAACGTTTGTTTTTACGTACTTTGGCAGGTTGTTATAAATTTTAAAAGAAATGGAGCAATAAGTGACCCCGGGGAAATTCCATATGTGTTTCTTTTAATGGAAAAACAGTGATCCACTTTTTTTTGTATTGACCATTACAAGAAAATCTTTAATAAACTGTACATACGCCCCGAAATCCCCCTTGGTTTTTTTAAGTTTAGCATATTGTGTGGTGTGTGTGTGTGTTGTGTGTTGTTGGTGTGTGGGTTTGTTTGGGGTTTTGGCGTGTGTGTGTGTGTGGTGAGCGCTGCGTGCGCGCGTGGTGGTGCGTGCGTGCGTGGTGCGTCGTGCGTGCGGGGGCTTGGTGTGTGTTGTGTGTGTTTTTGGGGGTGGTGTGGTGTGTGTAGTGATCGCGCGTGCGCGTTCTTGTGGGATGGAGAGGAGAGGAGGAAGGAGAGAGAGAGAGGGGGGAGAGAGAGAGAGAGGGGAAAGGGGGGAGAGAGAGGGGAGAGGGGGCGCCGGGGGCCCGAAACCGTGTGGGGTAGTCTCGGCCAATGGCATTACCCAATTTTTGTCAACTTTCCCTTTTCGACTCGTATGCCAAGTTCCCATTCACCGTTGTGAAAAACGGGTACAA
>CM031626.1:11247570-11260070 GCA_018398815.1 Conus ventricosus
TATCCAATACTGGCCTACAGTGATGAAAATAGAGGAGTTCAGAATACCCTGTAGGATGAACAATATCTTGTATGACTTGGATACTAAAGCCAAAAGCAACTTGGTGACCGACGTGTCCTGTCAGTTTGAAAATGGACTGGGATTATTCGTCAATCGGAGCTGAAATGGACGGGTATTCAAAATTTAAAGGGCCCCCTAAAAAGAAAGAATTTTTTCCTCAAAAAAAAAAAAATAAATGTTCCCTGAAGGGGGTTTTCACTAGCAAGCTGTTACCTTTTGGGTTTTTGAAAAAAGGTACCTTTTTTTCCCGGGGGAACAGGGGGGCCAACTCGAAAAAAAAAATTCACCCCCAAAACTGATCCAGTTTTGGGGGAATCCATATGAAATAAAAAAAATTTGGGTAAAAATAAAAATCCGCCCTGTATTTATTTACGAAAAACTGAAAAAAAAAAAAAACAACCGCTCCCAAAATTTTTTGAAAAGGGAAAATTTGCAATAATCCCCCCAACACAGTTCCGCTTTAATTTTTTTAAAGGGTTCTATAATTTCCCATATGCATTTTAAAAACTCTGGATTAACAAACACACTTTTTGTTTTTGTTCTATCTAAACTTCTTTTTTAAACAACAGTTTGTTGATCCTTTAAGTTAATCGAGTTTTAAACTTTTTCATGATGAAAAGTCTTATTCCCAAAACAATGCTTTTTAATTTTTCATGCGAATCCACTGCACAAAAACTGCGAGATATTCCCTTTGTTTAGTTTTCCCTGGCTCGAAATACTGTACATTTTTACCTTAAAACCCCAACAAACCCCTTAAAATCACCTTCCAATAATTTTCCCCCCCTTTCCCTCTTTCCTTTTAAAAACCCCCTTGGTTATTTAATTGAATGCAAAGGCGAATTTTTGGGGGTAATCGATGTTTTCGTACCATCCACTCCCTTTTTTAGCTACCAATTTCCATTCTTTTTAGATGTTTTTCAAAAGGTTTATCATAAAAAAACCATCTGTTTCGTTAAAGTACCCGGAAATCTGGTAAAAGGGGTTTTAAATAGCCCATAAAGAAATTCTAACTTCAAAACCCTTTGAAAATCAAAACAGTAAACCCAATAAAAAGGGGTTTGTCCAATTTGACTTCTTTTTTTCTAAATATCCCCAAAAGTTTGATAAAATTTTCCTAAATCCTGAAAATTTTGGGTTTTTTAAAGGGCAGCTTAATTTTTTCTTTCCTTTTTGGAAAACTAACCCTAACTCTTTGCGCTTGTGGGGAAATTCCCTCCATAGTTTTTTCCAAAACAGCTTTTTGTTATCACTTGAAAAAGCCCTTTTTTTTAACATCTGGGGAAATTTATTTTCTAGAAAAGTTTTCTTCATATGAAGGGTTTTTTCATGAACTTTCTTATAAAAAAGCAATTTTTCGTTAAACTCTTAAATTTCAAAAAAAATGTTTTAAATAAAATGCAGAAGCCCGGTTCAACAAATTTTTTTTGCCCCAAGATTGGGCACAATTTGGGGGGTTCTCTCGGATTCATTTTTAGCTTTCCGGCAAAGGGGAAGTCATTATGTGGGTCATGGATTTTCATGGGGAAAACCCTAACCCAACCCTAAAATGAAATCCACGCTTTTCCCGGGCCGTCAAACGGCCCAACCATTTTTAAATCCCTTTTTTGAATATTTTTCGAAACCCCCGGGCTTTGTCTTTTAAATTTCTTAAGGGAAGCGTTTGGCGCCAACCCCAACCATACGATTTTGCAAAAAAAATTTCATAAAATATTAACCTTTTCCTCGGATCATAACATCAAGAAATTTGTTGTTTGTTTTACAGAAAATGAGGGCGACCCAAAAACAAATTCCCCCTCCGCCAATCCTTTTTTCAATCATCGAATCTTTGGTAAATCAGACAATAAATCAATTTTTTATTCCAAAAATTTTTAAAGAAAGCACCCCAAACTCATCCCGGGCGCATAAAATAAGGCGGGGGATCCGGGCTAAATTTTTTTTCTTCAGGTTTTCCCGAAATTTTTCAAAACTTTCCCGCCAACAAACATTATGGCCTTAAATAAATCATGATATTTTCCCACTTTTTAACAACCCTAACTTCTGGCCCACGCATCTTAGCATGCCGGAATCAGAACCGTTGCCCTTTTCCCCTCTAAGACAAAAAAGAAGGGCCCTTTTAAAGGGGAAAGTGTATCTTCGTAAAAACCTTTCCCCAAAACTTTTCATGAAACTCAAAAGGGGTAAACGCCCTTCTAACAAAGTTGGTCAAAAATATTCTTCCGTTATTGCGGGATTTTAAAGGGACTTGCCAGGGACTCTAATACCCCACATGGTTTGCATAGAGTCAAAAAGGACATGTTTTTTAAAAGGTAAACATATGACTTTTTCGGATGACTGTGAAATCATGACACCCTAAAAGGCTCGCCCACTCTTCTTTAAAAGATGAGAGTCGTAACCTCGCAAGTTATAAAAAGAGAGGGGCCCGCTTCCGGTTTTAGGATCAAATTTTAGTTGAAGATTGAGTTGTTTTCCGCTCCCCTCTGAATTTTTTCCACTAATTTTATCAGTCTTTTACTTTTGATTGGCTTCCTCACTGAGTTCAAAAAACCGCAAATCCAACTTTGATTTTTTTTAAGTCATACTGTTTTGGGTCTTCAGGCGTCATTATGTTTTTCAGAAAAATTTCAGATTATTAAAAAAATCATTACGCACTTCCCTTGCATGCCGTAAAAATCTTCTAGCCGCACGGGGTCCTCTTATAATTCTGCGGGCTTTTGAATAAACGCCCCCGACCTACAATAAAAAGGCAAATGAACAAACTGATGTTTACTCTTTAAAAACTTTTTTTTTCGAAGTTTTTGGGGCGCGGGGCCCTTCATAAGGAACAATAAGCGACTCAAGCCCGGGGGAAAACTACTTTGGAGAATTTTTGCGGGCCTTTTTCCAGTTTTTAAAAAACTAACTTTACTCCCCTTCGGGGGGGGAAAAAAAATTATTTTTCCGTATTACAGTCAACGGGGCCGATAAAATGTTTTTTATGTTCGTTTGGGGCTTGAACAGATGGAACTCTTTTTAAAACTTTTTTCTCAAATTTCTTGTTTGCTAGGTTTTTTTTTTGGAGTTATGCAAACAGCCCTACCAGGGGTGCGTAAAAATGCGTAAGGGGGCAGCGTGAAAACATCACCAGTAATCAACATGTTTTTTTCCCGGGTTCGCCTATTTTTGGGACTTTTCGGGCACTTTAATGGGCCTTAATTTTTTCCCCCCCCCATGGTATACTTTTAAAAAGTTTTTTTGGGGTTTGTTTTGTTTTTTCAAACTAAATAAAAGGGTTTCCACGCTAACAAAAGGATTTTCCCCCCCCAAAAAAATTTTTTTTAGATCTTTGAGAAAGGGGTGAATTTAGACCCTCTCCTGCTTTTTTTGGGGGGGGCGGGGTTTGCACCCAAAACCCAAAACCCAAACATAAAAAAATTTTGCCCGTCTGTTTTTTTATGTTTAGAACTGCTCTTTTTGCAACAAAAAGCGGAGGTAGGGGGAAATGAAACCCCTTCCCAACAATGGGCGCATCCCTTGCCTGTTTTAACTAACTCAGGACTTCGCCCTCTGACCACCCAACCCCTCCCCATTTTGGCTTTTCAGCGGCCACATCAAACTGTTAAGCAGTTGGTCTGCCCAACCGGGGTTAAGTCTTTAATGAGAAAGAAATCGGTTGTTTATTGAAACCCCAATTTCATTTTCTTCTTTTATTGTTATATAGTCATTAAAACACTAACATTATTTTAAACGGGGGGCTATTGTTATTTCCCCGGGGAAACTTAAAAAATACCCATGACCAACATTTTGCCCGTATCTTGCGGATCAATGACTTCAAACCCAATATCACCCAGTGCTTTTGGAAATCTTCTTGCTTGCTTCAAAAAAAAATTCGTCGGGAAACCTTCATATTTTTAAACCAAAGCTGAGTTTTTTTTTCCAAAACCCCAAAATTTTTAAATAAAAAAAAAAATTTAAAATCAATACGGGGGTCTTTTTTGTTTTGGTTTTCAAAACTAAAGTAAAAAAAAAACCCCTTTGGCCTTTGTTAATGTACTTTTTTAAACAGATTTAAGGGTTTCTTTTACTTTTTTAAGAAATTCCCCTTTTTTATCTGCTCAGGGCGGGCTGTTGAGAAAAACTTGTCCCTGCCTTTCTTTGAAGAAAAAAAAACTTTTGCTTTTGTATCATTAAAATGGGCATGAAAAAACGTTTAAAATTCTTCACCCGGATTTTTGTCAACTAGTTTTTTTAAATTTATTGTCATTTTAAAACAAAACTAAGTTTGCTGTTATTATTGAACCAACTGTTTCTTTGGATTTGGGGTTTTTTTAATTTTTTGCTACACACACGGCAAATAAACACACACCGGAGCTAAAGACAAACCTCCTAGTGGTAAAGCTGGGGGGTGCCCCTACCCCTTTTTGAAAAGACCAACATTTGTCCCTGTAAAGGAGCCTTATAGTTGATGCCCGGGATTAACTAGGAAACCCAAAATTAAAGGGCACAAAAAACCCTTTCTTTTGGTTTTGCTGTATTTTGAAAGGTCCTCTCTAGTTTTTGTAGCTTTTTTGTAATTTTGGGTTAATCAAAATTTTTTTTATGACGGGGTTTCTCCCAAATCTCTTCTTTTGGCGACTCGGGCGCTGTAGGCACTTTTTGGATAAACTTGAACAACATGTTTTTTTAAAAATGAAAAAATAATTTAGTTTTCCTGTATTTTTAAAATTTTTTTTTCTTTTCAATATTCAGCTGGGGCATCAAAAAAATAAAAACAAATGTCCCTTAAGGGGTTTAAATGGGCTTCGTTTTCTTTCCCCAATTTTGAATGTTTACGTTTTTAAACCTTTTCTCCCCATTTCCCTCCCAACTGTTTTAACCTCTTTGACCTTGGGTCAACCCCAAAAACCCCGTATTTTGATTTTAAAAATAACATAAAGCCTAACACGTAAAGGTGTAGATTTTTTAGACGAAAGGGTCTGCTTTTGGACTTCACCCCTCCCCCCCCCCCAAACAATTTTTTAAATTTCGTCAAAATAAAGATAAGGTCTAACCCCGCTAGAAAAAGTTTTTTGGTTTAGGACTCCCGCCCAATTGAAACATTGAAATTTTTCCGTTATTTTGGTTTTAAAAAATTTTTTCACTTGCTCTTGCGAAGGGTTTTCCTTCATTTTCACACAGCAAAAAAAATTTTTTTTTAAAGGGCGATTTTACTGCGCCCTAAGTTTAAAAATTTCCCATATAGCGTCCCCCCGCTTTGGGGTATTTTTTAAAATTTTAAAACGCCTTTTTTCGAAAATATATTACAAAATTGGCCCTCATATTTTCCCCAAACCAGCTCTGCTAAACTAGTTTTGCTAACAACTTTCAAACTCAAAACGAATGTCCGAAATCTGTACTTTTTTCGGGGGTTCTGTTTAAATCTGAAACACTTTGTATTCATTAAAAGTTATTCGTATGACAATCGTTTTTTAAATGCCCCTTGAAAGTATGGCGAAATGTGTTTTTAAAAACCCTCAAAATCTGGGGGAAGGGAAAGCGTTTCCCAAAACCATAACTTACAGCTAAAGCCTTTTTGCTGCTTTTAGCACCTGGGGGCGAGTTTCGGCGCCAACTAATTTTAGTGCTTCGTCTTTTGCCGATTCCTTGAAACGCAAGACCCTTCCCCTTTTCATTGGGCGGTTAGCCATAGACCAAATAGGTTAAAAATAGTCTGCATTTTTTAAAAAAAAATTTCCTTTTTTGCCCCTCAAGTTTTACGAAAATTTTTTTAACGATTGCCCCTCCCAAAATTTTGGACAACGTTTTTGGTTTGGTCTGTTTTTGAAGCGAGTTCTATTTTTTAAAGTAAGCCGTGCAGACCTGGCACAATCCAAAACAACCGCTCCTAGGGCCCGGAAATCCAAAAAGTAAGAATTTTTTTCTGCACAATAGTAGATGGGTTATTTGGGAAAAGTAATATTTCCCTTTAAATTTCCCCTTTACGCCCCCGGGGGTTTTTTCATTTTTCTATGCGGGGCAAAATCGAGCCATTACTTGTGATTTTTTTTTTAAAAAAAAATAAAAAGTTAATTATTTTAAAAACATGGGGAATTGGGGGTTTAAGAAGATAAAATATTAGTGATTTGGGGAAAGCCCCACATGGATGAAAGGGCTCCCTTTTTACACAGCACCGCTCACGCTCCCCATTGCGGGTGAATTAGAGGGGGGGGCAAAGGGTGAAATTTAAAAGAAAAAGGTCAGAAACATTATACCAAAAATTTAAAAAGAAAACCCCCCCGAAACTAATACCCGGGTGAATTTTTGGGAAATAAAAAATAACCATTTTTATTTTAACAAAAACAAAGGAGAACGTGTTCCGCTTACAATAAACAGACTCATCAAAGTTTTTTAGGGATGGTACAATTTTTTCAAAAAGGCCCCCACTGGGGGGGAAACGAGCGAAATTTGCCTTGGCTTTTCCCAAAAAAAAAATTAAATCCGAAAAAGTTTGGGGAAAAATCTAAACAAGGGTACAAGAACCCCCCCAAAAGAAAAAACCCAAAGCAAAACCTAAACCTTTAAAAATTTAATCCAACAGCAGACAGAAAAATAAAAACAAAAAAGCAGAACCACTGAAGAAGAAGAAAAACCTTAAAAAAAAACACATCCACCGCTGCCAAAACCCAAAAAAACAGGCCCCCTATAAAAAATTAAAAAGGGCCCCTTGGGGCGTGCTTTTAAAAACCATCAAGGGGGAAAAATTTAAAAAAATCAGGGAAAAAATGACCCGAACAGAAAAACATAAAAGAAAAAAAAAAAAAAAAAAAAACTGTGAGGCCAAACAAGGGCCCAAATTAAGGGGTGAAAGTTAAAGAAAAAAAACAAAGACTACATAACTTTAAAAAAAAAGTTTGGGAAAACTAAAGCTTTGTCTACTAACCGAGAAGACTTACGAACTCAATTAGCAAATAAGAGAAACTATCCCCAAAAAAATTTTAAATGAAAAAAAACCCCAAAACTAGCAGAACGAAAACGAACACTTTTAAGAGGGGGGAGTCCCATTTGCAAGCGTTTATAACGGGCCCTTTGGATTGCAATAAATTTCACGGGGGAAAGGCTATTACAGGGTTTGGGGAGGGAAAATTTTAGTGGGCCCCCATCACCATCGCCCGATAAAAACAAGGTAAAAAAACAGCTTTATCATCTTGCAGTTTTTTAAAAAAATTAAAGGGAAAGCATAACCCCTTTTTCCAGGTAAAATTAGGGGGTGTTATTAGCCCGCTTTTGTCTACTGCAAAACAAAATAATTGGCCCTTTTTGGCCGAGCCCTTATGGGCATTAGTTCTCTTTTAAAATTGGGGTTAAATATTTAGTAAGAAAAAAACCAATAATCCTAGGGGCCCTTTCCCAACAACAAAAATGCTTCCCCTTTTTTAAATTTGTTCATCGCAACAAAGTCCGCCCTTTAACGGTTTGGCTTTGGGCCTCGGGGGTTGGGTGACTTAATCTTGGGGTCCCCTAGTGTTTTTTTTAATTTTTTTTACTAAAACGGCCCAAAATTTTTGTCGGGTTTTTTTTCCCCAAACCCTTTTGTTTATTGCCTGCCCAATGTTTCAGTTTTTATTTAAATTTTTGTTCCCTACCCCGGAGTCCCAAGGGCAGAAGGCACATGTATTTAAAACCCTGCCAACAGCCCAAAATCACTTTATCTTGCTATTTTAAAACAAATTTTGGGACCTTTTTTTACTTTAATCTAAAACAACTGTAGAATTTAAAAGGCGGCCTCCCAAATTTGCTAATATTTTTTTTTGGGGGATCAAACCCCTAGAAGAAAATTTGTTTTTGCCACCTTTCCCTTTCTTTCGAACCTGCAAAAAAACCAAACGTAATACAAAGGTTCCCTTTATTCGGACTATTCCCCCTTGAGTTAAAGGCCCCCAATGTCCAAAAATAAATGTTTTTTCCATGGGTGTTTTATGCCCTTCTTGCTCAAGGACCCAGGTGAACCCTTTGCCTAAGAGAAAGATGGGTAAGGGGGATTTCCCGTCATAGTTATACTTCTGTGCACCCCCCAAAAAAAGGGGGGGGCCCAAACCAAAGATTAAGGTCCAACTTTTTTCTAAACCTGTCTTTAAAATTAATATTGAATTTGTTTAAAAGATCCTTTCAAAACCTTCAAGTCTAATTTTTTTTGCCCGAATTTTAAACGGGGTTTTTCATTTTGGGGGTGGCCTCGCAGTTTAGTCAAAAATTTTCGTCTGGGAAGGGGGGAATTAAAAAATGGGAAAATACCTACCTCACCAAAGGGTCAAAGGGGATTTAAATGATCAGCATACGACACTCCACACCCAATTGATGCACAAAAAACAGCAAAGTTTTAAATGGTTCCCTTAAAACTGCATCGGATGACTGAAACCCCACTTTCCCCGAAGGGGCCCTTTTTAATAGGGGGGTTAAGATATCGCTTAATGGAGTACTCCCTTTTACTTGAAAAGCGACATCGGTCCCAGAAAAGTCCCAGGGTGTCATTGTTATATTTTTTAAAATTTTAATTTCGGGCCCCAAAAGAATATTTTGCGGGAGTATTATATTTTTAAAGCGCCTTTATTTTTTTTTCGTTTTAAAAAAAAGTTTGAACCAAAAACAACTCAAGACCGTCCCTTCGTCTTTAGAACATGCTATTGATAACAATTGGGGCCAGAATGGTCGCGCTCCATGGGAAATTTTTTTAAAAGTCGTATGGTTTTAAAAAACTTTAATCCAAGGAGAATAATAAAAATTTAAAAAAAAGACATGGGAAGGGAAACCCTTTGTTTCCATTAAACATAAACCCGAAGGTTTTTACGGGTTTTTGGGGGGCCCAAAAGAACCAAAGGGGTAACCTTTTTACATTACTCTCCCAAAATTAACCCTTTTCAAATCTTAAAAAACCCAATTTTTAACAAACCCCAAATTCCCCCCGGGAAAAAAAAGTATTAAAGGGTTTCTATTTTGTTTGGGGAGCTACTAAAATGTTTGGGTTTTTTAAATAACAATCGGGGCTTTTATATTTTAGAGTTGCGCCCAAAAGAAACTACTTAGAGGGGGGGAAAAACCCTCATCTTTCATTTCATTTATTACCTATGGTTTATTTAGAAAAGCTGACACGGATGAAAACTTATATGTGGGAAGGCCCCCAACGGTTTTAAAAACTCGGGCCCTAAAGGGGAAACGCATATTCGATTTTGAAAAATTAAAAATTCCCCCAATTTACAGTTTTTAAAAAATTATTTTTTGGGGGGGTCCGGGTCCTTTTAAAATAAAGTCAAAGACAAAAAAGGGGGAAAAATCGGTTAAAAAAGTATAACCCCGCACATTGTTTTGGAAATAAAATAAAAAACGGGACTAAAAATTTTCGCGTGGCCAGAAGAATCCGGTTTTAAAATTTGCGCCTTGAAAGGGGTAAACTTTAGAATTAAAAGACCTTCAGACGTTGCGGGGCTTTGAACCCGAATGGTGAAATAGGGGACTTTTGAAAGGTTTTTTAGTACACAAAGATGGGAATTTTAAAAAGCAAAGAGGTTTTGGGGGGAAAAAAAAAGTTTCCCAAACAGAACAAATACCAATTAAAGTAAATAATGCTGCCATATGAATATAAAATAGTTCGAAAACCTGACAAACAAATGGCACTTTAAAAACCCTATTTAGAATGGGAAAAAAAAATTTTAATTCATAAGGGCCCCCCTTAAAAATTTTTTAAACCCCTCAAAAAATTTTTAGAAAAGCATTCAACTCTGGCCCTTTTAAAATGGAAACTTAGCCAGATGACAAAAGTCGGGAAAAAGATTGAAATAAAAACCGGAGGGAATAAACAGTACAAACCTCCACCCAAAAAAAAACCCGGTTTTTAAAGATGGGTTACAAAAATTTCAGTTCATTTTTCCCCAAATGAAAAATTTGGAGATGCTTCACAATGAATATTTTTTAAATTTTTGGCTTAAAAGATTGAAAAAGGAAAGGGGCTGTGGGGGGTCAGTGACGTCCTTCTAAAAGGGAATTTCCCCAATTACCTGGCCCAAAAATTAGAACCCTTTAAAAAATTAAAGTTACCGGGGCGTCGTTCTTAACAATGGTGAGGAAATTAAGGGCATAACAATAAAACAACAAAATCAATATTAGTCTAAATAAAAAACAATCTTACAAAAACTAATTGGGGTTTAAACTTACACATTAGACCTTTTAAATTTTTTTATTCTGAACAAAATTTAACAGAGAAACATGATAAAAACAATAACTGGATTAGATTAAATTTTTGTTTAAAACCTGGAGCATTAAATTTATTTACAAAAAAACCCCCAATTTTTCTTAATTTTTGGGGCAAACGTTTGTGGAAAAAAAAATATTTATCCTCGACCTGTTTTCAAACCCGTTTTTTGTTATAATTTTGATCATATTGTGGTTTTTTGTCCCCAAAACTTAAATGGAACAAAAAAATATCACGATAGAAGGGTTTTTATGGACAGATGATGAAATATATTTAGTTAATCCAACAAAAAAAAGAATGGTGTTTAAACAGTTTTAATAAAATTTTTTTGGGAAAAAACCAGACCCCTATTTTTTTATGATGAAATGTTCAGGGAGAAAGAGACATAGTTAAAAAGAGAAACACCTTTTTTCGAAACTACTTTCAGTGGAAGGGATGCTGGGGTAAGTTGTGGATTTTAAAGTCAAAAAAATAACTCGGTTTTAAAAAACTTTAAGAAAAGTTTAAAAACTGTAGTTTTATTTCAAAATGAAAGACGAGATGCTTTTAAAAGAATGTTTGGGGTGAAAAAAAGTTATTTAAAACATTTAGGAAAAAAAAAAGGGGTTTAAACAAAAAATGAAATCTGAAAAAATTTGTAAATTAGTATTGAAAAAAGGGGTAACCCCCACACATAATTTTTTTTTGTAGATAATCGTTTTTTTTTTGGGATTTTGAAGTCTTGCTTATCAAAACAAAAAGGGGGATTCTGGTCCCCCCCGGGCCCAAACTGGGGAGACCGGGGGAGCCAGAATGCCCCTTTTCCTGTTCTCTACAGTCCCATTGGCTGTGAAGCGTTGAATCAGTCGGACATGACCGAGATGGACACATGAAGTCGCCTGGCCACTTCTCGCTTGGGAACACCATCTTGGAACCATGCAACAGCTCGTCCCCTATCCAACTCGCTTAATTTTTGTCGTGGAGGCATTGTCAGATCAGGCCTACTACTGGTGGAATGTCTTCTTATAAAGCCAAGCGAGCGACAGCATCTCACACATAAACAGCAATGCTTGCACGTGCATAATGGTTTTTCTTTCTGGCAAGTGCAATGTGTTCAGGCAGAACGGTCCACAACAAGGTCATTTTTCGCAAGTTTCCGCTTTTCCGTTTGCGGCCCAGCTCAGTTGTTGAGAATCCCGTGCAATTTTCGCACTAACACAACATCGCCCACTTACAGCTGAACAAGAATTCATGACAATTTGGCTGGACTAAGAAATAAATAACAGTAGCGAACTGAGTATATTACGCACCCGTTTTCACATACCGATCCTTAACTTTTTGTACGTAGTATATGTATCTTTCATCATGAATACACACACACGCACACACGCGCGCGTGCGCGCGCACACACACACACACACACACACACACACACACACACACACACACACACACACACACACACACACACACACACACACACACACACACACACACACATAGAGTGTGAAGGAACCCAGAAGAAAGTTACATCTGTTCCTTTACATATGAAGACGTGGATTAAATGTTGAATTTCCTTCAAAATAAAGTTATCTGAATTTGAATTTAAAAAAAAACTTGATCGATTGCAACACTGACAGCGAATCTACACAAAACAACACTTGAAAAATTGACTGCGGTAAATCAATTAGGAATGTCAATGCCATAAGTATCGCTATCATTTCAGCTATGAATATGGAGCGATATTTTCCAATGAAATATGCTTTTTCTACTTTCAGCGATGGAATAACAAATGCTGATCCGGCCTCTCTGTTACTCGTCAACGATCCATCTGTGTACACCTTAAGATGGTTGGAATATCTATCTTGCATTTGCATCTTCGTTAAATATGACACGATGTAGGGCTGATTTGCTTTCTTTGTATCAGTGTAATCAAGATCAAACTTCGCCCTCTTCCTTTCCCACGTTGGAATGGTATCTAAAAGAGACGCTTCTGACAAAGACTTAACATCTATATTACTTTTCTTAAACACACTGCGGAATTTCGGGCAATGAACTTGCTGACAGATGTGCGAAAAAAGGCGCTGAAAATGGAACGAGGGTACAAACTATTTTCATACCGTTCACTTTGAAAGAGAGTCAACAAATTTTAAAACAAACAGCTTGGGAATATCTTAGCAATGGGCAGAACAAAGCTGTTACTCATGTTCAGACACAAAATAATCCTCTTTTTAGTATTGATCATTTCAAAAGCATCCAAAAT
>CM031626.1:11280070-11282570 GCA_018398815.1 Conus ventricosus
GAGAGAGGGAGGAGTGAAGAGACGGGAGAGATAGAGAGAGATGAGAGAGAGAGAGAGAGAGAGAGAGAGATGTGCTCAGAAAGATGAAAGACATAGAACTTATAGAAGGATGGGGAGATGGGAAATGGTGGGAGGGGGGGGGGGGGGGGGGGGGAGAGAGAGGCTGGTTAAAGGGGGTCACATGTGTGACGCAATGTGGGTCCCGTAGGGTGACGACCAAGTGAATGACAAAGTGACGGTTTTGAGTTCGGTTCTTGAACGGACCCCCCCCCCCCGGTGTTCGTTGTGTCCACTCCGTCGTTTTTTTTTTTAATTTTTTTTTTTTTTTAGTATTACGTAATGGTAGTGTTTGTTTTTCCAACTGATGATAAAATAAAGCGTTGACCTGTGATCTGCAGATCGTACATTTCCAGGTCCCTCTGTTTTTTTTTAGGAAGGATCAAGGTCTTAGTGTAGGCATCAGGTCTTACGGTAGGACTCAAGGTCTTAGGTAGGCACTCAAGGTATGACCTGAGCATTGGGCTAAGTGAAAGGTCAGACATGCTAGGTCGTTAGCACGAAACCCTCTTCTTCGATTCTTCATCTTAGTTGTTAATTCATTTTGATCCATCAGCTTACATTCATATCGTTAGTGTGGTCTCGAAAACTTAGCGGAAGTGTTGTTAGGTATATGGACTAGTCCGCACGCAGAGTGACGCTCCTTGAGGAAACTGAAACTGAAACCGAACCATTCCCTCGCCCACTTTCTTTATAATGAATCAAGTCTGTGACTAACACCGGTATGGTCTTACCGGCTCTGATGGTTCCACAGCGATCAATCAAACATCAGGTCGGCTCGATGCCACCCAGGAGGAGACACAGCACCGTCACTAAAGTCACGACACGAGGTGTTCAGTGGTGGCTGCTCTGTGGCCCCAGATGCGCGAAACATCCCCCCGACTTCACTGCACCCGAACCTCTCGCGGCAGTCCTATCTACGTCTCACTCTCTCACCCCATCTCCATGCTGACGATCAGTGGCACCGTCGAGGTGCCAGAAAGAGGAGTCTGGTCATGTGAGGGAAGGGAAGGCCGCAGTCACGTCCACTCCAGACAGTTTCCGTTGACCTGACTGGAAAAAGACGCTGACAGACGAACAAAAATGGTAGGACACGAAGCATACACACCGAACAGGTAAGAGAGGAAAGAAAGAAAGACAGACCGACCAGAAAGAAGAAAGAAAGGAAAAAGAAAGGAAAGGAGACCAACAGTAAATAAAGAGAGACAGGGGGGGGGGGGGGCGCGCGAAGCAGAGAGGGGGGAGAGAAAGATGGGGAGGTGAGAGAGAGAGAGGGGGGAGGGATGAGAGGCGAAATAAGAGAGAGAAAGATAGAGAGAGGGGGAGAGAGAGAGAGAGAGGGGAAAGAGAGCGAGGAGATAGAGAGAGGGAGGTAGGGAGAGGGAGAGAGAGAGGGAGTGAGAGACAGAAGAGAGAGATGAGGACCGAGAGAGAGCGAGGTGAGATAGGAGAGAGAGAGAGGAGAGAGAGAGAGGAGAGAGAGAGTGAGAGAGTGAGGGAGTGGGAGAGAGAATGAGGGATAGAGAGAGAGATAAAGAGGAGTAAACAATTAAAGACGGAGGAACAGAAAATGGGGGTGGGGGGGAAGGTGAGAAACAAAGGTTTAGAATAGAAGTAAAATACATCTCCTCCCACAGAACCGAAGAACTGAGAATGTGGAAAACGACAGAAGAAATAAATCGGGGGTCGGGGGCGAGGGGGGGGGGGAGGTGAGGGGAGCCCCCCGCAAAACAGAAGAAAAAAAACCCGTAGAGAAAACAAGAGATTGATAAATATGAAAGCAATCAATGAGAAAAGAGACGAAAGAAGAGAGAGAAACTAGTTTGGAAATGGGGGAGAAAACTAAAAGAAAGATACAAGAAATTAATTAATAAGAAAACAAAAAGAGAAGGCTTAGAATGAAGGAATAATAATATATTAAATTACTAAAAAAACCGAGGACAGAGTGAAATCGGAGAGCAAAACTTTGTGGGCAGGCACAGAAAAAGCACACATCCATTTAAAAGAAAAGAAAAGATGACCCATAACGTGTGTCAGCTATGTCAAAGTGATAAAAGCGGGTGTAAGAATGTCACGTAAGAAATAGGAAGCACAGTGAACAGACTATTGTCCGCAACAGACAAAAAAATTACTTTGAACTTTAAGAATGAATGGAATCATTCACGCGCTTACATTCACATGTTCAGAAACACCATACATCCATACATCACACACACACACACCACGCACACACAACCACAACCAACACACCACAACACCACACACACACACACACACACACACGCACGCTCGCACGCACGCAGCACGCACGCACGCACCCAGACACCCACACACACTCACGCACGCACGCACGCAAGCACGCACGCACGCACTCACCGCAACGCACGCACGCACGCACGCACGCAACACACACACACTCACAACACAATCAAACAACCCACCC
>CM031626.1:11285070-11297570 GCA_018398815.1 Conus ventricosus
GGTGGTGTGTGTAGTGTGTGTGCTGTGCGTGTGCGTGCGGTTCGTGCGTGCGGGAGTCGGCGCGCGTTTCGTGCGTGCGTGCGTGACGTGCGTTCGTGCGTGTGTGTGTCGTGTGTGTGTGTGTGTGTGTGAATGTGTGTGTGTGTGTGTGTGTGGTGTGTGTGTGTGTGAGTGATGTGTGTGTGTTGTGTGTGTGTGTGTGTGTGTTATTACCCCCCCTCTGTGTGTGTGTGTTGTTTTGTGGGTGAGTGTGTGTGTGTGATGCCCGCATCTAGACAGAAATACTGGAGTTATTGAACAGTGAATAGTTGTGTGGGGTTTGAATGTCAGAGCGGCATGTGGGCAGCATTGACTGAGAGTTCGTATTTGATTCATTCCCTGATGAAATCGGTTTGGTCATACAAGTGCCGAGTGTCGTGGAAAATATGAAAGCGGTAACTTTAGAATCGAAAGGGACAGAACAAAGGCAGTGTTTGAAAACATACAAAGAGACTTGCCAAGGAACTAGATGATTTCAGTGTTTTTAAAAATACGAGAGCTTGCCTAGGAACCTAGATGATATTCAGTTTCTTTCTAGCATGGAAAGAGGACCAGAACAAAGCAGTGTTTAAAACTTACGAGAGCTTGCTAGGAAATAGATTATATTCAGTTTCTTTTAGCATGGAAAGGTCAGAACAAAGCAGGGTTAAAACATACGAGAGCTTGTCAGGAACTAGATTACCATTGGTTTGTCATTCTTTTCTCTTTTCAAGATGTTTTATTTGTATATGGGAACATTGCTAAAGATTCTGCTTTTTCTAGATCAAAATAATTGCGTTTGAGAGAGGTCATTGAGAGATTAGAGAGAGAGAGAGAGAGGGAGATGAAGAGAGGAGAGAGGAGTATTGAGAGAGAGTGTGAGAGAAAGAAGTGAGAGAGAGGCGTGAGCAGGGAAGGAGAGTGCGAAGAGAGCAAGAGAAGAGAGAGAGAGAGACAGACAGACAGACAGACAGACAGACAGGACATGTGTGTTGTGTGTGTGTGTGTGTGTGTGTGTGTGTGTGTGTGTGTGGTGCGTGCGTGCGTGTGTGAGTGTCGTGTGTGTGTGTGTGGGTGTGTGTGTGTGGTTTTGTGTGTGAGAGTGTGTGTGTGTGTGTGTGTGTGGGTGTGTGTGTGTGTGTGTGTGTGTTTAGTGTGTGTGCGTGACACGTGGGTCTTCTTGACAGTGACATTCCAGTAATGAGGATGGTGATGAGGGGGTGTGTAACGTGTTACAAACGGAGATTTTCATAGGTGAAAGAATGCAGGGGTTGAGTCTGATAGTTTTGCGCGTCATTTATGAGAAGTTTCTTGTTCTGTAAACACGATGAACGTATGTTGTGACAACATTCTCCTGTGAAGTGTAGTTGATCGTGAAGAGGAAACAGCGTAACAGGGACTATCACTCGTCAGTGTGTCTGTTTGCAGAACAGAAGGAACGTACATTGTTTATGTGGTTACTTCAATGTAACAGTTTTCCGGTTTTCTGTTCTTTGACAGGGTCTAAGTATTTTTCTATTTCAGTGCGAAAGATAAGAACAACAGAAAGTTTGGATTAGATGATCTGTAGACATGTGGACAACATAGAATTGTATGCAAGGCAGTTAAGTCGGTGTGTTTTTTTGTTGTTACCGTGATGATCTCAATGATCAGTGTCTTGGCTCCTGAGTAGATCCGGGAAACCGTCATTGTGTGGACAGTCTTTGCTGATGTCCTTACAATGAAATTAAAACTTTTGTTTTGGTGAAGAAGACCCAAGGATCGAAAACGCATTGTGTTGTTGTCCTGATTCTTTTTGTTGCATCTGTATCTGTGGTGGTAACTACACCTTTGTCTTTTTAATTTTTGCTTTATTTTTCGCCTCAGTCAAGTCGTTTTGAAAACCCTTTTTTAAGGGGTTAGCATGTGCAATTTGTACCACTCTTTCACATCAAGTATACCAGCCGCCGGGGGCAAAGAGGGTTAGCGTCGCGCTCGGTGAGAGGTCGCGGGTTTTTGTTTTCCATCGAGTCATGTTGGGATTTTTCTGCCCCGAACGCGCCTACCCAGAGTTCAGTTTGCTGCGGACTCAGTTGGGAAGACTCGGGACCACACAGCGAGTTTCAAGCACACTTAATGGATGGTTTCTGAGAGTGTTGTTCAAATTTCCTGACCAACACTGCAGGTGCCTGTATTCTCTGGGCTTGGTTGACGCTGGATATATTATGAAGGAAGCGTAGAGTATTAGAGTACAGCCTGTCATGTAGTTTCAGACCGAAATGAAAATCGTAGCATCTCTTAATCATCCTCATTCTCCTCGATCAGCACACAAAAAACCTCAAATTATGTGGCCTTCTACCTGCTGTTATGGTGACCTCAATTTTGATGTCTCTCCATGTCTTGTGCTTGGTTTGGTTTCGTCGGGTGTCACCGGTATCGGTCGAGTCCATGGGGGCTGTCGTTGGAGTGACGTGTTGTGGCGCCCCGGTGGAGAGACTCACTCACGTCCGGCTCTCTGCGACACTAAGCAATTATTGTCGACAGTAGGGGGCTTAGTAGGTGGGGTCTACGTATGTTAGATTCGGAACAGGCGCCACTGAAAACACACGAAAGTGACTCGCTGCAATGAAGTGTGTCTCCAGTGGGTTGCCTCTTGACGACTTGACAGCGCTGAAAGCGCCTTTCTTTATTTATGTAAATTCTCTCTCTCTGTCTGCTTATCTGTCTCCGTCTCTTGTGTCTCTGTCCTTGTTCTGTTCTGTCTGTATGGCTGTCTGTCCTCTCTCTCTCTCTATCTCTCTCTTATCTCTCTCTCTCTCTCTCTCTCTCCCTTTCCCCCCACCCCCCCCCCCCCTCTTGTCTGTTGTCTGTCTGTTGTCTGTCTCTTATCTGTCTGTGTTGTCTGTCTGTCTGTCTGTCCGTCTGTCTGCTGTCTCTCGCTCTCTCTCTCTCTCTCGCTCTCTTCTCCTCTCTCTCTCTCTCTCTGTCTGTGTCTGTCTGTCTGTTCTGTCTGTCTGTCACTCTCTCTCTCTCTCTCTCTCTCTCTCTCTCTCTTCTCTCTCTCTCTCTATCTCTCTCTCTATGCCTAAAACATTAAGAAACAGTGTGGCATATATCAAGGTAACATAGGTAAAAAGAACTCTCGCCCACTTGGCGAGCGTCCTAACGCACACCCTGGAGGCTAGGGGCTCAGGAAAAGGATCTTGGGGTTCTCTCGTGGGAGAAGTGGCAAATGGCCGCATGGGGTCACGTGTACTGTGATTGATGCAGACAGAGAAAGTAGCGACGAACTCAATTCAGTATTTAGCACGAAAACCACCCAGACCTTAAACTCGGCGGTATTTTGCACGACAAACCACTCCGGACCCTTGAACGGCTAGTATTTAGAACGACAAACACTCCGGCCTTCAACGGGCCAGTATTTAGCACGACAGTCTGACCCTCAACGGACCGTATTTAGCAGACAAACACTCCGACTTCTTCAACGGCCTGTATTTGCACGTCAGTTGACCTTTACAACGGGCGTATCTAGCACGACAGTCTGACCCTTCACGGAGTATTTTAGACGACAAATCCATGACTTCATACGGCACAGTAGTTAGCACGACAACTCTCTGACCCTCAACGGCCAGTATATTTAGCAGACAAACAATCTGACCCTCAACGGCCAGTATTTAGCATGTCAAACACTTGACCCTTCAACGGCCAGGATTTAGCACGACAAACACTCTGACTTCAACGGCCAGTATTTATCACGACAAAGCAGTTCTACTCATTCAAACGGCCAGTATTTATACGTAAACACTTGAACCTTCAACGGCCAGTATTTAGCACGAACAAACACTTGACTTAACGGCAGTATTTAGCTCGACAAACACTCTGACCGTCAACGGCCAAGTGTTTAGCGACAATCACTGACCCTTCAAACGGCAGTATTTAGCACGACAAACCTCTGACCCCCTCAACGGCCAGTATTTAGACGACAAACTCTCGGACCCTTGACGGGGTATATAGCCGACAAAACCTCTGATCAGTCAACGGCCTGTAATTAGCACGACAAACACTCCTGACCTTCAACGGCAGTATTTAGCACCAAATACACTCTCACCCATTAACGGGCGCCGTTTCTTCACCCCCCCCCCCCCCCCTTGGTCTAACCTCCCTCCCGCAAGGTTTGGCCAGGCCGCCTTGCCACTCTCGTTTCCCTGCACTCGGTGTCTCAGATTGTTCTATTCGCCGTCAGTCCCTTAGCAGCAGTGTCTTATTACTTACTTTGTCGAACAAATGAAGTGGAGTTTTCAAACGGACAGAATCCGCTTTTTACAACGAGACTGTTAATTTTTCCTCTGTATTGGTTGCTATGTTGTTTGTGTTGTTGTTGGTTGTGTTGTTGTTGTTGTTGTTGTTGTTGTTGTTAATCGTCACGTCGTTTGGTTTATAAATCAGAAGAAATCACCAGGTGGGTGATCCACTGGATAAAGTATGTTTAACTTCCCAATTCGATATGAAATGAGGCAGTGAACGTAAACAATAAAGTAAACAAGTGGGGTAACGTTTGCTCCATAGAAAACTAACACAGAGTAACATTTATTCAAGACTGCACAGCTTTTTAAATTGAATTAAGTCAGACAAGTTATAGACTCTCGATGTTTTTATCCCCATATTGATTTTGTCTATGTATTTGTCTGTCTTTTTTCAAGTTTAAAAGGCTGTGCAGTCTTGAATAAAGTTACTCTGTGTTAGGTTTTCTTATGCGGAGCAAACGTTACCCCACTGTTTTATGTTTACTTCTAACCAATGTTTTCCCGTACTCATGTTTGAAGTAGAGGGGGGGTGGGTTGGTGTGTGTGTGTGTGTGTGTTGGTGGGTGGGTGGGTGGTTCTGGATAGGATGGCGGGACGATGAGAAAGGTAGGGATGAAAGCCTAGTCCAGTTTCTTTCGGGGTGAAAGCCTTTTGTGATAACGTTTAGGTCAAAAACACCATTTTATGCTTCATTTTTCTACTCTAAAACACGAATGGAAGAATAGTTGCTATTGTCTTCTTTCTTTTTTTCTTTTTTTAAATTCTTTTTAGTTTCCACTTACATTTCGTAATTTTTCTTCTTCTTCTTCTTCTTCTTTACTTTCTCCCCCCCCCCCCCCCCCCCCCCCCTCTCCCTTTCCTCCTTCTTCGGTATATTTCTTTTTCTCCTCGCTTTTTTTTGTTTATTTTATAATCTATTTTTTTTAAAACCAAACTGATCACGTGGGGACACAATAGGGTCACTTTATCATCTCCTTCTTCACTATGTGGCACGCACGGGGCTTACACCACAACACCATCACACAACTACACACACACACAAACACAACCCTCTCATCACACACACACACACACACCCACACACACACACACACACCAACACAACACCACACACAAACACACACACACACACTCGCTCAAAACAGAACCAACAAACACAAACACAGACATCACACACAACAGAAACCACACACACACACACAACAACACACACACCACACAACACACAACACACACACACACACACACACACACACACATTCGAAATTCTGTTGTCATTAGAACTAGATTCTCCTGCCCACCAAACGAGCCAGTGGTCGCTTTAAAGTTAAGAATGTAGGCAGCACGTCTTCACATGTAACACATCCCCGTGCACACTACTTGAAAAGACGTAGGGGAAACTGGATTTTCCAATTGACACGATTCTTTTTTTTTCTTCATTACATTTACGTGGGGTACAAGTGAGTGGGAGAGGTGGGGGGTGGGGTGGTGGGGGGGTGGGGGAGGAGTGGAAGAGGGAGGAGGCAGGAGAGAGAGAGGGGAGAAGTGAAGAGAGAGTGACGGAGGTGGGGGAAGGTAGAGGAAGTTCTTGGGTGACATCTAGTCCAGTTGGAAGGCATTTTTGGGGAAGCGGTTTTTGTGTTGTGTGTGTGTGTGAGTGTGTTGCTGGTGTTGTGTTAAGAAATATTTTTTTCGTCATGTTATCTTCCCTCTCTTCTTGTCCCCATGGGAAGAATTGTTGTCATTTGTCTTTTTAGTTCGCTTCCTTTTATTCATGCAAGCTTTCTCTTTTCCTGTCTTTTTTCTCTTCTTTTTCTTTACTTTTCCGATTTTCCTTTTTTCTTTCTTTCTTTTTCTTCTTTCTTTCTTTCTTTCTTTCTTTCTCTTCTCTCTCTCTCTCCTCTCCTCTCCTCTTCTCTCCTCTTGGATCTCCTCCTCCCTCCTCCGCATCAACTCCTCCTCATCTCTTTTTGCTTCCTTTTATTCTTTTCTTCTTCTTCTTTTCTTCTTTCTTCTTCTTCTTCATCGTTTCTCCTTCTTCTTCTTCTTTTCTTCTTCTTCTCTTCTTTCTTCTTCTTTTCTTTTCTTCTTCATATCGTTTTCATTTCTTCTTCTTTTCTTCTTTTTCTTCTTCTTCTTTTCTTCTTTTCTCTTCATCTACTTTTTTCTTTTCTTCTTCGAAATCTTCTTCTTCTTCTTCTTCATTCTATCTTCTTCTTCTTTCTTCTTCATTCTCCATCTTCTTTTCTTTTCTTCTTCTTCTTCTTCTTCTTTTCTTCTCTCCTCTTGGTTTTTCTTCTTCAGTTTTTTTTTTTTACTTTCTTCTTCCTTTCCTTTTTTTCTCCTTCATTTTCATATTCTCCTTAGTCAGATTTCACTACATTTTGTTTCTTTCATTTCTGCGTTATCTTCATCTTAACTCCTTCTCCTTCTTCGACCTGTTCCCACTCTTACCTTCCTTCTTGTTTTCATTAGTTTTCTTCTTGTCATGCTTCATTTTTTTCTTTCATTCTTCTTCGATTAGCTCTTCTTTATTTCCTCTCCTCCTTTCTCCTCCTTCTGCTTTGTTTCTGCCATTGTCTTCGTCTTAATGTCTTTCTTCTCGTTTACCCTTGAGTTTTCTTTCCCCCCACCCACCCCCCCCCCCCCCCCCCCCCCCCCCCCCCCCCCCCCCCCCCCCCCCCCCCCCCCCCCCCCCCCCCCCCCCCCCCCCCGTATCTTTATGCGTTTATCTTATCCTTTATCTTACGTTTTCCTCTTTTTTTTTCTTATGTGTTTATCGTTGTTTTCTCTACCTTCCTCCTATCGCAAATGACTTCTTTCTTTTTTTTCTTTTTTTCTTTTTCTTTTCTCCTTACTTCACCATTCATCATCGTCATGTCCATCTTAGACTTTTCTTGTTTACCGTAATTCCTTCTTTCTTCTTCATCTTTTTCTTACTTCATTCTTCTTCTTCTTCTTTTCTTCATTGCTTCTTCTTCTTCTTTTCTTCTCACTTCTTCTTCTCTTTTCTTCTTCTTGTTCTTCTTCTCCTTTTGTTCATCTTCTTTTCTTCTTATTTTCTTCTTCTTCTTTTTCTTATTCTTCTTCTTCTTTCTTCTTCTTTTGTCTTCTTTCATCTTCCTTATCTTCTTCTTCTTTTCTTCTTCCTCTTTTCTTCTACTTCTTCTTCTTCTTCCTCATCTTCTTCTTCATCTTCTTTCTTCTGCTTCTTCTCTTTTCTTCTTCTTCTTCTTTCTCATGTTAGGTTTCTTATTTTATTTCCTCCTCCTTCTTAATTTATTTCTGCGTTTTCTTTCAGCTATATCTCATATCTTCTCTTTTTCCTCTTGGTGTGTATTATTTTCAGTTTCAAACTACAGAAATGTGCTTAGCGGTTGAAGTCTTCCCAACACAACACACACACACCCAACACACACACTCACACAAACACACACACAACGCCAGCACGTCAGCACGCACGCACGCACGCACACACACACAAACACACACACACACACCAAGCTCAGCCACGCGCGCGTGCGCAAGCATACCCAAGCAGGCACGCACGCACTCACGCAGCATCACGCACGCACTCAGCACGCCAGCAGTACAAGCACAAGCACGACACACGCACGGCACACAACACAACACACACACACACCACACACTCAAACACACACACACACACACGCACGACGCAGCCACGCACGGCACGCACGCACAACACCAACAAACATACACACACACACATCACACACACACACAAGCACACGCACGCGCGCGTGCGCAAGCATTACCATGCACGCACGCACGCACTCACGCACGGCACTCAGCACGCACGCACGTAAGCCACAGGCCGCACACACGCACGCGCACAACACACACCCAACACACCACCACACACACACTCACACACACAAACGCGACGACCGACGCACGCGAGCCGCACTCACACTCACACACACACACACACACACAATCCACCACATATGCACACACACGCGCGCGCTCCGTACATGCAACACACAACACACCACACACACACACACACACACACTCACACACACACACCCACGCGCGCCGCGCGCTCACACACACACACACACATACCTCACACCACACACACACACACCACACACACACACAATTACCACACACACACAACACACACACACACACAAACAACACATCACGCAGACGGCACGACACGCACGCACGCAACACACACATACACATCACAACAAACACAACACACACACACAATACACACAACACACACACCACACACACACACACAACAAAACAAACACAACAACCACACCACACACAGCACGACGCAAGCACGCACGCGCACACACAACAGACACACACACACAACACATCACACACGCACAAACACACACACCACACACACACACACGCACACAAACGCATGCGCGCGCGCGCGCGCACAAACACCACACAACACACACACACACACAACTCCGACGCAACGCAAGACCGGTCAACGCACGCAGCACACACAACACACACAACCCAAACACTCACACACACACACACCAACCACACAAAACACACAACACACACACACAACACAATACACACACGCACAGCACGCACACGCACGCGCACGTGCACACGCATACATGCATGCATGACGCACTTTCACGCACAAGCACGCACGCGCAAGACACGCACGCACACGCACGACAAAACACATAATTAAACACAACACACCACACACACACTCACACACACACACACACACACACACACACACACACAACCACACACACAATACACACACAACACACACCCACAACTCACACACACACACACACACAATCACACAACAACAAACGAACGCACGCACTCACGCACGTCGCGGCAGCACACAAAACACACACACACACTGACACACGCATAAACACACACGCGCGCGGACCTACACACTACGTTTAATGTACAGCAGAAAAACCCTTGTCTCAACCTCCCCTCTCCCCCCCCCCCCCCCCCCCCCCCCCCCCCCCCCCCCACCCCCCCCCCCCCCCCCCCCCCCCCCCCCCCCCCCCCCCCCCCCCCCCCCCCCCCCCCCCCCCCCCCCCCCCCCCCCCCCCCCCCCCCCCCCCCCCCCCCACTCCCCCCCGGACACCGAAGAATCCAGCTTCAGTTAAGTTCAACGATCGAGGGAACTCGCTCATGATTCAGACTGACCTTCACACTTGAAAAGAGGAAGGAAAGTGGATTCAAGAGACAGTGTTAACCTGCCGTCTCATTTCCTCTTCCATCGCATGGAGATGTGTGTGTGTGGTGTGTGTGTGTGTGTGTGGTGTGTGTGTGCGTGCGTGCGTGCGTGCGTGGTGCGTGCGTGCATGCGTGGTGTGTGGTCATGCGAGCATTTGTGTGTGTGTGTGTGTGTGTGTGGGTGTGTGTTGTGTGTGTGTGTGTTGTGGGTGTGTGTGTTTGGTGTGTTGGAAAGAGGGCACGTATGGTTGTGGAAGGGTTGTTTCGATTCAGTTGGCAAACAGTCTTGGGAAGCAAACATTTGGATTGTTGTAGTTTGTTGTTGTTGGTTTTTTTGTTTTTTGGGGTCTTTTTTTTTATATCTACCGAACAGCTGATATATCTCTCCGTCTTAGCCCACGGGAAGAAAACGTTGTTGTGCTTGTTTATATTTTCGTCATCATTCAAATTTTAAATATTTTTGTTCAATTTTTTGTTTGTTTATCCTTTCTCTTTTCATTTTTTCTTTTCTGTTTTTTTTCCTGTCCCCTTTCGCCATTTCTGTTCTTCATCAATGATCATGATAGAGATGATGATCAGCATCACCATCATCATCATATCATCATCATTGTTTTAATCTTCCTTCTCATCCCTCGTCGTCCTATTCTTCGTTCTTCTACTACTAGCTTTTCTTTTCTTTAATCTTCTTCTTCTTTTCTTCTTCTTCTTCTTCTTCTTCTTCTTTTCTTCTTCTTCTTCTTCTTCTTTGTTGTCTTTCATTTGTGCTCCTTGTTTGTCGTTCTTTTCATCTTTGGCTTTTTAATTTTCATCTTCTTCTGAGAGAGAGAAGAGATAGAGAAGAGAGAGATGAGAGAGAGGAGAGAGAGAGAGTGAGAGAGAGAGAGAAGGGGGGGGAGGGAATGGGGCGCACAATGTTTGAAGTTGAATGTACGTCAGCACGTCACCCCATTTCTTCCAGGCCTTCAGTTTTAAAGTTCAATGACGTTTGAAGCAAACACGGTACAGGATAATGAAGACCCCCCCTCCTACCACAACGTGCAGACCCCCCCCCTTCCCACCACAGCGCAGACTCCCTCCCCCCCCCCCCATCCCCACACCCCAGTGAGTACCCCCCCCCCCCCCCCCCCCCCCCCCCCCCCTTCAAACACACTTTTAATAGGAAAGGAAGTGGATTTCTCAGAGACACGGTAACGGCTCGTTCCATTTTCGCTTGCATTATACATCGGGACAGGCGTTGGAGAGTGGGTGGGATGGGGGTGTCAATAAATCAAGTTTATTCCAGATGAATGGGGGCCGGAATAGCTCGTTGGTAGAGCGCCGGCACTTCGGGATCCTATGGGTTGCGGGTTCGAATCTCGGTTACAGGGGATTTTTTCTCGGAGTATACTTTGGTTCTGACTCTTTCCACTATATAGCCTTCGAATAAACGAGTTCCGTGTGTGTGAAGCAGCATCAAATCTTGCCACACCACGTTATAATCACACAATTTTCGATGAGAAGGCCATGTGGTTAGTTAGTCTTGAATGAACGTTCACATAGATGCACCTTTACCGAAGATGGAAATAGGCAGCCTTAATGGCGGGATGAAAAATGGTCACAGGGCGTATCCGCAGGAGTTTCCCACCTGTTGTACGAGAAAGAAAGAAAGACAAAATTTTCCAGCTGAATAGGGAGAGGCGTTGGAAGAGTGGGTAGGATGGGGTGCTTGTGAGTCAAGTTTCCTTTCAGCTGAAAGCAATCTTGGGAGCAAACTTTATTTTCTCAACAAAGCTTCTTTTTTTATGATTTTTATTGACCCACTGATGTTCTTTTGTCTAAGCAATGGGAAAAGTAACATTGTTATTTCTTGTTTCTTTTTGCTCTTTTCTTAACTTTTATTTTGTAGTAGTAGTATTAGTCGGTAGTAGTAGTAGTAGTAGTGATTTTTTTGGTTCTCTTTCTTCTTATTATTTTTGTTATTCAACAACTAGCTTGTCTTCTTTTTTTTTCCCTTCAGCTTGTGCCTACTTTTTTTCTTCTCCATTTTTTTACCATTGTCTATTCAACTTTTAAACAAATGGATCTTCTTTGCATATGACGAGTGAAAACATTGTAGAACTTGAAATGATGTGTCATGTGTGTGTGTGTGGGTGGTGTGTGTGTTGGTGTGCATGCGTGCGTGCGTGCGTTTAGCGTGCGTGCGTGGTGCGTGCGTTGTGTGTGTGTGAGTGGTGTTGTGGTGGGAGTGTGTGTGTGGGTGTGTGTGTGTGTGTGTGTGTGAGTGTGTGTGTGTGTGGTGTGTTGTGAATCGTGGTGTATGGAAGTGCATAACATAAAATAACATAAACAGAACGCTGTTTCATTCGATATGTAATTCGTATCGATGTGCTATGTTGTAAAAATCAAAAGACGTTCCCACATTGAATTTGACGTTTTGCGACAGTAAAGTTGTTTGAATTTGAATTTGAATCTTGATGTCCACCTTTCCCTTTTCCCTATTCCTCTTCCTACTTTAAAACTCTTCTTCTTCGTCTTCTTCTTCTTCTTCTTTCTTCTTCTTCTTCTTCTTCTTTTTCTTCTTCTTTCTTCTTTCTTCTTTCTTTCTTTCTTTCTTTGTTTTCTTCTTCTTCTCCTTTTTTTTCTTCTTCTTCTTCTTCTTCTTCTACTTCTTCTTCTTCTACTTCTTCTTCTTCTACTTCTTCTTCTTCTTCTTCTTTCTTCTTCTTCTTTTCTTCTTCTTCTTTTTTCTTTCTTTCTTTCTTTTTCTTTCTTTCTTTCTTTCTTTCTTCTGTTCTTTCTTTCTTCTTCTTCTTCTTCTTCTTCTTCTTCTTCTTCTTCTTCTTCTTCTTCTTCTTCTTCTTCTTCTTCGTCGTCTTCTTCTTCTTCGTCGTTCTTCTTCTTCTTCTCTTCTTCTTCTTCTTTTTCTTCTTCTTCTTCTTCTTCTTCTTCTTCTTCTTCTTCTTCTTCTTCTTCTTCTTCTCCTCCTCCTCCCCC
>CM031626.1:11302570-11305070 GCA_018398815.1 Conus ventricosus
ATAAAATATGTATTGTTTTTCTTTCCATCGGGTACTTGCTGAATGCCATCAGATTCCATTAGGAAGTTCCTTTCCACCTTCCAACATGCAGTCAAAAGTATTATCATCAGCATCATCATGCCCTATTTCATCATCTTCTGTTTCATGCTGTTCTTCACTAATTTTTAACCTTATCCCTTTCAATCTCGTTCGATCTCGTTCGATCTCATTCGATATCGTTCGATCTCATTCGATCTCATTCGATATCGTTCGATTTCATTCGATCTGGTTCCATATCGTAAAAATCAATACCGATGCTGACTGCCATACAATTCTTCTTGGAAGAAGCGCAACTTCCGAGCGATCCACCTCAGGAAGATGTCCTCAGAATTGCAGGCCATGTTCTCAGTAACAACTACTTCAGTTTCGACGAAAGATGCTACAAACAGGTACTAGGAACAGCGATGGGGACTCCAATGGCTCCAGCGCCGCTAGTCTATTCATGGGGTGGCTTGAGCATCACATACTTCGAGACAGTCCTTTGTACATTTCTTTGGACGTGTGGAAGAGACTCTTGGATGACATTTTCCTACTGTGGAATGGGACCCAAGGTTAGCTGGACCAGTTCTACCAGTTCCTCAACAGCTATCATCCAACCATCAAATTCACGATTTCTTCGTCGTCAAAAGAGATCGCGTTTCTAGACTTATTCATTACCCTCAACGACGGATTTCTCAACACTGATGTCTTCAGCAAACCCACTGACTCTCACGCCTATCTCCATAGTTGGTCTTGCCATTCCGCTCACACTATCAAAAAACCTTCCGTACAGCCTGTTTCTACGACTACGTCGGCTCTGTTTCGACTCCAGAATTTTTTTAGGCACGCTGCCAAGAACTGGATGAACAACTGAAAAACAGAGGCCACAAAGACACTACCATCAGAAATGCCAGACTTAAAGCCACGAGGATGCCTCGCTCGGTCTGCCTCGCATACAAACCTAAAAAGAAGAACCAACGAGTCCCTTTTGTAGTGACACACCATCCCAGCAACCCTCCCCTCCGGAACTGGCTGAGAGAACTTCACAGTGAGATGACACAGAACAGTGAACACATGAGTAGGGCAATTCCAGAACCACCTCTACTTGGTGAACGCAAATGCCATTCACTGCAGAGTCTCTTTATGCCATCCAGTCTACCAGTGCCAACAGACCCTGATGCTGGCTCATTCAAGTGCCAGAGTTCACAATGCATTATCTGCCAGGAACAACTTGTAGAGACAACCACATTCCATAACCAGGAAACAAAAGAGACATTCCACATAAGACACAGACTCACATGCAACAGCCCCAACATCATCTACATCCTCTTCTGCAACACATGAAACAACTCACAGTATGTCGGGGAAACTAAGAACACTCTGAAGATGAGGTTCTACCTACACAGATCAAACATCAACGAAACGAAAAAGACAAACACCCTCTCCAGTCGCTTTACACTTTAACAAACCGAACCACACACTGCAGAACCCTCGGTGCATTCCCGTAGAAAGGATTCACACAAACAATACAGACAGACGAAAACAGCGTGAAACGATTCTGGATCTTCATGCTAAAAACTCTGGCACCACGTGGGCTCAATGTTTTGATGTGACAAGGAACACAAGGACGTCATCAACTGACGTAAAACAAATCGAAAAGACATAATGACGTTGCGTTTGTTTACAAACGAAGAACTCCTGCTGAAGAAGGCTAAGTAGCCGAAATATTTTGGATAACAGCAGATTTGCTGTTTACCTCATTGTTCCATTATTTTTATATATATATAAATATATATATATATATATATATTATATATATATATATATTATATATATATATATATATATATATTATATATATATATACAAAATAATAGTCCAAAAATCGCTGGCACCGCACACATCTGGAGTCTTCAGAGAAGAAGGAATAACAAAGAACAACAAAGAAAACTCGACCACTTTAAGGAAGCCGAAATTATTTACAGTAATAATATTGATCTATAGCTTCCTTAAAGTGGTCGAGTTTTCTTTGTTGTTCTTTGTTTTATATATATATATATATATATATATATATATATATATATATATATATATATATATATATATATATATATATATTATATATATTATATATATATATATATATATATATAAAAAATAATGGTGGAGATTCGAACCCGCAACCCCAGGATCACCAAGATTACGAGTCCGGCGCTCTACTAGCTGAAATATTCTGGCTCCGTGGGCTCTACCTACACAATATCCAGCTTGGAGTCGTCATCGTGGGTCACTGTCTCAGCTTGTTTGTCACATTGTCCCGCGTTGATTTCGTGTTGAGTGTCACTTTGAAGTGTGTGGCGTAGGGGCTGTGGTGGAGATGGAGGAGAATTGCTGTCATGCTGAAAAAAAATGTCACCACGAGCGGTGCCGCTGTTGTTGGTTCTGTCAGTACTTTACATTAGGGTAGGTGGCATCGGCAAAT
>CM031626.1:11323638-11328638 GCA_018398815.1 Conus ventricosus
CCATTTGCATCAATATTGGTTCGCAGTAAAATAACAGAAGTGGTATAACAATTCAACAGTTTGAGTCAGTCAGTCAGTCAGGTCATTCCTTGACCGCTGGGGTCTTTGGGAGGACGTGATGAGACAGCCGCCGTTTCCTCTCCAGGCCTTTTTTTGGGTGGCTGTCTTGAGATCTGGCATGGTCATTTTGGTCCAGTCCTTTTTTACTGTCAAAAACCAGCTCTTTCTCTCCGCCCCTCGCCCTGCGCCCTCCTTCAACGGTCCCTTTGAAGGATGGTTTTTGGAGGGGGTGTTGTGACGAATGACGGGGCAAAACCATGCCATCTTCCGTCGTTTGAGGGTTGCCGGGAAGTTGTTCGTGGGCCCAACTAGGTTAGTGACGGGGTTTCCGCACATAATCTTTGGCCCTTGTGTTCTTTGTAGGACATGCGGGGGAGTTTCCTCAGGCACCTGGTCTCAAACGCCTAGATTCTTCTTTCTGTTTCGGCCATCAGTTTGGGTACACTTCAGAAATCCTCGTGTGTTCGTTGTTGCCACGCTATCATGGTAGGTTTTTGACATCACATTTTTTAATGTTAAGAGGAACTGTTAAGGAGGCCACCAAATAACAAGGGCACAGACATCACAAGACAAAAAACGGACGCGTTTCGACTTGTTAAGTCCTCTTCGGGCGAGACAAAAAGCGTTCAGGACAACCAAAATAAAGAAGGAGCAATTACTGATCTTTTCAAGTCTTAACGTCTTGCAAAAGAGGGCTTTGAAGAATTAACATTTTTTATCAGCGATAATTCTTCACGTGAAATCTTAGCCAGTCCAGATTCTCCATTTTGAAATACAAACCAATGCAATCATGCTTTATGTAATTCGAAACGCTAGTAGCCAAATAAATTTTTTACATGGAATAACCTTGCTGCAAAATTTCACGAGAAACGGATATGCTTGGGAGTATTTTTGTCACTCGCCTTTCTCTCTCTCTCTGTCTCTGTCTCTGTCTCTCTCTCTCTCTCTCTCTCTCTTGAGTCTTGGATCTCTCCCTCTCTCTCTCTCCTCCCTCTTTTCTCTCTATCACTTCTCTCTCTCCTCCCCTCCTCTCTCTCTCCCTCTTTTTTCCATGCATCCTTTTAACAACCCCATAACCCTTTGTTTAAAATTCTGTATCCCTATTATTTTTTTTATTTTGCTTTTCCTTGTTTAGTTTTCCACACACACACACACACACACCCCACACACACACACACACACACACACACACACACACACACACACCCCGACGCACCAAAGCACGCACACACCCCACACACACACACACACACACACACACCACACACACACACACACACACACACATGCTGAAAAACTCTTTCACAAGAAATTTAAACGCTTGGAAGTATTCAATTTGAGTTTGGACATTTCAAGGCAAAGCGTCACTGTACGGGCAGTATTCATGTGAAATAAAGGTCACGGCGTCCAAATTTCACGAACGTCATTAGTTCTTTTTACATGGCCCCGAGAGTGGCACCAAGGGAGTTAAAAGCCCCGTGCCATGAACCAGGCTAACGAATGAAGGGAACATGAGGAGTTAAGCCCCGTGCCAGTGAACAAGTTAACGAATGAACTGAACATGAGGATTAAGCCCCGTGCCAGTGAACAAGTTAACGAATGAAGGGAACAGAGGAGTTAAGCCCCGTGCCAGTGAACAGGTTAACGAATGAAGGGAACATGAGACGACCTAATCTGCGTGGTGTTTTGTCGCTCATTGCCAGAAATGAATTTGGGAGTTTGTTTTTTTTGTTTTTTTTTTGTTTTTTTGGAGGCTGGTTGTTGTTGTCTTTGTGTTTGTTGTTGTTGTTGTTGTTGTTGTTGTTGTTGTTGTTGTTTGTTGTTGTGTTTGTTTTCCACGTTTTGAATTTTTTCTTCCGTGTGCATCGGTTTTGCACTGTCTTTGTGTCGCTGATTTCATTTGGTTGTTTTGTTTCTTTGATTGTTTCTGTCTGTGTCTCTCTTTCAAAATCATCCAGGATCATCAACTCTGGCTCATGGTAGCTTCCACGTTGTTCAGAAACCCTCTTCGCTGTCTCTGTCTCTGTCTGTCTGTCTGGCTGTCTGTCTGTCTGTCTATCTGTCTGTCCTTCTCTCTCTCTCTCTCTCTCTCTCTCTCTCTCTCTCTCTCCCCTCTCCCCTCTCTCTCTCCTCTCTCTCCTTCCCCTCTCTCTCTCTCTCTCTCTCTCCTGTGTGTGTGTTTTGTGTGTTGTGTGTGTGTGTGTTGTGTGTGTGTGTGTGGGGTGTGTTGTGTGTGTGTGTGTGTGTGTGCATGCACGCATCTGTAGATCTGCGTGTGTTTTCGAGTCTATTCTCTGTCTTGTGTCTTTCTCTGTCTGTCTGGGCTGTATGTCTGTCTGTCTCTCTCTGACTGTCTGTCTGTCTGTCTGTCTCTCTCTCTCTCCTCTCCCCTCTCTCTTTCTCTCTCTCTGTCTCTCTATCTCTCTCCCTCTCCATCTCTCTCTCTCTCTCTCCCCTCTCTTCTCTCTCTCTCCTCTCTCTCTCTCTCTCTCTCTCTCTGTGTTTCTCTCTTTCTCTCTGATTTTGAAAACCTCTCTCTCTCCTCCTCCTCTCTCTCTCTGACTCTCCTCTCTCTCTCTCTCTCTCTCTCCCCTCTCTCTCTCCCTCCCCTCTCTCTCTCTCTCTCTCTCTCTCTCTCTCTCTCTCTCGTCTCTCTCTCCTCTCCTCTCTCTCTCTCTTCCCCGTCATCCTTCTTTCCTGTCTTTTTGTCATCTCGCTTTCTATCAACAACCATACCTTTCCTTTGTTATCTCCTTTCGTGTCTGTCTGTCTTACTTCTTCCTTTTGAGTTTATTTTCCTTTTAGTTTTTGTTTACATTGATGGGTTATCTGTTAAAGTAATCAATAATTTGTTTCTGTTCCTGGCGGTTGCCATAAAACATAGATATTTTTTTCTCTGTGTTGGTGTGATTCGAACGCTTGGCAGAAAGCGTTTCAAAGACAAGAAACTATCATGCCAAAGTATTCGATTTGCGTCATACACAGGGTTTTTGTTGTTGTTGTGTTGTTGTTGTTGTTGTTGTTGTTGTTTTTTGTTTTTTTTTTTGTTTGTTTGTTTTTTGCTCGTTTGTTTTGTGTTGTTGACAGACACAATAAAAAATGTGTTGTCATACGTGCCTGCACCTGCTACGGCCGCTGCTGAATAAAACATGTGTTGTCATACGTGCCTGCATCCGCTAACGGCCGCTGCTGAATAAAACATGTGTTGTCATACGTGCCTGCACCTGCTACGGCCGCTGCTGAATAAAACATGTGTTGTCATACGTGCCTGCACCTGCTACGGCCGCTGCTGAATAAAACATGTGTTGTCATACGTGCCTGCACCTGCTACGGCCGCTGCTGAATAAAACACGTGTTGTCATACGTGCCTGCACCTGCTACGGCCGCTGCTGAATAAAACATGTGTTGTCATACGTGCCTGCACCTGCTACGGCCGCTGCTGAATAAAACACGTGTTGTCATACGTGCCTGCACCTGCTACGGCCGCTGCTGAATAAAACATGTGTTGTCATACGTGCCTGCACCTGCTTACGGCCGCTGCTGATCGAGACCCGTCCAAAACACAAGATTCACTGAGGCGGAAATGTCAGAAGGAAAGGCAGCTGGGCATAAGAATTGTCAACGTTGCTGGTTGACAGGGCAGAGGGGGTGTCAAATGTGATACTAACACTTTAAAAAAAAAAAAGGCTGCTGCGATCTTATTTTTCATGAAACTTGGATGCTTGGCAACTCTTCAGCCGAAGTATGGACACAGTGGCCATGTTTTTTTGTTGTTTTTTGTGTTGTTGTTTTTTTTCTCTCCATTTTTTTCGGTGTCAAGATATGTTGGTAGTGTGAACTTCAGTGACACGCTGGACTGGTTACCTAATTTGATGTCAACCGCATCATGAAAAAATGTCGCCTTTGAAATGTGATTTGTGACCATATCATAAATAAAATGTGGCCATATATCCCTTTTACATAGCATTTTTTAACTTTAGTATCCGTTCGTTTACCATTACTTTCATCATATTATGCCCTCTTAAAATCCATTTATTGACCATTGCTTTCAATACATTATGCCTTTTTAGAATCCATTCGTTGACCATTACTTTCAATATATTATGCCCCTTTAGAACACATTCGTTTGCCATTACTGTCAATATATTATGCCCATTCTCTTGATGTTTTTTTTCTTTTTTTTTCTTTTTTTTCATCACTTCCAATCGTGGAAATAGTCCAACTTTCATAAGCTTCTTTTTGCGTGGTCACTCCACCTTCTCTACAAAGACAAGAGTTTACAGAGCAGAGCTCGTGTTTTGCAGCAGAACAGTCGGAAAACATCAGATATATATATATATAATATATAATATATATATATATATATATATATATATATAATATATATATATATATATATATATATATATAATATATGTATGTATATATATATATATATAGAGAGAGAGAGAGAGAGAGAGAGAGAGAGAGAGAGAGAGAGAGAGAGAGAGAGAGAGAAATGTGAACACCAGTGGACATCTTGTCTGGGACGGTGATCATCATGTATATAGAAAGGTGAACACCAGTGGACATCTTGTCTGGGACGGTGATCATCATGTGTATAGAAAGGTGAACACCAGTGGACATCTTGTCTGGACGGTGATCATCATGTATATAGAAAGGTGAACACCAGTGGACATCTTGTCTGGGACGGTGATCATCATGTGTATAGAAAGGTGAACACCAGTGACATCTTGTCTGGGACGGTGATCATCATGTGTATAGAAAGATGAACACGAGCGGATCTGTAGTCAGACACAATGGATTATTTCTGTTCTTGTAACAAGTCCTTCCTTATAACAGACGAACCGTACATCCCATCGTGCCTGTATTCTCTATCCGATCTTCTCTATCTTTACGCTCTCATAAAAATTGCGTTCGTCTATTAATACAGTTCTCAG
>CM031626.1:11336138-11338638 GCA_018398815.1 Conus ventricosus
ACAACCAAAATTGACCGAATTTCAAGAGAAACAAGAGCACATCGAGAGAAATACGACGGCCTCACACTCTACTTACCCTTTACAGCCAGCCACAGCAGTTGCCACTAAAGATGCAGACCTACGTCTGTGGTTAAAACTCGTCCTTAAGGGCCTCAGGCCGATAGGACTTCAATCTCCCCATCAACTCAACTCAACACTCAGCCCAAAGTCGGATGCGCCAGTACCACCGAATATGCCACAGCAGAGGCCATTGCCGATATCCTGGCGGGCTTGACATTTGTCGTTCACACCTTGAGGCGTCACACCTCAAGGACCTGAACGTCTTCGTGGACAGCACGTCGCAGAGCTCTGCTGTCGATGGAAAGAGTCCTCCTATCCAATTTGAGGAATATTAGAGGTCCTCAGAGATGCTTTCAGGCAGTCTAAGAAGCGCGGTGGTGGGCTCACCAGTGTTTAATGTTGCTGCTGTCTTCTCCAGATGCCAGCTCAGAGAAGACTAGCTTTGGTTGTTGCTGCTGTCTTCTCCAGATGCCAGCTCAGAGAAGACTAGCTTTGGTTGTTGCGTGTCGTCCGTCCAAACCGCACGTCCGCAGAGCTTTAAGACTTCACGGTGAGTGCCTCAACACAGGACACGTTAGCTCTGCGGAGCACTTTCACGTTGGAGACTCCGTCCTCTCAGGAGGTGCCCATGATCTTGTTGCAGACAGCGGAGGTGAAACTGGTCAAGCGGCGTGTCTGACTGTGTCGTTTACAGTGTCCATCTTTCACAGGTATAGAGGAGGAGGCAACGCCTCCACCTTGTAGCTTGGTGCGCCTCTTCGTGCCTCGTACTGTTCACATTTGTTTATAAAAAACAGCAACAACAACAACAACAACAACAACAAAAAGACGAATCTTCCCAGGCAGCTCTGTTCAGTATTCCCTGGTCCATGCAACAGATGGAGATCAAGGTACTCCCAAAGTAGGTGGAGAGTGGGTATAGACAGTAGTATTCCCTGGTCCACGCAACAGATGGAGATGAAGGTACTCCCAAAGTAGGTGGAGAGTGGGTATAGACAGTAGTATTCCCTGGTCCATGCAACAGAAGGAGATGAAGGTACTCCCAAAGTAGGTGGAGAGTGGGTATAGACAGTAGTATTCCCTGGTCCATGCAACAGATGGAGATAAAGGTACTCCAAAGTAGGTGGAGAGTGGGGATAGACAGTAGTATTCCCCGGTCCATGCAACAGATGGAGATGAAGGTACTCCCAAAGTAGGTGGAGAGTGGGTATAGACAGTAGTATTCCCTGGTCCACGCAACAGATGGAGATGAAGGTACTCCCAAAGTAGGTGGAGAGTGGGTATAGACAGTAGTATTCCCTGGTCCATGCAACAGATGGAGATGAAGGTACTCCCAAAGTAGGTGGAGAGTGGTATAGACAGTAGTATTCCCTGGTCCATGCAACAGATGGAGATAAAGGTACTCCCAAAGTAGGTGGAGAGTGGGGATAGACAGTAGTATTCCCTGGTCCATGCAACAGATGGAGATGAAGGTACTCCCAAAGTAGGTGGAGAGTGGGTATAGACAGTAGTATTCCCTGTCCACGCAACAGATGAGAATGAAGGTACTCCCAAAGTAGGTGGAGAGTGGGTATAGACAGTAGTATTCCCTGGTCCATGCAACAGATGGAGATGAAGGTACTCCCAAAGTAGGTGGAGAGTGGGTATAGACAGTAGTATTCCCTGGTCCACGCAACAGATGGAGATGAAGGTACTCCCAAAGTAGGTGGAGAGTGGGTATAGACAGTAGTATTCCCTGGTCCACGCAACAGATGATGAAGGTACTCCCAAAGTAGGTGGAGAGTGGGTATAGAACAGTAGTATTACCTGGTCCATGCAACAGATGGAGATGAAGGTACTCCCAAAGTAGGTGGAGAGTGGGTATAGACAGTAGTATTCCCTGGTCCATGCAACAGATGGAGATGAAGGTACTCCCAAAGTAGGTGGAGAGTGGGTATAGACAGTAGTATTCCTGGTCCACGCAACAGATGGAGATGAAGGTACTCCCAAATAGGTGGAGAGTGGGGTATAGACAGTAGTATTACCAGGGGGAAGGGGGGGGGGGGGGCAGTCTCCTGAGGGAGAGAATCTGCAATAAGGGACGAAATTCTAATACAGACAAAATATGATAAGATTATAGCGAAAAAACAGCAGTACATTGAAGGAAACACATTTGCGCTGGGAACCAAACCCATACTCATAGAAAAATAGACACACATTGCACATGAGGAAGCTATCTGTAACATGGTCAAACCAATATTATTATTTTCTTTTATAAAGCCTTTGAAGGGAGCGAAATGTTCTTGCAAGGCGAAGCCGTGTATGCTAAGACAAACAATTAAAAATAGGGAAAGGAAATTCCAGAAGAAAAAATTCAAACAAACAAACATCAGGCCACGTTTAGTTATCTGCTAAGGGAGGTAACACGTGTTAGAGCTGACGTTCACAGCAGTGACCCCCC
>CM031626.1:11343638-11346138 GCA_018398815.1 Conus ventricosus
TCAACCCCACCCCCTCCCCCTCCCCCTCCCGCCCCTGCACCCCCTCTCTTGTCCTGCCTCCGTACCATTACCCCATTTTTTCTGTCCCAAAGACACGCGCCTTCATATGACCCACTTTCAAAAGAACGAAGTCTGAAAGTTTTGAATATTGCATCCAGCATATATGACCCCCCCCCCCACCCCCGTCCTCCTCCCCGAAAGGAATCAGCGAATTATGTCCCCCTTCATTCCTCATCCCTCCCCACCCCTGCCGTTTTCACCTACTCCCCCATTCTCCGTCCACCCACCCACCATCCCCCACCATCCCCCACCATCCCCATCGCTCGGCGACGTCTGGGAGTGTGTGCTTCATTCTCCCTCCACCCACCCACCATCTCCCACCATCCCCATCGCTCGGCGACGTCTGGGAGTGTGTGCTTCATTCGCCGAACAACGAGAAAGAGTTCTGCAGCTAACCAACACCCTACCCCCCACTCTCACCCAACAGTGGCCACTGTGGACTTGCCAAAAGAAATTGGACCCACCACCTTCCTCTCCCTCCCTCCCTCCCCCCCCCCCCCCCCCCCCCGCCCCCCATAAATGATCCACCTCTGTACGGCGAAGTGGAGACGGAGATGGGGGGAAGGGGGGGGGGGGGGATTGGGAGGGTGAGGAGTATCCATTGAGCGCTTTCACAGAGCTGTAGACAGACTGAACAGATTCTGCGTGGAGAGGCAGCCCGGTGATTAGGCGCTGGTGAAGGAAGCCAGAGAACCCCAGGTTTGGCTCTCACCAGGGCAGCGTTGCGTCCTTCCTCTCTACTCCATCTAAAGCGTTGGTTCCAGTTCTCGTCCTTCCCATGAGACGGTGCACCGAGTTTCTGTGTACAGCAAGCAGTTATCGTCCCTGGCAGACACCACCACAAGAACAGGACTGTCTGCTAACATTCTGACAGGAAGTCCTGTTCTGACAACCAACCAGAACCCTCACAGGCACAGAACTGAAGAAAACACTGGTGGGTGGAGCGACACTTCGCCCCGAATTCCACACAGACCGACATCCAGTGACGAGAATTCAGTTCTGCAGTCTGCAGGCGAGGTGAACTGCGAACGATCGTGGAAGGGACGTTCTGAGGATCGTTGCACTGTGTAAGTAAACACGAGATTTAAACCACCGAACAGATGATGACTGGGACCACGTCCTGACTACAAGCCAACGGAAAGAATCTACCCGTACCCCTCTCCAGAGAAGATGGGGTCATCACGTGGTAATTGCTGACAGGTCATGGCTACTTACTGACTGGCCATGACTAATTACTGACTGGCCATGACTAATTACTGACTGGCCATGACTAATGACTGACAGGCTGTGACTAATGACTGACAGCCCATGACTAATTACTGACTGGCCATGACTAATTACTGACTGGCCATGACTAATGACTGACAGGCCATGACTAATTACTGACTGGCCATGACTAATTACTGACTGGCCATGACTAATGACTGACAGGCTGTGACTAATGACTGACAGGCCATGACTAATGACTGACTGGCCATGACTAATTACTGACTGGCCATGACTAATTACTGACTGGCCATGACTAATGACTGACAGGCCATGACTAATGACTGACAGGCTGTGACTAATGACTGACAGGCCATGACTAATTACTGACTGGCCATGACTAATTACTGACTGGCCATGACTAATGACTGACAGGTCATGACTAATGACTGGCCATGACTAATGACTGACTGGTCATGGCTAATTACTGATTGGCCATGACTAATGACTGACTGGCCATGACTAATGGCTGACAGGCCATGACTGATGACTGACTGGCAATGACTAATGACTGGACATGACTAATGACTGACAGGCCATAACTAATGACTGACTGGCCATGACTAATGACTGACTGGCCATGACTAATGACTGACTGGACATGACTAATGACTGACAGGCCATGACTAATGACTGACTGGCCATGACTAATGACTGGACATGACTAATGACTGACTGGCCATGACTAATGACTGACTGGCCATGACTAATGACTGACTGGCCATGACTAATGACTGACTGGCCATGACTAATGACAGGCCATGACTAATGACTGGACATGACTAATGACTGACTGGCCATGACTAATGACTGGACATGACTAATGACTGACCAGGCCATGACTAATGACTGACCGGCCATGACTAATGACAGGCCATGACTAATGACAGGCCATGACTAATGACTGACTGGCCATGACTAATGACTGACATGCCATGACTAATGACATGCCATGACTAATGACAGGCCATGACTAATGACTGACAGGCCATGACTAATGACTGACATGCCATGACTAATGACAGGCCATGACTAATGACTGACTGGCCATGACTAATGACTGACATGCCATGACTAATGACAGGCCATGACTAATGACTGACTGGCCATGACTAATGACTGACTGGCCATGACTAATGACTGACCGGCCATGACTAATGACAGGCCATGACTA
>CM031626.1:11366387-11376387 GCA_018398815.1 Conus ventricosus
CAGAGAGGAGAGAGAGGGGAGGGGGAGGGGGAGAGAGAGAGATGGGGAGAGAAAGACAGAGAGAGAGGAGGAGAGAGAAAGACACACAGAGAGGGGAAAAAGAGAGGGAGAGAGAGGGGAGAGAAAAAAAAGGGGGACAACAGACAGACAGAAGACAGACAGCCAACAGAAGAGAGAGAGACGGGAGAAGAGAAAGAAAAGAGAGAGAGGAGAAGGGGAAGAGAGAGAGAGGAGAGAATGAGAGGAGGAGAGAGGAGAGAGAAAACCAAAGTGTGCCCTTTTGTTTTGGGTTTCGCAGGGGAAATGGCCCCCTTCGTTTTTTTTTGGGGAGTGTGGTATATTGTATTGCCTTTTTTTTTCCCCCCACAAAATTTTCCCCCCCTCCAAACCTCCCCACCCCCCCTCCACCCACTCCCACCCCCCATTTTCGTTTTTCCCCGCCCCCCCCCCAACCACCCACGCAACATCTCCCCCACCGTCCCCCCTCCGCCCACTCCCCCCACCCCCCCACGCACGCATCCCAAACCAAACCGTCCCCCCCTTTCCGCCCACTCCCCCCCCACCCAGCTTTGCTTCCCCACCTACTGCCCCAAACTCCGCCCACCCCCAAAACCCCCCACCCCCACCCCTCCACTCACGGACCCCCAACTCCACTCCCACCCACCTTACCAAAACCCCACCCCCTACCCCACCCACCTCCACCCACCCCCTCACCCCCTGTCATAACCTACCCCCCCCCAACACACACACACACACACCACACCCCCACACACACACACACCACACACACAACACTAATACTCATCCCCCCAATCTCCCCCCTCCACCCCCCACCTGCACACTCTCCGCCCACCCCCACCCCCCCCCAACCCCCCTCACACCTCCCCCTACCCCCAAACCCCACACCCCCCATCCACTAATTTTCCCCAAACTTTGCAAGACAGGACAAGAGAGCATTTTCCCAAATCGTGCCGGGGTTTCAAAAAATTTTCCCGTGAAAAGCGGTATGGGGGGTAAGGGCTTCCTCGCATAAAAAAGATAAAGAAAAATATATAAATAAAATATAATAAATTTATAAAAAAAAGAGGTTCTTGAGGGAGTAAATTAGCAGACTCCTCCCGCTTCTGTTTTTTGGGCTCGTTCTAAAATTAGGGGACGGGAAAACCAAAAAACTTTACCCTCCCACCCCCACCCCACCGCTGTCTTCGTCTGTCGTCTGCGGTCTGCTGTCTTTTGGGTCTGTCTCCGTCTCTCTCTCTCTTTTCCTGTCTCCTTGTTTTGTTCTTCTCTCTCTTTTTTTCCTCTCTCTCCCCCCTCCCCCCCCCTCTCTCCTCTCTTTTCTACCCTCTCTCTCTCTTTCCTCTCCTCTCTCCCCTTCTCTCTCTCCCCTCTCTCTCTCTTCCCCTCTTCCAAAAAGAAAGGATCAAAAGTTTTTTTTGTTGACCTGTTACTCCCCAGAAAAATCTCATGTTTAGTTTTCTTAAACATTTTTCACCACCCTTCCCCTTTCATCTTTAACACAATCCTTTTTTTTCTCCCTTTCCTCCTCCCCCTTCTCCTCCTTCCCCCTTCTCTTTTCATCTTCTTTGGGTCACAAAAAATTTTTGTCACGAGGCCTAGGGACGATTGACCCTTTCAAGGGTGGTAAAAAAATTTTTAAATTTTTTTTTTGCGTTGCTTTTTGTCGTGTATCCGCCCTTTGGTGGCTTGTGGTGGGGTTTCCCACCTTAATTTTCGTTAAAGTCAGGTTAGGTTTACTTTCTCTCTTTTCTCTCCCTCTCTCTCTCTTCTCTCTCTCTCTCTAATTCCACTGCCCGGAAATTCACCCTGAAAGGGTTCACGGGGGGGCTGGTACCTTTCGTTGAAGGGCTGTCTCTATCGGCCTCTGTCTGCCCTTTTTACCTCCCGCACGTGAAATTATTCCTTTAGGTTTGAGGAAAATTCCCTCACGGGGCGTAGCGTGGAATTTTGGTTCCCACCCGTTCAGGCGGGTTTTTCCTTTTCACTCGAGCGGAAGATGTTTTCTGGGAGCGCCCTGCCCCGGTTCGGGTTCTCCCCACCACTTTTCAAAGGTACGGTGGGAAACCTTCTTTTCCAAACAGTGGGCCCTGTAGGGGAGGGGAAAATTAAAACTCATCTTTTTTCCGCTTTTTCCCCCCGGGCCCTCTCGACCCGGCAGGGGTTTTAAGAGTCGCTTGCCCCGCCCGGGGTTTAAAAACCAAAGGGAAAGCGGGTTAAGCATCATTTTTCGGGGTTTTGTTTTTGTTTGTTTTTTTTGTTACCCGGCTTTTTTTTCTCTTTTGCGCAATTTTTTTGGTTTTCAAAAATTTAAAAAAAAATTTTTCTTGAGAAATTTTTTTTTTGGGTTTAATTAAATTTTTAAAAACCTGGCCATTCAAAATTATACCCAAAATTTTTATTTTTTTTTTGGGATCTGGGATGCGGTGGGTCGGGGGGGAATGGGGGAGACCCGGGGTTGATTTCGGGGTTGGGAAACCCTTGGGGGGGCTCGCTCTTTCCCCCCGTCAAAAATTGGGCCGGGTCTCTTTTCTTGGGCCCAACCGCCCTGTTTGTGTGTGCAAGGGGAAGGATTTTTTGTTTGCGAGCGTGCTTTGCATGAATAGTCTTTGGATGCGTGGTTGGAAATTGTGTCATTTTAAAAATTTTCTAAAAAATTGTGGGGATAAATTGTGCCATTAAATTTTTTTTTAATTTGAAAATTTTGGGGGTTGGGGGTTTTTTTAAAGAAAGGGGTTTTGCTGTTTTAGTTCAGTTCCTAAAAAGGAAAATTTTAAAGTGAGTGAGGGAGGATGGGACAAAATTTTTTCTTTTTCATTTTGGTTTAGCCTGTAAATTTGTAACCTGTTACCTGCTTTGTGTGGGGGAAAACCCCTTTACGAACTTTCCCCTCGTTGGTTTGTTTACTGTTTTTATGCTAGGTCTGTGTTGAGTTGGTGCTGTGAATGTACAAAAACCTCCCTCCCCCTTCATGCGGGGGGCTGTTTAGGTTTTGGACAGCATTGCCAAAACTGTACTGAGGGGCGGGTTTCCAGTACCCTTCCTTTTTTTCCCTTCCCAGTTCCCTTTTCCGGGCCTCTTTTCCCGGGGGGGACTAACCCGAAGTTTGGCGCTGTTGGGGGCCGCGCACTGGTTGAGGGCAGGGGGCTTTGCTGGGGACCCCGGGACCCCTGCCCGGGGCCCTTTCCCACCCGAAAACCCCTTCGCCCACGGGACGGTTTCTCCGCGGTCCTGGGTTTCCGACCCCCGTGTCCCATTTGGGGTTTTCCGCTATGGGGGTCGTGAAATTTGGGGTTTGGGTGTGTGTAAAGGGTTTTGCCCGGCATTGAAAGACCTTTGTTCAAAAACCCCGGGCCCGGGTTTGCGGCCCCCTGATGCGACTGGGTGTTTCACGTGGATTTTTGGAAAAGGGGGGGGTTGTGGGGGAAACCACCCCCCGAAGCAGGGAAAAAGGAATGTGTGGGGGGAAAACCCTTTTTTGAAATGTTTAATTTGTTGCAGGGTCGTGTGTGTTGAAACCCTTAATTTTTGTGTATGTCGCGGGGTTGAAATGTTGGGATTGTGGTTTGCCATTTTGTGTGTGTTGGGAATTTGCTTATTTGGACTATGGGGGGTTTTGGGTGTGAATAAATGGGGTGTTTTTCGAAATCTTTTTTTTGGGGGTCTCTTCCCGGGGCTTTGGTGTTTTTCGGGTCATCCCTTCACCCCCATCTAAACCGATCCGTCAGGGAAAGACCCCCAGGGGTGGGTTTCGTGAAATTTGGTGGGGGCTCGTCCGGGATGTGGGGGCCTGACGGTCTCTCTCGTTTCGCGGAGTTACCGTCCTTTCTGTCTGTTTTGAAATTACTTTTAGTTTGGTTGTCATTTTTTGGGTTTTTTTGGGTGGTGGCTGGGTGACTCTAGGTGTAGGGGGGTTTTGGGTGGCCGGGAAGGAACACCGGTTGACGGGGGAGTCGAGGTAGCCCGGGGGGATTTCAAACCGCGACCAGACCCCCCTTTTCCCCGGGGGTGCCTCTTGCAGAAGGGCCCGAAAGGGATTTTTCCTTTCTGTTCCCACTCAGCCCTTTTTTTTCCCCTGTTTTGTAGTTTTCCAGTTTTCTTTACCGGGTGGTTTTTGAGTACAGGTGGGTTTTATCGGGCGTTTTGTGTTACTTTTTCCTCTCTCCGGATTCCCTCTGCCATTTTTTTTTTGTCGGTGAGCCCCCCCCGCCTTTGCTCGGGCTGTGGAGGGGGTGTTGCCAGAGTGGGAGCAACCTGGAAAATTTTTTTTGTTTTTTTTTTAAATTTTTGGGGCGGGGAGCCCCCCGCACTGTTGCTGTGCTGGGGAGCGCGGGGTTTTCCAGAGTTTGGGGGGGAGCCCCGGGCCAATTTTTTTACGTTTTAATTTTTTTTTTAATTTGCGTTTCTCGGGCAGTCACCAAGAAACGTGGATTTAAAAAGGGGCGGATTTGTTTCTTTCTATTGGGAAAAGTCTTTCCCCCTGTATTTTAGAACCGTAATATAGGGTTTTCATGGCAAAATCCGGGGCTTTTCAAATGGTATGGCGGCGCGTGCGTCAAAGAAGAAGGGTTTTAAAATGAGGGCCCCACATTAGTACCCGCCCCTTTGACTAATTGGGCTTCTACTTTCCGGGCTGTAGCCGATAGTCCGCGAGATTTTTACTACTTCTTCGCTAGGGGACCTTTTGCTGAACCCCACTGCACTTCCGCTCGGGGAAACGTCAGATATAGTGAAGCAAAATGTGGGGGTTCTTGGTGCAGAAACCGAAACCCTCTCTTCTCCTTTCTTTTGCCTGTAAAAGGGGAAAGCCCGGGGGGCTTTCCTCAGGGAAAGTCGAGAAACCCCAAGGGGTGCCGAAACGGGTTCCCTCCTCCCGTGTCGGGAGTGGTGGAAACCTGCTCGGTTTTTCCCTGTCCTGATGGTTTTTTGGGGCGACAGCGACGAGAGGATAGGCCCTCCGTCGGGAAAAGGGGTGCCAGGGAGGAATCCCCGGTAAGGAAGAGGAGCCCGGCAGGGAAAAACCCCCGTAGGGGGGAGCTGGATAGGCAGGAAACCTGCGTAGGGAAAAAGCGCAAGAGGAGGCTTTAAAGGGAGGGGGCTCCCGAGGGAGAAATAAAGACGGATGGGGGCTCTGCGCGAGGGGAGGGGTGCCAGACAGGGGAAACCCCCCGTGGGAGGGGTTAGAACGCGTAGGGAAGGGCGGGCCCCCACAGGAGGGTCTGGTGGGAGGAGATTGAACAACTTCTTTCGCGGTTTTTCCCCGCATCTGAAAATTTAGGGGGGTTTATCCCACAGGGAAGTGAAAAGAGTTAGAGGGGCCCCAAAATTTAAAACTCCCAGAGTTCAACCCCAGTTTAAAGGGCTTATATTTTTCTTGGGGCATTTTGACAAGGTTTGGGTTTTCATACCAATTGTCTGAGGAACAAAAGGCCATGCACCTTTTTTTTTGGATTTTCGGGTACTGCAAGGGGGTGTGTGCTCACCCTAAATGAAGGCGGTTTTTTAAAAAAAGACATGCCTTGGGCTTGGGGTAAGCGTTTCCAAATTAATCCCGAACGTACAGGAAAGGGAAAATTCCCGGTCCATTTAAAAAAAAAAGATGAGACCTTTGTGGGAGTTTTTTGGAAAATAGGGCCCGGGGCAAAAAGCCCAAAGGGGGGCGTTTAGTTGGCCCAAGCAAAACTTGGGACTGTTTTTAAACGAACAGCGACCCCAAAACTGTGTCCCCAGAGTTTGGGGCCGTAAAGGCGGACAGCACCTCAGGATTTTCCGCGGCTGCGATTCAACCGCAGGTGTTTGCTGAAGCCCTTTGAGCTTTTGGGGATTGCCCACATACGGACAGGAAGACCCCCCCAAGGGAAATTTTTTTTGGGAATAGAAAAGCCGACGACGGCTTCGGGTCCGGGAAGGGAAAGGGAGGGTTTGTCGGGGACCCCCAAAAACCCGACTGTGTTTTTTTTTTGGTCGTCCCAGCCACATTAAGGGAAAAATTGCCCCAAAGCGCCCGGGAGTCCCCGGGGGCTAGCCTTTCCGCGTTCCCGGGGTCGGGTAACGTTTGGGGGCCCCTCCCAGCTTTGGTTTGGTTTTTGAGTGCCCAGTATTTCTTTTGTTTTTTGGTTTTCCCTTTGGGCGACTCCATCAGGGGGTTCGGGAGCATCAACGCTCTTTGTCGATAAGGTTTGGTTTCTTGAGGCTCGGGGGGGCGCTTCCCTTTTTGAAAGTGTGGGGTTTGGGGGCTGGTTTTTAAACCCCAAACCCCTTTCCCTTTGTACCTTTATCTCCCCCCCCCCTTTTTCTGTGGCGAAGTTTGGGCCATCGCGGTGGAGCGACCTCTTTTAATTTCCCCTTTTCATAGGGGGGCATCCCTTTGGGAGACGGGCGCAGTCAGTCTTTTTCTACGGATCTGCCCGTTCAGGCGTGTTTTGGGGGGTTACCACGCGCGCCAAAAAAAAGAAGCAGGAGCAGGGGAATTTTCGTCCCGTTTTTACGCCGTCCCCTGACGAGGTTCGGCAGGGGTGATCCTGCACATTTGGCGTCTTCAGGCCCCGGGGCTTGGATGTTCCCCAAAGCCTGGGGCAACTGGTGGGTTTGTCCCGCTCAGTTGGCCCCAAAAAGGCCAAGGTGGGGCTTTTAAACTCCACAAAGGGGGTTTTCTTTAGGGTTTTCATCAGGGAGATAGGGTGGCCAAGCAAAATAGTCTTCCCCAAAGTGAGGAAACTGTTTCCGGCCGGCCCTTTTTTGGGCCCTGGCAGGTCATAAAGGGGGTCAAAGCGGCTCTCGAGCGAGGTAGACAGGTTTTTTTCTGGCCGGGAATGAATTTTCATGTTAGGCCCGTAAATGCCCCAGTTGCGATGTCTGGGCCAAGGAAAAACGCCAAAGGGGCGCTTGAAAAAGGGGTGTTTTCCCCCAGGAAAAGGGTTACGGAAACCCCCCCCAAAATCTTGCGCCAAAAAGTGGAAACCCCCGACGATGTGGAACCTTTTTTTCAAGGGAAAAGAGTCGTTATGTGGTCGATTCCGCAACCGCATCGCGCAATCGCCAAACTTGCTTTAGCAACTTTGCAGGCCGGTCAAAAAAACCAAAGGCAGAGCTCTGTTCCGGGGCAGGCCCTTTTTGGGGGAACCGGGGGTTTGAGCCCCGGCGATGAGGTGTTGCTTCTCCTTCCACCAAAAAAAAGAACAAGTTTCAGCTTGCTTTGGGAGGGCCCTTTCGGGTCTGCAGTTTGGGGGGTGACGGGACTAAGGTTCGGGGTGGGGAGGCAAGAAAGGCCCGTATCATGCCAAAACCCCCTGAAGGCATACCCGGGGACCCAAATCATTTCAGGCAGGATTTACCCCGTCGGTTTTGGGGGATGGTGTTTAGCACGCCGGTCGTTGGTCAAGGGCATACCCACGTTCCTCCGTCGGGGGGGAGGGCGTGGAAAAGGGGTTTTTTTTTGGTTTTAAAAAACCTCTCCCCAAACTAAAACAGATCAACTGCGCAGGGTTTTGCCAAAAAATTTTCCCGGGCGTTCCCAAGAAGAATCGGCCCGGGAATTTGTACTGGGAGCTTCCAAACCTCTCCCGTGCCTGGAACGGCCCCGGGCCCTCCCCCCGTTTGGCTCATGAGTTAAAGGGAGTGGAATGCAGAGTCAATTTTCGCCCCTTTAAGGGTTCCAGCAATACGGGGCTGACTATCTCAGCCGGTCCGTAGTCAGCACATTGGGGGGGAAATCAGTCAGGGGGGGACCCCTTCCCCTCAACCAGGGTTAAAATTCCCCCTTTTTTCTCGTTTTCAGGTGTAGGGGCAGTTTTCACTTTAGTGTTTAAAGGTTTTTGGTGAATTTACCATGGTTCGGATTGCTACTTTTTTTGTTGGGAAAGGTTTTTCTTAGTTGGGTTTATAAAAGTAGGGATTAGTTTTCCCCTGTGTAAAATTTTATCGTGAAAAGGGTTTTTATTGGGTTTATCGTACCTTTTCGGGGGCACCCGGGGTTTGGGGGTTTGGTCCCATTGTTGTGATTGTGCCCCCATGCTTTAAGGTTTAAAGGGCACTGTTTTCTCAGAAAAAAACGAAACTTTTAGAAGGGGGGGTTTTTAACCCATTTGTCACGAGGCCTTTTTACGATTGACCCCCCTCTAGGGGGGTTGGGGTTTTTTCATTTTTTTTATTGCGTTGGGCCCCCGTTTTTCGGTATCCGCCCCCCTTTTGGTGGCTTTTGGGGGGGGTTTTCACCCTTAAAGTCGGTTTAGTCAAAGGGTTTGGTTTACTTTCTCTCCCTCTCTCTCTAATTCCATGCCCCTGCAATTCATGTGCCCAAGGGTTTACGGGTGGCTGGTTTCCTTTCGCTTGAAAAAGGCTGTCTCTATAAGGGGGTCTGTCTGTCCCTTTTTTTCCCCGCCGCCTTTTCATTTTTTCCTTTTAGGCTTTAGGTTTTCTCACGGTACGAGCGTGGTGTTGGGGGGGCCATCGTTTAGGCAGGGTTTTTTCTTCAAATCAGCGGAAAATTTTCTTGGGGGGGCCCTCCGGTTCCCGGTTCTACACCCTTCGTCCCAAAAATACGGTTCCCGGGACCTTCATTCCTACGGCAGCCTGTTGGGAAGGGGCATCACGTCTTTTCCCCTTTTTCCCCATCTGCTCGGGGTCCTCTGACCACAGAGGGGAGAGAAAACGCTTGACCCCCCTGGGGGCAACCCAAGGGTTTGCTGGGTTTTTGCATCAATTTCGTGGTTTGTTGTTGTTTTTTTTTTTAAGGGCCTAAAATTTTTTTCTTTTGCCAATTTCTTTTGGATTTTAAAAAATTTTAAAAGAAATATTTCCCTTAGACCAATTTTTTTGGTTAATTCAATTTTTAAAACCCGGCCCTTTAAAATTTTATCCAAAAACCCTTTTTTTTTTTTTTATGATTTTGGGTATGCGGGGAGTTTGGTGGGGAAGGGGGAGAGCCTGGGGATTCAGGGGTTTTTAAAATTGCCCGGTCTGCTTTCCCCCCCTGTCACAATTGCGGTCTCTTATTCTTCGGAAACCCTCTGTTTGTGTGTGCAAGGGGGAAAGGGGTTCTTTTTTGCGGGGCGGCGTACGCAAAAATTTGTCTTTTTGGGTTCGTGGTTGGAGAATTGTGTCATTTTGAAATTTTTGCTTTTTAAAATTGGGGAAAATTTTTTGCCATTGAATTAATTTTTATTTTCAAATGTGGTGGCGGTCATTTAAAACAATGGTTTTCTGTATTAGGGTTTAGTTTTCCCAAGAAAGGAAAATTTGAACGTGAGTGAGGGAAGGTGAAGAATAATTTTCTAAAACATTGTTTAGCCTTTTAATAACCCGTTTCCTGCTTTTGTGGGAGGAGACCTTTAGCGAAATTCCCCCAGTTTTTTGTTTATGTGTTATGCTCAGGTCTGGTTGGTTGGGGCGTGAATGACCAGAAAACCTCCCCCCGCCATCATGCGGGGGCTGTTAGGGTTTGACAGCTTTTCCTACTGTATGACGCGGGGGGTTTCCCTACCCTTTCCCTTTTTTCTTCCCGTTCCTTCCGGGTTCCCCCTCTTCCCGGGGGGGCTCCCCCAAGCTGGCTGTTGGGGCCGCGCATGGTTGAGGGCACATGGGGCTTTTTCTGGAAAGGGTCCCGATCCCGTCCGGGCCTTTACGACAACGCCTGTCCCACGGGGCGGGTTTTTTCCGCGGTCCCCGGGGCTTTCCCACCCCCCATGTCCAAACCCGTGTGGGGTTTGCTATGTGTGTGGGAAATTTGGGGGTGTGTGTGTAAAGGTGGGCGGCAAATTGGGAAAAACCCCTTTGTTCAAGGGAAAAAACCCCGGTTTTCGGCACTGATTGAACTCGGTGCCACAGTGGACTTTTGGGGGGCAGGGGGGTGGGGGAAACCCCCACGAAGCACGGAAAAGGGAAAGTGTGCGGGGAAGACTTTTTTTATGAAATCAATTTTTAAATTGGGGTTCAGTCGTTTTGTGTTGAAATGCATTAATTTTTGTTTGGATGTCGTGAAATG
>CM031626.1:11383887-11386387 GCA_018398815.1 Conus ventricosus
ATGACACGACTATGCATACAAGGGCAGATTAGCCAGAAGTGTGTGTTGTGGGGGGGGGGGGGGGGGGGCATGATTGGCCTCCTGTGTCTCCTCCCCCACCCTCACACCAGCCGTCATAGGGTCCCTCCTGTACTTCAACCCCTCCCGTTCCCTTTCACACGCATGGTGGTCCCCTCCGCCCCCCCCCCCCCCCCCTCCCCCCGCGTAGCCCCCCTTCCCCCAGGCCCCCCTCCCCCCCCCCCCACCCCGCCGGTAGAGGTCGACAGCTTACCTAAAGTTTTCCGTTTTATGGATGTTTATGTTCTTCGGAATTCAAGGCACGTGGCAACGAAAACCAGAAAAGTTAGGCACATACGCACACACGCGCGCACACACACACGCACAGAGAGAGAGAGAGAGAGAGAGAGAGAGAGAGAGAGAGGAGAGAGAGAGAGAGAGATGAGAGAGAGAGAGAGAGAGAGAGACTTAAGACTCAAGACTCAAAAACTTTATTACTCAAGGATAGAGATTTTATGCAGTGCGGGGCATGAGAGAGAAGAGAGAGAGAGAGAGAGAGAGAGAGAGGAGAGAGAGGGGAGAGAGAGAGAGAGAGAGAGAGAGGGGGAGAGAGAGAGAGAGAACCAGTTCATTCCAACACGGTGGAAAACGGGCACAAATCCGGGTTTCTTTTTTTCAGCAAACAAGCCACACTGTCACAGTACATGGCGCTGGATCACACAGTCACTGGGCAACTAGTCACTCCAATTTCAAGTAAAGAAACAAATACATGCGTACATACACACATGCACACATTCATGCATACATACGTACATACATACATGCATACAAACATACATACATACATACATACATACATACATACATACATACATACATACATACATACATACATACATACATACATACATACATAGATAGATAGATAGATAGATAGATAGATAGATAGATAGATAGATAGATAGATAGATAGATAGATACCATTGTGTCCACTAATGAATGAAAGTGACTTCCCACATCTCGATCCTTCCATGTCCTTTCCACGCACTCTCTGTTCCCTTTGATAGATCCCTTCAAAAAAGAACAAACATCTCTGTCCCAGGGTCTTTCACGCCCTCTCTGTTCCCTTTGATAGATCCCTTCAAAAAAGAACAAACATCTCTGTCCCAGGGTCTTTCACGCCCTCTCTGTTCCCTTGGAAAGATCCCTTCAAAAAAGAACAAACATCTCTGTCCCAGGGTCTTTCACGCCCTCTCTGTTCCCTTCGAAAGATCCCTTCAAAAAAGAACAACATCTCTGTCCCAGGGTCTTTCACGCCCTCTCTGTTTCCCTTCGAAAGATCCCTTCAAAAAAGAACAAACATCTCTGTCCCAGGGTCTTTGGTTACACGGTGTCTCTAACCCCACCCACCCTTCCCCCTCCCCCCTTCCAGACATAAAACAAGCCCCTGTCTGCCTGTGCTCCCTTTTTGTTGAACCACGTGGCAGGGACAAACTTCTTTCCCCACCCCCACCCCCCACCTCCACCCCCTGCCACCCTCTTCACCCCACACCCCACCCCCACCAACTCCCTCCTCCAAAACCTTGTCATTTTTGTTCCCCAAGACGCAGAGGTCACGTACAAATCAGATTACCAGCCCCCCCCCCCCACCTCCTCCTCCTTTCCCCCCCCCCCCCCCCCCCCCCCCCCCCCCCCCCCCCCCCCCCCCCCCCCCCCCCCCCCCGGCGCAACACACACTTTCCATTCGTTCTGATGGAGTATAGAGAAATGGCCAACAAACGACTGCCAGGACAGAGAGGGATGGAGAAACAAAACGCCCAGCGATGGAGCCAACTCAAACATGTGTCGACCATTTCCAGCAACTTCGATACCAAGTTTGTAATGCTTTCCGTGAACAGAGGACTAAAGTTGGCCCCAAGTTGTGAGTAGTTTTGTGACAGAACTCTTTTAGGGAAATATCTTGAGACGTGGATCGATGTGTTTGGGGGTGTTCTGAACAACTGGATAGTACAGGGAATCAAGGGAGGCAATCACTATTTAAGTCCGGAAAGACATGACAGACGTCAGGCTTGAGAAAGGTTGAAATAACCCAAAAGATTGCCGTTAACTCATGGGTGTTTTGTGGCTTCTATTTTTCATCTTCCAGACGTCAGGAAAAGGGGAAACAAGCGGATGGAGGCGCGTGAATCTGAAGTTGGTTTGTGGACGGTCTGCTGGGAACATCAAATTTCCCTGGGAACCATGAAGTTAGTAAGAGGGTATTGTGTTACGAAGTGAACTTTGCCAGTTCAGACATGTCGCGTCTGGCACATCATCAATCTCCGTTGTAGGGTGCAGTCATAAACGACGATCTGTTTCTGTAGCGTTTTGATGTCTTCTACACCTAGATTAAATTTAAAAAAATGCACAGCACGGCTGCACAAGCCTCACATTCGTTTTCTTGCTCTAAACCTGATTTCTCGTTTTGGATTGTAAAAAAAAAAACTGGTTTACATTTCGTCTC
>CM031626.1:11391387-11392669 GCA_018398815.1 Conus ventricosus
ACCTCCCTCCCTCATGTGTGTGTGTGGATCTGTGCCTCTCTGTGAAGTGTGTGGACTTTCCTTATTCAATTTCGCCATGGGCTGGTCCGTTAGGAAGTGGGAACGGTTGACTGTAAAGGGGCCAGAAGAGGTCGTGTTATTTCGTGCTGCATCTCGCCAGGCATATATAACAATATGAATGAAAGAAAGATTAGAACAACAACAACAACAACAACAACAACAACAACAACAACAACAACAACAACAACAACAGCGGCAGCAAAGTTTAATTGAATTAACAACAACAACAACAACAACAACGACAACAACAACGACGACGACGACGACGACGACGACGACGACGACGACAGTGACAATATCTAAACAATCTACTTTCAAATTCAACTTCTCTCCATGTAACATCCACTATAATTTCAATTTTTTTTTAAATGTAAACGACGACGTCGACAACGATGCCGATGACAAAATTTAGACAACCTACTTTGAAATTCAACGTCTCTCCATGTAACATCCACAAAAATCTCCATAGAAGTGTAACGACGACATCGACAACGATGACGATGACAAAAATGTAAACAATCTTTTTCAAATTCAAGTTTTCTGCATGTAACAGCACTAGAATTTCAATAGAAATGTAACAACGACGACGATGACAAAATATAAACCACCTAGTTTCAAATTCAGCTTCTCTCTGTGGCAACGTCCATCAGAATCTGAATAGAAATGTTGCATTAAAGACCTAAAAATCCTCAAAGAAAAAACATGTTGTTCAGTTCTTTTTTCCCACATGGAAAAACAAACGTAACATCCCCTGATTACTAAGGGGAGTCTTTAAAACGTTTCACTCTCTCTGGGGAATCAGAGCTTAAAACAATAGCTCCCGAAGAGTTTATGTGGACGACAGCTCCCACAACACTATTTGTTCCCCCACAGGATGAAGAGGGGGGGGGGGGGGGGGGATAGAACACTGCCCTGTAAGTGATTCTTGACATCCCGCTTTCCTTCTTCTCTTAAGTGTGTGTGTCGATCTGTGCCTCTCTGTGAGGAGTGTAGACTTTCCCCCCTCCCGTTTCGCATGGGCTGGTCCGTTGGGAAGTGGAAACTGTTGACTGTATAGAAAGGGGCCGGAAGAGGCCGTGTTATTTCGTGTTGCATCCTGGGTGCTGCTGCTGCTGTTGTTCTGTGTCTCTGTCTCTGTCTGTCTGTCTGGCTGTCTGTCTGTCTATCTATCTGTGTGTCTGTGTGTCTGTGTGTCTGTGTGTCTGTCTGTCTCTCTCTCTCT
>CM031626.1:11392769-11402769 GCA_018398815.1 Conus ventricosus
CTCTCCTCTCTCTCTCTCTCTCGGGGGGCCAAGCGAAAGATGGCGGCGAGTATGCAGACTCCATGACAAGCTCCGTTTCATTCGGCATATTCTGGCTTTCACAGGATTCTCTAGGTTGAATAGGTGACAGGAAAGTGTGGTAACAGATACACGAAGTGACCATGATTGACTTATGTTTGTGGAGGGCTCGTGTTGGCCAGTTCTGTGGTCGAAGTGCAGTGACTCGTGTGGTGAAAACAGAACAGGTGAGCTCCGGTCAGCGTGACACTGATGTGACACTAGTCGACATTATAACTGCCTATGTCTTCTGCTTCATCTCTATGTTGCTGGTGTGGGGTGGAATAAACACTGTGGTCGCTGTGTTCACATCGGACAGTGCATCCGTTTTTGTGGAACAAAGTTATCAGCGTGGTACAGCGACTGACGAAGGAGGTGTGTACGGCTGTTGTGACACGTCGTGTCAACATGCCTTGCACATGCCGGTGTTGACCTCGCTGTGTGCTGTCAACGCCGTGCTGTGTTTGTGGCGTGTTCTGCTGAGCGGCGATGTGGAGAAGAACCCAGGCCCTAACGTCTGCAAGAGAAGGTCAATGTCACTCCGGACCAAACGGTAGTCAGTGAAAAGTTAGGAGCGATCGCACCGGACATGGCAGAACAAATTTTGACCGCCATTCACCAACAGAGCCAAGAAAACAAACAGCAGACAGCCGACATCAGAAATGATCTGTGTGCGATCAAAACTGAGCTACACCAGGTGAAAGACAAGTGCGAGCAGATCAGCCAACGATGTGACGGCCTAGAAAGGGAAAAACAGTCGACTGGCAGCTGCTGTGGTGGAAATGTCAGGTGACATGACAGTGCTGTTCTCTGACTGTGCGCAGGGAAAGGAGGAGACAAGGACACTGTCCACAACACTGGAGACACTGACAGAGCAGATCACGTCGATGAATAATGAAATTGACAGATTGGAAGATTTCTCCAGACGTGACAATCTTCGGATTTTCGGCATTCCGCACAGCAGTGACCATGAAGATTACGACACATGTGCCCGTGTGGTCACAGACACTCTGAACAGTGTGTCAGGACACAAGAATGGTGCGATCAGGACATTGTCAGAGCCCATCGTGTCGGTCAAGCAAGAGGCGACCAACCCAGGCCGATGGTCGTGAAGTTCAGTCAGTGGAGGGACAAGATGACGGTCCTCACTGACAGAGACTATCGAGCCAGACTGCAGGGGAAAGGAGCCCGAGTGGCCAACGACCTGACCCGAAGACAGGCTGCCATCGTCAGCGAGGCAAAGAAGGAGGGCAAAGCCGCCTACTTTGTCAAAGGAAAGCTGACGGTCGGACCCAAGAGACCCGATCCCAGGAGTTACAGCCGCAGTGACAGCGTCCACCTCTGCATCTTCCTACACGGCAGGGGACGGCGAGCTGGCGAGGGGCTGTGTCCGATCAGCTGATCCAGATCCCACGTCAGCGAGGCCGGGGCAGTGAAGCGACAGGCGGGGATTCCCAACTACACGGCGCTTGACGGGGGGCGAAGGTCACGGTGCGACACGCCGTGTCGGCCTTTCCAACGCTGGCAGTGACACGGTGCGAGGCGTGGCAGCGTGGAACGGGATGCACGTGGGAACCGTGGTGGTTCTAACCGGAGGCGACAGCAAACGCCGATACGTGGCTACCTGAGTGCTCGTGGCAGTGACAGGTCGTTGCGCTCTGCCAGTGACACTAAATAGGACGGGCCCTGACCATCCATCGCCTCAGTTGTTGTTCCTGAACTACAATGTAGAAAATTTATATAGCAAATTGAATGACATTGATTTTGTTAATTATGTAAGAACCTTTGATTTTGTGTGTCTGACTGAAACTTTTGTTGATTGTAAATTTGATTTCAGCGGTGTTTTCACGGATTATGTTAAGTTTAGCGCCCCAGCAAGAAAGCTATCGAACCAAGGCAGAAATTGGGGCGGAGTTCTCTTGCTTGTAAAGAATTGTTACAGTCAGTAATAAAAGAAGTTATTAAAATAAGAAATGATAATATTGTTGCTATAAGGGTTGACAAAATGTTGTTTAATGTAGATAAAGATATTTTGCTTGTGGCATGTTATGTTGCGCCTGAGGGAAGTCCAGTTTATAATAGTAATGACATAAAAGATGGCATAGTCATTCTGGAAGAAAATATTAGGCAAAGCATTGAGACAGCTGAAGTGTATGTCATTGTAGCTGGTGACTTGAATGCTAGAACAGGGAATGAACGACCTGAAGGCCAAGACATAACATTTTATACCTTTAACATGGAACGTGATGAGGAAGATGAGACTGTTAGGCGCTGTTCAAAAGATTCAGTTGTCAATAAGTTTGGAGCTTCTCTGATTGAATTTTGTTTATATGTTGATCTGCTGATGGTGAATGGGAGCTGTAGAGGAGATGTTAATGGCGAGTTTACGTATGTGTCATCGCATGGGTGTAGTGTGATTGATTATTTCATTGTTTCATCAAAAACTGTTAAAAAATTGTGACATGTGTGTGGGAGATAGTTTACATTCCTGGCATTTTCCGGTTGAGTTGACATGGAAGAACGAGAAGAATGTAAAGGGAGAGAACGTGTTGCCAGAAAATGAGGAAGAAAGAATTGTGTGGTGTGATGAAAACGTGAAGATTTACAAAGATGAAATTGATTCATGCGAGTTTATAGAATGCTTGAAGAGAGCGAAAGATTATTTTGAAGGATGATATTAATGGATGTGTCGATGTTTTTGTAAATGCATTATATGCAGCGGCAGCATGTATGATTCGGGTAAGTGGGAAAGTGAAAAGACAGATAAATATGTGGTTTGATAAAGAATGTACTCAAAAGAAAAGAACTGTAATGGGCTTCTAAGGAGCTGGCGAAGGTCAAAAACAAACTTAGTAGAACGTAAGGAGCTATATGTCAACGAGAGAAAGATATATAAACAAATTGAGAAAGGAGAAAAAAGAGAAGTATGATGAGATTAGGCTTCAAAAATTAATGAGAGTCGATTAATGACCCAAAGTTATTTTGGTCAACCATCAGATCTGTAAATAGAAAAAGTGTAATTTATAATGAAATTAATTCTCAACAGTGGTATGATCATTTCTATAGAGTCTTCAATGAGGTGAGAGATACTTTATCAACAAGAAAATGTTATGACAGAAGAAGAAAACGATAATGTAGAAGAACCTCTGTTCAATGACCCAATTTCCAAAAGTGAAGTTATGAATGGAATCAAACATTTAAAACTGGAAAAAGTGCTGGTATCGATAAAATATAAGTGAAATGTTCAAACTGGCAAATGCTGCTGTAATTGACTTTTAGTGGATCTCTTTAACGTCCTCTTTGAGAAAGGAACATTTCCAGTAGCCTGGTCAAAATCTATTATAGTACCAATATACAAAAAGGGGGACCGAAACAATCCGGATAACTATAGAGGAGTAGCACTGACAAGTGTAATAGGAAAAATTTATACGCATATCTTAAACAAAAGGCTTACTAACTGGGCAGATAAAGAGGGAAAGATAATTGAAGAGCAGGCAGGATTCAGAGAGGGCTACAGCACCATTGACCATATATTCACCTTGTATGCATTAGTCCAAAAGTATTTGAATAAAAATTCTAAGTTGTATGTTGCATTCGTTGACTTCAAGAAGGCCTTTGATTCGGTGAACAGAAATATATTGTGGAATGTGTTGAGAAAACAGTGGCGTTAAAGGTAAATTGTACAGAGCCATTAGAGGTATATATGATACTGTTCTGGTGTGTGTGCGTGACAAGCATGTTTACACGGATTTCTTCAGTTGCCCAAGAGGCGTTAAGCAAGGTTGTTTACTTAGTCCAAGGTTTTTTCTTTTTTATAAATGAATTAGCTATTGAATTATCAAAAAGAGGAAAGCATGGAATACAGATGCTCCCAGGAGCTCTTGAAATGTTTTTGATGCTGTTTGCTGACGATGTTATTCTTCTCTCAGATTCTGTTTTTGGCTTACAAAATCAGTTGAATATTTTAAAACAGGAAGCTGATAGACTTACTTTGAGCGTGAATTTGGTTTAAAACGAATGTAATGGTTTTTCGCAAGGGAGGACATCTTTCTATTCATGAAAAATGGTGGTATGGCAATATGGAAGTAAAGGTTACAAATTCCTATAAGTATCTTGGAGTAATTTTTACCACTAAGCTCAGTTAAATACAGTTTGGACAGAGGCATGTAGAAAAGGGAAGAAGGGAGTCACTGAAATTCTCAGAGCTATGAACAAATTAAGATCCACTGATTCTTCACTTTTCTGGAAGTTATTTGACACACAGATCGAGCCTATCCTGACATATGCAGCAGAAATCTGGGGTGCAGCAGAGAATAAGCAGATAGAAACAGTGCACACTTTTGCTATTAAACGTTTCTTGAATATACCCCTTAGCTCCTCTTTAAAATACTTGCATACGGCGAGACTGGCAGATATCCACTAAAGCTCCCAACAACTATTAAGAGTGTGAAATATTGGCTAAAGATTATAAAGCTTCCAATAGAAAGATTATGTAGGCAGGCGTATGAAATGCTGTTGCAGCAACATGAAGAAGGAAGGCAAAATTGGGTAGACAATATAAGAAAGGTTCTTACTGAGAACGGTTTCGGTATAGTTTGGATGAGTCAGGGAGTTGGAAGTGACGTTTGCCTTTACTCAGAATTTAAGGATCGTTTAATCAATTCATATAAGCAAAACTGGCATTCCCATGTAGAAGAAAACACAAAATATAATTGGTATTCCTCATTTAAAAGTATTTCCAAGCTGAAAAATATATCTCAGTCATTAAAAATAGATGGCATCGAGTCTTTTTGCCAGACTAAGAATGAGAACTCTTGGATTAAAGGCTAACAGAAGATGGTTTATTGACGATCAGGAAATGGATAATTTGTGCTTAATGTGTTGTAAGGGAGTTGAAGACGAACGGCATTTTATCTTTCATTGCCCTGCATATGAGTCAATTCGAAATAAGTATAGTTTGTTTTCTTACCTGTTTCCCGAAGACATGATTTAGTAGCTATTCTTATATCCAGAGACGAAGAAATGATAACATCGCTTTCAAAAATTTTTTGCAGAAGCAAATAATACGAGGAAAAAAGATACTGTCATCCGATCAACACTGACACTAAAAATTAAAAAAAGAGAGGAAATGACAATGGTAACATAACGAAAGTAATTACAAAGAAAAGAAAAAAAGAACAAAAAGGTAATAGGCGGAAAAAAGCTACAGTGAAGAAGAAAAGCGAGAGAAAAATGAAAAGACAAAATAACTACTCGAAATTTCTTGAGTTCCAATGAACGCTTAGTACTTGATTAACTACAGATGGATGGTCGAGTCTGGTATTTATAATGATGATTTGTGTGTGCGTGTGTGTGTGTGTGTGGGGGTGTGTGTGTGTGTGTGTGTTTGTGTGTGTGTGTGTGTGTGTGTGTGTGTGTGGAGTGTTACCTTAGATTGGAAACTGCGTGTGGTTGAAGTATACATGTAAGTGGAAGTGCATGAGTATTGTCCCTTTTCTCGTTGCTATTGGTATACTGCTGTTTCAGAAATTGTTCCCCTTGGCACTAAGGCTGTAAAAAGCTAATGCCAATAAACATGTGTCAGTGTCAGTGTCTCTCTCTCTCTCTCTCTCTCTCTCTCTCTCTCTCTCCCCTCTCTCCTCTCTCTCTCTCTCTCTCTCTCTCTCTCTCTCTCTCTCTCTCTCTCTCTCTCTCTCTCTCTCCCCTCTCCCTCCCCATGGGGCCAAGGGGGTTGGGTGGGGAAAGTAAATCGAATGGCCTGGGAAAGCCGTATGGGTTCTTTGTGTCACCAAGAATTGGCTGTAAAATGTTGCGAATTTGTCAGTAGTCTTGAAGTATATTAGCTTTAAACAGATGTTTTCTCAGGGAAAAATGCTAATCAACCAGGTAGCATTTTCATTATCCTGAGTAAGTAACCGTTTGCAGTTGCTCATCATGACATGAAAGCAGCCAACTAGAATAGATAGCTTGTTTCAACAGCACTAAACATGCTATTACATCATAATTAGCAGGTGTTTCACATTAAGACATTTTTTTCCTTTGAAACGTAGTTTGATACTAGTATACCTCCACACAGTAGGCATTTTTGCCGAAAACGTAACCGCTTTGGTCGCTCATTATCTTAAGAAAACAGCTAAGTAAAAGTGATAACTGTTTCAACAAGAAAAAAAGTCATTTCATCGCGATGATCAGATGTTTTCACAGGAAAATATTTTCTGAGAAAATGTCCTTTTTGGTAATAGCATGCTCCATACAGCAGACAACTCGATGAGCAAGTTGAAGAGACGTCTCCAGGGAACACAGATACCTCTGGCAGAAGAAATGGATAGAATCAGCAAATGCTGTGGAATCCTCCCCACTCCTCTCCCCTTCATTCTTGAGAAAAACTGATTTCGGGTAAAACGCTGACAGGCTCAGTGAGCAAACGTCATGAGTGAGAAGACGAATGCAAAGAACAGTGAGAAGAGGAATGCAAAGAACAGTGAGAAGACGAATGCAAAGAACAGTGAGAAGACGAATGCAAGAGGACGAATGCAAAGAACAGTGAGAAGACGAATGCAAAGAACAGTGAGAAGACGAATGAAGAGAACAGTGAGAAGACGAATGCAAAGAACAGTGAGAAGACGAATGAAGAGAACAGTGAGAAGAGAATGCAGAGAACAATGAGAAGACGAATGCAAAGAAGACGAATGCAAAGAACAGTGAGAGACGAATTCAAAGAACAGTGAGAAGACGAATGCAAAGAACAGTGAGAAGACGAATGCAAAGAACAGTGAGAAGACGAATGAAGAGAACAATGAGAAGACGAATGCAAAGAAGACGAATGCAAAGAACAAAGAGAAGACGAATTCAAAGAAAGTGAGAAGACGAATGCAAAGAACAGTGAGAAGACGAATGCAAAGAACAGTGAGAAGACGAATGCAAAGAACAGTGAGAAGACGAATGCAAAGAACAGTGAGAAGACGAATGCAAAGAAAACGAATGCAAAGAACAGTGAGAAGACGAATGCAAAGAAGACGAATGCAAAGAACACTGAGAAGACGAATTCAAAGATGACGAATGCAAAGAACAGTGAGAAGACGAATGCAAAGAAGACGAATGCAAACAACAGTGAGAAGACGAATGCAAAGAAGACGAATGCAAAGAACAGTGAGAAGACGAATGCAAAGAACAGTGAGAAGACGAATGCAAAGAAGACGAATGCAAAGAACAGTGAGAAGACGAATGCAAAGAACAGTGCGAAGACGAATGAAGAGAACAGTGAGAAGACGAATGCAGAGAACAATGAGAAGACGAATGCAAAGAAGACGAATGCAAAGAACAGTGAGAAGACGAATGCCAAAGAACAGTGAGAAGACGAATGGAAAGAACAGTGAGAAGACGAATGCAAAGAACAGTGACAAGACGAATGCAAAGAACAGTGAGAAGACGAATGCAAAGAACAGTGAGAAGACAAATGCAAAGAACAGTGAGAAGACGAATTCAAAGAACAGTGAGAAGACGAATGCCCAAAGAACAGCGAGAAGACGAATTCAAAGAACAGTGAGAAGACGAATGTAAAGAACAGTGAGAAGACGAATGCAAAGACCAGTGACAAGACGAATGCAAAGAACAGTGAGAAAACGAATGCAAAGAACAGTGACAAGACGAATGCAAAGAACAGTGAGAAGACGAATTCAAAGAACAGTGAGAAGACGAATGCAAAGAACGGTGAGAAGACGAATGCAAAGAACGGTGAGAAGACGAATGCAAAGAACAGTTAGAAGACGAATGCAAAGAACAGTGAGAAGACGAATGTAAAGACCAGTAAGAAGACGAATGCAGAAGAACAATGAGAAGACGAATGCAAAGACCAGTAAGAAGACGAATGCAGAAGAACAGTGAGAAGATGAATGCAAAGAACAGTGAGAAGACGAATGCAAAGAGCAGTGAGAAGACGAATCAAAGAACAGTGAGAAGACGAATGCAGAAGAACAGTGAGAAGACGAATGCAGAAGAACAGTGAGAAGACGAATTCAAAGAACAGTGAGAAGATGAATGCAAAGAACAGTGAGAAGACGAATGCAAAGAACAGTGAGAAGACGAATGCAAAGAACAGTGAGAAGACGAATGCGAAGACCAGTGAGAAAACGCACAGACACTGTTTGGATACAACCCACTGTCTGTATGAAGGGGTGCGGTAAGCCAGAGAAGCTCTCCCTAGATATTTGTCATTGGTTTCTTGCAATTTTTGGCAGGGTGTAAATAAAGACATAAAGACATGTTGTGTAACGGCTGTTTAACTTTGTGTAATGAAATGTATCCCTCAACAACCCCGTTCACTCCCTTCATCCAGGTCCTCGCCTCGTCTTCTCCCTCCTACCGTTTCCATTTAACCGATCTTTTATCGCACATCATATGTCATTACTTTGCTGTACTTTTCTTCTATCTATCCATCTTAACGATCTTTTATCGCACATCATATGTCATTACTTTACTGTACTTTTCTTCTATCTACCGCCTTTCAACTGACCTCTCCTGTTTATCGTTGTTCCTTTAAATACATTTTCCTTTCATTTTCATTCTATGAGTTACATCCATTTTATCTTTCCTTTTTTTTTAACAGACCTGTTTCTTTAACCAACCGTTATTTCCATCTGGATTCTTTTAGCCGATCTTATTTAGAATCTATCCATTTTCACTGACCTTTTTTTTTCTTTTTTTTTTTTTTTTTTGATCTATATCAACCTTTTGATGATGCATATTCCTTTTAAATCACACGTGCTTTTATCAAGATTCCTTTCTAACCCTGTCTTTTACTCATATTCGTCCTTTTTAAAACCTTTTTTTTCCTAGTGACATCTCTTTATAACCCCCCCTTCCTTGCGTCTGTTGTATTTTTGATTAACATCGTCTTTCATGTACCCGCGTCGTCTTTGATTCCCCTCCAAATCTTTACATAACCAGGAGAGATAACTCCCGTCAACCTTCCCCTAACGCGCCAACAACACGAACATGCTATCGAAGCTCTGCTTTGTCACTAATCATTGTTTTTGTTCGTCACTTTTGTGTGTCTAGTCTGCAGAGGTCTCACGGCCAGAACACGTAACTGTAAATGCACTGACCTGTAAATGGCCAATAGAAAATAACCAAGACGACAAGACGATGCCCCCACCCCCACCCCCACCCTCCTCACCCCTATTCTTTGGGTGTCAATGGGAGGAGGAGGGGGGGGGCGGTATGGATTTGTAATGGAGGAAGGGATGTACAGATTTTTAGATGAGTAGGCTACTAGCGTTACGCGCTTCGACCCTTCTCGCCGGCGGTTTGTGGTGCTTGTAGTGGTTCCATGTCAGTTGCATCTGTGGACGCAAACTGCGTCACGACGCAACGCGTCCCGTGATCGCCACCCGACGTTGCTGTTTGTAGGACACAGGATACTTGATACCAAATTTGGTGGCGATCGGCCTAACACTGTGACCGTGTATGAGCGTACAGACAGACAGACAGACAGACAAACTGAGCTTTATGTAATAGATAATGTGTGTTGAGCAGACACGTTATGGGAACAAATGAATATTATTGTCATCATTGCGAGAATTCACTTACCGACTAGCCATGGCTAGAGTCCAAGCTTTACTAAGCGCTTTACATCTACATGTACAGCCTGCCTACCTGGGTAGAGCCAATATAAGAGTTGCCTGCTCGTGCTAAAGATTTCGTTTCCCGTGTCATTCAGTCGAACGTCAGTATCTCGGGGTTATTGCTTTCACTCCTTCCTTCGATTTTGTACTCGTTGTCATCCCCATCAACGGCCAGACTGATCTTCTCTTCCAAAGATGGAGACGGGATTTTACGTCAGTGGTTGTCATCCACATCAACGGCCAGACTATTCATCTCTTCCAAAGATATAGACGAGATTTTATGTCAGTGGTTGTCATCCACATCAAAGGCCAAGCCGATC
>CM031626.1:11412769-11415269 GCA_018398815.1 Conus ventricosus
TCCTGTCGGACGTTCCACAGGCGGCAGTAATGACGTCATGATGGAACGGCCGAGACAACAGACGTGTGGATGATGGCCCAGTCTTGTTATCACAAACGGGGATGATGGATGAGCGACGTTCAAGCAAAGAAACAGTTTGTTTGCTGGAAGCCATCGTGACGAAGAAAAAAGTCAATGGGTGTGATGGGTGTTTGGTACGTCCTTGTTTTGTGATGGGTGTTTGGTACGTCATTGTTTTATGATGGGTGTTTGATGCGTCCTTGTTTTGTGATGGGTGTTTGGTACGTCCTTGTTTTGTGGTGGGTGTTTGGTACGTCCTTGTTTTGTGATGGGTGTTTGGTGCGTCCTTGTTTTGTGATGGGTGTTTGGTACGTCCTTGTTTTGTGATGGGTGTTTTGTACGTCCTTGTTTTGTGATGGGTGTTTGGTACGTTGCTTTTTTGTGATGGGTGTTTGGTACGTTGTTTTTTTGTGATGGGTGTTTGGTACGTCATTGTTTCGTGATGGGTGTTTGGTACGTCATTGTTTTGTGATGGGTGTCTGGTACGTCACTGTTTTGTGATGAGTGTTTGGTACGTTCTTGTTTTGTGATGGGTGTTTGGTACGCCATTGTTTTGTGATGGGTGTTTGGTACGCCATTGTTTTGTGATGGGTGTTTGGTGCGTCATTGTTTTGTGATGGGTGTTTGGTACGCCATTGTTTTGTGATGGTGTTTGGTGCGTCATTGTTTTGTGATGGGTGTTTGGTACGCCATTGTTTTGTGATGGTGTTTTGGTACGCCATTGTTTTGTGATGGGTTTGTCAGGCGGCTTACTGCTGTGTTCTTGTGATGTGGTGTGTTGTTCATACCCCTCATCCCTCCCCTCCCCTCCCCATACCACTTACAACCCCTACCCCCCTGTCTCTCTCTCTCTCTCTCTCTCTCTCTCTTTCTTCTTGCTACCTCTCTCTCTCTCTCCTCTCTCTCTCTCTCTCTCTCTCTCTCCTCTCTCTCTCCTCTCTCTCTCTCTCTCTCTCTTCAAATGGGCTGTGGCCTTTTTGAATAAATTTTCGTTATCGTTATCGTTATCGTTATCGTTCTCTCTCTCTCTCTCTCTTCTCTCTCTCTCTCTCTCTCTCTCTCTCTCTCTCTCTCTCTCTCTCCTCTCTCTCTCTCTCTCTCTCTCTCTCTCTGTGATACAAGCAGCAAGATTTACAGCACTATAATAAACAACCGTCCACAGGAATGGATAGAAGAGCAAAACCTTACTGGTGAACATCGGGCAGGATTCAAAAAAGGTTATTCCACGATCGATCATATGTTCACGCTGGTAGCATTAATACAAAAACAATTTTGCATGAATCGTAAACTCTATGTAGCTTTTATTGATTTTGAGAAAGCTTTTGACTCTATAGAAAGACATTTACTGTGGCCTATTCTTTTAAAAAATGGTATAAAAGGGAAACTTTTTCGGTGTATTAATAGTATGTACATAAATGTCAAAAGTAGAATCCAATCTGGGGATAAGTTAACAGACTATATTAACTGTACACGGGCTTGAAACATGGTGATGTAACTAGTCCGGTATTATTTTCACTATTCATCAATGAACTGGCATTAGAAGTAATGAGGTGTGGGAGACATGGTGCAAGGTTCACATATGATTATTTTGAATTATTCATTTTGTTATTGGCAGATGATGTAGCTTTATTGTCTGAAACAGTTGTTGGCTTACAAACGCAGTTAAACAGTCTTCATCGCGCAGCATCAGAACTTCATTTGAATGTAAATATGAGCAAAAGCCATATAGTAGTGTTTAGAAAAGGAGGATATTTGGCAGCCAGAGAAAGATGGTATTATAATGGGACCTTAATGCCTGTGGTAAATATATACACATATTTAGGAATCTATTTTTCCACGAGGCTGAGCTTTACTGCAGCATGCCAGGACCTTGTAAGCAGAGCCAAGAGGGCCCTATTGTGTGTATTGCAATTTTTTTTACAAATTGAAGAATAATTCTCTTGATCTTTATTTAAAGTTATTTGATGCTCAGATTCAACCGATTGTTCAATATGGTGCCGAGATATGGGGTCTTGAAAATGCAGCGCTTTATCCTCAAAAATTACATATGTTCGCACTTAAAAAAGTTCTTAGGAGTTGAAATGAGAACACCAAATGATCTTATCTATGGGGAGACGAACAGGTATCCTATCTATATAAATTCAGTTGTGCGGTGTATTAGACACTGGTTGAAATTAACACGATTAGAAGAGTGCAGATTACCACGGAAAGCCTATAGAATGTTATTTGAGTTAGATGCACAGAATAAAAGAAATTGGGTCTCAAATATTCGATGCAAATTATATGCGTATGGTTTTGGCTATGTATGGGTGAACCAAGGAGTTGAAGAAATAAGTCTATTTTTGAATCTTTTTAAAGACAGACTGATACTGTGTAGGTGGCAAGAATGGGACTTCCATGTAAATAACAGTGAAGATTGATACTGTGTAGGTGGCAAGAA
>CM031626.1:11442634-11447634 GCA_018398815.1 Conus ventricosus
ATCTATCTATCTATCTATCTATCTATCTATCTATCTATCTATCTATCTATCTATCTATCTATCTATCTATCTTCTTATTTATTTATTTTTTTATACTACCTATCTATCTATCTATCTATCTATCTATCTATCTATCTATCTATCTATCTATCTATCTATCTGTCTGTCTGTCTGTCTGTCTGTCTGTCTGTCTGCCTATCTATCTATCTATCTATCTATCTATCTATCTATCTATCTTCTTATTTATTTTTGATACTACTATCTATCTATCTATCTATCTATCTATCTATCTATCTATCTATCTATCTATCTATCTATCTATCTTCTTATTTATGTTTGATACTACCAGACGTTTTGAATTCTTTCATTTTCCGCATCCTTCAAATTGATTCCCTTCAGTTTCTTCACACGCTGCTCCTCTTCTCTCGCTTCTCCATTATCTACACCCTTTCCGTATCTACCCCCACCCCCACCCCCCGCCCTCCCCCGGCTCTTTCCCCTTTCTGTTCTTACCCTATCTACCCTTGCTCGTGTTCCAATTCTCCTTCACCACACAGCCTAACTCTGTGTCCCCTTACCAACAATTTGTTGTTTTGCTAGTTGTTGTTGTTGTTGTTGTTTTTTTAGAGTGGGGTGATAGCAGACGGGCAATTGAAACGAGAGCAAAGACAGAATTACTGCGCTGCCAAATGAAAGAGTGAACAACAACAACAACAAACAAACAAACAAACAAACAAACAAACAGACAAAACAATTGCAATTCATTTTTTTTGCCTGCATTTGGTGGTGCAGTAATTCTGTCTGAAGTGTCTTTCAATAAAAAAATAAAATAAAATAAAAAAATGAATAAATAAAATAAAATTTTAAAACATCCACCTCCGCCTAAAAACTAATTGCAATAAGACAAAAAAACAACAACCCAACAACAACTAAATATGGAAAAAGCTGCTTTTAAAGACATCTTCGTCCCACCTAATTTTAAGAGCAGATAGGAAAAAAATCAGTCGCACAGATTTCTGTATAATCTGGCTGGATGAAGACTATAGCCGTCTTTCGATTGAAATTGAGACTTTTTTTTTAATCAAGTCTGGACAGTTCATTGATCCATAGACGATTCTGAATTTTTAAAGCAAGGGGTTGAAAAACAACAGTGTAACATCATTCTTACATGTTTCTAGCCATTCCTTACCCTCGTGCATGTTTATCTGTGCTTAATTACAAAAGGCCTACACGTTTACAAATGTATTTGTGGTAGGGAAAGGATGGGATGTGAAACAAATGCAATATACATATCTATCAGTACAACAAATGCAATATACATATCTATCAGTACAACAAATGCAATATACATATCTATCAGCCCAACCAATGCAATATACATATCTATCAGTACAACAAATGCAATATACATATCTATCAGTACAACAAATGCAATAGTATGCATATCTATCAGCCCAACAAATGCAATATACATATCTATCAGCCCAACAAATGCAATATACATATCTATCAGTACAACAAATGCAATATACATATCTATCAGCCCAACAAATGCAATATACATATCTATCAGTACAACAAATGCAATAGTATACATATCAATCAGTACAACAAATGTAATATACATATCTATCAGTACAACAAATGCAATATACATATCTATTAGTACAACAAATGCAATATACATATCAATCAGTACAACAAATGCAATATACATATCTATCAGTACAGCAAATGCAATAGTATGCATATCTATCAGCACAACACATGCAATATACATATCTATCAGTACAACAAATGCAATATACCTATATATCAGTACAACAGATGCAATTTACCTATCTATCAGTACAACAAATGCAATAGTATACCTATCTATCAGTACAACAAATGCAATATACCTATCTATCAGTACAACAAATGCAATATACCTATCTATCAGTACAACAAATGCAATATACCTATCTATCAGTACAACAAATGCAATCCGCCATTTCCTCCTCAGTGCGCGTGTTGGCCCGTGACGTACACGCAGATGTCATCCGTATTGCTGACACAGGAAGATGAAACTTTGATAGTGGTCTCCCTTGATCCCTCGCCGTGGTGGTGGAGGTACTAGTTTGACTGCACAAATGGGAATTAGATTGAATTGGAACAAACATAGATGGAAGTCGGAGCATGCGGGTATGCACGCTTGTGTGTGTGTGTGTGTGTGTGTGTGTGTGTGTGTGTGTGTGTGTGTGTGTGTGTGTGTGTGTGTGTGTGTGTGTGTGAACCTACACATATTTTCAATGATCATGTCAATATGAGAATCAAAATCGTTTTAACAGGATGCTTGATGTAAAAACTATGACGTTGTTTTTATATATGTGTATACCATCAGAAATGGTGTAAATGGCGTTGTGGCACAGTTGATAGACGACAATACTAATTATCAGAGTTACTGATGGGTAAGGACAAGGAAAAAGAAAAGAAGAGAAAAAAAAACCCGTTAAAATAAAGGAGGAGAAGAACAAAAGCTTGCTGATTGAACTCCAACGCACTTCGCCTGCTGCCCACTTAACATCCAATGTCCTCCTTAAAACAATGATCCCCAAAGCATCAAGTTCAGGATTGATACACAAACAAAATGTGAACACAGCGCGGACTATCTGAGTGGACCATACAGATTACCACGCACCAACCATAGGCAACCGAAATCATGATAATACCACATGAACGATATGTAGTTTCATTCATTATTAGATCATGTCGAGAGAAAAGCGACAAAACACGTCTGTGTTGGGACTGAGGAGTGTTTGGGTTTCACATGAGAACATTATGAGCACTTGCCTTGCCCTTCCAGCCTGTCTGTCGTTCTTTCACGGTTGGAAACTAAGTGTAACTGAAAACACTTACGCCGAGACTTTGTGTACCAAACACGAAACAATCATGTTCATATTTCATTTCGACATATTCACTTTTTATTTCTACTTATTCGTTTTTATTTCGACATGTTCGTTTTTATTTCTAAATCTTTTTATTCTATTTCCACTGGCATTTTCTAAATAAAATAACCCAGGGACACATCTGCTATGAGAGGTACTCAGCTACAGGACACCGCTTTACCTCATGTGTTTTTTCTGACTGGGACAAGGGAGAGACGAAAAGATAGAGAGGGAAGCAAGGAAGGAGGAAGGGAGGGGAGAGGGGGAGGGATAGGAGGAGATGTTAACAACACAGACATGCAGAATCCTACTGAATTAAAGCCCAAGCGACCTTGCGAACGAAACTTTCGATTGAAGCGGACACTTTCTTTTTCTTTTTTCTTCTCTCTGTGTGTGTGTGTGTGTGTGTGTGTGTGTGTGTGTGTGTGTGTGTGTGTGTGTGTGTGTGTGTGTGTGTGTTTCTTTTTTTTTTAAAGCAGGGTCAGTTTCATTAAAGCCGTTGACCGTGCTGACCTTTCGAAGGCAGGGCTCGCCAATAACGTCCCTTCTCATTGTTCTGACGTCACTTTGGCCCTTGACCACCAGTGTCCGTTGTCAGTTTCGATTTCTTATGACCACACTAGGTCTTTGTCAGGGTTATGATCACAGACAGACAAGAGCCCTAACCCGAAAAGAAAAACACAAGACAACAGCACAGCTATTGACAAGATGTTCACGGCATTTTTTTTCGCCCACAACATGTGGTACAACACACGACGTACGTAAAATCATGCTGAAACTGGGAACTATTTCCGATATTTCAAAATCAGATCACCCAGGAGATAACCCGGTCAGGGAACAGCTGCTTTTGGAACATCACTTCGTCTCAGGTGTTTTTTAGGACAGGAGATAAGGAAGAGGTAACTGGGGGGGGGGGGGGGGGGGGGGGGGCGAAGAGAGAGAGAGAGAGGAGAATAAAAATGTGAATCGCAGTGTAATCCAGCTGGGTAATAAAAAAAATCCTCCTTGCCAAAAGAAATTCTGATGGATGATATTGTATTTTTCAAGCAGCGGCATTTTGTTTTGTATTAAGCCATAGTCTCTCTTGACGTTTAAAAGCAAGGCCTATCAAAACAAAACAAAAAGCGAAAAAAAAAGGCAAAAACGAAAACAAACATACACACAGAAAAAAAAAAACAACAACAACAACAAAAATCAAACCAAACCAAACGAACCAACCACCAAACAAACAAAACCTCTTTCGTCCTCATGTGGCCTTACCACTTAAGGTCATGTTTGATTTTCACTTTCAGTTTCTGTCGTGACCCGGTATACCATCAAGGACCATTTCTAAGGCAGTCAGCACATAAACAAAACGTCCTGCCCTCAGGAGAAGGTGACAAACACACCGAAGCTATCAACAGCAATGCATGTGACAGCCATTCGTAACATGCTCTCTGAACATCTGACACTCTTATAAAGTGAGGAACAAAAGAAACTCGGCTCTGCCTAGAGCGCGAGTCCACTCAACATGATAGAAGAAAAATGCATGTAGAACAGTGTGATAAAGTAATATTAAAGAGACACTGGAGCTCTGCCTAGAGCGTGAGTCCACTCAACATGATAGAAGAACAGTGCATGTAGAACAGTGTGATAAAGTAATATTAAAGAGACACTGGAGCTCTGCCTAGAGCGTGAGTCCACTCAACATGATAGAAGAACAATGCATGTAGAACAGTGTGATAAAGTAATATCAAAGAGACACTGGAGCTCTGCCTAGAGCGTGAGTCCACTCAACATGATAGAAGAACAATGCATGTAGAACAGTGTGATGAAGTAACACTCAACATGATAGAAGAACAATGCATGTAGAACAGTGTGATGAAGTAACACTCAACATGATAGAAGAACAATGCATGTAGAACAGTGTAATAAAGTAATATTAAAGAGACGCTGGAGCTCTGCCTAGAGAGTGAGTTCACTCAACACGATAAAAGAAAGATGCATGTAGAACAGTGTGGTATGGTAAAGTAATATTAAAGAGACACTGGAGCTCTGCCTAGAGAGTGAGTTCACTCAACATGATAGAAGAAC
>CM031626.1:11452634-11453880 GCA_018398815.1 Conus ventricosus
CTCTCTGTCTCACTCTCTCTTCTCTCTCTGTGGTCTCCTCGACTCTCTCTGTCTCTCTCTCTGCTCCCTCTCTCTCTCAATCCTCCTGGTCTCTCTCTCTCTCTCTGTCTCTCTCTGCGTGTGAAGCCCACTCTCACTCAGCTTCAGGCCAAGCAGCCAGTGAATATCCTTGCACGGGATGGGTCATGTGCACTGGACTGTTGGAAGCCTTTACATAATGATGGGAAAGGACAGGGATCTGGATTGGAAGCCTTTAATAATGATGGGAAAGGACAGGGATCTGGATTGGAAGCCTTTACATAATGATGGGAAAGGACAGGGATCTGGACTGGAAGCCTTTACATAATGATGGGAAAGGACAGGATCTGGATTGGAAGCCTTTATATAATGATGGGAAAGGACAGGGATCTGGATTGGAAGCCTTTACATAATGATGGGAAAGGACAGGTATCTGGATTGGAAGCCTTTACATAATGATGGGACAGGACAGGGATCTGGACTGGAAGCCTTTACATAATGATGGGAAAGGACATGGATCTGGACTGGAAGCCTTTACATAATGATGGGAAAGGACAGGGATCTGGATTGGAAGCCTTTACATAATGATGGGAAAGGACAGGGATCTGGACTGGAAGCCTTTACATAATGATGGGAAATGACATGGATCTGGACTGGAAGCCTTTACATAATGATGGGAAAGAGGCAGAGATATGATGGAGCAAGACAGGGGAATAATAGTAATAAACAAACAAACAAACAAACAAACCACAACAAAACCAACAACTTCAACAACAATAACAACACCAACAACAATAACAACAACGTCAGCAACAGCGGCAGCACCAACAACAACGACAATTATGATAATAATACTGGTGGTGGTGATGATGATGATGATGATGATGATGATGATGATGATGATGATGATGATGACGACGATGGTGATGATGATAATGATGATGATGATGTATGATGATGTTACTATGAATAAATAGATAAATAAAGAAATAAATAATTAAATAAATGAACAAATGAATACATGAATACATACTTAAACATTCAATGATTAACCAGGACGAAATCCAAGAGAAATCATGCGAAGAAAACAAAACGATTTTGATCCAATCCACGTTTGCACAGCACAGTCAGTCATTAAGGCAGTCATGCAGTAACATCAAGCATAATCATGACCAGCTTATCGATAGAAAAAAAAACAACCGAACAAACAAACAAAAAAACCTTGTTC
>CM031626.1:11453980-11456480 GCA_018398815.1 Conus ventricosus
GACTCATTTCAGAGTAATGCACAATTGATGTGGGTAGTTAGATTGAAGTCATTATGACGAAGGGAATCAACGTGCTTCAAGTATAAAATATTCAAGTCGACAGTCCTGAGAGTCGTCACACAATGTCTGCCTTGAAAGTGAAGTGAGTACTGACATCTCATACCGTAATGTAAAGCAGAGCGCTTCACCTTACAGAAGAAAAAAAAATCTTTTGAAACTAGACACCCGCATTTACCCATGTCGGCGGTTTGTACATCAAAGGTTACACAGAACTACATTCAGGTTTCGTTTCAAGTACAGGTAACCGTTTTTGTTTTTACTCATAGTTCTGGTCTTTTGATTCGGGCTGGTGGTACTCGCTTCACTCGACGACGAAGATGATGTCCGCTTTTCACTTCCTCTTCCCGAAAAATATCTAGAAATGCAAAATGTCTTTGAGGATGATTAGAACATTTTAAAACAGAAAAAAAAGAACAAACATCTACAACGTTTAGGTCATAGACCGTCTTCAGGACTAGTGACATAAAAAAAGTCCTGAAGACGGTCTATGACCAGTGACATAAAAAAAAAGTTCCTGAAGGCTGTCTATGAGCGAAAAGTTGTAGATCCCCCCCCCCCCCTCTCTCCTCGCTCTCTATTTTAAAATCTTCTTAGCATCCTCAAAAACATGTTGCATTCTTTACAGATCTGCGGTCAAAAATCTGTTTAATCATTCTACCTAGAAACGGTTGAAATCATTGTCCATGTATTCTCCTACCATTGCACATCTTACATTCAATAAAAATTGTGTCCTTGTAAACCTACCTGCTCATCTCTTTGAGAAACAGGAGGAGAAAAACATTGGGGGTGGGGTGGGGGGGGGGGGTGGGGGGACAAAACAACACTACAGCGCCACGCTCACCTCCTCACTAACATTGGGGGTGGGGTGGGGGTGGGGGGGGAACAAAACAACACTACAGCGCCACGCTCACCTCCTCACTAACATTGGGTGGGGTGGGGTGGGGGGGGGGGGGGGGAACAAAACAACACTACAGCGCCACGCTCACCTCCTCACTAACATCTGCATCACTGTTTGTTTTTGTTTTTCTTTTCCAATGTTTCCTTTTTAAAAAAAAATCCCAAGTACGAGGTGAAATGCTTAATATATTGTGAATGTATTTAACCGCCAATATATTGTAAATGTCTATTAGAGCACAGTGTATGCCTAGGGCTTGTTGTTGGTCATTTGTCCTGACAATTATGAAGGTATTCTGTTTAAACCATCTGCATCACTCCATCGGGCCACACAGAAGGCCAACACAGCACGTCACTGTTTACACCTCACCACTACCATCTGTAACACTCCATCGTGCCACACAGAAGGCCAACACAACATGTCACTGTTTACACAGAAGGTACATCGGCCGTTTCCCGCACAGTAGTTCCATGCACATAGTCCAGCTAAGAAACAGCTTCATTCACTCACAGCAGAAGACGGAGGTAACAACACAGACTTGAAAGCCTGTCGTGTTGGTGCGGAGCATTCGTCAGACACGGGCGACCACTTCGGTGAGGGGAAGTCAAGTCCCAACAGGTAACGGTTTCATTGTCTTAATAATAATAATAATAATAATAATAATAATAATAATAATAATAATAATAATAATAATAATATGATAATAATAATAATAATGGTTTCTTACACAGTGCTTAATCAAACGAATTTCTCTAAGCGCTTTACAAAATCATACCACATTCACCCTTCTCATATACAATAGTACACCTTACACCCAACTGCAAATACTGCTACTACAATAACTAACAAATCCTAATCCTACGAGTATGACATTCACTTATTTTTCAAGTATCACTACAAAAACTAAATCCTATAACGTTCAATCATACAACAAATACATGTAATAGAGACCATACACATACACTACATTTGAAAAGGCCCAGACGGCTATGAGTTAGGTTGTAACCCCCCCCCCCCCCCCCCCAGCATGGACTAATTATGAGAAAATAGATGGGTTTTAAGTTTAAACTTGAAAGAAGAGATAGAATCTGAATGTCTGAGAGAGTCTGGCAGTCTGTTCCACGTCGCTGGAGCTTGAAAAGAGAAAGATCTTTCACCAGTAGTAGTCCTGATGCGAGTCATTCGTAGAAGGCGGTCGTCAGCACAGGAGCGTTGTTGTCGAGAGGGGGTGTAGATTTTTTAGGAGATCTGAGAGATAAGAAGGTCCATTTTCAAAGAGAGCAGAGAAAGTGAGAGTTGAGATTTTGTACAAGATACGGTGTGTGACAGATAGCCAGTGAAGAGAGTGAAGTAGAGGAGAAATGTGATCATATTTTCCTGCTCTACAGACGACTCGGACTGCATGATTTTGGATTCGCTGTAATCTTTCTATCAGGTATTTTGGAAGACCGGCCAGAAGTGAGTTGCAGTAATCTATTCTAGATAAGACAAAGGCACAAATGAGAGTTTCTGTAGCGTCTGTAGAGAGAAGGTGACGTACGGAGC
>CM031626.1:11458980-11473980 GCA_018398815.1 Conus ventricosus
GCGCGCGTGTGTGCATTTTATAAATGCAGTAAGTGTTTAGTTGATTTGAATAACAAATTTTCATTTTAGTGTTCATTAATCAGCAGACGATGTAAACCTTCCATTTACATTTCCGATCCCTGTTCTTACTCTTTCCATTCCCTCCTCACCGTCAACCCCCCCTCCCCCACCCCATCCGTGCATTCGCCTAGACTCTGTCATTACGTTCCTCTCACCCCCTCCCCCTCCTTCCCTCTCATCCTTGGCTCTCTCATCACACACTGTTTTCTTCCCTCACTAACACACTCCCTCCGCCCCGTCCCCTCCCCATCACCTCACACAAAATTCATGACGTGTAGAAACCTGTTGGGAACTATCTGCCATGTTTAACATAAAAAATCCCCAACGTAAAAAAAGAAAAGAAGAAAAAAAAAATCGCCGCGAAAAACAGCTGGTTTTGACACACGTACGCGTCACGTATTTTTCAGAGAAAGGCGAAGAACAGACAACATGGGAGGAGAGAGAGAGAGAGAGGGAGAGAGAGAGAGAGAGAGAGAGAGAGAGAGAGAGAGAGAGAGAGAGAGAGAGAGAGAGAGAGAGAGAGAGTGAGAGAGAGAGAGAGAGAGAAAGAGAGAGAGAGAGAGAGAGAGAGAGAGAGAGAGAGAGAGAGAGAGAGAGAGAGAGAGGAGAGGAGAGGAGAGACAAGAGAGAGAACACCACCACCACCACCACCACCAACAACAACAACAAAAAGGAAATTGCAGAGACATCGTTATAATTCGACTGGATGATCGTTCGTCCCCCCCCCCCCCCCCCACCCCCCCCCCCCCCCCCCCCCCCCCACCCCCTCCTTGACTTGAAAGTCGATCGACGTACAGATTTTTGTGTGTGTGTTTTAAAGATGTGGCAGTTTCATTAAACCAGAGAAGATCCTGATCTTTAGAAAAAAAGAAAAAAACAAAAATAAGCAACAACAACAGCAACAACAACAAGAAAAAGACCTGGTAAACTGATGTGACGCTGTACTGGCTCTTCAAATCAGGTTCCTCTGTCAGGTTTGTTTTTTTTAAAGCCTTGTCGTACACACTGGGCTATATCAAGACTACTACCACGCAGATAATAATAACCCCTGTTCTTAAAAACAACAACAAACAACAAACACAACGTACCTCTCGACACAGTAGAAAGAAACTCGTGGAGAGCGTGGCAGCAGAGAGTCCTCAGAAGAGAAGCCCCCTTCAAGCAAGTGTTTCGGCCCTTATCTCCTGACACTCTAGGGGGGTTGGGCCACACCCGGTTCATGACTCCGGATTCCTCTGCTACCCCTTTTTTTTCCCCATCTTGGGACGAGCCATGGCTGGGATTCGAACCCATGACCCTCTGGACATGCTCATTTTCTACTTAATGACTCGCGCTTTAACCACTGAGCCACAGGGACACCTGATATTTGTAGGGAAATTAAGCCTTATGAAGTTCACTTTTGTTCCTCCTTGACCAGATCCAGCTTGAACACCTCTCTGCCGCTTCTGCCATTGCTTTCAGGGCTCTGGTGTTTCCTTCCTGCAACTGAGAGCTGTTTCATGAGGCTGTATGCAGACGTTCCTACAAATTCCCTAGCTCCAATTTCTGCAGTGAGGACTTTGACCTGATAGCTTCTCTCCCCAGGCTGTTTGCCAGATCAGCATACTTTCAGTCTTGTAGATTTGAGCTGCCTCCATTCTGTTTTCATTTTGGCACCGTGAGCTCGATCATGATCAGCTGCTTGGTTGACTTAGAGTGGACTACTATGTCTGGTCTCATGCCACTCTTGCTGATGATCTCTGGGTGACTCTTCCATTCTGGGAGGTCTGCAGTGCACTCCCAGTCATCTGCCCCATCCAGCAGACTCTGCCTGCATGTTTCGAGTGGCACTGTTGTTCTTGGCCATGATTTGCTGCCTCCTGTCGTGAAGAATGTTGCGGGTGCTTTTGGAGTCCTGATTCTCCCGTTTGGGGGTGTTGGTACTAGCCCAGACTACTTGTACAATTCTTTGAGCACTTGGTTGTGCCTCCATGTGTACCTTCCTTGAGCCAGGGCTACTTTACATGAGCTTAGAACATGCTCCACTGTTTGTTTTTCATGGCAGAGGGGCATGCAGGATCGTCTGTTTTCCTCCACTTCACCAGGTTTGCATTTGAGGGCAGAAGGTCATATGCAGATCTGAGAAGAAGCTGATCCTGAGAGGGGCCATGTGCCAAATGTCATTCCAAGTTAGACTTCTTTGGAGTGCATTTCCCCACGTTGTCCATTGCTCTTGCTGGCTCTGCTGGACTTGCTTTTTGGAGTCTTTTTTGGTCTTTTTCTTTTCTCATCTCCTGAATCATCATGTCTCTTTTGGCTTTTCCTTTGGCCTTTGACCACCATTCAGTTTGGTCACCCCAGTCCTTGTCTGTTGGTCTGTGTGTGTCCTGTTATTTCTCTGATCTTGAGACTTTCTTTGCAGAATCCATCGCCTTCTTGAACTTTCCATTTTCTGCCTGTCTTTAGCTGGGGGGTTGATTGCTTCTACCCCCTTGTTCCTGAGTCCCCCCGCATGCTTTGAAGTCTGATCTTCCCTGCTTTGTATTCCTCCGGATGGATTTCAGTGGTAGTTTGAGCTTTGCTTGGCGACAGTACAGCGCGATAGTCAGACAGGGTGGGACACCAAGCCATTTCCTTGTGAACTTTTTTGATTTTGGGGTTCCATTGCCTCCCCTGTGCTGTGCCAGATGTCGTATATCTCAGAGGCCATAGGGGGCTTTGGTATCAGCGGGGAACTGCAGACACCAGACCTTGTATTTGCCAGGGAGCCCACACTGGTCAATGGTCTCCAAGCCTTCTTCCGCCATCTGCTTGGTTTCTTTTGCTCTTTGTGTGTCTTTCAGCGTATCATCATACCATCTTCCAGGCTCTTGACTGGTTCTTCTGTGACTGTTGGAATGGCCTGGTTGGCAACACTGAAGACCACAGATTCGGCCACTTTTCCTTTCCTCAGTGAGAGACTCCGTGATTTCTTTGGCTTAAACTTCATTTGGATGAGGCAACTATGTCGTCCAGTCTCTCCAGCACATGACGTGTCTCGTCTTCTCTGGATGAAATCACTGTAGTGTATCCATGAAGGCCTGAGAGGAGGCATCTTGTATCCATCGCCAAGGTCTGTTTGTCTCGCGTTGTTTGTTGCTGCTTTCAAGATGAGTTCCATTGCCAGCACGAACAGTATCGGGGAAATTGCACAGCCCATTGCAATGCCCACTTCCAAGTTGATCCAATCAGTTGTGTACTCCTTGGTAGAGAACCGCATTGAGAAGCCATTGAAGTACTTCTTGAGCATGTCGCGGATGTTCTTTGGCACATGGTACATCTCAAGAGCCAACTGTATCATCTCATGGGCACAGATCCATATGCGTTTGCCAGATCAAGCCACACTACGTCCAGGTCTCTCTTTTCTGTTTTTGCTTTTTGGATTGCGTCCCAGATCATTGTGGCGTGTTCTACACAGCCAGCCACGCCTGGGATGCCACCTTTCTGGACTGACACATCCAAGTACTTTTTTTCCATCAGGTACTTGGTCAGCCTTGCTGCCATGACAGAGAAGAAGATTTTCCCTTCGACGTTCAGTAGTGATATTGGCCTGAACTGGCTGATGTCACTTGAGTTTTGCTCTTCGGGGATGTACACACCATCTGCCGTCATCCACTGGCCGCTGATCTTCTGGTTTCTCCAAGCCGATCGCAGCAGCCTGTGGAGCCACTCCAGCACCTTGGGGCATTTCTTGTAAAGCTGGTAAGGTATTCCGTTTGGCCCTGGTGATGATTTGGCTCTGGCTTTGTCGACCACCTTCTTGATTTCCGCCAACGTTGGAGGCTTGCCATTGAACTGTTCCTCAGGTTGGTTTGGCCACACCAGACTTGAATGTCGAGTGGTGCTTTGCTCTGTGAGTCAGAGTATGTTTTCCTCAGATGCTGCTCAAGAACTCCTTTGTCCACACTTAGGGTCCCAGAATTTTGGCTGCTCAAACAGTGTTCTGGCAAACTGGAAGGGGTCTCTGAAGAAGCGCTCGTGTGTCTTCTTCTTTTTGCTCTTCCTCTTCCTCGCAGATTCCGCTTTGCTGAGGGCGCTGTGTTTTTCTTTCAGGTCTTCCCACAGTTTTTCCAAGCCTTGTTTTTTCAGCTGGCAGTGCGGTCTTCATTTGCTTCTTGAGGTTGTTCTTTTGGACTCTGATCTTGTCCATCTTTTCTTGACGTCTGGATTTCTTTGGAGGTGTTTTCTCTTTGGGTAGTTTTACTCCATAGGCGTCTCTACATGTGGCATACACAATGTCCCCATATGTGGCTAGTTTGTGTTAAAGGGTGCTTTTCCCTATCGTGCATCGAGTCTTTGGACGATTTTTGCATCCAGTTTCTCCCAATTTTCAGTTTCGTTTGCTCGTGGCAGGTTGAGTTTCAGGCGCTGGCATCGAGGGCCTATGCAAATTCCTCATTCGAACCAACAGCGTGGATGTCCTTGGCACTGTGGTTTAAATCCTGGCCTTGGTCTTCCGACGTCTTATCTGCTGATGCAGTGCTCTGCTGCTCATTCAGATGAGTTCTTCACACATCCCATCTTTGTTCTGTGGATCTTCATGCCACGGGTGGTAGCGAAACGCTTTCCACAGACACATGGATATTCCATTTGGTCCATGTTCATAGTCCGTTTGGGATTTGCAGTCGTGATTGGTTGAGCACCGATGGATTCATCATTCTCTCCCCCTTTCGGTGAATCCTGGGAGCATCTTTTCCTTTTATTCTTAGTAGCCACATGTTTAAGGCAAAGTGGGGAGCCAGCCCACAGAGCCCTTGGTTCTGGTCTGCAAGTTTAAAATGTGATGTGGAAACTACTGACCTTCTCAAAGTGGATAAGACAAGGTCATGCTGAAAGCATCAGCTGTTTCGCTTAATGTTTCACCCTAACTTCACCCCCCCCCCTCCCCCCTCCTTAAAAAAGTAAACATGTTAACGATAGACATAATGATAAAAATAATATCAAAAAGGACCAAACGGACTGACGAAAAAGAGTGAAGAGCTAGCATCTATCGTGAACACAGTTCAAAGCATATGTGACACAATTCATAGCATAGTGAACGCATTTCATAGCATAGTGAACACAATTCATAGCATAGCGAACACACTTCATAGCATAGTGAGCACAATTCATAGCAATAGTGAACACAATTCATAGCATAGTGAACACAATTCATAGCACGACACTATCAATTTGCCAGAGAACAATCGACAAGCCGACATGCTAAAATGTAGTACCATGTAAAAATAAAAAAAAGGGGGGGGGGGGGAGGGGGGGATAAAGAAGACTAAACAAGACGCAAAGCATATAAACGTACTCCCAGCACAGTGCCAAGAGGGGGAGACAATTTCCAGTAAGTGGAAGAAAAAAAAAACCTCGACAGTGCAGTGGCTATTTCCCTTATCAGACTTGATTTTTTTTAAATTATCATTTATAGCCGTTAGTAACGGCTATTCTGGTAAAATAAAACATCGGGCATCATCCATGACCCATAATAAACATAACTACACATTTTCAGAAAGATCGGCCCAGAAGTTTATGTGCAAGAAAGTCGTTTTGTTGTTGAAAAATTAAGGCGATGAACGAATGAAGAAGAAAAATGAAACACGTGTTTCACAGCTGATTGAAAGTCGACCACGTTTTTTCACGAACGAGCTACAAGTACCAGGCTACAGTAGTTGGTCATTTGTAGACTTTATTGTGGTGTGTGTGTGTGTGTGTGTGTGTGTGTGTGTGTGTGTGTGTGTGTGTGTGTGTGTGTGTGTGTGTGTGTGTGTGTGTGACACATTCACCGATCATTTGAGGGATTAAATTAATCTTTTTTCCTAGCTTGCCACGTGTTGGATTGTCTTCTGACTCGAAAATTGCACGTGTCCATCACCACGCTGCGTAGCCAGGAATAATGAAGTAAGAGAATTTCAGAATTGTAGAAAGATTGTCATGCATCTTGAACATATTTGTAATAAAAACATGTTCAGCTCTTGACTTCCAAACACTATGCTTTAATAAAAATGGTGTGTAGAGTTGGAGCCTGTTCTTGATTAGAACGCTGGTTTCTTCTATTGATTGTAGTTTAGATTTGCTGCCTCACACTTTAACAACATTGAAGAAGAGAAGATTGGGATAATTTAGTGTTGAATTAAACGAATAATATACAGGTTATTCAGAAGTAAATTACTTCTTGAGTGTTGTTGTGTGCTGTTGATCCATTAATTAAAACGTATCAAGAAGAATGTTTCTAAGATATGCTAGTTTTCTTGGCTTTGTACTTCAAACAAACTATCAAGAGAAAAGTAGTCGCCAGAATATAATTATCTGCTAGTTTTCTTTGCTTTGCACTTAAAGCAAGTGGAGGCTGATAAACCTTGAGACACAGACTTAGTAGTATTACACAGGTACTGAGGTAGACCATGTGTCATGTCATATGTTGAAAAAAAAATTGTTTGCATTCATGTATGTTGCTTCGAGTAAACCCAAAGTCATTTTTAGTAGAGTAAAACCAAGAAGCTTTAACTTTGTTGTTGTTGTTGTTGTTGTTGTTGAAGAGATATGGGAGCCATGAACTACAATCAATGGAAGAAACTGGCGTTTTGATCAGGAATGGGCTCCAACTCTACACACCATTTTTATTAACGTATTAACGTATTAACGTGTAAACGAGTGTTGACTGTAAAGCGCTTAGAGCTTGGCCTTTAGCCGAGAATAGGCGCTATATAAGTATTCATTATTATTATTATTATTATTATTATTATTATTATTATTATTATTATATTATTATTATTATTATTATTATTAAAGCATAGTGTTTGACCATGGGGGCATGCTGCTTAAACTAGAACACATCGGCATGGGCGATTCTTTGCTAAAATGGGCTAGATCATTCCTCGTTGGGAGAACGCAGAAAGTTGTTGTGGAAGGGTCGTCATCCCATTGTAAACCAGTCTTGTCAGGTGTACCACAGGGAACTGTTCTGGGGCCCTTGCTTTTCTTAATTTATATAAATGGCATAAGTAGAAATCTTTCTCCTAGAACGCTTAGGGTCCTATGTTCCGACGTTCAGTGTCCGATGTATCAATAGTCCGAAGGCCGAAAGTCCGACGTAGCGATAGTCCGAAAAAGTGGTGCATTAGTGCGACGAAGCAATAGTCCTAGAATTTTTTTGTCCGAGGCGTTATAAGTACGACGATTCGATAGTCCGAAAAGTTGATTTACAAAAAAAATATAAATCCGACGTAGCATAAGTTCGACGTGTCGATAGTCCGAAAGGCACTGGCACACGTAAGCTCGCCTTTTACGGCATGGATTGTCGCCCCAGTACGGATTGTCGCCGGCGACAATCCGTGCCGGAAATAGCATTGTGTCAAATCCACTCTGTCGGGCGACAATTCATGCCGTCCTGGCCGGCACGACTTGTTGCCCCCATTGTACATTTTAACAGTTCTCTCTCTCTCTCTCTCTCTCTCTCTCTCTCTCTCTCTCTCTCTCTCTCTCTCTCTCTCTCTCTCTCTCTCTCTCTCTCTCTCTGAATGTATGTACGTAAGCGTGTATGTATGCATATATGCATGCATGTATGTATGTATGTATGTATGTATGTATGTATGTATGTATGTATGTATGTATGTATGTATGTATGTATGTATGTATGTATGTGTATGCGTGTGCGTATGTATGCATATATGTATGTATGTATGTATGTATGTATGTATGTTTGTATGCATGTATGTATGTATGTATGTATGTATGTATGTATGTATGTATGTATGTATGTTATGCATGCATGCATGCATGCATGCATGTATGTATGTATGTATGTATGTATGTATGTATGTATGTATGTATGTATGTATGTATGTATGTATGTATGTATGTATGCATGCATGTATGTATGTATGCATGTATGTATGTATGTATGTATGCATGTATGTATGTATGTATGCATGTGTTTTTGTATGTACGTACGTACGTATGTATGTATATATGCACGCATGCGCGAAGGTATATATGTAGGTTTGTATTGATGAATGGATGGGCGCGCGGATGGGTTGGTGTGCGTGTGTGTGTGTGTGTGGGGGGGGGGGGGGGGGTGCCCGTGAGTGTGTGTCGGTACGGGTGTGCATGGGTGTGTTTGTGTGTAAGCAAGTGCTTGTACATGCGTGCGCGAGCTTGCGCGAATCCATGTGTGTGCACAAACACACACACACACACACACGCACGCACGCACGCACGCACGCACGCACGCACGCACGCACGCACGCACGCACGCACGCACCACACACACACACACACACACACACACACACACACACTCACACAGGCACGCACCATTAATTTTGCTGCAATTTTGCATTTATTTTGCGGGTGAAATTTTGCGATTGGATTTATCTTTTTTGCTGCAATTAAATTTGTTTTGCTGGCCAAAAAATTATAAGCCTTTATAATACTATTCTTAAAGAAACCAATGCTGCAAAATATTTAGGCATGATTATAGATAGTCGTCTCAAATGGAAAGAACATTACAATTTAGTGTGTAAGAAAGCAAATAACATCTTAGCTTTCTTATAGGAATATCAACGACTGCCCCAAAAAGGTTAAAGACGACTGCTACAAAACACTGGTTAGACCAGTACTGGAATATGGTTACTCAGTCTGGGATCCTTACCATCTAAAGGACATTGATTAATGATAACCTCAAAAAGATTCAGAAGAAAGCAGCACGGTTCGTAACAGGAAACCATATCAGAGAGAAGGGGAATACTAAGAAGAACATGAGGAAATTAGAATGGAAATCCTTAGAAGAGAGAAGAGCTTTTATCAAACTTAATACCTTCTTCAAAGGCAGAGCTAAACTGATTGATATTCCAATGGAACAACTAGTACTGAATAAAAGTAGCACCAGGAGTGGCGGTCAATGTTATACCATACCTGCATCAAATATTGACAGCCACTTACATTCATTTTATTCTAGTTCTGTACGCTGTGGAACTCGCTGCCGGGTGCCATCAAGATTGCCACAAATGCAGTCTCCTTTTAAAAAGCAACTTGATACGACAGTTTTGAGATCTGCATATTGACGATTTTCTATTTTAACTTCCCCAGATATTTTATGGTTACCTGGGCCTGAATCTGGCCATTGCTTTTGACTTTTTGAATATCGTGTGCGACCCCTTGTTGCCAAATTTTGCTCCAGGGGCCAACAGACTGAGTCGCACTTTATTTCATGTTATTATATTTTACTTTTCAACATGCGCGCTGGTGACCTACTCGTTTTTGAGTGAACCAGTAGTTTAGGAAGAAGAAGAAGTTTTGTCTGGAGCGAGTGGAACACATTTTGACCACGGACGGACACACAAACAGACAGACAGACACACAGACAGCATTTCTTCGTTCCCGTTGTAAAGTACTCCCTGTTCCATGAGAACTGGGAGTACAAAAACAAAGAAACAAAACAAAACGATGAGGAAAAAAAAAGACGCGCGAATCGGCCGCAAGGGAATAGATACATGGGCGCTCGTAAAGACATAACTATAAAGAAAGGCAGAGGTAAAAAGTAAAGAGGAAATTACTGGAGCCAAATAGCCATAAAGCGGGGACACGATTTATACGGAATATCCAGTGGGAGTGGAACGCTCGTGGAGGTGCTTTGAAAAGGAAGAAAGAAGGAACAAAGAAAGGTAAGAAAGGAAGGAAGAAAGAACAAAGAAAGGTAAGAAAGGAAGGAAGAAAGAACAAAGAAAGGTAAGAAAGGAAGGAAGAAAGAACAAAGAAAGGTAAGAAAGGAAGGAAGAAAGAACAAAGAAAGGTAAGAAAGGAAGGAAGAAAGAGAGAAAGAAAGATAAGAAAGGAAGGAAGAAAGAGAGAAAGAAAGGTAAGAAAGGAAGGAAGAAAGAACAAAGAAAGGTAAGAAAGGAAGGAAGAAAGAACAAAGAAAGGTAAGAAAGGAAGGAAGAAAGAACAAAGAAAGGTAAGAAAGGAAGGAAGAAAGAGAGAAAGAAAGGTAAGAAAGGAAGGAAGAAAGAACAAAGAAAGGTAAGAAAGGAAGGAAGAAAGAACAAAGAAAGGTAAGAAAGGAAGGAAGAAAGAGAGAAAGAAAGGTAAGAAAGGAAGGAAGAAAGAACAAAGAAAGGTAAGAAAGGAAGGAAGAAAGAGAGAAAGAAAGGTAAGAAAGGAAGGAAGAAAGAGAGAAAGAAAAAAAAAAAGGAAAAATGTGTGTGTGTGTGTGTGTGGTGTGTGTGTGAGAGAGAGAGAGAGAGAGAGAGAGAGAGAAGAGAGAGAGAGAGAGAGAGAGAGAGAGGAGAGAGGAGAGAGAGAGAGAGAGAGAGAGAGAGCATTCAATGAGCTGGCACAACAACAAACGTTGGTAGTGGAAGGGCATCTGGGAGTGATGACCTGGATGCGGCCCGGCCCCCTTAGAGTGTAAGGAGTGAAGGGCCTGAACACTTGTGTGGGGGGCGGTTCTTCTCTGAAGACCTTCTGCAGGCAAGCTCTCCCTAGGGAGTCTTCCTACTTCCCCAACGTTGTCATCTATCGTCTGCCGAATCATGAAGAACTCGTGTCCCACAGCAAATCAAGCCTACAGCAGCAGTGCGGTGTTCTTTCTTGTATTTCTCATGTGAGACGATTTTGTAGGAAACATATCTTTTACGTGATTTTGTGTTTCTGCGAGATGATTCCGTTGGGCGACCATTCTTTCCCGGCGGTAGTGGCATCAGGGGTCGAAGAACGTTGCTTCTGGTGACACGTCTCGCCTTTAACTTGATAAAAGTTTCATTCTTGATCAAGGGGGGCAACAATTCCGACGGTTGTCTCTCCGGTTAAAGACGTTTTCACTTTTGGTGTATGGGGAAAAAAAGATACGGATTTTGCAGCATTTTTTTTGAAAAATCCCTATCCATAAAGACAATCTTTATCTAATTTCTATTGAGGATAAAGTGGATTTTCAACGGTAAGATAGAGAATCAGGTACTAGACTGGGAAGTTTGTCATATTTTTCAACTCTTTGTCTCTTTCCTTAGAGAAGCCTACGGTCATAATGGCTAAAGTGTCTGCCCGCTGGTTTGTTTGTTCGTCAACAAGCACCAGCCGCCGTGGCGCAGTGCGTAGCGGCGCGGATTTCCGCCTGGGGGGTCGTGGGTTCGATTCTCATCAGATCCATCTGTATTTGTGGAAATGTTTGGTCTATGACCAGCTCCAATCCAGAGTTGAGTTTGCTATGGGCTTGACTGGGAAAACTGGAGCCACACAATCGGCTTTCATCGACCCAAAGATTGAACCTCTGTCTCAAATATTGCGACCAACACTGCAGGTGTCTGTATCTTTCAGGCCTGTTTGACGCCGGGATGTATCACGAAAGTAAGTGCAGAGCACAAAGCGGTCATGCAGTGTCAGACCGGAAGGGAACTCCTGAGTCTCATCTTCATCATGTTCCCTCTCATCGATCTTCATCATGTTCCCTCTCATCGATATCTTCATCATGTTCCCTCTCATCGATCTTCATCATGTTCCCTCTCATCGATATCTTCATCATGTTTCCTCTCATCGATCTTCATCATGTTCCCTCTCATCGATATCTTCATCATGTTCCCTCTCATCGATCTTCATCATGTTCCCTCTCATCGATATCTTCATCATGTTCCCTCTCATCGATCTTCATCATGTTCCCTCTCATCGATATCTTCATCATGTTCCCTCTCATCGATCTTCATCATGTTCCCTCTCATCGATATCTTCATCATGTTCCCTCTCATCGATCTTCATCATGTTCCCTCTCATCGATATCTTCATCATGTTCCCTCTCATCGATCTTCATCATGTTCCCTCTCATCGATATCTTCATCATGTTGCCTCTCATCGATCTTCATCATGTTCCTTCTCATCGAAATCTTCATCATGTTCCCTCTCATCGATCTTCATCATGTTCCCTCTCATCGATATCTTCATCGTGTTCCCTCTCATCGATCTTCATCATGTTCCCTCTCATCGATCTTCATCATGTTCCCTCTCATCGATCTTCATCATGTTCCCTCTCATCGATATCTTCATCATGTTCCCTCTCATCGATCTTCATCATGTTCCCTCTCATCGATATCTTCATCATGTTCCCTCTCATCGATCTTCATCATGTTCCCTCTCATCGATCTTCATCATGTTCCCTCTCATCGATCTTCATCATGTTCCCTCTCATCGATCTTCATCATGTTCCCTCTCATCGATCGTCATCATGTTCCCTCTCATCGATCTTCACCATGTTCCCTCTCATCGATCTTCATCATGTTCCCTCTCATCGATATCTTCATCATGTTCCCTCTCATCGATCTTCATCATGTTCCCTCTCATCGATCTTCATCATGTTTCCTCTCATCGATCTTCATCATGTTCCCTCTCATCGATCTTCATCATGTTCCCTCTCATCGATCTTCATCATGTTCCCTCTCATCGATATCTTCATCATGTTCCCTCTCATCGATCTTCATCATGTTCCCTCTCATCGATCTTCATCATGTTCCCTCTCATCGATCTTCATCATGTTCCCTCTCATCGATATCTTCATCATGTTCCCTCTCATCGATCAGCCTAAAAAGCATCTAAGGCTCTTCGTGCCCCGTTCTTATGGTGACCTCAGTTTCAATTTCCTCTACCCTTTGTGAGATGGTGTTAAGGTCACCGGTATCGGCAAGCTCATGGGGGCTGTCGTTGGACAGACGAGGTGGCGCCCTCAGGAGGGAGAGCTCACTCACGCCGTCCCCGGCGATTAAGCAATTATTGTCGCCGGTATGGGGCTTAGCACGTGGTGTCCTGTGCATGCTGGGATCAGAACAGGCACCGCGGAACGTTATAGGAGTGATTCGGCAGCAGTGCTGTGTCTCCTCCAGTGGGTTGCCTTATGACGACTTGACATCTTGTTGTTGTTGTTGTCGTACCCTGGCTAGAAGACTCCAGGGATCATCCAAACAGCCAAGTACTTGAACACTATGGTATAAATCCATCAGCTGGGGATGAGAACATTACGTATATGACCGTTTTTGATTACCCGCTACATGGGCAGCCACAGTCCGACTTCAGGGGATTTTGGAGACTGATAATGTTATGCTAGGAGCCTGTCAGGACTGAAGACAATCCCTGCATAATTATGCAGAGCATAACAACATTTTGATGTAGCCTTGGTGTTCTAGCCCATGTCAATTGGTCTGACACAGCATAACACAATTTTGATGTAGCCTTGGTGTTCTAGCCCATGTCAATTGGTCTGACACAGTATAACACAATTTTGATGTAGCCTTGGTGTTGTAGCCTATGTCAATTGGTCTGACACAGTATAACACAATTTTGATGTAGCCTTGGTGTTCTAGCCCATGTCAATTGGTCTGACACAGTATAACACAATTTTGATGTAGCCTTGGTGTTCTAGCCCATGTCAATTGGCCTGACACAGCATAACAACATTTTGATGTAGCCTTGGTGTTCTAACCCATGTCAATTGGTCTGACACAGCATAACACAATTTTGATGTAGCCTTGGTGTTCTAGCCTTTGTCAATTGGTCTGACACAGCATAACACAATTTTGATGTAGCCTTGGTGTTCTAGCCCATGTCAATTGGCCTGACACAGCATAACACAATTTTGATGTAGCCTTGGTGTTCTAGCCCATGTCAATTGGTCTGACACAGCATAAGACAATTTTGATGTAGCCTTGGTATTCTAGCCTTTGTCAATTGGTCTGACACAGCATAACACAATTTTGATGTAGCCTTGGTGTTCTAGCCCATGTCAATTGGTCTGACACATCATAACACAATTTTGATGTAGCCTTGGTGTTCTAGCCTTTGTCAATTGGCCTGACACAGCATAAAAACATTTTGATGTAGCCTTGGTGTTGTAGCCTATGTCAATTGGCCTGACACAGCCTTAAGCCAAGGCGGATGACGACTTGACACTGACACTCTCTTTGGATTGCCAGTACAGGGACTGCGACGGGATATAGTGTCCAGTACAGGGACTGCGACGGGACATAGTGGCCAGTACAGGGACTGCGACGGGACATAGTGGCCAGTACAGGGACTGCGACGGGACATAGTGGCCAGTACAGAGACTGCGACGGGACATAGTGGCCAGTACTGGGACTGCGACGGGACATAGTGGCCAGTACTGGGACTGCGACGGGACATAGTGGCCAGTACTGGGACTGCGACGGGACATAGTGGCCAGTACAGGGACTGTGACGGGACATAGTGGCCAGTACAGGACTGCGACGGACATAGTGGCCATACGGGACTGCGACGGGACATAGTGGCCAGTACAGGGACTGCGACGGGACATAGTGGCCAGTACAGGGACTGCGACGGGACATAGTGGCCAGTAGGGACTGCGACGGGACATAGGGCGTGGTGACGCTGGATGGGGAGCCGGGGATGGAGAGTACGGGGGACAATGCCGCGGAATAGAAGACGGGAGGAAAAGCAGAGTGGGGGGGGGGGGGGGGGGTACGCAAGAATTACAGAACGGATTCTTTAAAAAACCAGAAGGAACATGATTTATGCTGCCCTCAGTGAGGACCAATCAGAATTCGGTACAGATCCGAGCCATAGACTCCAGGAACGGTGTGGAGGCCAGGCACGGAAGCTGTGGTGCCGGTTCATTGAAGCGTAGAGGACTATTTTACCATGGCGCAGGTTTGTACTCCACTCACGTGTGCTATATTCCTTGGAAACATCCAGTATATCTATACGAAAAGTAAGATCGCTCCCCCACCAGCCGCCGGGGCAAAGTGGTCGTGTCTCAGACTCTCGGCTGGGAGGTCGTGGGTTCGATTCCCATCAGAGCAATGCGGGATTTTTCTGCCCCGACCGGCTCCTACCCAGAGTTGAGTTTTGCTACAGGCTCAATGGGGAAGACTGGGACCACACAATCGAGTTTCATAATGATGCGTTTTTGAGAGTGTGGCTCAA
>CM031626.1:11476999-11486999 GCA_018398815.1 Conus ventricosus
GGGTCTGCGGCGGGAAGGGTATAGGCTCTGTTCTCTTGGAGCTTGATTCTGGGAACGCTGCTCTTCTGGTGTCGACACAGGGAGTCGGAAGTTACACACTGCTCTTCTGTGTCGACACAGGGAGTGAATGACACACTGCTCTTCTGTGTCGACACAGGGACGTGAATGACACACTGCTCTTCTGTGTCGACACAGGGAGTGAATGACACACTGCTCTTCTGTGTCGACACAGGGAGTGGAATGACACACTGCTCTTCTGTGTCGACACAGGGAGTGATGACACACTGCTCTTCTGTGTCGACACAGGGAGTGAATGACACACTGCTCTTCTGTGTCGACACAGGGAGTGAATTACACACTGCTCTTCTGTGTCGACACAGGGAGTGAATGACACACTGCTCTTCTGTGTCGACACAGGGAGTGAATGACACACTGCTTCTTCCTGTGTCGACACAGGGAGTGAATGACACACTGCTCTTCTGTGTCGACACAGGGAGTCGGGGGAATTACACACTGCTCTTCTGTGTCGACACAGGGAGTCGGAAATTGCAGCGAGAGAAATGAGAATGAAGTCTGGGGCGAGTAAGAAGAAAGATTGGCTGAGGAAAGACAGGGAGAGAGAGAGAAAAGAAGGGGTGGGAAGAAAAAGAGATAGGATGGTAAATAAGAAGGGACATAGGGGGGGGGGGGTGACAGGAGAGAGAGAGAGAGAGAGAGAGAGAGAGAGAGAGGAGAGATGAGAGAGAGAGAGAGAGAGAGAGAGGGGGGGGAGACATATGATTTATTCGTTACTAGGCCACTCATGAAAGCGGTTGAAGCTAACCAATCACTCCAAAATCAAAATAACCAATAACTTATCAAGATCAATACACAGGCAAACAGGCACAGATCCTCATTCAAACACTTTATGTAGCATAACGGACAGCTTTCTAGTTTTTCGTCCATTACTTCAGACAATTAGTGACAGAGAGAGGAGAGAGAAGAGAGAGAGAGAGTGAGAGAGAGGAGAGAGAGGAGAGAGAGGGAGAGAGAGAGAGAGGAGAGAGAGAGAGGAAGAGAGGAGAGAGATAAAGGAAGAGAAACAAGTCCCTCACTCTGCACTCCTAGCCGCGCCCTCTCGTCTTTCACACTCAATCTGGACCAGTGCAGTCAAAAGTGGAGCAGAAATGACGGAAAACCAATACGCCGCTCAAGCGTGCAGCCATCCCCGTCTGTAGATTCTGGGCAATTCCACCTGTTCAAAGGGCGCTGACTCGATGAGCGGGGAAAGAACCGAACGTACTAGCTGCCCTGTCCTGTCCTTGGTGGATTTCCCATTCACTTGTGTCGAGAAACAAGAATAAGTTACTGCAGGAGAAGAGGGAGGTAAGCTGGGACAGGTAGGAGGACAGGATCAGTCCGGGGGGGGGGGGGGGGGGGGGGGGGCAGAGAGACAGAGACAGAGACACAGAGAGAGACAGAGACAGAGATAGAGAGACAGAGACAGAATCAGTGAGAGAGACAGAGGCAGGAACGAACGAACGAACGAACGAAATGTTATGTTACCAGGGTAATGAGATAAGCAATACAAATGCTTTTTTCACCCAGACCGGGGCAAAAGAAAGAAAAACAAATTAGAACTCAAATAATGCATTTGAAGATCAAATTATTGCAAACACATATAAAAAGAATAAAGTATAACAAGATATTGTACAGTTAAATACAAAGTAGCTATTGTCCACACCATGACAAACGAACGCAAAAGAAAAACGCGTGAACATAGCGAACAAGGGGAAGGAAACGGGGAAGGAAAAGAGAGACAGAGACAGAGAGACAGAGAGAGAGAGAGACAGACAGACAGAGCAAGAGAGAAAGAGAGATAAAAACAGACAGACAGACAGGCAGACAGAGACAGAGACAGACAGACATACAACAGACGACAGACAGACAGACAGACAGACAGACATACAGACAGACTTACAGAGAGAGACACAGATTCACTGTGCTAGGCTTTGCTTCTGTTCTTGTTTTTGCTATTCAACCGTGGTTGTCTTTTTGTTTGTGTGTTGTTGTTTTTCTCTTGAAGAACAAAGTTTTGACTACAGAATAGCAGCATAAACAAAATTATAGAGTGGTGGGACAAAGAAGAGACAGGAAGAGGACAAAGACTAGAGACAAGGAACAGGCAGGGGGAGGGGGAGGGGGGGGGGGGTGAATCGGGAGGGGGCTTGGAGGATAGCTTTCAAGACACAGAACTAGAAACACAGGGAGGGAGGAAGGAAGGGAGGGAGGGAGGGAGGAAGGTAGAGCAACGGGTAGACGAAAAAACTGAACTAACAAACACTGAAACAGAGGAATGGGAGAGAGAGAGAGAGGAGAGAGAGGAGAGAGAGAGAGAGAGAGAGAGAGGAGAGGGGGAGACGAGAGAGAGAGAGAGAGGAGAGAGAAACAGAGAGAGACAGAGATAGAACAGTGGACAGACAAATAGAAGAAAGGAGTGGAAAGGGGACTGCCAAACAAAAGAAAGAGAGAGAGAGAGGAGAGAGAGAGAGAGGAGAGAGGAGAGGGAGAGGAGAAGGAGAGAGAGAGAGAGAGAGAGAGAGAGAGAGAGAGAGAGAGAAACAGAGAGAGACAGAGATAGAACAGTGGACAGACAAATAGAAAGAAAGGAGTGGAAAGGGGGCTGCCAAACAAGAGAGAGAGAGGAGAGAGAGAGAGAGAGAGAGAGGGGAGGAGGAGAGAGAGAGAGAGAGAGAGAGAGAGAGACAGACAGACAGGTAGACAGACAAACACACAGATAGACAGACAGATGGGAATATGCACCAGAAATCATCTCCCCTCACTTCTTGGTCCACTCTAATTCTGTGCAGTTACCGATCTCAACACAGAATCTCTTTGTGCACGCCCGTCACTCTACCTCCAACACTCCCGGTGCGTATGTACTGCCCCACACCCGTCATTCTACCTCCAACACTCCGGTGCGCATGCACTGCGTCACACCCATCATTCTAGCTCCCAACACTCCCGGTGCGTATGCACTGCCTCACACCCATCACTCTACCTCCCAACACTCCCCGTGCACATGTACTGCCTCACACCCATCACTCTAACTCCCAACACTCCCGGTGCGTATGCACTGACTCACACCCATCACTCTACCTTCCAACACTCCGGTGCACATCTACTGCCACACACCATCACTCTACCTCCCAACAATCCGGTGCACATGTACTGCCTCACACCCATCACTCTACCTCCCAACACTCCCGGTGCACATGGACTGCCTCACACCATCATTCTACCTCCCAACACTCCCGGTGCGTATGCACTGCCTCACACCATCACTCTACCTCCCAACACTCCCGGTACACATGTACTGCCACACACCATCACTCTACTCCCAACACTCCCGGTGCACATGTACTGCCTCACACCCATCACTCTACCTCCCAACACTCCCGGTACACATGTTTTGCCTCACACCCATCACTCTACCTCCCAACACTCCCGGTGCACATGTACTGCCTCACACCCATCATTCTACCTCCCAACACTCCCGGTGCGTATGCACTGCCTCACACCCATCACTCTACCTCCCAACACTCCCGGTGCACATGTACTGCCTCACACCCTTCATTCTACCTCCAACACTCCCGGTGCGTATGCACTGCCTCACGCCCATCACTCTACCTCCCAACACTCCGGTGCACATGTACTGCCTCACACCCATCATTCTACCTCCAACACTCCGGTGCGTATGTACTCTGCCTTACACCCATCACTCTAACTCCGAACACTCCCGGTGCACATGTACTGCCTCACACCCATCACTCTACCTCCCAACACTCACGGTGCACATGTACTGCCTCACACCCATCATTCTACCTCCCAACACTCCCGGTGCGTATGCACTGCCTCACACCCATCACTCTACTCCAACACTCCCGGTGCACATGTACTGCCTCACACCCATCATTCTACCTCCCAACACTCCCGGTGCGTATGTACTCTGCCTCACACTCATCACTCTACCTCTGAACACTCCGGTGCACATGTACTGCCTCACACCAATCACTCTACCTCCCAACACTCCCGGTGCACATGTACTGCCTCACACCCATCACTCTACCTCCCAACACTCCGGTACACATGTACTGCCACACACCATCATTCTACCTCCCAACACTCTCGGTACACACGTTCTGCCTCACACCATCACTCTACCTCCCAACACTCCCGGTGCACATGTACTGCCTCACACCCATCATTCTACCTTCCAACACTCCCGGTGCACATGTACTGCCTCACACCATCATTCTACCTCCCAACACTCCCGGTGCACATGTACTGCCTCACACCCATCATTCTACCTCCCAACACTCCCGGTGCACATGTACTTCCTCACACCATCACTCTACCTCCCAACACTCCCGGTACACATGTTCTGCCTCACACCCGTCATTCTACCTCCACATTCCCGGTGCGTATGCACTGCCTCACACCATCACTCTACCTCCAACACTCCCGGTACACATGTACTGCCACACACCCATCACTCTACCTCCCAACACCTCCGGTACACATTGTACTGCCTCACACCCATCATTCTACTCCCAACACTCCCAGTGCGTATGCACTGCCTCACACCCATCACTCTACCTCCAACACTCCCGGTACACATGTACTGCACCACACCCATCACTCTACCTCCCAACACTCCCGGTACACATGTACTGCCTCACACCATCATTCCACCTCCCAACACTCCCGGTGCGTATGCACTGCCTCACACCCATCACTCTACCTCCCAACACTCCGGTGCACATGTACTGCCTCACACCCATCATTCTACCTCCCAAACACTCCGGTGCGTATGCACTGCCTCACACCCATCACTCTACCTCCAACACTCCGGTGCACATGTACTGCCTCACACCCATCATTCTACCTCCCAACACTCTCGGTGCGTATGCACTGCCTCACACCATCACTCTACTCCCAACACTCTCGGTGCACATGTACTGCCTCACACCCATCATTCTACCTCCCAACACTCCGGTGCGTATGCACTGCCTCACACCCATCATTCTACCTCCCAACACTCCTTGTGCACATGTACTGCCTCACACCCATCATTCCACGTCCCAACACTCCGGTACACATGTTCTGCCTCACACCCATCATTCTACCCCCAACACTCTCGGTGCGTATGTACTGTCTCACACCCATCATTCTACCTCCTACACTCCCGGTGCATATGTACTGCTCACACCATCACTCTACCTCCCAACTCTGCCGGTGCACATGCACTGCCTCACACCCATCATTCTACCTCCCAGCACTCCGGTGCGTATGTACTCTGCCTCACACCATCATTCTACCTCCAACACTCCGGTGCACATGTACTGCCTCACACCCATCATTCTACCTCCCAACACTCCCGGTGCGTATGCACTGCCCCACACCATCACTCTACCTCCAACACTCCCGGTGCACATGTACTGCCTCACCCCCATCATTCTACCTCCAACACTCCCGGTGCGTATGTACTGCCTCACACCCATCATTCTACCTCCCAACACTCCGGTGCGTATTTTACTGCCTCACACCCATCATTCTACCCCGATACTCCGGTGCACATGTACTGCCTCACACCCATCATTCTACCCCCCGACACTCCCGGTGCACATGTACTGCCTCACACCCATCATTCTACCTCCCGACACCCCCGGTGCACATGTACTGCCTCACACCCATCATTCTACCTCCCGACACTCCCGGTGCACATGTACTGCCTCACACCCATCATTCTACCTCCCGACACTCCCGGTGCACATGTACTGCCTCACACCCATCATTCTGCCCCCCAACACTCTCGGTGCACATGTACTGCCTCACACCATCATTCTACCTCCCGACACTCCCGGTGCACATGTACTGCCTCACAACCATCATTCTACCTCCCAACACTCCCGGTGCACATGTACTGCCCCTCTCTGCTTCTTTAGCCCATCTTTGCACGTGCCGTAGAGCGTGATTCTCAAGAAAGACTCGTCAAGCCTCTCTCCACCCAGCTCCTCCACCACCCCCACCCCCACCCCAAAATTTCCCTTCCTCTTTTCATCCTACGACATCCTCCTCCGCCCCCCCCCCTCCCCCGCCCCCCTCTTTCTTCCAGGTAATCCCTCTTGTCCGACTTGCCCACACATCCGAGAAGTGGCTCAAACTGGAAGAGAGGGGAAAAAAAGGAGAGAGAGAGAAGAGAGAGAGAGAGAGAGAGAGAGAGAGAGAGAGAGGAGAGAGAGAGAGAGAGAGAGAGAGAGAGAGAGGAGAGAGAGAGAGAGGAGAGAGAGAACCAACTGGAAGAGAAAGAGAGACAAGATGCAGAGCATATAACGTACTCCAGTTTATCTTGAATACGCGTGTATAAAAAAAAGTCACAATCAAACATGCCTCATAATGTATTTCATCACTGATATAAGGAATCGGCCAAGTACCTTCGGAGATATACCATAAAAAAAAACTGTTTGGGGCCGTTGTAGCCGTTAGTAACGGCTATTCTGGTAAACAAAACATCGGCATCATCCGTGACCCGTAATGACCATACCTACAAATTTTCAGAAAGATCGGCCCAGACGTTTTGTCTGGAGCGAGTGGAACACATTTTGACCACGGATGGACAGAGAGACAGAGAGACAGACAGACAGACAGACAGACAGACAGACACACACACACACACACACACAGACACACAGATAGCACTTCTTCGTTCGTTCCCATTGTAAGGTACCCCTGTTCTATAAGAACTGGGAGTACAAAGAGAGAAAACGAATTGGAAGAGAAATCCAACTGGAAGAGAGAAAAAAAAAACAAACAACAGAAAACCGATGTCTCGCAAAAGCGTGCGGCCCTCTTCGTCTTCAGCGTTGGAGAGTTCCTCTTGTTCAAAGGGCGCTAACTCCATGAGCAGGAAAGGACCAAGTGTGAGGAGCTGCCCTCTCCTGAATGTGGTGAGAATATCTGGGGTCCCTACTCCGCTGTGCTGAAAAAAGGAGTCGAGTATTACAGCCAGTGAAAGGGGGGGGGGGGGGGGGGGGGAGATTGGGACGAGAGAGAGAGAGAGATAGAGAGATGATGATCATGATCATCATCATCATCATCATGATCATGATGATGATGATAATCATGGAGAAAGCGTTGATAAACTACTTAAAGACCCCACCCTTCCACCATCCTTTAACTTCTGCTAATCTTATGCAGTTTCCCATCTCAGAATTTTACAAACTGTTATTTCTACACCCAAAATTCTACTACTTTTGCTCACAGTCCAAATGTCCCTCCCCCTCCTCCGCATCTTCCGCTAGCCAGTTACGTCCCTTAGCACGGTTTGTTAAAAAAAAAAAAGTAATGAGAACCCCCATCCCCGATCCCCATGCTCCACCACCCCTCCTCTTTCCCCACCCTCCTTTCAACTTCCCCTGCTGTCCGACTTTTCCACACATGAATCTACATCACCGTTGTCAACATTGATGGAGAAAAATAGGAGGGGAAGGAGAGGGGGGGGGGGGGGTAAACAATGTCCTGCAAAAGCGTGCAGCCTTCCTCGTCTTCAAACGTTCGAGAGCTCCTCCTATTCAAAGGGCGGTAATTCGATGATCGGGAAAGGACCGAACGTACTAGCAGTCCTCGCCTGTTCTTGGTGGGTTTATTCTGACCCCCCCCCCCCCTCCCACACACACACACACGCGCGCGCTACTCACTCTTCCCCTCACACTTCTGTTTTCACACATTCTGAGTTGAGAAGCAGTTCTAGCCAGAGAAAGAGGGAGGATGAACGAGGTGAACAAGGAAAAATGACTGGTCGGAAAGACAGAGAGAAGGGAAAAGAAAAGGAGGGGGAGACAGAAGAAGAAGAAGAAGAAGAAGAAGAAAGAAGAAGGAAGAAGAGAGAGAAGAGAGAGAGAGAGAGAGAGAGAGAGAGAAGAGAGAGAGAGAGAGAGAGACGAGGAGAGAGAGAGAGAGAGAGAATGACGATTACAAATGTTTATTCATAGAAATGCAGAGTCCCTTTAAGGAGGGGGGGGGGGGGGGGGTTGTAAGTAACTAATCCGCATTACAATAAACATAACACACAAAATAGCATTATGAGATTGCGTACTCTCTCATCTGAAAGGCCTTGTATGAGAATATTGATGTGTGTGTGTGTGTGTGTGTGTGTGTGTGTGTGTGTGTGTGTGTGTGTGTGTGTGTGTGTGTGTGTGTGTGTGTGTGTGTGTGGGGCACTATTACAACGCGATGACAACAGAAGTCTCAAATTGAAAGCACTAGGGCCACGATAGAATTCCGCTGGCTAACAACTCATTCTCTTCTGCAAATAAACAAGACAACATCAAACGAAGTGTACTTCATCTTCTACAGTTTCTTTACAAAGTGGACATAGCTACTGAGAGTATGTATGTATGATTTCTGTGACGAAAATAATGCACAGCACACACACACACACACACACACACACACACACACACACACACACCACACACACACACACACACACACACATACACACAGAGAGAGAGAGAGAGAGAGAGAGAGAGAGAGAGGGGAGAGAGAGAGAGAGAGAGAGAGAGAGAAGAGAGAGAGAAGAGAGAGACGAGAGAGCAGAGAGAGAGAGAGAGGGGGTCAGAGAGAGAGAGAGAGGAGAGAGAGAAGAGAGAGAGAGAGAGAGAGAGAGAGAAGAGAGAGAGAGGAGAGACAGAGAGAGAGAGACAGAGAGAGAGGTTTTATCGCTTAGAGTAAAAATAGTACACGTCCCAGCCTTCCCTTTGTATCTGCTACTGAACAGTGTTTTCCTGGAACGCAAAGTAAGGCCACAGAATGGTTCCACTGGACAAGGGGTAGACATAGAGAAGAAGAGGGGGATAGAGGGAAGGGACGTGATAGAGAGGGAACCAGGGTGGGAGGCACTGCGCAGTGTCGTATACACGGAACAGGACTTGAGACACAGAGGGAGGAATGCAGAAAGGGGCGATTGATAGACGAAACAACCAGCGTGACAGAAGAGAGAAACGTGAGAGAGGGTGGGTGAGAGAGAGAGGGAGAGAGAGAGAGAGAGCAAGAGTGAGAGAGAGTGAGAGAGAGAGTGAGGGAGGTGAGAGGGAGAGAGGAGAGGAGAGAGAGAGAGAGAGAAAACAGAGAGAAGAGAGTGGCAAAGAGGAGAGAGAAAGTCTCTCTCTCTCTCTCTCTCTCTCTTTCTCTCTTTCCTCTCTCTTTCTCTCTCTCTCTCTCTCTCTCTCTCTCTCTCTCTCTCTCTCTCTCTCTCTCTCCCCTTACACACACACACACACACACACACACACACACACACACACACACACACACTTACACACAGAGAGAGAGAGAGAGAGAGAGAGAGAGAGAGAGAGAGGAGAGAGAGAGAGAGAGGAGAGCAGACAGACAGACAGACAGACAGACAGACAGACAGACAGACAGACACACAGACACAACAGACGGAAAAAACACAGACAGAGACACAGACAGAGAGCCAAGTCCCACGAAGATATTGTCAGGCCAAGTTCCCATACAACAGGAAGGTAGAGACAAAGAACGAGACAAAGAAAAAGACGTTGTGCACAGAGCGGAAAGATGTGAACACCCAAACAGCCACGCAAACATACGTAACACCTGTACCAGTGGCCTTGTAAAACAGGCTAGTATGCTTCGACAGGAAGACCGAAACACACCGCTGCGACAAAACCTTCGATCTGCGAAGAGTGGTTGCGTAACCTCCTTTGAACAATGGATTTCTCAAGACGAGAAAACCCGCAGAACACGCGTTTCTTGAAGGACGCAATCTACTAGGTGTTGACAGAGAGAGAGAGAGAGAGAGTGTGTCCTGACAAATAACACAGAGATAATGCTGGGTGGGAGTAAAGAGTTTCATAGATGTTAGCCGCTAGGAAATCTTGTGAGAGTTTTGGCGAGTGACAGCGTTTCCTGGTCACCCCGTTCAGCGGTTAAAGCA
>CM031626.1:11496999-11507662 GCA_018398815.1 Conus ventricosus
GATTTGCTTTTTGAAATAAAACATCTCCTGCATTGTTTCATTACACTAGGCATAAGAATAGATTTTTGTTGGGTCCCATCTCACTGTGGTATAAAGTGGAATGAAATAGCAGACAGTCTTGCAAAAGAAGGAGCAAACAGAAAGACGGAAAATTTACTAAACAATCCCTTAGATCTATCCTCTTGTGAATTAATCCAAATTATGGAAAAATGTATGCATAAGCAGAATTCTAGTCAAAAAAATGGCTACTTTACCGTCGTGCCCAAGGCACATTGTTAGATTAATTCATAAATTAAGGTTGAATGCTTGGAACACTAAATATTCTCATGGTATTTCTTGTGTATGCAGAGAAAGCATTTCTGTACATCATCGTTTGTTTGAATGCTCAGTGTTGACCCCACTCTATGAGGAGAAAGGTATTCAGATGAATATCACTGATAATGTCAATACTGTCTTATATGGTTCATATGTTGCTGAAATTGCCATGGTTATTTCGCAGTCACAGGTTGCAAATTTTTTATAAAGATCAACAACTTTGTGTACCGCTAGGGTATTTATTACACCCATGTCAATATGCATATATCAGATGTGGGTTTGAAAGTACAAATGTGGATGATAAGTTAAGTGTGGAGGGTGTTTTTTATTTTTTTTTTAAGTGTCTAATATCATCTGGCGATGAAAAGACATTAAATAAACCACTGAACTGAACACACACACACACACGCACACGCACCACACACACACACACACATACACACACACACACACACACACACACACACACACACACACACACACACACACACACACACACACACATTTCACACATCTCTTTGAAATACACCGCCTAAGACGTACCAGAAACTTCGTTAAAATCTTTCTTCCGTAGAAACTTTGATCAGATGAAAAATGTTATTCTTTCAGAAACTCAAAGATCACGTCAGGTGGGACATCTCTAAACAGGGTTTTCATGGAGTCTGCTGTAAAGTGTTTATGTCTCACATCGTGCAAGTCCCTACACTCTAAAAGAACATGTTTCACTGTGAGTGGTACAAAACATGGAAGGCACCACGGAGCTTCTTCACCTTTTAAAAGATAAGAATAGATGAAACGCAGAAAGGGAGTCTGATAAAATCAGGCAATCTTTGTGTTTGGATTTACAGACCATTTTCAGAGCTAGGACCAAGGCTGTCAGCTCAGCAGTGTGGATGGGGCTGTCAGCTCAGCAGTGCAGATGGGGCTGTCGGCTCAGCAGTGTAGATGGGGCTGTCGGTGGGAATGTATGCAGTACATCTTAGAGGGGGATCTACTGCACAACACACAGTAGGGGCAACTCCCTCCTCAGATCTGGAACCGTCAGTGAAAATTGTTTTGAACGATGAACCTTTGAACACAGTTCACCAAAAGAGGGACTTGTATGCCAAGTAACTAGTGGAATCTTTCCGGTACGAGGCTAAATCACACCGGATCTCTGGAGTGAAGAAAGTCCATGGAGGGTCATCGGGAAACTTTGAAGGATCAGAAACTACTCCAAAGTATATACCTGCTTTGTTCAAATGGAGAAGAATACGAATCCCCAATGATGGAATGGAACTGGGGTGGTCATTGAATGTCTTTCGGAACTTGGGGTCAAAAACACAGTTTATTGCAGGGTTTTGAGGTTCAGAAGAGAGATTCAGACAGTAGTTCAAGGCTTGATTCAGTCGACGATTTGAGAGGGATGGTTCTCCTGCCTCGGCATACAAGCTGTAAACTGGGGTGGTGCGGAACACACCCAGACACAAGGCATTGATGGTGGACAGGGTGTAGACTTTTCAGGTAGGATGGTCTGGCCGAATCGTACACTACACACCCATAGTCCAGTTTGGAACGGATAAGAGCCCTGTAAAGATGGAGGAGAGTTTTCCTGTCAGCACCCCAATCTGTGTACGCCACAACTCGCAGAATGTTCAGTGCTTTCTGACGTGCAGTTTTTAAGTGTTGGATACGACTTTTAAAGTTCGGTTTTTGATTAAAAAAAAATAATAATAACACCCAGAAATTTGGGTTCTTTTACAGCTGGAGTGATGGTCTTGTCAATACGAATCTCAAGATCAGCAAAAAACTGACGAAAATTGTGGAAATGGATTGACTGAGTTTTGGTACTTGAAAAGGTAAACCCGTTTTCCTCGGCCCACAGTTGAATCTTATTAACACAAAGTTGGGGTCGACGCTGAACGTTGGCATGAGAGACTCTAGCTGTATACAGTGCAAAGTCATCAAGAAACAGAGAGGACTCAGAACCCTTGTCTACCGATTTCACAATGTCATTAATGGTGATGCTGAAGACGACAGAAGAAAGAATGCTCCCTTGAGGTACACCCAACTCCTGCCCATGGATGTCAGACAGCGTGGTGCCAATACGCACTTAGAACTGTCGATCAGCTAGAAGGTTTTGAATAAACATAGGCAGATGACCACGGAAACCAAGTCTATGAAGATCTATAAGGATTCCTGATTTCCAGGTAGTGTCGTAGGGTTTTTTTTTCCAGATCAAAGAAGACAGCGACCACATGCTGTTTATTGATGAAGGCGTTGTGGATGGTGGTTTCCAGACGGACTAAATGGTCAACTGTCGAGTGGTGTTTCCGGAAACCGCATTGTTCACTGGCTGAAAGACCATCGGTTTCCAGCTTCCACATCAGTCGGGAGTTGACCATCTTTTCCATTAGGTTACAGAAGCAGCTGGTCAAAGCTATTGGACGGTAGTTTGAAGGGTTGGTAAGGTCCTTTCCAGGCTTAGGGATTGGAATTATCACGGCTTTCCGCCAGGAGTGCGGAAAGCACCCTGTGGTCCAGAGATGGTTGTAGACTTTGAGCAGGGTCTCAAGACAGCTTTGTGGGAGGTGTTTAAAAACATGATAGTGAATATCATCCAGACCAGGGGCAGAATCATTGCTGGTTTGCAAAGCTCATTTCAGTTCATCGATTGAAAAGGGTAGATTGTAGGCTTCAGAGTTGCCTGATGTGAAATTGTATGAAGATTTTTCTCTAAGTTGTTTGTTTCTTAAAAAGGCTGCCGATTTACATGAGGATGATGAATTGTGTTGAATAGAGAGGGCCAGCAGATTGGCAACAGCTTGTTTGTCAGTTATCAAAGCATCGACAAGTTTCAGGTGATGAACTGAGGGGTCGGTGTTCTTCCTTTTGATTTTTCTGATGATGTTCCAGACTTTTTTCTTGGATGTTTTAGATGTCAGCCCGGAGCAGAAGTTTCTCCAAGACTGACGTTTACTGATTTTAAAAATGCCTCTCGATTTGGCACGGAGTTTCTGATGGGCTCGAGCGTTGGGACCTGAAGGTCTTTGTAATACCCGACGCTGAGTCCGTTTGCGTACTTTTGAGATTTGTTGGCAGTCAGAATTAAACCAAGGTGTTTTAGGCAGTTGGAGTTTGTCGGAAGACATTGGGATACAGGTTTTAGCAGACTTTATCACAGTATTGGTTAGAGATTCTGCAGGATCTGGACTTTGAAGAATGTCAATTTCCTGGAGCTCCTTTGAAATATTTGCAGCAAAAAAAGATTCCGGTTAGCCTTCTCATAATTAAGGTGTTGTGAAACAGAGACGTTTTCAGTTGATCTGGGTTTTAATAGAACAGGAAAATTGTCGCTTCAATACAGATCGTCATGGACAGACCATTCATAGTCTAGGACCAGCGAGTGGTCACACATCGACAAATCTAAACACGAACGTGACCCGGTGGAAGAGTGGAGGTAAGATGGAGATCCATGGTTCAGACAACACAACGCAAACTCTGAAAAGACATTTTCGAGAAGCAGACCTCTGGATGATGAATTCACACTACTCCAAAGAGGATTGTGTCCACTGAAATCACCCAACAGCAAAAAAGGTTGAGGAAGTTCTCCAATCAGACTCACAAGGTCCTGACGACAAACCGGGACAGAAGGTGGCAGATATAGTGAGCAAATTGTAACAGTTTTATGGAAAGTGACTCTTGCAGCTACTGCCTGAAGGAGGGTGGGGGTTAACCAGAGCGACAGGACTATACAGCAAAGTTTTGTGTATAAGAAGGGCAACACCGCCCGTTAGTCCCAACATGGAAGGTTGTGCAGGTTTGGAAAGAAAAGTGAAGTCAGAAAGAGTGAAGATCTTCTGGCTTTGAACTTTTGTTTCCTGAAGAGCTACTACCGGGGGTTTTAGCGTATGACACAAAAGCTGCAGCTCCTCAAAGTTTGAGTTTGAGCCCCGGATGTTCCAATGAATTAATTACTATCCATGGTGAAGAGGACGAATAGGAAAGAAATCAGCTCATCTCCGAGTCATCGTCTACACCCAATGGAGCGTATCTGTTTCAAGTTGCACTGGATTGTTTTGTTCTCCAGACCTGCTGGCAGACTTGCCCGCAGGTGAAGACGGCTTGGGTTTTGGAGACGGCGGAGGTTTCTATTTCATCTTCACCATCTCCACACTTGGTTGAACTCCCTTGCCAGCGCGGGCACTGCTCACAAAAGTTCATGGTGGGAGGGCTGGTTTTCTATTCTGCCCAGCAGGAAATGGATTAGACTGCAAGCGGGTCTGACATGGGAGGCCCTACCAGGGGCATCAACTCCTTACCACGTTGCGCTTAGGCCAGACAGCAACTTGACTTTCCAGACCTAGAAGCATTTTCAAGTATTGATGCCCCAGCCAGCAAAGCCTAGGGGATCACGGGACCGCGCAAGCCCTCTGACCACGGCAAGGCTGCAACCCCCAGAGGGGGGTGGGGGGGGGGGGTGGGGGCGAGTGTCAGCAAGGTGTCAAAGAGGGTGAACAGGGGTGGGACAGATGGCAAAGAAAAAGAGGGGTTGGGGTGAAGACGGGGAAGTGGCGGAAGGGAGAGGGGGTAGAAGGGGAATTGTTTGAGAGAGAAAAAGACGAAACCTTGTGGCCAATACCCAGAGAGGAATGATTGTTTACTCTGGGTGGGGAAATGGGACGGGAGGGGAGGGGGGTGGGGGGTAGCAGCGATAATCTGTAGGTTCATGGTGGCGGGCCGGGGATAAAAAAAGAAACATTGCGGGAAGAAAGACTGGATGCTGGAAAAAACAAGAATAAATATGAGGTCCATGCATAATAAGTATGTCACGAACCGACTGCTTGAGCGGTACGTACTCGCGACTAGATTTACACAAAATAATAAAGGGAAACATACTTTCCCAAGCTTGCTCAGTTCCCCAAAGTGTTTACACAGAGGAAGAAATGTGTCGGGAATCTACGTCCTAGCCCGCAGACGAATCAGCGACTTAAGTGGCCCAGCACATCTTTGTCCATGGGGCAAGAAACTCGATTATTTCCTTCCTTACTTGACGAAAAATACCAACCCCTCGAATGTTCTGTGCGGGGAGTAATTTTCATAAACATATTTACAGTGTAACCTTCAGGGACCCGGCAACGTCTGCCGGTTCTTTCCACAGAAAGAATAGTAATGATAGCGAATTCATTCACAGAGGACGACTGCTGCCGATGGAAACTTTCCCTCAAAAGCATTTCGTAGACAGTTAAACAAAAAGACAACACCACCACCACCAACAACAACAACATTAACAACAAAACCCTCTTCGGCGCTTCTTATGTAGACAAATTACCATCATCTTTTCTTACCGCTAATTTGACATCGCTGTGCTACAACTTAAAGGGCTACGCAGCAGAAAGTGTGAATAAGAATAGCTACACAGCAGAAAGTGTCCTTAGGAATAACTATACAGCAGAAAGTGTGAATGAGAATGGCTACGCAGCAGAAAGTGTGATTAAGAATTGCTACGCAGCAGAAAGTGTGATTAAGAATAGCTACACAGCAGAAAGTGTGATTAAGAATAGCTACGCAGCAGAAAGTGTGAATGAGAATGGCTATGCAGCAGAAAGTGTGAATGAGAATGACTACGCAGCAGAAAGTGTGAATGAGAATGGCCACGCAGCAGAAAGTGTGAATAAGAATAACCACGCAGCAGAAAGTGTGAATGAGAATAGCCACGCAGCACAAAGTGTGAATGAGAATGGCTACGCAGCAGAAAGTGTGAATGAGAATGGCTATGCAGCAGAAAGTGTGAATGAGAATGACTACGCAGCAGAAGGTGTGAATAAGAATGGCTACGCAGCAGAAAGTGTGAATGAGAATGACTACGCAGCAGAAAGTGTGAATAAGAATGGCTACGCAGCAGAAAGTGTGAATGAGAATGACTACGCAGCAGAAAGTGTGAATGAGAATGACTACGCAGCAGAAAGTGTGAATGAGAATGACTACGCAGCAGAAAGTGTGAATGAGAATGACTACGCAGCAGAAAGTGTGAATAAGAATGACTACGCAGCAGAAAGTGTGAATGAGAATGGCTACGCAGCAGAAAGTGTGAATGAGAATGGCTACGCAGCAGAAAGTGTGAATGAGAATGACTACGCAGCAGAAAGTGTGAATGAGAATGACTATGCAGCAGAAAGTGTGAATGAGAATGACTATGCAGCAGAAAGTGTGAATGAGAATGGCTATGCAGCAGAAAGTGTGAATGAGAATGGCTACGCAGCAGAAAGTGTGAATGAGAATGTTATGAAGGAAAGGAGACACTGGGTAACCTACTGGCATAAAGGAGCTCAGCGAATAATTCTGAAGCCTCATTCCATCAGTTGATAAATTTTTCTTTATTCGTTCACTGTGCTTCTTTCCATCATTGGATTACCTTCTCTTTCCTTCTGCTACGCATTCTTTGCCTTCGGGGAATTAGGTAGCCATGAAAGGAAGCACTAACACCACTTCCTCTAACTTTGAAATGAAAAAAAAAATGGGATGTAACGTAACAGAAAAGTAAACAACAAGGGACATTAAAACAAAGAAAATGAAAAAAGTTTTAAAATAAGGGAGAGAGAAAGGGGGAAAAGAGGGAGAGAGAGAGAAAGGGGAAAAAGGGGGGGGAGAGGAGGGGGGGGGGGAGGGGGGAGGGAGGGGAAGAGGGGAGAGGGACAGAGACAATCAGATAGACGAGAAAAGCGGGGACAGCGCAGACAAGCAGCGGACAGAAAGCAGAAGGAGATAGCAAGCGAAGAAAAGGAAAGCGAGACGCAGCAGACAGACAGAGGCGGAATACACACGAATAGATAGTCGTAGGGGAAACGACCGTTCCTCTAATCGAATGGCAAGCTGTGTTAAAGCGAGGTCAATGAACAGCGGAAAACCTCGATTAAAAAATATAAAAAAAGAAGAAAAAACTAAACCGACGTCAACGTACGTTCCCCCGGGCTCTATCGATCCTATGGAACACTACAGTCTCCATTTGATGGTGACGATGACGACGACGACGACGCGACGACAACGACGACGAGACGCGACGCGACGACGATGATGTGTGTGATGTGATGATGTGAGGTGATGAAGCCCGGGAAAAGGGGAAATGAAGATGAGTGATTATGTGATGTGATGATGATGATGTGATGATGTGATGAGATGTGTGTGGCCCTATTGATCTGAAAATGATGGAAACACTAACCCCAAAAACCCGACGTTTCTTTCCCCCTACCCCTTAAACCATCCTTAAAACCCGACCCAAACCCGGGAAAACAAACAAAAAAAACAAAAAAAGGAAAACAGAAGAAAAAAAGAAAAAAAAATGAACAGCAGTTAAACGGGGTCTTGAAAAGCCTGACACACACACCACACACACCACACACACACCACACACACCAAACCCCAACCAAAACCAAAACAAATTGTGCATTCGGTTTGGTGTTTTGGGTGTGTACTCGTTTGCAGCAGTAAGGGAAACAGTTGTACACAATGGAGATCAATCACCCCAGTGAGGGTTCAATGGCAACCAGTTACAGCCGTCACTGCCTTGTTCACAAACATCCCATAGCCTTCACTGGGAAACAAATAACATAAGCAAAACAAACAAACAAAAAAGAACGAAACCTCTCTCTCACACTTCTCTCTCTCTCTCTCTCTCTCTCTCTTCTCTCTCTCTCTCTCTCTCTTCTTCTCTCTCTGTCCATCCGTCCATCCCGTCCATCTGTCTGAGGTCTCTCTGTCTGTCTGTCTGTCTGTATGTCTCTCTCTCTCTCTCTCTCTCTCTCTCTTCTCTCTCTCTCTCTCCGTCTGTCTGTCGGCTGACTCTGGCTGGCTGTCTGTGGGTCTGTCTTATGTCTCTCTTCTCTCTCTCTCTCTCTCTCTCTCTCTCTCTCTCTTCTCTCTTCTGTCCATCCGTCCGTTGTCTGTCTGTCTGTCTGTCTCTCTCTCTCTCTCTGTCTCTCTGTCTGTTGTCTCTCTCTCTCTCTCTCTCTCTCTCTCTCTCTCTCTCTCTCTCTTCTCTTCCCTCTCTTCTTATCTCTCTCTCTTCTCCTTTGCGTTGCTATGTATGCCTCTTTCTGTCGCTCTCTTTCTGTCCTTCTATCTCTCTCTCTCCCTCTCTATTCTCTCTCTCTCTCTCCTCTCTCTCTCCCTCTCTTCCCTCCCTCTCTCTCTCTCTCTCTCTCGCTCTCTCTCTCTCTCTTGCGTTTTTCTGTTGCCTCAGGGACCAGAACGAGACCAACGATGACTGTGAGGGAAGTACATTCTGTGCTGAATGATAAGTTAAAAACATGGACTAGGAAAGTAGAGTTGATGGACTCACCGACTCAGTGCAAACCTGACTCTCCCATCATGCTTGCCTGCACCCTTTTACAAGGACAAGTTCAACATCCGAAAGGAAAAGAAAACCTGAAAGGCTGCATGTGTCTTTGTTGGAGAAGATTTCTCATCCAGGGTCAGGGAAATCAGGCGCGTGGTCTTTCAACACACTTGAAAAAAGCTAGATCAGACGGAAGAGAGCACATGATCTTGATCATTTATTGATCGACGAAAATTCATATTCCTTGATAGACATGAGGGCTCAAGGACTCTAGAATAGGTTAGGCCGGCAGATTATTCTTCCTCATGCCACATTATATGTAGGGGTCAGGAAAAAAACGTATACACCGGTTAATCTCGCAACTGCAATAGGCAGGGGACAGCGATGTCGTGTGACCAGTTGCCGGGTGAGTTGCAGTAACAAGCCAGAAGCCAGTTACGGATATCCCGTGTGTGCATGAGGGAGAGAGCGAGGGAGGTAGGGAAGGGCTGAGTGTACATATAATGAAAACAAACATTTCTCTTTTTTGGTCATGGAATCTTAATGGCATAAAGTCAAAAACTTGCGATCAGATTTCTTGCATTTTCTTTTTAAGTTTGATTTTGTCTGTCTTGTTGAAAGTTGCTGATGAGTGGAAGTTTGATAATCTATTTCTGACTATGATGTGTTTTGCAACTGCTGTCAATTCAGTAGACAGGGGAGCCCATCAGTGGAATGTTTGTTTGTTCAGAAGGTGTTTTCCCCATTTGGTAAAAGCTGTTGATGTCAATTACTCCAATTTTTGTGTATTTGTAATTGACAAAAAAATTATTTGGAACAGGACAAAGATGTTTTGTATTGTGTTGCTACATCATCCGGGAAATTTCTCCTTTTTATACATTTTTTGATTTTGAAATTGGAATCAGTTTACTTGAAGTTGTTTTGAAGAATGTTTGTTAAGAAAAGATGTGTATGTCACTAATTAATGGAGACTTGAATAGTAGAACATCCAATTATTTCTCAGGATTCAGGATTTCGGGAGAAAACATTTTTGATAGACAATGGGATAGTCATTCTCTCAGTTATAAATCGTACTCTGATGGACTGTACATTAAATAATTACGGATAAGTTTGTTTCTCAAATCTATTGCACTGCCTTGGATTTGTGTATTGTTAATTGGGGTATGTAATGGCGTCCTAGAGGAAGCTATACATACCATATCGTGGGTTTCTGGCTGCAGTGTTGTGATTACTTATTATTTCAAGCGATCTTCTTGATTTGGTATATGGACTCATGTAAAATTTCACAGTTTAGACTGCATAGATTCAGATCTCATGCCTGTTTCTTTCATTGCTGTTTTTCCAAAGGAAATGGTGGTTGACAATAATGAACAGAAACCTGTTATAGAGAAAACTTGTATGGAATAATGATTGTGCTAATTCGATTTCATGAACTATTATGTGGGGTTGGATTTGTTAGAAAAATGGAAAATGCCATAGATATGATACAATCCGACGTAAATGAAGCTTTGAACATGTTTAATGAGTGTGTAAAGGAAAGTGCTAAAGTGTTGAAGAGCATATACGTTCCCCCCCCATTGTCAATAGAAATGGGCAGATATGATGATTGGTATGATAAAGAGTGCCGATCAGTAAATTAAAAGCTAGACAATTATTAGAATTAGTGTCGTACTCATGATCCACAAGACAGAGCGCTTATTGTGTTGCAAGACGGGGAATACAAGAAATTGTAAAAGAAAGGAGAAAGAGTATAAACAAGTTTCTTAATAGCATAAGTTAGATTTCTCAGTTAAATGCCAAAAAAGACTTCTGGGGACTGTTTAAGGAAAGTATCTTTCAAAAGAAAAAACCAAAGAATAAGATAACTTAGCATACTTGGTTTCATCATTTCCAAAATTTGTAGGACAGAATGTCAGTGACAGTGTTAGTAATGTAGAAATGGAGGCTGCTGACGTAGATAGTTCATTTAATCGTCCAATATCCATAGAAGAGGTACTTTAACTATTAGAAAACTGAAAAATGGCAAGTCAGCGG
>CM031626.1:11515262-11527762 GCA_018398815.1 Conus ventricosus
TGATGGATTTCAGGGCAGCTTAATTATAAAGAAAAGAAATCTAATCGTGTGTTGGGCTAATAGATGTATTATGGTGGTGGGAGTGTATGGGATAATTTATTACCCCGCATCCAAACTTTTCGAGAGCGAGAGTCAGACAACAAAAAACGCACGCACTCACTCGGAACATTGGTGCCCGTAGTTAAATTTTCTTGTATTGAATTAAAAAAATAGCTTAAGTGTTGGATTTGGTTTTTGTACACCTATAATGGCCCATTAGGAAGTGATCGGTCACGTTTAAGGGGGACTTTCTGCTGAACATAGAGTTGTTTTGTCTTGTTTTGTTTTTTGATGTTTTGTCTACTTTCTTTCTGTTCCAGCATAACGGGGTTTCCTTTGTATAGTATCTGGAGTACGAGGGCCTAGTCCTAGTTTTCCTTCTTTGTGGCTTTAATTTATAATTTCAGTCATCTCTCTGAATTATGTCTGTTTCTATCTTTTTAGGGATTGTGTTGCGTCTTACAGCTTTTAGGGTTCTTTTCTTCTTGAATGAGTGAGTGAAGAGTGCTGCCCTGAACCAGTTTGAAAAAAAATTGATTAGTTGATATTTGAAATGCTTTTAGTGTGTGAAAAACAACAACAACATTACATTGCTTATCTTGTTATATACTTCATGTATTGCTGATTTACTTGTTGATGAAAATATTGGATAGATTTTACGGCTGTTGTTTTTCTTTCTCCCTATCCTAAAACTGTTTCGTCTGTTTTATCTCTATCTTTGTGTTGGTTGGGTTTGATAATACTTAGTCTTTTAAGAGTGATTGTCGTTTATGTTTTGTTTGAAAAAAAAAATCTCTTTGGGAATTCTTTATATTAGTGGACAGGGGGTTTCAAACTTTTTGGCTTATGATTAGCATTTGTTGATATTTGATCTCACTAGAGTTGGTGTGGGTTAGGACAGGAATTATTTATATTTTCATGTTGCTGGCAGAAGGTAAGGGAAAGAAAGTTGTTGTGTCCTCTGTGGACGAGGACAAAGTTTTCGCTAAATATTTACAAGAGGGGTTAGGTATGTGGTCTGGAGGGAGCAGAGTGTTCACCTATGTTGGAACAAGGTATTGCCCAGGACATGGAAAGAGAGGAAAAGAATGCGATTGAAAGAATTTCCGTTGAGAGTACAAGAAGAAGAGATAAAAAAAGAGAGAGATAAAGAGGAAATAAAGGAGATTACAAGGAAGAAACAAACGAATGCAAGGAAGAAACAAACAGAAAGCCGAAGAAAAAAAAGATTGCAGAAGGAAACAAAAGAATGCAAGAAGAAAAACAAAATAGATTGCATGAGGAAACCAAAAGAATGCAAGAGATAGAGGGAAACTAAAAGAGTACTGTTTCAAGTAACTTCTCAGCTGTGCTGGCTCAGGACAAGACAGTGAGGTCGGGTTCGTGTTTTCCCAGGTTAAGCCCCTCACCCATCGTTTTCCTAGTTGCCCCCTTTTAAAGATAGAAATGATTGATATAGAAGTTACTTGTTCCTCAGCCTTTTGAAATCCATTGTCGGTTCTTGGGATGCTATGAGGTTTGTGGGGTAAAATACCTGGTCGCACTACTTGAGGGTTTTGCTTTAACTCTCTATCTCAGTTCGTGAAAATAATGTTGTGTCTTACGAGCTTTTGAAAGAGGAGCTTGCTGAAAAAAATTTCAATGTACTTTCCAGGATGGTTTTCGTAAAACTTTTAGTGAGCTAAGCCTAGCTCCGATGAACCTTTGAGACTTTGCGTTGAACTAGGCGGTTTGTTGACCGTTGGGTCTCTTTGATCAAAAAATAGAAAAGTCTTTTGATGATCTGGTGTGGACTTTATTTTGCCGTGAGCAGTTTTTGGAGTGTGTCTCTAAGGAGTTGGCCACTTTTTGTGTGAGAGAGATGTGAACACTTTTTGTGAATGAAATGATCAAGGTCTGAGAGTCCCCATAACAGGACGTGCTTCATTCCAATAAGGTGCTTTCTAGGAAAGAAAAAAACTGAAGTAAATACATTTATTGGCTTCGTTAAATACATAAATAGGTCAGTTTGGACAGAATGGATATCCGGTCAGTCTGATAGAAAATCCGTACTGTGGTCACAGTTGACAGAGGAAAAGATACTCTACTTTTAGATGATCTGAACATTCCCGTTCTGATCTTGGTTCAGAAACAGAAGGAAGATGCGTCATTGAAGTCGCTGCTTCAGTAACATCTTCTGGTGCGGTGAAGAGGTTAGGTTAAAACTGCCTTTTACTACTTGTGTCTGATGAGGTTCTGTACAGTCATTTTGTCAAATTGATTATTCTTATGTAGGTTTGTTGTTCTGTTTTGAACGTCGACCTACAAAGGGGGGGGTGTTATTGTGGGCATGATCTGATTCTGTCGGGTCATTGTGGTTTCGGCGTATCTGTCTAGAATCCTTAAACAAGTTTCTTTTGGCCTGGAGTACTGTGGATGTAGGAAGTATGTTGGTTTCTGTGTGTGGGTAGAAGGAACATTATCAAGGTAGAGTTTGCAGTTACCTTGCGTTGTTTCCAGTATCAGTATCCATTTGAGGGTGGACTGCTAGCAGTCAGTAACTCGATTTATTTCGAGTTGAGATTTTATATCATTGATCGCTTTGGAAATCTCTCTTTCCGTTGGCGATGTCAGATTGTGATTTAGTATAATTGATTGAGTAAAACTAAATCAATTATCTTATATTCCCGGTTATTTTGATAGCAAAAGTACTTAAGCAACGTTCAGGACTTATAGCTCGCTTCTTTTGTTCTAAGGGCACACAAGTGTGGGAGCATATAAATGACGTATCTTAGCGATGTGACTTATAGCAGTGACAGCAAAGCATCATTTGCCTGGCAGAGTACGCGAGAACTGGCTTCTCAACTTACTGAGTTATAGCAACAAGATTTCTTTTAGAATATATTTGCACGGGCCAAAAATTAGCAGGTGCAAGATATCGACTTGTAGAGGTAAGCCGTTCGTGGATTCTTGCTAGTGTTAATTGGTGAGAGATATGAGGCATCAGGCACTTGTCGGTTGGTACTATCATTAAAACACATCGGGCAGTAGGCAGCATATCCAGTAGGAATGGCTCTTAATTTGTTTACACGACTAGGGGACGATTTCATGGACACCAGCAGTTTTATTCCCATTGTGCCATTTTTATTTGAAGAAGCAACACCTTTTCTCAGTCGATTTTCCAAGCCTGTGTTCTCCATTTTGCCATTTTCTCCTGAAGGACGGCAACACACTTTCCCAGTTGTTTTCCAGCCATTTTTATCGCATTTCTCTCAAAGGTAATGTAGTTTTTATTTTTCTGTCAGTCTCTGTCTTTACAGTTTCTCTCTTCTCTTTCCCTCCTCTTTCTCTCTCTCTCTCTCTTCCTCTCTCCTCTCTTCTCTCTCTTCTTCTCTTTCTCTCTCTCTCTCTTCTCTCTTCTCTTATCTCTCTCTCTCAATAATTTAAAAATCTCTGTGAATGTGTTGTGTTCGTCTGTAATAAAGCGGACATTACATCAGTTAAGCAAGTGTGTGTGTGTGTGAGTGTGTGTTGTGTGAGTGTGTGTGTGTTGTGAGTGGTGTGTGTGTGTGTTTGTGTGTGTGTGTGTGTGTATGTGTGTGTGTGTGTGTGAGGGAGAGAGCGAGAGGAGGAGAGAGGCGGGAGAGGGCGAAGAGAGAGAGAGAGAGGAGAGAGGTTTTATTTTTTAGTAATATCTTCTGGAGCTGATGCAACTTATTGTTGTATACAGGCCGCGGTTGTTAATGATGCAGAAGGAGCTGAATATCAGCCGGGCGGAGGCATTGCCCCCAGTGAGGAGCGGATGAGGGGGACGCGAAGCCCTTGTTGTCTCAGAGTAAATATAGGACGATTGTTCAAGTGATGAAGAGCCGTTCTTATTACTAAAGCGATCCAATCGTGACACTTGCACATGATGCAGCAAAAAGTGCGAGCATGGAGAGGCTTAAAAAAAGGCGTCAAAAGATACACTGGAACAACTCATGCCAACAACCTTGGATCAAATGGGTTAGATCGCGTTCCGCTCAAAGCTGATGCAATTGCTTTTTTGAAGCGCAGAAAATGACACAAATCGAAGGGGTGACAGCAGTGACCTGGGAAGCTTGTGTGATCTTCTTGACAGAGAGGCAGCTGTTCATGCAATTCTGGGGGATGAGGCGCGTGGAATGGACAACACTGTTAATCGATGCCATGAGGGCCCTCGGACTGTAAGGAGATGGTAACAGCATTGTGATTTAGCCATGGTCTGGCAGAATGGGCAAAAAGGGATGTGGAGATCTTCCCAAGGGGGGTCCAAACTCATGTGGAAGCCGAAGCAAGGAGAACTGACCAAAAGACAAATATCAGTTCTTGCCCTGTTTCAAGCGACCTGAACCACTACGATGCCTGATGTTATACGCAGCCCACGGGAGCAGTCAGCTATGATCACGCGGTGTGCACAGAATGAACCTTCCTGAACTTCAGCAGCATGCATTTCTCCAGGGTCACCTCGCGCATTCACCCCAAGAAAAGCAGTGGCCTCTACCACCACTACCAAAAAAAGAAAATGTTCAAGGGAACGTTTGGCCAAACACAAAACGTGTATAAGAAACGTTAAGAAAAGGCTTGAGGCTGCAAGTTATAAGCACATGAAGCTCCGTCGATGAAAAAAAAACCATTAGACAAAAGGAAATTACGTTCTGACTGCACCAAATTTCAGGTTTGAATGTAAAATTGAAATGTGATTGCAGGCAAATTTCGAACATTTTCTATGCCTTGCCAACCTATGACAGACAAAAGCAGTTGTTGCTCAAATATCACTGAACAGCGAGCAAGACCCCCATATCGGCACGGAAATAGTATTAACAAGCAACGCTTCGTAGCCAGATCCTCTTACACTTCCACCTCAATGGCAGCAGGGTCAGGGTGTTGCAAGACGTATTTTCTGCGACCGGCTGTTAGGAGGATGCTATGCAACCAAGCCATGGAAACGGACAAGGGGCACCTTTTACGGATGTGATGGACGGGGGAAAACCAACCAGTACAACAGGGACACAGGACAGGCGGTGGAAGAGTACGATGAGAGCACATCCGTTCCTTCCCCTGTGTGAGAGTCACTTACACAAGTAAGGACACCAAGGTGTTACTGCCCTGCTTTCACCGTCACCAAGAGATACCATGTAAGGAGAAATGCCAGGCTGGAGGGCAACACCTCCCGTTGGTTCTTGTCCGTAAATAAGCGATGGTATTCAATTGGATTTCAACTAATCTCACAAACCACAGAAATCAGGCTAGTGTGTGTGAACTATGCGGCAACACTAAAGAAGGCTACAGGAGATTGAGGAAAAGGCTACCAGAGGCACACCCAGATGAAAAAATAAGAGCAGTGAGGAGAAGGCAAAAGACAAAGGAGGTGTGGCAAACCAAGATTCGTCATCCATTGTAGTTACTCATGACCTTCAGGGCAGTTTACCAACCCCATGAGCCTTGTTTAGTTCAATTGTACTCCAAGCGGCAAGTCTCTGTGTACATTTCTCGGTTTATTTCTGGCAGATGGCAGGCAAACCTGCTCTGTTTGGGACGAGACAAAAGAGAAGAGTGGGTCAGTGGAAATTGCCTATTGCCCTTTTCTCTATTCCAGTCTACTTTCCAGTGACAGTGAAAGAGGTTGTGCTCTATTCAGGATACTGTGGAGGGACAAATCGCAGCATCCAGTATAGCAGTAGCATCTGTACGCCCTCGAGCAAGTTCACCATCTCCCTTCAGTCACACAAGTCCTGGAGCGGCCCACCACGCAGATGGAATGTGATTCTAAGCATGCATACGCACAAAAAAAGCAAGCCTGTTTTACACTTCCCAGTGGCTGGGATATAATTTTCGCATGGCGAGGCGACAAACCCTACAAGTCGTCCCATTGGTTCCGTCAGGATCCGACTTCAAGCACTGGATAAGTTCTCCGCAAACCAAGGTGGAAGCACCCAACAGCGAGTGAGTGGCTGAAGATGGAAGGGGGTGATCCACTTCAGCAAAGGGCAAGACACTGTACTTCCAGTACGACCTTTGTTGAAGTGATTACACCAGCTCTGTCTTCAACACCCTCAGCGAGGAGGAGGGCAGGCCTTCTCTGGGGCAGATCATCAGCCGATACTGTGCACCTGACCCATTTCAGAGGCCAAGAAGCGAGACCTGCTTTTCCCAGTGTCGATCCTAGGTGTGATTCAGAGGAGACACCCTCTACAACAAACAGCCGAACCTTTGGCCAACCATGGGACTGTTGGAGGAGCTGGATGTGAACGACTGATGACAGAGGGGAGGAGGACAGATAGATTTGCTGCAAATGTGTTTGGGGAGGGTGGGGATGGGATGGGTTGTGTGTTGTGATCAGGTCGATACTGTTTATGCAGAGAACAATGAATTCAAAAAACATTGTGTGAGCTAGAGAACTGACTTTTAGAACATGATTATCACAAAACATGGTGCTGTGTGCAGGAACCTCATTAGGAACAATGATTTATCAAAACAGTGTGCTGTGCTAGAATATTCTAGAGAACGATGATTATCACAGTGTGTTGTGCTAGAAAATGATTTAGATATTCATGAAGGAAAGCTTGAAACTGTACAGTTTCTGAATTGTGGAGATTGCATTTGTGAGATCTGGTGGTATGCGGATTTCATGTTGGAATAACTCTTATCTTGGAATGGCTATGTCCTCAACAAATTTTTTTCTTCTGTCAGCGGGCGAAAAAAAGAGGAGAAACAGTTGGTATGTAAGTTTTATGTCCTTTTTTTTAGTATTTGTACATAGTTTTATTTGACATGTTTGATTGATCAATGTTTTTTCTCATGGGAAAGGCCACATTACTTTGTTTTCCATGTTTGCAGTATATAAGTTGGAGGAATATTTTAACTAAAAGATTAGTGCAAAGATAGTTTTTATCTCTTAAACACACTCATTATCTCAGAAGGACGTTAATAAAACTTCTTAATTCGAGTTTGGTTTTTGTCAGTATGTTGAAAGGGGCCCATGCCCATAAGAGAACCTGTAGAGGTCATTATTTTTGGGATAAAAGACTGATTGCTCAGGATTGGCCAGAAATGGGGGGATAGTGCGTGCTAAGAATGCGCAATCCAAGTGAGTATTCTAGCATCCACAGTGCCCATGCCCTGTCCCACTTAGGGGTGGGCTAATATCCGTACAGTGTGACTAACTTTAGCAGTACAAACATGGGACAGAAAAAATGGGTCAAAATGCTGCTGAAATTGTTAATTCGTTGGTACTACACATTACTAAAAAATGACTGTAGGCATTGTTTTATCTTTAATATTACATCACTTTACACCCAATATGTTTACGATGAACTATGAATTTGCAACGCATTCGGTTCATAAGAAAACATAAATATAGTGCTTAAATCTTTTTCTTTGTGTTTTCTTCAACAAGTGCAAAATTCAAGTTACGAAGTTTCTAGCGTCAGCACTCGAATTTGGATCGTTGGCTGTTGATCTTGATGGTCCACTGTCTCCTCCTATCGGAAAACAAGGTCATCGTTACATTTGACATGATTGACAATGCTACCGTTTTCGGTGGCTGTTCGTGAAGGCTATTTCCTCTGTTGCTGTGGCAGAAGCATTGTTGTGCATTTTCCGTGTAGGTTTCCCAAGGGAGATTCTGTTTGCTACAGGGTTACGCTGTTTAAACTCTGATCTCATTTGAAGCAGTTTTCTGCTTGTGTGGCGGCAAAGGGCGTACGTAACATCGCCGTATCACCCCACAAGGCAAAATGGGCATGTTGGAGGAGATTTCCTGGGACTTTGAACTCCTCGTTGAAAATATTGGCGCAACTCTCCCAAAGGCATGGCATCGATAATTTGCCTGCCACTGATGTTGCATGCAGAGAGTTGCCTTGAATTTTACAGGTTTCTCTCCCATTAGTTGCTGTATGGTTCGACTGGTGTCGCTGGGCTGTGGGACTTTAACTCCGGAGTGTGGATCGATAATGCTCAGGATGTTGAGGCAAACCTCTTTATTCGTATTGTTTGAACTCAAGATGTTATGCTGACTCATGTAAGTTAGCCATGGAGAATTCTGCTGATTTCCGCTTTGAAGTGTAAAAGTACTTTGACAAGAGAAGGCGGGGACGCCCGTTTCCAAGTTGATGCTGAAGTTTTAGTTATGTTGCCGACTGACTCTAACAAGTTGTTAGCCAGTTGGTTCAGGGTCCGTTCCACATAGTCAAAGTCTTGCATCCAGATTACAGGTTCTTGTCAAAGGGCAAAGGAAAGATCTATATGCCGTCATATGCTCAAAAAAAAAATATACGTCGTGCTGTTGTGTTATTCTGCTGTTGTTTTTTTTTTTTTTTACAGTGTGTTCTTTCACAAGGTCTTCAGTGCCTTGGCAGAGATAGCCTTTGGCATATGACCAGGAACAGGTTTTCTTGAGTTGTTTCACAGGAGTTGGTATTTTTTGGATCCCTCTCCGGGAGGGTCTGTTGTATGTTCGTTGAAGAGGTTTGTGAGTGTTGTGTCCAGGACTGTGATGACGCTATAACCATTCCAACTTAAGCTGTTTTTTTTTCCGGATGGCCCCGCCCCCTCTTTATGCATCGCATGAAGACCCCTTATCAGGCAGTTTGATCCGGTTTACTTTGTCTGCTCAGCACGGTTTTCAGGGCGTTGCGTTCACGTCTTTGATGATTTTAGGAAATTTTGATCTTAAATCCCGGTGCCTTTATGCCCCGGAGCATGCCCCCCCCCCCCATAATGAGATCTCGTACAGTCAGTTGTCCTGTTGAAGATAGGTAAGATATCCCCTTTTCTGCGAAAAAGCGATTGTTGAGAGAGTGATTGGTATCATGTTAGAATTCTTGGAATCATTGAACATCCAATTAGTCCGTATGCATCTCCAGTTGTGTTGGTCAGGAATAAGATGGTACATGTAGATTTTGGCATTGATCTTCAGATTATTGAAACAAGTTACGTCTTTTGATGCCGACAATTCCTGACGTTGAGAGTCTTTTGGCAGGTTAGGGATGCTCTGTGTTTCACAAAGCGAGATTTGCAAAAAAGGATTTGAGGCAGTCGTGGTTAAGCCAGAGGATCGTCCGAAGAGGCTTTTACAACTCACTTGGGTCTATTCCAGTTTGTCAGGATTGCCTTTTTGGACTTGTATCGGCTCCTGCAGTGTTTGCACGTAATGATTGCGTATGCTGGCTTAGATCAGTTTTCTGCATCAGTTTTTTTTGACGATATTTCTTGTGTACAGTATGTTATGGGATGTCACTTACACAAGTGAAGGGTGTGCTCTCCCGTTTGAGGTCTTTTACCTAACAGTCGTCTTCGAAGATCGAGCAGGGCCTTTGTATCATGGAGTTCCTGTCATGTTGTTGGGGGGTGGTATATGCGTTCGGAAAGGTAAGAAGGTTGGAAAAGATTTTGAAATATATCACTCTACTACAGGAAGAAGCGTCAGGTCTTTGTTGGGGTGCTCAGTTTTTAAGGAGATTATGTACCTAGTTTCGCTAATTTGAGAGCCCATGTTGATGATCAAAGATATGATGTGCTGGAAGGGTCTATTTATTGGACTCTGAGATGTTGATGCAGCTTTGCGGAAGATTGGGGAATCTTGTTTCTGACCTGTGTTGTTATTACCTAGGTTGTGTAATCCTTTTGTTCTTCAAGGAACTGCTGCGTTCTGCTGGTTTGGTTGCTGTATTGCATTCAGGAGAGAGTGATGATGTCCTTCACCCAGTTCGTGTTGATAGGTCGAAAAGTTGCGGATCGTGGCAGGCTTACAGTACTATTGAGCGAATGTTTAGCCATTGTTGGGTGTTAAGAAGATGTAAGGTTTCATTGGCGAGAGGTCAGATTTATCTTGCAGAGATCATCGCCCTAGACGTACCTGCGAACGTTAAACATTAAGAAGCAAGAATTATGAGCTGGCGTTTGACGTTGCAGGAGTTCTTCGTTTGAAAGGTCAGCAGTTCTTGTTGGGCGAATGTTTTTCGCTGACCTCCCATTCTCCCGCTCATGTGAGAATCAATTTGATCCCTTAGGAAAGTGACGTGTCTTGAGGTACTGCCGTTTTATGAAGTGTTTGGGTATGATTTATGGGTTTTATTATTTGATGTATGTTTACTTCTTTTTTCAAAAAACCAATTGGTCATAGTTTTTTTTCTTGAGGAGGGGGGAGTATTGTGACCGTAACTTTAAAATTATGACGTTCAGTGACTCTTAAAAAAGACATAAGGTAAGACATGCGAGGTAATTATATAAGTCAAGGGAGAGAAGGAAAATTAGGCCGAGGTTTGGTTGCTCCAGTACTTTATTTTGTTTTAATCATAGTTTTCGTAGTGTTTACTATGTGGAGAGGCTGTATTAAGTCAGTGTTGCATCGATTGTTCACTGTGTATGTGGGATGCTTTGTTGGAGGTCCAGCGGATACTGTAGCGGAAATGTATTTGTTATAAAAATTGTGTGGGAATTGCAATGTCGCCGAGAGTGCACTTAAAATCTGTAAGGAATATTTATATGCTCTAAATGTACCACCGCTGTGTGTCGGTGGGCTGAATTTATTGATGTGGACACAGTAGTATCAATACACGGAGAAGTTATATTGTTTAGATCACCGGTTCGCGAATCAAAGATTATTGTGTTCGATGGGACTTGGTGAAATTGTGTTCTGGGGTTCACTATTGATTTGCTGTTGCTTAGTATATGCGGTTCTTCTTCTGTGGAGTATGTGCTTATAATCTGGGTCTTTTCTGTGGGAGTAATGGGGCCTTTATGAACTGCGATTTTCTTTGGATGCGTGCTTGTGAATCTGTGCGGTCCTTCTGCTAGGGAATTACTGTGCCTTGTGAATGTAAATCTGCGTTCTTCTTTGAAAGTTCTACGTGAATTTATTGTGATGGTTATGCGGAGAATTCTGTTTACTTCTTTCCATCGTTGTGTTTGTGACGGTGTAGCCTTATCATGTGGGGACCTTGGTGTATCATTCTTTTTCTTTTTTAGTGGTAGACAGTGGTTGGGTTCTGTGGAACCGAGTGGTGTTGATTGTAACTGTGAAGACATTGTGGTCGGCGCGGCGAGCGAGATATAGAGAGTGATATCATATTTGAATATGAATTTGATTGATTGAAAGTTCTATTATTGATTATTCTTGAATCTTTATTTGTGTAGTGGACATGTATTAATATGTACCCAATACATGATGTATGTTTTGAATGGATAGGCGCTAATTAGAAAGGAAAGAAATCTAACTCGTGTGGTTGCATGGCTATAGATGTACGTATATATGGTGTGGGTGAGTGTAGGGAATAATTATTACACGCATCCAAAATTTTGAGAGGCGCGAGCTCAGACAACAAAAAAGCACGCACTCCACTCCGTAACAGTGGGGGTGGGGTGGGGGTGGGGGGTGGTGAGGGGTGGGGGTTTAAAGGCATTGTGGGCTGATTGAAGGTCAGTTCTGAAGGTTATTGTAGCTGAGTTGAGATATCTTGGTGGAGTTTTGTTGGTTTTTAAAAACTGCTCCAGTGTATGTTTCGTTTCTTGGTTTGTCTTTTTATGTTATTATTATATTATTATTATTTGAATATAATTATTATTATTATTATTATATTCTTCTATTATTATTATTATTATTATTATATATTATTATATTTTATGATTAGTATTGTTTTTTATTATCATCCTAATTATTCTGTTGTACTTTATCATTTGCTTTCATTCATGATTACCTTCTTTCTTTCTGTTTTCATTTTGTTTTCTCCATGGATCGTTTCTGTTATTGTTTGTTTTGTTCATTTGTTTACTTCATTGGATCGGTTTCTGTTTGTTTGCTGTGTTTGTTTCTTTCGTTCTCTCATTGGATCGTTTTGTTTGTTTGATTGTTTGTTCTTTCTGTTTTGTCCTTGGATAGTTCTGTGTTTTTGTTTGTTTGTTTGTTCTTCTGTTTCTGTCCATTGGATCGTTTTGTTTGGTTGTTTGTTTTGTTCTTTCGAATTGTCCATTGGATCGTTTTCTGTTTGGTTTGTTCTTTTGTTTTCTGTCCTATTGGTGGTTTTGTTGTTTGTTTATTTCTGTTTTCTTGTCCATTTGGTCGTATCTGGTTGTTTGTTCTTTTCTGTTTTTCATTGGATCGTGTCTGTTTGTTTGTTCTTTTCTGTTTCTGATATATGGTCGGTTTGTTTGTTTGTTTTTTTCTTTCTTGAATTGTTTATCTCTTGTCTTCTTCGATGAAATTATTGTTTTAATTTGTTTTGTTTTTGTTGTTGAGTTTTTTTTTATTATCCTGCTCTCCCATGTCCACCACTTCACACCTCACCACCACGTATACCACACCATGACGCTTTACATACTACTTACTATTACTGCTACTACTACTATGTGCTACTACTACTACAAAGATATACTACTAATATTACTACTACTACTACTACTACTACTACTACTACTACTGCTGCTACTATTGCTGCTACTGCTACTACTACTACAACTATCAC
>CM031626.1:11532762-11539981 GCA_018398815.1 Conus ventricosus
CTATTCATTGTTCCCAAAATCCACTTAGTTTACATAATCTCTACAATTTTGGCTTTAGCTCTGCCTGCGTGTTCTTTGACTGCAATGCCATATGACAGCTTTGTGGTTAAAGTAAATTCCAAATACGTATAAACTGTTTAACAACTTCAATCTCTTTTCCCTGATAGAACCATTTTTATGCTTTTGATAAATGTCCTTTTTCTAAATACCATGACTTTTGTTTTCTTTAAGTTCACTTTAAGTCCTAGAGAAGCTGATGCTTTATCGATATTTTTGTTTGATTTTGTAGCCGTGAAGGAGTTGTCGATATCAAACATATATCATCAGCAAATAACAATAAAAAGATATCAACCATATATTATCATCAGCAAATAACAATAAAAAGATTTCTTGTAAACCAGGCAAAAAACTGGAATCCGTGTTTGCCATGCTGTGTAACTTTTTCAGCAACTTCGGTTATCAACAAAGAAAAGATCAGGGGAGATAACATACATCCCTGTTTCACGCCGGCTGGACGGTCAGAGAAGTCAGACATTTCACTTCTCCAACGTACGCACGACTGGACTCTCTTCACCTTGGAGCATGTGCACCATTTTAGTGGACGTTTTGATCTTTTAAGAACTAGCTATAGACGATCTCCATCAACAGAGTCAAAGGCTTTTATATAATCAATAAAAGCAACGTACATTTGACACTTTTTCTCTTTCCTGACAAACGCTTTATAAACATGGATATTAGAGTAAATACATGATCAACTGTTTCATTGTCTTTTCGGAATGCAGCTTGCTGTTCACAAATTTTGTTTTGTTTTTCTGTTCATGTGTATGGACGCTTGAGAGAGAGAGAGAGAGAGAGAGAGAGAGAGAGAGAGAGAGAGAGAGAGAGAGAGAGAGAGAGAGAGAGAGAGAGAGAGAGAGAGAGGGCAGACAGACAGACAGACAGACATACAGACAGACAGACGGACAAACAGACAGACACACAGACAGACAGACACACAGACAGACATACAGACAAAGAGAAAGATGAATCAAATCCGAACACATTTTTGCCAGACACATTATACTTTTTCCTTCTCTCTCTTTCCATCTTTCACTTTTCCCTTTCTAACCACCTTACCGGTCTGTCCTTTTGTGATCCCTTGCGATCGACCGGTCTATAGACAACCTGAACTGAATTAAATTCATGCTTCTCTCTCTCTCGCTCTCTCTCTCTCTCCTCTCTCTCTCTCTCCTCTCTCTCTCTCTCTCTCTCTCTCTCTCTCTCTCTCTCTCTCTCTCTCCCCCCCCTCTCTCCCGTTCTCTCTTTCTCTCTCCCCCCCTCTCTCTCTGTCGGTCTGGCTGTCTCTGTCTCCCTCTCTCTCTGCCTCTCTGTCTCTCTCTGTCTCTCTCTCTCTCTCTCTCTCTCTCTCTCTCTCTCTCTCTCTCTCTCTCTCTCTCTCTCTCTCTCTTCCCCCCTCTCTCCCGTTCTCTCTTTCTCTCTCCCCCCTCTCTCTCTGTCGGTCTGGCTGTCTCTGTCTCCCTCTCTCTCTGCCTCTCTCTCTCTCTCTCTCTCTCTCTCTCTCTCTCTCTCTCTCTCTCTCTGTCTCTCTGTCTCTCTCATTTTGTCATCCTATGTTGATCTCTTTCTTCCTTCTCTTGTCGTTCTTGAAGTGGGAGGGGAAGGGGGGGGGGGGGGGGGTGTTGACGTGTATAGAATTGTTGATTGCTGCTGAGTTGGGCATGTCTGGTGTCTTTCAGCTCCTTTTTCTTTATTGCATGACTTGATTTTTACGACTCTTTTTTCATTGTAGTTTGTCGTTTTTGATGTGACAATTTTTATATGCTTCTTCTCCTCCTCCTCTCCTCCTCCTCTTCTTCTTCTTCTCTCTCTTCTTGTGTCAGAGACTCCGTCTCTTTATTCTGTCTCCAAGTCCCCACCCACCTCTCTCTTTGTGTCGCTCTCCGTCCCTCCCTCTCTCCCACACTCTCTTCCTCTAGTTATATTGTGCATTCTGTTAATCTAAATTGCTATCTATTGTTTATATGCAGTTCTATGCAATGGTTTCTTCCATGTATTTTTTGTTTGACGGCTGGATGAAAAAAAGCCACTGACATGTGCTTATTCTTTTCTCTCATTAAAGAACATTTCGTTCGTTCGTTCGTTCGTTCGTCCTCTCTCTCTCTCTCTCTCTCTCTCTCTCTCTTCTCTCTCTCTCTCTCTCTCTCTCTCTCTCTCTCTCTCTCTCTCTCTCTCCGTCCTCCCTTTTTCTCTCTCCTCTCGCTCTCCCTCTCTCTCTCTCTCTCTCTCTCTCTCTCTCTCTGTCATTATCAGATACCCTTACTCAAGCTTCACAGACTATAAGAGCACCAAATGAATATACATGCCCGACTTCCCTAATATCATTTTGCAAACAAAAAACTTGGATCCAGTAACTCAATTAAAATTCCCCTTCTTGCTGTACATGAAGTAGGTATGCACATAGCGCAATTAAAGAATAAAAAATCCATGGGTCCTGATAACATACCACATTTCTTCTCAAACTCGCTCTACCTTACATTGTTGAGTCTCTTACATACATATATAATCTAATCCATTGAAACTAATGTTTTCCCTCAGGGTTCAAAAACGCCAAAGTAATCCTCTTCACAATCAAATGATTTGTCTGATCCAAATAATTTCAGACCTATATCCTTACTATCGATTCTATCCAAACCCTTGAAAGAACACATACACACACACGTATCTCAGTTCATGGAGAAAAACAAACTACTTCACCCACTCCAATCTGGATTCCGATCTAATCACTCCTGCCACACAGCATTATCATGAATGTGTGACTCATGGCTTTCAAATATGAACCAATCACAAATGACAGGGGTTGGCTTTCTTGACTCAAAAAGGCGTTTGATCTTGTTGATCATTCCATTCTTCTAAAGAAACTATCTGTTACTTGAACCATACCTCGACAATCTCATTATTCCAATCATACTTGAACGATAGGACTCAGTATGTGGCGCTTAATGGGAAAACCTCCACTTCAGACTTTGTCAGACACGGAGTCCCACAGGGCTCTGTACTAGGCCCCCTACTATTCTGCATCTTCATCAATGATTTACCATTGTCCGTATCAGATGAAAAGGTCACGACAGATTTATTTGCTGATGACTCGTCGCTCCAAACGAATGGTAGTGGTCTACAGACAATAGAAACTTCTCTCAGGAAAGTCTAAACGACGTGTCAGACTGGTGTCATTCAAACTCAATGGTCATACACCCAGCCAAAACCAAATCCATGATTATAGCTACCCGCCAAAAACACCAGTTGACTCCTCTTTGCCTAAAACTTCAGTTGATGGCACTTCTATCGAGCAGGTTTAGATGAGCATCGTGTTTTAGGGTTAACGATAGATAAAGAATTGAAATGGCAATTTCATCTAAATAACGTATGCAAGGTAGTCTCAAAACACCTTTTCCTGTTATCTCAATTAAGCGCTACGTCAACAGTAATGTGCTTAAACTTTTCTTCAATGCACACATAATGTCACGTATAAATTACGCCTCAACAGTTGTGGGACGGCAGTAGTGACGTCACAAAAAAAGGCTGAATTCTCTCAATAGACGTGCAGCAAAGCTACTCCATCCAGCTGTATCTCTAACAACAGACGAAAAACTAAAAGCGCTGAACATACTTCATCTGAATAGGCAACTGGAATTCAACAGGCCATCATTTATGTTTACAATCTTGACAGATACTATGCCATGTTATATCAATGCCCTTTTTACAAGATCGAACAGCTTTTCTGGCTCGACGAAATTCCTTCTTCCCTACCCATGCATTGATCTATACAAAACAAGTCTAGCTTACTCTGGACCATATGTCTGGAACTCACTTCCACCGAATCTACAAAACATGAATACTTTAAAACCTTTCAAGGAACATTTGCATAAACATTTTATGTCTCAGTAGTTAAATTATTCGATTACAATGATTAGCCTCCATTCGCTAAGTCTTCTGTGAACCATACTTGGATAAATCGTCTCAACATAAAACCTACTCCGTTAAAATCGCTCATCCCCACTCCCACTCTGTCTACCATCCCTTTTCTCCCCCCTACCTACCATTCTCTCTTCCCCACCCTCCTCGGACCTCTCTCTCTCTGTAGTTTTTGTTTGTTTGTTTGGTTGTAAGTTTCCTTTTGTTTTACCATCCCCCATCTCATTAGTGCTTTTATGAGCAGTTTGCTTTTCATTGTAGAATTAGATTATCATGTTGCTATGTTCAATTGTCTGTATGAATGATATGTGCTGAAATAATGTATGCATGACAAGGACAGATTGTAAGACTAGGCTTTGGCCTAAAAATCTTCATCCTTGGGTATTAAAGATCAATCAATCCAATCAATCAATCTCTCTCTCTCTCTCTCTCTCTCTCTCTCTCTCATCTCTCTCTCTCTCTCTCTCTCTTCTCTCCTCTCACTTTCTCCCTCTCCCTCTCTCTCTCCTTCTCCCTCTCCCTCTCTTTCTCCCTCTCCCCTCTCTCTCTTTCTCTCTCTCCTTATACACAAGTGAACATGTTCTTTCATGTTAAAAGTGGGTCAAAACTAGATGTTTTTTTTTTACCCCAGTAGATATTCAACATAAAAGAAGACACCGTTAGAAATTGAGAATTAGACGGCGTAAGAGCTCTCTGAACAAAGCCCTGAGGTTTCTGCTGTCAACTGCTTCTCTCAAACATCATGTACATCTCTGAATAGACTAGTTTTACTGAGTGGTGTATTACGAGCTATGCGCGATGGAGTCTCCTTACCTTTCTTTAAAAAAAAAAAAAAGTCGCGCGCGCGCATGCGTGCGTACGTGCGTGCGCGCGCGCGCGCGCGCGTGTGTGTGTGTGTGTGTGTGTGTGGTGTGTATTAATGCATGCGCGTGTGTGTGTGTGTGTGTGTGTGTGTGTGTGTGTGTGTGGTGTGTGTGTGTGATGGTGTGTGTGTGTGTGTGTGTGTGCATGAGGCGTGCTTGCTTGCGTGCGTGCGTGTGTTGTGTGTGCATTCATGCGAGCTTCGAGCGGACGCATAGACAAGTGTGGGCCTGTGCATAATCAGCAGAAATACTGTTTCTCCTTTCCGGCCATTAGTGGCAGATGGTGTTGTCTGTGAGTGTTGGATGTATCTGCCGAAAAAACACACAACAAAACAAAACACAACAAAACAAAACCAACCAACCAACCAACCGATCAACCAAAAATCAACCAACCAACGAACCAACCAATCATCCAGCCATCCAACCAACCAACCGATCAACCAACCAACCAACCAAACCAACCAACCAACCAATCATCCAGCCATCCAACCAACCAACCAACCAACCAACCAACCAACCAACCAACCAACCAAACCAACTAACCAACCAAGCAACCAAGCAAGCAAGCAAGCAAGCAACCAACCAACCAACCAACCAACCAACCAACCAACCAACCAACCAATCAATCAGCCAGACCTTAAGGTGAGGGATAAAAAAGACAGGAAGCAAGCGGTGATGCCGTAATCCTTCACGTTCATCTTTTCCATCCAAACTTCAAACATCTTGTCCATCAGGCTTTCTCCAAGTGCCGTTCGTAGCCCTTCACGTTCATCTTTTCCATCCAAACTTCAAACATCTTGTCCATCAGTCTTTCTCCTAGTACCGTTCATAGCCCTTCACGTTCATCTTTTCCATCCAAACTTCAAACATCTTGTCCATCAGTGCCGTTCATAGCCCTTCACGTTCATCTTTTCCATCCAAACTTCAAACATCTTGTCCATCAGGCTTTCTCCTAGTGCCGTTCATAGCCCTTCACGTTCATCTTTTCCATCCAAACTTCAAACATCTTGTCCATCAGTGCCGTTCATAGCCCTTCACGTTCATCTTTTCCATCCAAACTTCAAACATCTTGTCCATCAGGCTTTCTCCTAGTGCCGTTCATAGCCCTTCACGTTCATCTTTTCCATCCAAACTTCAAACATCTTGTCAATCAGGCTTTCTCCTAGTGCCGTTCGTTCAACGCTTCTCTTTTTTTTAAATTTCCCCACATGAACGGTTTCTCAGTTGTTGGGTCGCTTGGTTGCTGTATCTGTTATCTCCTTGTTTCTGCCTTATCTCTCGTGCGACTTCAGTAAATGTGAAAATGAAAATGCGACATGTAAATGTAAAAGGGGGAAAAATGTTGATATTATTGATGATTTGTAGTTGTCTAATAATCATCCTTAGCAGTTTGTTGTATGTTGATGTTTTACAAAAGGAATGTAACTCCCTCTCTGTCTCTCTGTCTCTGTCTCTGTCTCTCTCTCTCTCTCTCTCTCTCTCTCTCTCTCTCTCCCCTCTCTCTCTCTCTCTCTCTCTCTCTCTCTCTTCCCCTTCAATAGGAAGATTGCTTATTCTATATCTGTGTGTGCTAATTTTTTCCTTCCTTGTAATCAATTTCTTTATTCTTGTTGGTTGTTTCAATCGCTTTTTTTTCCGTTTAAAGTCATCCACGCCTTAAATGTCAATGGATGATATTTTTAATGTTGTGAAGATATGTGTGTTTGTTGAAAGTTTTGTAAGTCTTATCGCTAGTCATGCTTAGTTAGTCCCTTAGTGGGGCAAGGGCCGATGAAAAAACAACAACATGTGTTTGCTTATCTGTTACCCTTGGAAATAGAGATTATCATCATCATCATCATCATCATCATCATCATCATCATTATCATCATCATCATCATCATCATCATCATCATCATCATCATCATCATTATCACCATCATCATCATCACCATCATCATCATCGTCACCATCATCATCATCATCACCACCATCATCATCATCATCATCATCATCATCATCATCATCATCATCATCATCATCATCATCATCATCACCATCACCATCACCATCAACATCATCATCATCACCATCATCACCATCATCGTCATCATCATCACCATCCATCATCATCATCATCATCAAACATCATCATCATCATCAGTGGCATTACCGCCATGCAACACTCAGTCCCACTCTCCATCCAAGGCTTATCCCGCCACAACCCCCCCCCCCCCTCCCCAACACCGGCACTCCACAGGGAGCAGCCAGTGTCAAGACGTCTTGCGGCAACCCACCGGAGGAGACCCAGCACTGCTGCCAATTCGTTTCAGCGGTGTTCAGCTGTGCCTGTTCTCATCACAACACACACAGGACACCATCCACTTACAAGTGTCCCTATTGAC
>CM031626.1:11555871-11575871 GCA_018398815.1 Conus ventricosus
AACTGAAGTTACCCCAAGTCACTTCTAAGTCATCCTCAAGTTCTTACTTAAGTCATTCTCAAGTTGTCCTTAAGTCATCCCCAAGTCACCCCAAGTTACTTCAAGTTCTTGATTAAGTTTTTAATTAAGTTCTTGATTAAGTCACCTCAAGATCATAACTAAGTCATCCTTTAAGTACAACCAAGTTCTTATTCAAGTTCTTATAATTATCAAAAAATACAATCTATGTTTTTATCTTAAATAGTAAATGCCTAATATAGTACACACACGCCTCAAAAACGCGTCATCGTTGAGGATGTCTTGCTCAGCGTTCTCTGCATAGATCTTAATGAAGCTCTTACATCCTAAGCAACCGCATTGATTACAATTCGGGTCTATGGAAATGCCTTTTATAGACTCCATGTCTTTATTTATTGACTTTATCATTTTATAATACGCCATGATCTATTTTTATAAAAAATTTTAAAATTAAGTTCTTAAAATATTATTCCATTATAAATGGATCAAAATGATGCTTTGTTATTGGCGGTTTTGGCGTGCTGTTGTCTTTCTCTGTATTTAGTGGTTCAGATTTTTTTGATTGCTTTTGTTTTTGTTGCCATTGGTTATATATTTTATAACCGTAATAACTGCCCCCAACAGCAGCAATGGCGCCAAAAATGGCAACAGTTTTAAGTTCAATATTCCATGAAGACTTTGGGGCCCTTGTATCACATGGAGTTTTTATAGCTGGCATTGAATCAACTTGTTCTGGCGTTGGCGGTGTTATGTTTTCATGATGAGTTATATTCTGTAACATTAATTTTTTTTGTCTGTTCCACTCTGCTAATTTTTTTCCTGCTTCAACACGCCCAGGATTTTTAATGGTCTCCACCTGATTCAGCGTTTTCTGCTGATTTTCTGGCTTGGTTACTTTCTCCACCTGATTCAGTGTTTTCTGGTTCTGATGATTTTCCAGCTCGTTCATTTTGAAGGGAAACAAAATCTATATGATTAAAAGTTATTAATCCCATGATTAATGGCGATAACAATGTTCCAAATCTATAGTATAAATCACACCCTAGAGACTCTAATGACTTTGTTAAAACTGGATCTTGCGTTAAATCATACGTAAGATCTTGTTCAGAATCAATGGGAGCAAATCTACTGACTAGTTTAGTGTACAAACTAAGAACCGTTTGCCCCACACTTTTCACCATTCTAGACCCCAGCTGCGCTTCATACCTGTTATGATACTTTATAATGTCTTGTGACGACATCTGTTGAATCTGTTCTATGCTGAATTCAGTTCCGAGGAACTGTTTTGTTTTCCCACATGCTGCCAAAGAATACAGCCTTTCCTTTTTGGGCATAATAGCTTGATCATCAACTTGGTCATTCATAAGTTCAGGAAGGTTTAGGCTGCCTTGTAGCTGTAGTAGATCATCACTCTTCATGTTTTTTATTAATTATAATTATTTTATTTTCTAAAAATGAGCACCGAAAAAACTATTGCCAACCTTGTATACCATTCTGCTGTTATTGGAGGCCTAAGTGTAGGATACTCAATGCTCGGTAAAAGCTTGTTAAGAATTAAACCAGCAGATCTTGGCAAACTAGACTTTGAGGATTCAGCAAAGCTGATTGCTATCATTGCAGCTTCGGTTGCCACGAAAGATTTTCTAGTCAAGCAAGGAATAATTCCAGACAGTATAAATATGTAAATAAAAAATACATTTATAAAAAATGGCTTCACTCGTAATGATGATAGGTGGCGCTGTGGTGAATGCGCTTGCTTTTAGCGGAAGTAATTTCGCATTTAGTAAACTACGGGATGACGGCGAGAGAAAAAGACATAACAAAGCTATGGAGCAACTAGCAGCTGCACAAGACGCCTATGAAAAGCAGAGGCTTGAGCAGTTAGATTTTATTAATGACACACTGAAAAAACAGGGCTGCAGCTTACATATTTAAAGATGTTGATCAAGCAATAAAACAATATTATCTAGTAACAGGCAAACCAGTCCAGGCATTGCCCCCACAAAATTCAGTGGACTTTTATCAACCATCAGAAAAACAAAAGATGCAAGAAATCGCGTTTATTGCCTTTTGGTATGACCGTCGTGTATTTTGTTGCGCATAATATTGGCTGAATAAAAAATGAACAAAATCTATTATTCGCCAAAGGATATTGGAAGGGTATCACAGCAATACAAAAGCTAAGCCAAGCGGCGGGGGTCAGTGAACAAACAGCAAAGGAATGGTTATCTAAACAAGCAATTTGGCAAATTTATTTACCAGCGCCTTGACGAATACAGAGACCACACTTTGTCAATACAACTCCAAACGACACCATCAATGGATCTTCTATATTTACCCTCTGATAGGATTAGACGAAAAAGATTTAAGTACGCACTCACAGTCATTGACATGGCTTCAAGATACAAAGATGCGGAGCCATTAACACAAAAGAGTGCTTCTGCTTGTTGCTGTCGCTTTACAACTGACTATACCAACGAGGGCCACTAACTTTCCCTCGCATGATTCAAGTCGATGATGGAAAAGAATTTAAAGGCCAAGTGAATCAATTATTGTTAAAACATAGAGTTACCATTAGAAGAGGCATCCCAGGAGTTCACAGATCACAGGCTTTAGTTGAAAACTTTAACAAACAGTTAGCTGAAAGACTTTTCTCCTACCAGTATCACAGAGAGCTTATTGACAATTCTCGCAACACAGAATGGGTTAGAAGACTGCCCTCAGTTTTGCGCGCAATGAATAATGAAGAATTTAAAGGGCTAAAGCCAGTACAAGCAATCAAAAGAAAAACAATAAATGTTGCTGAAGGAGAGTCTTCATCCGGCAACTTTTTACCGTTTGGTTTAAAAGTAAGGTACCTTTATTTACCGGGGGAAGCAGAAGGGGACACTCGCATCAGGGCAACAGATCCAGTTTGGAGTGTTGATCCATATGAAATAAAAAGAATTGTAAAAATGAATCCGCCCGTGTATTATTTACGAGAAACTGACACAACAAAACAACCAGCTCCTCAAAGATCTTTTGTGAAAGAAGAACTGCAGATAATTCCGCCAGACACAGTTCCGCTTTAATTAATTTACGTTCTCCAGTGCCCGATTGCATATGAAAACTCCGGATTAACAAACACCCGTTTTGTGTTTGTTCTATCTAATGACTTCTTTGTTACAACAGTTGTGTTGATCTCATGTAGATTAGATCGCAGTTTTACGTTGTCATGATGAAAAGTCTTATTGCCAACATGCTTCTTTGTAGTTGTCAGTGATATGTTTGACTGCACAAACGCTGCGAGATATTCCCTTTGCTTTCTTAATGATTTTCTCCTGGCTCGAAATACTGTACATTTTTTTTAAACCAACAATACTCCTTGATCACCTTTCCAGATAATTCATCCTTCATCTTTCTAAAACCTTCTTGTTAGTAATTGAATGCAAAGGCGAATCTTTAGGGTATCAGATGTATCATCCATCCGCATGGCCTTTAGCCACTTCGGTTTCCATGTCTTTATAGATGTCTTCAGTAGGAATATCTATAACAAAACTGTCTGTATCTGTGTAAAGTACTCTGGACTCAGGATACGAGGGCTTAAAGTAGTCATAAAGAAACTCTAACATCAAAAGCTTTGATAATTCTAAAACAGTAAACCCAATAAATACAGGTTTGTCTAATTTGACTTTCTTTTTTTCATCATTATGCCAAAAGCTGATCATGAAATCTTCTAAAGTCCTGATAATTAGGTTTTGAAGTCAGCTTAATTGCTTCATTCTCTTTTGGTGACCAATCTGACATCTTTGCGCTTGTGCGGATTCTCCATAGTCTTTCCAAAACAGCTGTTGTTCATCAGCTTGAAAAAGTCTTTTTCTGAAGCATCTGTGGATTTGGTTCTGAGATCAGTGTTCTTCATGATGTATGGTTTCATGAACTGTTCTTGATCGAAAGCAATTATACGATGGACAGCTGTTAACTTTAAACCATGTCTTAAATAAAATTGTAGAAGTCTGTAATGACAGACATAATTTTTTTTGCACGAAGATTAGGCACAAGTTTAGGCGGCTCTTTTGGGGTCCATCTTTAGACTTTCTGCTGCTAATGGATAGTCATTATGCAGGTCATGGAGTTCATGAGGATATTCTAAGTCAACTTCTGGAATGAAACCACGCTGTTGATCAGGCGTTAAACTGCCCAACCACTTTAATGCCTTTTGAATATTATTCGGATCGCCGCCTGTGTACATTTTAAAGTTGCGTAATGGAAGTGATTGCGCCATTGCCCATCCATACAGATTGTTTGCATCTAAATACATGAGATAGTTAGACCTTTTACTCGGATCATAGTCGTCCAAGTATTTGTTGTTTGCTTTACAGTAATGATGCGACGCCATACTAATTCCTCCACGCAATCCGTTTTCAATCATCTGAATCATTGGTAAATCTGACAATAAATCAATCTGTACTCCAGTAAACTTTAAGAAAGCATCCCAATCATCCCCGGCGCAGAAATGTAATGCGCGGGATCTAGGCTATAATGTTTCATGCAGGTCTTTCTGTAATTTTCAAAGACGTCCGCCAACAAACATACATCTGCCATTAAATAGGAGTCATGATAGTCTCCCATCGTTTTACAATCTAACTTCTGCCAGCATCTTGAGCATGTTGGTAATCAGAATCGCTGATGTCCTTTCCTCTAAGACTAGAAAAGAACGCGCCTTTAGGCGGAAGTGTATCTTCATCAAACCTTTCCCAACTGTTCATGTATTCATAAGGGTAAACACCCTTTCTAACAAGAGTTGAGTCAAAAATTCTTCCGTTATTGGGCAGGACTTTTAAGGACATAGCCAGTGCCTCTAATGAGCCCATCATGTGTTGCATAGAGTCGTAGAAAGACATGTTATTTAAAGTGAAACACATGTACTTTTCTGATGACTGTGCAATGCATGCTACCCTGAAGGCGTGGTTACTGCTTGCATTATAAGGTGAGAGTCATAACCTCGCAAGTTGTGAAAGAATACAGGCAGCTTCCATGTCTTTGGATCAAACTTTAGTTGAAGATTGCATTTACTGTGCGCTGCACCTCTAAACTTCCCACTAATGTGATTCATGGTCTCTTACTGTGGGGTTTACACTCTTGGGCGTTAGCTCTAAACCGCAAATCCAAACAATGCGTGGCTGAGTCATACTGTTGTTGGTCTTCAGGCGCCATTATGATTTCAGATAAGTTTAGATTATTAGAACAGGCGTTACGCACTTGCTGCATGCGTTTTAAGAATGTTTCTGCAGCATCTGGTCCTCTATATAATTCTGGTTCTGAATAAACGCCATCCGACCTAACAATAATGAAGGCAAATGAACAAATCTGATGATTACTCATTAAGACTGTTTTTCGAAGTTTTTGTGGTGCTGGCCCTTCATAAGGAACAATAAGCGACTCGAAGTCTGCGTAAACTACGTATGGACTGTTTGCAGCCGTTTCCAGTTCTTAAAACTAACTTTAGATCCTGGCGGGGGCGTAGTTAGTTCTGTCTTACAGTCTACAGAACTTTTACAATGTTTTATATGTTCGCTCGCGGCTTGAACAGATGGCATTCTTGTTAAACATTTTCTACAGAATTCTTGTTTGCCATGATCTTTTGAAGTATGCGCTAATAATCTGCTCATTGTGCGTATCAATGTGTAATGAGGCAGCCCTGCTGGCGAAAACATTAGGAGTAAGTCCACATGACTTTTGGCTGGTTCGCCTATTGTTGGACTGTTCTTGGACACTTTAATTGGCACCAAATTTGTTTCCTCATCCCATGTGTATACATTAACAGTTATTGGGCTGTTTTGTTCTTCAAACTGATCAATTTGGTCTACACTAACAGGAAAGGATATTCCATTGAAGTTAAGATCTTTGGCGTATTGCCGATAGTTAGTCACTCTCTCTGCGTGGTCGCGGACATGATGCAGCCTTGCAAAAACGCACCACATGAAACATTTGTTGTCTGAATTTTTTATGTTTAAAACTGCTCTTTTTAAAAACCCAAAACTCCCGAGGTAGCGGAATGTAAGCCTTGCCTACAATCGGTGCATACTTACCCTTTGTTTTAATCAAATCTTTTAAGGGACTTCGCCCTCTGACCAACCAGAGCCCTCATTTGGCTTCTTCAGCGGCCCAGCGCCAAACTGTGTAAGCAGTTCGTCTCCCCAAACCCGGTGTTAAGTCATTATGAGAAAGAATAGTCTGCTGTTTAGTTGGGGCCCCAGACTTCTAGATTTTCTTCATTTATTGTTATATAGTCGATTAAAACAGCTAACATTATTTAACTGGCGGGTCTATTGTTGTTGCCTGGAACTTGAGAAATAGCATGAACAACACTTGCCTGTACGTTTGTTGGGTCAATGACTTCTAAATCAATATCATTCAGTGCTCTTGATAAAAAGCTCTCTCTCAAGCATTTCCCTTTAAACAATTCATCTGGGCCTTCATATATCTTAGCCATGCTGTCTTTCTTTTCTAAGCCAACATATTTATTTAAATTAAAAAAAATACAACGGCTTAATCAGAATTTAATATCAACGGTCTTTTTGCGCTTAGATCATAAAAAAGTATAAACACCCTTCGATGTTGTTTCTGTGAGCTGTTTAGAACGAGTTTAATGTCTCGTTTACTTTTTTAAGCATTCCTTTTATATCTGCTCGGCGTTGGCTGTTTAGAAAAACTGTCCTCGCCTTTCTTTGAAGATCAAACTTTTGTCTTTTGTAGTCATCAAAATCGGCCTGTAAACGATTAAATTTTTTCATCCGTGATGTTTGAGTCAACTAGCGCTTTATTTATTTCAGTTTGAAAAGAGCTAAGTTTAGCTGTTATTAGTTGAACCATAGCTGTGTGCTTTTGGAGTTTAGTTTTTATTTTTTGCTAGAGCACCTAGGCTAATGAACAAAACCAGGCCGAGAGCTAAAGACAAACCACTAGAGGTAAAGCTGCGGGTGCGCCTATGCTGTTGCTAAGAGACACACTTGTCCCTGCTGATAGAGCACTTATAGTTGATGCTCCAGTATTAACATAGGTAACAGCATTAAAGGCAGCAGAATACCTTCGTTTGGTTTTGCTGTATTTTGAAAGGTCTTGCTCTAGTACTTGCTGCATTTGTGTAATGTTGGTTAATCTGAAGGTTTTTTATGTTAGGGCTTTCTACTATCTCTTCTCTTGGCGGCGCTGTAGGCACATTTGGATAATGTTTAACAGACATGCTTTTTATAAAATAAAAATAATTTAGTAATTGTATATCTTTTAATCTGTTATTTTCAATATTCAGCTGCGCATCATATATTAAAAACAAATGTACATTAAGCGGTTTATCGGCTTCTTCTTCTTTATCAATTTGAATGTTTATTACTGTCCCTCACAGTTCTCCCGCTTCCTGAACTGATTATCCTCGTTGACCTTAGGTCAATCCATAAAACGTATTTTGTTGTTAAATAATCATCATAGTCTTACACCTTGTGAAGGTGTAGATCTTTAGACATCAAGGTCAAACTGTTGGATTTCTACACCTCCCACCTCCCAATAGTTTTTTATTTTTCGTCAAAATGATGATAAGGTTTAAAGAGCCGTAGCATTAGATTTGGTTAGGACTGCCTCAAATCGTACATTGTACTTGCGTTATTTGGATTAAAAATCTTTTCACTTCCTCTTTGAATGGTTCTTCCTCTTCACACAGCATAAAATACCTTTATGCGATCTTGCTGGAGACGCTAAAACTAAAATTCCATATAGTGTCTGCCCTGCTTTCTGGGATATGTGGCATGATGAATCACTCTTTCGTAATATATGCTATTTTGACTGAATTATTGTTGTTTTAATCAGCCCTTGGCAATTAGGTTGTCACATCGTCCAAACTCGAACGACGATGTCAGAAAATGCTGTACTTTGCTTCGGCGTCTGTTGATTTGATAACCCGTTTGACTATTCATGAAAAGTTTAGTTCATATGACAATCTGTCTTTTAATGCTCTTGAAAGTATGTGGGGTTTTTGGCGGCATGCGTTTTCTTTTAACAATCAGAAAATCTACGTGAATGGGAAAAAAGCGATTCCAAACGCAAAATTTACAGCCACATACTTTTTGCGTCTTTAGTATCTGCGGGCTCACTATTCTATGTTTTAGTGCTTCTTCATTTTCTATTCCTTGAAACCGCCCACACGTCAGCCCTTTCAGTCCGGTTTGCAATAGATCAGACTAGCGTTAAAAATATGTTGCATTGTGTAAAGAAAAAATATTCTTGCCCCTAAGTTTTATAGAAATTTCTTACGATTGCGCCCCAGAATTCTGTACAACTGTCTGTTTGGGTCTGTTGTTGTAGCGAGCGTATTTTGAAAGTAAGACGCGCACAGAGCCTGGCACAATAACGTCATCCGCTCCTAGGTTCGGGAAATATAACAGTATGAATTTGATCCGCAACAATAGTAGATGGATTATGTGGAACGTAAAGTCGCTATTTCCCTTCACGCCAAAGGGTTTCTTCAGATTCTATGCGGGTCATGAATCGAGCCATGTGCTTGTGACATTTTTTATAAACAAAATAAAAACTTAATTAATTATTAAAACCATGGCAGGCATTGAAGATGCAGAAGCTTATGATGTTTTTTGATCCTGGAGACGACCTGGTGAAATGATCCCTTTGACCAGCATCGCCTCAGCGCTCTCCAATGCGGCGTGAATTAACAGCAAGTACGGTCGAAGGCATTTTACCACAAGTTTCGGCCCCAAGAACCTCCGAATTTATGATCCAAATGATTTTGAATTAGAGCATGGTCATTTGTTTGTGCCCCCCCCTACAACACAATCAAGGGAGAACTTGTTCAGCTTACAACTAAAAAAGAACCATCAAAGTTTTTAGCCGTGGTTTCAATTAGAAATTGACTCCCTACGAGAGTACAAAATCGCCTGGCATTGCTAGACCAAAATTAGATAGGCTTGCAGTTGCTATACTTCAATACACCCTACAAGAACTCCGACAGATAACCAAATGCCAAAACATGGAACTTAAAAGAATTAAATCAATCGGCAGGTTGAATTAAATAAATGTTTAGAAGCAGAATCCTGTTTTTCAGAAGATAACAGCATTAAAAACTATACGACGACCCACCGCTACCTTGGAGAGAATTAGTAGCCCTTGATCGTAACTATGAGAAGCATCAGAGGCGAATTAACAAACCAATTAGCAAAACTAGTGGTGAACTAGTATGGCTTATAAAAAGAGAATAAAGAAAAACTAGTGGGCCAGATGACCGCATCGTTTTTAGGGCGTGAGGAGATTAATGGAAGAATAGCCAAAGACTAAAAGATCTTGAGCAAGAAAGATTCAGCAAGACTAGAAGTGCTGACTAACTAACCGAGACCTATTACGAACTCAAGTTGGAATAGAATAAGATGAAACTATCGAAAAATTTTATATGAAGACACAACAACGCTAGCAGAACGAATCCGAACACCTGTTTAGAGAGCAAGGGTCACATTAGCAAGCGTTTTTATAAAGCCTTAGGTTTTGATAAGCCACATGGTTGATGGTCTATTACAGGCGGCGGTGGTCAAGTTCATTACCTCCGCCGCCATCGCTCCATCTCCGCCTGATAAAATGTCATGGGTAAAAAAAAATCTTGATCATCTTGCAAAGTTTATTTAAAAAAATTAGTGGTAAAAGAAGTGGACGCTATACAGGAATATTGGGGAGTTATTGTTCAGCTGGCTATGGTCTACTGCAAGCAAAGTAGTTGCTTTATGGCGAGCACTTATGAGGCATTAGTTTCTTGTATTAGTTGGGTTATATTTTAGTAAAGATTAAAGACCAAGTACTCAGAACCCTATGCCCAGTTATCCAGTACAAGCGCTGTCTTTTCATATTCATGGTCATCGCAGAACAGTAGTCCGCGTGTTTGCTGGTCTTCAATGAATTTGGGGGTTTGGGACTTCGGGAATTAGATGACTTATCTTGGGGTTCTTTTATGTTTGTAATATTACTGGCTCAGATTTATGTCGTTTTTTCCAACCTTCTGTTTCATAGCCTGACTATAAGAATTTCATTTAATATTGTTTATTATTGTACTATTTGGAGTCTGAGTCAGAAGGCAGCATTATAAACCTATGCCACACAGCAAAGTCTACTTTCGATCCATTGCGTATTGTAAAACATTTTGGTACCTTTTCATACTTGAAGGTAATCAACTGTAGAATTACATGGCGTCCTCTAAGAATTTGCTACGTATTGTTTTGTGCGTCAAAGCCCCAGTAGAAGGATCTGTTAGTCGATCTGCCTGTGCTTGGACCCTAGCAAAACACCAAACGTAGTAACGAATAGAGTCGTTTATTCGTTCTATTCCCGCCTAGTTAGGGCCCTAGGAAGTGTCTAAGATAAAATGTTGTCCATGCTGTTTTTATGCTCTGGCTGTAGGGACCCGGGCTCAACCGTTGAGCCAAAAAAAAGAAAGATTTGAAAGGAGGATGCCAGTCCTAGTTATACTTTCTGTGCGTGGCCCGAAAATAAAGGTCGCTAGGCCATGACTAAGGTCCAAATTTTGTCTAAAGCCTGTCTGGTGTTAATGTTGACATTCGGTTACAGATCTTTCAAAAGCCTTCATGTCTATTCTGTGGCTGGGGATTTATATTGTTTGTCATTTGGTAATGGCGCTTGAAGTTCAGTCAAAATACGTCTGAAGGTGTAATAAAAATGAAATCTGTACACTGACCTCACCAAAGGATCATGGTGTTTTAAATGATCAGCATACAAACACTCCACACCCAGTTGATGCGCAAAACACAGCAAAGTTTAACTGGTTCTGATAAAACTGCATCGGATGACTAAACCACGCTTTCTTGATGCGGTCGTTTTCAATGGGGGGGTTAAGATATCTGCTTAATGGAGTACCACCTTTTTATGAAAAGAGGCAGTCTGGGTCACAGCAATGTCAAGAGTATCAGTTGCTATATTTTAAGATTGTAGTGCGGCCCAACAGAATATTTTGCACCAGTATATTTGAATGCACTCATTTTTATTTCGTTTAAAAAAATGTTTGTAACAATAACAACCCAAGACCGTCCTTCGTTTTTAGAACATGCTATTGATAACGAATGCGGGGCCAAAATGGTTGCGCTTCATGAAATATTTTACAAAGTCGTATGGTTTAATATAAGTGAAGCCGGGAGAATAATAAGATCAAAAAATTAATAATGCAGGAAACTTAGTTGGCCAGTTAACCATACCTGATGGTTATTACGGTTTTGCTCACTAAAAGAAGCAATGAGTAACTTTGACATAACTCTCAAACTTAACAATGCAAATCTGAAAACAATGTTGTCCTTCAAGCCTGAAGAAGAAGTAGGTTACTATTTGATAAAGAGCTAGCTAAAAATGTTAGGCTTTACAGCTAACAATTATAGATTTAGAGTTACACCAAACAAAACTACTTATGAGGGGGAAAGTCCGCTCGATCTTGCATTACATTCATTACTCTATGTTCATTTGGATGAGCTGAGCACTGATGAAAACTTATATGACGGAAGGCCCTCAACTGTTTTAAGAGCTCTTCCATCGGGGAAAGCTGCATATTGCGATTATGAAATTATACAATTCCATAATTTACAGTTTAAAAGATTAGTTTGTGGGAGGGTTGGATCATTTAATATAAAAATCAAAGACAAAGCGGGGGAAAGTTGTGAAATGTGATAACCTACACATTGTTTTGGGAAAATAAAATAATAAGTTGTTCTAAAAAATGTCGCGTGGGCCAGAAGAACCAGGAGTTACATTAGCGCCTGTGAGGTGTATAACCTTAGAATTAAAAGACCTTGCGGGACGTTGCGGACTTTGAACAGAACGGTGAGATAGGCGCTTTGTATGGTTTTGAGTACACTAAAGATGGTGATTATAAACGCAAAGAGGTTGGCGACAGCAAAAAGTTTCCTAAACTAGAAAAACCCTGCGCAATCTAGAGGCAAATAATGTTGGCCAGTATGAATATAAAATAGTTCGAAAACCTGACCTCAAATGGCATTTAGAACCATATTTAGAATGGGACATAAAATTTGAATTCATAAGTCCATTTACATATTTTAGCCGCCAAAAAAGTTTCAGAAAAGCATTCAACTCTGGCCCTTTACATGTAAGTCTTATGCCGGACGACAATAGTCGGAAAGAAATTGAAATAACGCCGTATGGGAAAAAGCAGTACATCCTCCACAGAAAAGAAACAGTTGTAAAAAAAGCTTCTTACAAAATTACAGTTCTTTCCAAGCAGAAAATTAGGAGACACGTTCACAATGATATTTGAAATTTCTGTCTTTAAAGATGTGGAGAAGGATGGGGTTGTGGGCGTTAGTGACGACCTTATAAAAGGAATTAATATTAGCTGGCAAAACTTAGACGTTAAACGTCTTAACGTTACCATCGTCGTTCTTCACAATGGCGAGGATATTAAGATCATAACAACAAGCAACAAAATCAATGTTGACTTAAATAGAAAATCTTACAGAACTGAATTGGATTAATCTTACACATTTAGGCCTTATAGGGTTTTATTATACTGAACAAGTTTTGACAGAGAGTATGATAAAAATAATAACTGGATTAGATTAAGTTCTGTATAAAAACTATGGAGCAGTTAAACTTTATGACAAAAACTCCTCATTGCTCATTGATTTGTGGGCAGACTGGGTGTGGAAAAACAATTTTTAAATCCTCGACCTATTACAAACAGTTTACGCTATAATTTTAATCATATTGTGATTTTCTGCCGAACACTTAAAGGAACAAAGCATATCATGATAAAAGGTTATATGGGCAGATGATGACAATATTTAGTTAATCCAAAGCAATAAACTGAGTGAGTGTTTAGAACATTTTTTATAGACTGTTTGAAGGAACGCAGACACTATTTATTATAGATGACTGTTCGGCAAAAAAGAGACATAGTTAAAAAGAGAAACACTTTGTCAAAACTAGCTTTCAGCGGAAGACATGCTGGGATAAGTGTGTGGATTTTAGCCAGAAATAAAACTCGGTTTTAAAAGACTTTAGAGAACATTTTAAAAAACGTAGTTTTATTTCACATGAAAGACAGAGACTCATTTGAAGAATGTTTGCGCGAAAATGATGTTATTGAAAATGATCAGGAAAAACATAGGATTAAACAAAAACTGAATCTGAAAAGTTTAGTAAATTAGTATTGAAAACGGATAACCCTACACAGTAGTTTGTTTTAGATAACGTAATTTTTTGGGCTATGAAGTCTTACTTGTCAGAGAACGGGAAAAACCCTTTTAATTCTGGGCCACTTTCGCCCGAAACTGGTTGAGGGCGAAAGTGGCCCAGAATGAAGGTTTTCCTGTTCTCTAGTGCTGATAGTCTCCCAAGTGCTTGGGCTGAACGACAATGCCAGCCGAACCTTTGTGCTTTAGGCAGAAATGTGGTTCCTTTCGGGTGGATGTTTGTCAATTTTATTTTTCGTCGGTTCAAGCCATTGTTGTGATTCCGACATTGAGGCTTCGAACGAAACATGCCGGTGTCTTAGCGGGTTTGCTCCTCACTCAATTTTTCTACATGGATTTTCTGCAGTTGTGGGGAGATGTGGAATTAAACCCTGGACCTACGAAAAGTGAAAAGCTCTTTGCGCCAGTCAAGACTGAGGAGCGTTTTCTGATCCTAAAGCGCTTCTGCCTCCGCAACCTCTCCCAAAGTGAGTACCCCAACTTGTCTTAAAGAGCCAACTCTGTCTCAGATGATGAGAACCAATGTCTGAAAATGAACGTTTCCCCTTTAACCGTAAATGGACTTGATGACATGGGGCAAGTTCGGGACGACTTTGGCAGGTTAGTGTAAAGAGGGAAATGAGCTAAAAGAAGAGTTAGACACGCTGAAAGAAGAAATACAAGTTAAAGTAGGACAACGACTCTCTGAAGAACACTGTAGATGACCCGCCAAGAAGTTAGATGATCTAGAAGGCAGGTCGAGGGCGTAATAACCTCATTTTCTACGGTCTGGAGAAGGGGGACGGGGAGACAAGCGAGCAGTGGAAGGTGTGCTGCAAGACCTGATCACAGACAAGCGGGTTTGCCCTCGCGACATTCGAATTCGACAGAGTCCACAGGCTGAGCTCCAAACCCAACGCTCCTGTGATCGCCAGGTGCCCCGCCTTCAAGGACAAGGCTAAAATCCTGAGCGCCAAGATGAAATAAAAGGGCACAAGAATCTTTGTGGGCGAGGACTTCACTTAAACGAGGCGGAAATACGACGCAAACTGTCTCCTCATCTAAAGGACAAAAGGAAACAGGGAGGGGGGCCGGAATAGCTCGTGGTAAGCGCCGGACTCGTAATCTTGGTGATCCGGGGGGTTGCGGGTTCGAACCCCCGCCGCGGCGGCGTTTGGGTACAGGGGATTTTTCCCTCGAGTTAACATTGGTTCGGACTCCATTTCCCATACAGTCCTTCGAATGAGACTATAAACCGAGGTTCCGTGTGTGAACGCATGCATAAGATCTTGCAAAACACGTTAAATCCCATCACCAACTTTCGGAAAAAGAAGGCCCTGGCCGTTGGTATGGATGACACGTTACCATAAAATGCACCCTGCGTGAGAAATGGAAAGAACGAAGGAGTAATTGTATTGAACGATATTGACTGGATGACACGGGAAACGACCGGGAAAGACGCCAGCTGGGAGCTCTTCAGTCGGCACACCCAGGTAGGCAGCCCGTTGTGTATATGAGTATTGATTGTAGAGCGCAATGAGTTGATTCCAAAATTGCGCTATATAAAATCTATATATTATTATTATTATATTATTATTATGTCGGGCTTCAATGGTTTTTTACCATTTGATTGTTGATGGTCAGAAGTTCGGTCTTGACCATCATGCTAATCTGGTACAATTAAAATAGCGGTCAGCCGGCCTTCTGGAAAATGTACATATTCATATAAGTCCAATTTTTCACGAAATTTAAACCCGGCATCTGTCAAGCTCGGAGGCTCAAATTAACATTACACCGTTTTTCTAGCCTGTCTTCTGTTCTGTGAGTGCAAACAAGCGAGCGCACATCACCGTCAACGGGGACCCATGTTGCACGTGCTGTGGTGGGGATGGGGGGTTTTTGAACAGGTTGACAGCGTTCAACCCGGCCGTTGTGGCGTCGGTGACCGTATCGCTGGGTTGGAGTCAGTGACAGTGGCGACTCAAGTTCCACGTGCAGTGACAGAGGTGAGGGGCACCGTGCATGCTGACAGGATGTGCCGGGGTCGTCGCAGTGACAGTGACAGTGTCGACGTTGACGCATCTGTACCTCCGGTTCCGAAATTTTTAGTCAATAAAAATGTAAATGACAATGTTGATGATGCCGTCACTGTTAACATTGCAAATACATTTTTGATGATGCGATGCTATTGAGATGCTACAAATACAGGTGTTACTTTAAAAAAATTTTCATTCTTTTCACGGATATTCAGGGATTAATGTCAAAACTGTATGACGTAGATTTCTTTCTTTCGTGTGTGCCTACGATTTTGTTTGTCTTGTGGAAAACATTCCATGAGTACGTTACACCTGACAAGTGTCCAGGTTACACGTTATTCAGTGAACCTGCCGTTAAGTTATCAAGACGAGGAAGACGTTCTGGTGGTGTTCTGTGTTTAATCAGGAAAGAGTTAGAACAATATGTGACAAAGATTGATTCAAATCATTCAAATATTCTTTTTCTTAGAGTAGATAAAATCATTGTTTGACCTACCTAAAGACATGATATATGTTTGTGCTTATGGCAACCAGAAGGTTCAAACCCTTTTAAAACGTTTTTTGATGTTGATAACGGTATTGTTAATTTGGAAGATTGTCTCATTGACTGCATTGTGACATTAGAGGGTGTGTTATTGTGCTGTCAGGGATCTTAACAGCAGAACGTCGAATATTTCGCCGAACTTCATTTCCAGTGAGACTACGTCACTTTTCAAAAGCGCTTCCGTAAATGTTGGGAAAACAATCACAAGACAGGGTTTTAAATCCTTACGGAAAATATTTACTACATTTATGTACGCTTTAAATTTATGCATATTGAACGGTATGTGTGATGGTGACCTCCAGGGTTGCTGCATGTACATTTCCGACGTTGGCAGTAGTGTTGTTGATTATTTCGTGATGTCATACGATTTGTTTTCAATTCTTTGTGATTTTTGTCGTATGTCTGTTTTGGAAAGAATTGACTCCGATCATATGCCTGTAAGAATGTCCTTGCGTTTACCAACCGAAAACACTCCTGTTCCGAAAAAAAGAAGTAGAAAGATATGCTTTTGACAAGTTTATCTGGAATGCAGAAAATGCAGGGTTATACTTGAATTCTATCAAATCTGAGTATACAAATTTACGTCTGAATGCCGCCATTGATTTAGTTGATGTCGATGTTAACGAAGCGCTTTCCATGTTTAATGAATGCATTAAAGATGCAGCAACGTGTATGAGAAAACGTATTGTGGTAAACGGCAGGTTTAAATCACAAGATTGGTATGATAAGGAATGTTGTGTAAAGAAAAGAACAGTGCTGATGTTACATAAAAAATGGAGGTGCACACTGGATGCAAGTGATCGTGCTGAATATTGTGTAAGTAGACGAGAGTACAAAAACCTACTGAAAATGAAGGTAAAGATTTTAATAATACTGTCTGTGACGTTTTTATTAAGACCCCATTCATAAATGATGGTTGAGTGCTCAGGCAAGAACGATAGACCGTAGTAGGAAAGTCAAGCTTTCGTCCACACCCTTCACTTTCTTTCCACAGATGTAATCAAGAGGTTTGATCTTTGATTCAACAACTGAATTTAATTAAGTATGAATGAAGATGATGATGATCTGCGGTGAATATGTCGTATGGTTGCTTTGTATGTTGATGTCCGTTTGTTGCCTATGAAATGAGTTACATATAAAAGAAATAAATCATGCACATACACCAATAACGACAAAGTCTCTGTCCTTCTTCCCTTCACTTCTTGCAGTAGCATGAATATAGACTGTCTGCTCGTGCTACAAAAATATCTTCCGGAGGATACACACAAAAGAAATGTAGTCATGCACAAGATGATATATATGTAAGAAAAAAATGTCTGAGTGTGTTATGGCGTGCTTGGATATGGAGGAATGTGTTTAAGCGATTGTCACTCAGCTTCACGGAATTGCGTAGCGTTCCGGAGTTCCGCTGACGTTCACAGTCCTCTTCCAGATCTCGGTAAGGTCAACACACCAGCACGTTCCTCCCGACGAAGGATGTAGCGGGATAAAGACGTGTGCCGAAGGTGAAGATGAAGACGAGTGGTGTAAAAATGAAACCAGACGAGATGAGACGAGATGAGATGAGACGAGACCTGCAAGATAACAATTGTCTTAGATCTTGCACTATGGTGGCACATCACTATTCCACCCATCACACGTTCTAAACACACTTTACAATTGCACTAGCTTGCTCTATCATTTACAATTGATTTCCTTCAAAAATCGCTTTACGATGAAGCTCATCAACAAAGAAGGAAAAATGTATACGAATATTCCAATCTGCCTTGACTGAGTTATTCGCCAAGGCTTAGTGCTTGATGAATTACAATTATATTTAATCCTTGAATGGATTAAATCAAATGGCGTCAATCTTCATATTATACAGATCACTTAGATCCACGAAAATGCTTCGTTCATAACTTGAACTCGTTTACGATTCTTTAAATAATAAATCTGCATTCACACAAATATCACATCTTCTAAATATGGTTGCATACAACGGTGAGCTGAAATAGAATTTACATAATATGGATTAGTACATGGCAACACGATATGATGAGAGCAAACAGATGAAGATGACAGCTCTACGATCAATCATACGTGTTGACCGGTAAACCTGAAATATTTAATTCAGAGCATATTAAATGATCGCGCGCACAAAATATTATTGAACTGGTAAATGTGTCTTAATGCGATTATGTTGAAATAGATTTTGTTGCTCTATACGAAAAAATGATTTCGATCCATTTACCTCAACACAGCCTTAGTGCCCACAGTTTTCGACTCGCCCACGGAGCGATGCGACTCGTTCAGACTCTCCCCGAAAAAAGTTGCGGGTGCTGTCGAATGCTCTGTGGTGCCCCTTCAGTCCGGCCTAGACTGATGTCTTCAAAAGGTTACTTGCTCTTCCGATAATTAGACCTTTTCTACGGAGCCAATTCCACGACCTCCGGGCTGATCAAGATGGCAGGGTTCAACGGCTACTATCTACCGCACATGCGCGGACAGAGACACTACTGCCACTTGGACAGTCGTGATTGGTCAGTACGTCGGTTTTCGATGCCCTACAATTGTAAATCATTTTATTATTAATACAAATGCAAGTCTGCATGACGCTTGAAATTATAAACGTGCTGCCGTAGAGCAAAAACTAACAATTAGTTTTGTCGTTTGGACATAGAAATATTAATCCAGGCAGAGCGAATAGACGTCATGTATCGATTGCGTCATTTTCTTAATGAAAATGAACCGAGCTTATGAATGAATGTCACACTGTCGTTAAATCTTTAATCGATTCTGTACAAAATCAGCAGGAATTTTGGAGTAATGTCAATAGAATTTCTCCTAAACGTAGGTACACAAGGAATGATGTTACAATCGATGACTGGTTTCAACATTTTAAAACATTACTAGAAAAGGAAGTCGAAAGCTTTGATTCAATTGATGCCTTAAGTGATACCGTAGAGGTAGATGATAATGAGGATAACTATGTTTTCAATCGTCCCATCTCTAAAGAGGAAATCCTTCTAGCATTTAAGAAATTGAAACTTGGTAAATCTGCCGGACCAGATGAAATAATTGGCGAGCTCCTTAAATATGCATGCGATGACATTATTGATTTTTTTGTTAAATGTTTCAATGTTTTGTTTGACAAAGGTGTTTTTTCCGTATAACTGGTGCGAGTCTCTTATCCTACCACTGTACAAAAAAGGAGACGCAAATGACCCTAGTAATTATAGAGGCATTGCTTTAAGTGACATCAGCAGCAAACTTTATGGTACTGTCATCAATAGTAGAATTCAAGCGTGGGTAACAGAAAACGACATTACCGGAGATATACAAGCAGGATTTAAAAAGGGTTACTCCACAACTGACCACATGTTCACGCTCATGGCTTTAATACAGAAGCAATTTGCTGCTAATAAAAAACTGTACGTTGCTTTTATTGATTTTCAAAAAGCCTTTGATTCAGTAAATCGTAACTTACTTTGGCCAATTTTACTCAAGAATGGGATACGAGGAAAACTGTTCAAATGTATCCAGAGCATGTACAAAGACGTGAAAGCTAGAATTAAAAGTGGAAACAGGTTGTCGGATGTTATTAATTGCACCGCTGGTGTTAAACAGGGTGATGTATGTAGCCCTGTATTGTTTTCTTTATTTATAAATGAATTAGCTCTGGAAGTCGTAAGGAACGGAAGACATGGAGCATGTTTTCAACCTGACGCTTTTGAACTGTTCATCTTACTGTTAGCTGACAACATTGTTTTAATGTCTGAAACTATCTTTGGACTACAGACCCAGCTAAACAGTTTGCAAAACGCAGCTTTCAGTCTGGATCTACGTGTTAATTTAGATAAAAGTGATATTGTTGTTTTTAGAAAGGGAGGGTATTTAGCAGCTAGAGAACGATGGACCTATAATGGAGTTATAATACCTGTTGTAAATGTCTATAAGTATCTTGTATACATTTTTCGACAAAATTGAGTTTTACAGGTGCATGTAGAGATTTAGCGAGTCGTGGAAAGATGGCTTTGTTAAGCATCATGCAGAAATTGTATCTGCTTAAAAATGATTCTTTGGAAATACTTCTAAAAATTTTTGATGCCAAAATACAGCCTATTGTTCAGTATGGGGCAGAACTGTGGGGTTTAGAAAAAGCTGCTGAACATTGTGAAAAGGTTCATCTGTGTGCTTTAAAAA
>CM031626.1:11580871-11585871 GCA_018398815.1 Conus ventricosus
ACTGTGACCTCAACACATCAACATGGTAATCATGGAACACTGTGACCTCAACACATCAACATGGTAATCATGGAACACTGTGACCTCAACACATCAACATGGTAATCATGGAACACTGTGACCTCAACACATCAACATGGTAACCATGGAACACTGTTACCTCAACACATCAACATGGTAATCATGGAACACTGTGACCTCAACACATCAACATGGTAACCATGGAACACTGTGACCTCAACACATCAACATGGTAATCATGGAACACTGTGACCTCAACACATCATGGCAGGCGCCAGCACGGAGAGGCGTCAATCGTCCAGTCAGTGTCCAGTTTCCCGGCAGCCCATTTGACTGCTCGTTACCGGCCCGCAAAGACAGCAGCCGGACACAGTTACACGAACTGGCCCACGGGTCAACAATTTGGGGCTCATCTTTGCTATCTTTAATCCAGTTTAATTTATATTTCCGTCTCGGAATAAACTGCAGAATATTGCGAATCAAAGGGTCCGTTGTTAGCTTTGATTCCAGATTGAGTTTAAGGATCGAGTTAAAATGTGAAGTAAACTAGGTCGAAAGTGCTTTGCAAGGAGCAGCAACAGTGTTCCCCCCCCCCCCCCCCCCCCCCCCCAGAAAATGTAACTTGCACAAAGCTAAAAAAGCCAGGTTAAGTTGTGATACTACCATTTAACATCTGGATTCGGGACAAATCTGTAGGTGTGTAACATGTATAGTTTCACGACCTTGGAAAATAAATGAACAATCAAATAGGGGCACGAGAAAACACACACTTACCCTGACAAGGCAAGCCAGTCATGTAGGCGAGCACCATACAGGCGTGCAAGCTGCTTTCTGACAATGGCTTACTTGTGTGTGTGTGTGTGTGTGTGTGTGTGTGTGTGTGTGTGTGTGTGTGTGTGTGTGTGTGTGTGTGTTTTAACCTTGAAAAAAAAATCTTCAAAGTCGACTGTAGTGACCATAGTAAAAAATACAGAATTTTTATGTAAGCGAAAAAAAAAGGTAAAATGATGCAGTCATGATGATCAACTGACGGCGGAGTTAAGGTCAGACTTGGTTCTCCGATATTGTAATTTAGAGATAAAAGCATCTGATCAAAATTGTTTGCATGATGGGCTCACGAAAGGGCACAGATCAGGCGGTTAGAAGGACAATGGGCTTTTCGTTGCTGTGGCGGCGATTCCAATCTGAATGGCCGCCACGCCATTGTCTCTGGTAAGTAGGTCACTGGGTCGCTGGTCGCTGTGTCAAGAAGGTGGTTTCATAAACATGGCTGCCATTAGAGACTTCAACGAGCAAAGTGCGTTCGTCGACAAAATTAACCCATATCTTCCCAAAAACATTATTTTTGAAATTGTTGTGATCTTTTTAGTTTTTGCGTGTGATTATAAGTCCAATAACATTGATATTTGCATAAAATATGGGGAAAAAACTATTCTGAGTGAGGTTTAAAAGACGCACGCCTGAAGCATGCATGGGAAATAAGAGAGAACGTGAAGTAGATTTCACATTGCGCGCTTCAAGCGTGCATGTGAACAAGACCATACATGATCTGTTCATACTAAAATGTACACACACACACACACACACACACACACACACACACACACACACACACACACAAATAGAACTGACTTTGTTTAACAAAGTCCTGTTTTGTACTTCCAGCTCTTATAGAACAGGGAGCACTTGAGAATGGGAACGAAGAAATGCTGTGTGTGTGTGTGTGTGTGTGTGTGTGTGTGTGTGTGTGTGTGTGTGTGTGTGTTTGTGTGTGTGTGTGTGTTTGTGTGTGTGTGTGTGTGTGTGTGTCCATCCGTCTGTCCGTCCGTCCGTGGTCAAAATGTGTTCCACTCGCTCCAGACAAAACTACTGGGCCGATCTTTCTGAAAATTTGTAGGTATGTTCATTATGGGTCTCGGATGATGCCCGATGTTTCAGTTTACCGCTATAGACGTTACTAATGGCTGTAACGGCCTGTAACGGGTTTTCTTCTTTATAGAATATCTCAGAAAGTACTTGGCCGATCTTTGTGAAAATTAGCAGGTATGTTCACTATGGGTTACGGATGATGCCCAATGTTTTAGTTTGCCGTTATAGCCGTTACTAACAGCTATGACTTACTTACTTGACTTAGTCCTTTGGATTCCCTGGGGAACATAGGGCCGCAACCACACTCTTCCAGCGGACACGGTTTTGGGAGATCTTCAGCTCGGCCCACGTCATTCCGGCGGCCTTCACTTCCGCGTCGGTACTCCTTCGCCATGTCTGTCTTGGTCTTCCCACTCTTCTTTTGCCCTGAGGGTTCCATTCAAGGGCTTGTCTTGTGATGTTGGATGGAGACTTTCTGAGGGTGTGGCCAATCCATCCCCACTTCCGTTTTCTGATTTCTATTTCTATTGGAACTTGCTTGGTCTTGTTCCACAGTTCTGTGTTAGCAATAACATCTGGCCATCTGATGTTCACAGTGTTTCGCAGACATCTGTTGATAAATGTTTGGAGTTTGTGGGTGTTTGTCTTTGTTGTTCGCCACGATTCAGAACCATACAGAAGGACAGGTTTCACATTTGAACTAACAGCTATAACTGCCACTGCTGACTGAGTTAGCTGCCAATGGCCGATATTTCTGAAAATATGTAGGTATGTTCATTATGGGTCACAGATGATGCCCAATGATTACGTTTACCGCTATGGCCGTTACTAACGGTCCATAATGGTTTTCTTCTTGATGGAAAATCTCAGAAAGTACTTGGCCGATCTTTCTGATAATTTGTAAGTACGTTCATTATAGGTCACAGATGACGGTCGATGTTTACCAGAATAGCCATTACTAACGGTTAGACCAGCCCAAGACGGTTTTTTCCCTCTTTATGGAATATATCACGCGTATCTAGGATAAACAGGGAGTACGTTTATATGTTTTGCATCTTGTTTATTTATTCACACTCTGTCATTGCTTTTGAACAATAATTCGCTGGTAAACAAATACGGTCAATCAAAATGAAAATAAGCACTTCAGTCCCAGCGCAGACAAATCCAGTATGATAAACATTTGTTAGTACACAAAATAGCACTGATTTTGTTCAGCATCATTCTCCTTTTATTTATTGACACTCTGTCGTTGTTGTTGTTGTTGTTTTTTAACAATACGTCACTGGTAAACAAATAAGGTCAATCAAAATGAAAATAAGTACTTCAGTCCCAGTGCAGACAAATCCGATATAATAATCGTTCGTTACTATAATGATGTTAGTAGGCAATCAAGCCAGTCTGCTGACCATCTTCGAACTTGGGCAAGTGACACAACATGATCACTGTTTGTTGCCATGGTCACCACATTGTTGTCATTCCATTGCACCACCAGCACATTACTGCGCCTGTCATGTTGGAAGGGAAGAGTTCCTCTGGGTTCTTTAGCGAATCGAGCTGCATCTCTAAGTGGACAGTTGTCCATTCTGTTTCTTTGATGGTTCCAGTTGCCCCAAATCCATTGGCAGCTAACTCAGTCAGCAGTGGCAGTGGTGTAAATGAAATTGTTAAATGTCAAGTGGCACGGATGCTGGGGAAGCTCAGACATCACATCCATGACCGCTGTCCCTCCAAGACCCAAATGGCCATAATTCTGTCCCTTGTGAGCACCAGTATATGGTTCAAACTGAACAATGTGTCCTGTCCCATGTGAGCACCAGTGTATGGCTCAAACTGAACAATGTGTCCTGTCCCGTGTGAGCACCAGTATATGGCTCAAACTGAACAATGTGTCCTGTCCCGTGTGAGCACCAGTATATGGCTCAAACTGAACAATGTGTCCTGTCCCGTGTGAGCACCAGTATATGGCTCAAACTGAACAATGTGTCCTGTCCCATGTGAGCACCAGTGTATGGCTCAAACTGAACAATGTGTCCTGTCCCATGTGAGCACCAGTGTATGGATCAAACTAAACAATGTGTCCTGTCCCGTGTGAGCACCAGTATATGGCTCAAACTGAACAATGTATCCTGTAGGATCAGCGAGAGTCCCCAGTCCTCTTGTTCCCATGCACGCCTGACGCATGCAGGCAGGTGATGTTTCATTTATGTTCAAAGTTGCACGAAACTTTCACTGTTACAAACATAATTTCTTGCAGGTTTCTCCATTAACATTGAACTATCCAATACTGTCATAATCAAGTAAATAATGGCTTTAGTAAACAAACGACACTCATTGACTTTCATCTCCAGATTTTGTCGCCATCTTTTTGCAGTTGCTCACACATGACTCCACTGCAAAAAAAAAAAAAAAAAAAAAAAAGAATTCATGGCTGGAAGGAAACAAAATCACTTGAACAAGGTTAGACAACTCTATTAGCAATGTCTTAAAACCTAAATCCGATGCAGTTTATTATCTTGCTATCAAAACAACTTCAATAATGTAAATGCACGCATGAAGCGTGCATGGCAAGAAATGAGGTTTTTTTGTTTTTTGTTTTTTAATGGACTCAGAAATTTACACCATCACAACTGTGCTAAATTTGACGCTAGAACTAATCCACAACCTTCATCATGGAATGAGTGTGCTTCTCTCTTTGTGGAGAGACCGGAACTTTAAGGCATAAAACGACTGTTAATTCTTTTCGATCAAAAGCCTGTACAAGTGTCAGATGTAAGTGTGGATTAAAAAGAAAAAGAAAAAAAACTTTGGCAGAAGGTCACTGATTAGTCCATCGTCTGTGGCAAATTAATAGTCTGGCGCTAATGGCTTTTCTGATGTGACCTCTCCTTTGTGTCGCCCCCCTGTGTTGAGTGACATTATTTTGTGTCACTGTGTTGAGTGACATTATTTTGTGTCACTGTGTTGAGTGACATTATTTTGTGTCACTGTGTTGAGTGACATTATTTTGTGTCACTGTGTTGAGTGAAATTTGTTTGTGTCACTGTGTTGAGTGACATTATTTTGTGTCACTGTGTTGAGTGACATTATTTTGTGTCACTGTGTTGACTGAC
>CM031626.1:11595871-11601597 GCA_018398815.1 Conus ventricosus
TGTCGTCTAGAGTTTGCAGGTGAGCTGTCAATGGTGTGGTGTGTGTGTGTGTGTGTGTGTGTGTGTGGTGTGTGTGTGTGTGTGTGTGTGTGTGTGTGTGTGTGTGTGTGTGTGTGTGTGTGTGGTGTGTGTGTGTGTGTGTGAGTGTTGTGTGTGTGGTGTGGTGTGTGTGTGTGTGTGTGTTGTGTGCGCGGTGGTGCGTGGCGTGCGTGCGTGTCGTGTGTGTGTGTGTGTGGTGTGTGGTGTGTGTGGGTGTGTGTGTGTGTGTGTGTGGGGTGCGTGCGTGCGTGTGTGTGTGTGTGTGTGTGTGTGTGGTGTGTGTGTGTGTGTGTGTGTGTGTGTGTGTTGTGTGTGTGTGTGTGTGTGTGTGTGGTGTTGTGTGTGCGTGCGTGCGTTGTGTGTGTGTGTGTGTGTGTGTGCGTGCGTGCGTGCGTGCGTGCGTGCGTGTGTGTGTGTGTGTGTGTGTGTGTGTGTGGTGTGTGGTGTGTGTGTGTCTTGCGTATGTGTGTGGGATGTTGTGGTGTGTGTGTTGATTTGCTGTGTGTGTGTGTGCTGCGTGCGTGCGGCGTGCCTTGTTGAATGTTGTGTGTTGTGTGTGTGTGGTGTGTGTGTGAACACTATGCTCAACCATCGTGTCATATGCTTTCTTTTGGGCCAATGGACTAATGGTATGTGTTTGTGTATGAATAAACTTAAGCACTGATACTTGGTGTGCGATCCCTAAAATTCCTGTAGCCATGTACACTTTATCATGACATGCCTTGACAGTCCTATGCTAATGGGAAAAATGATGTGTAAACCTTCTCATGTACACTTTGTCATGACATGCCTTGACAGTCCTATGGCTAATGGGAAAAATGATGTGTAAACCTTCTCATGTACACTTTATCATGACATGCCTTAACAGTCCTATGACTAATGGGAAAAATGATGTGTAAACCTTCTCATGTACACTTTATTATGACATGCCTTAACAGTCCTATGACTAATGGGAAAAATGATGTGTAAACCTTCTCATGTACACTTTGTCATGACATGCCTTGACAGTCCTATGGCTAATGGGGAAAATGATGTGTAAACCTTCTCATGTACACTTTATCATGACATGCCTTGACAGTCCTATGACTAATGGGAAAAATGATGTGTAAACCTTCTCATGTACACTTTATTATGACATGCCTTAACAGTCCTATGACTAATGGGAAAAATGATGTGTAAACCTTCTCATGTACACTTTGTCATGACATGCCTTGACAGTCCTATGACTAATGGAAAAATGATGTGTAAACCTTCTCGTGTACACTTTGTCATGACATGCCTTGACAGTCCTATGACTAATGGGAAAAATGATGTGTAAACCTTCTCATGGAAGGAAAGACAAACTTTTTTTTTTCAAATCAGAGTGAACGTTTTCTCTGTATGGGTCGGAATCCGCTGGAGATAAGACCCCGCTTTTTTAATTCAGCGTTTTACGTCCGCTGTAGTGTCAAGGAAGGCAGTCTGATTCTTCATCGTAACACCCTCGCTCAGTGGCTGATTCTGCATCGTAACACCCTCGCTCAGTGGCGCTGCACCGCGTCTCACAGCCCACAACGGTACGACTGATGTACCAAGTTAATGGGATATGTCTAGGAGAATATCATCCAGACCGTACCGGACCTGTTGGCGCCATTGTTGAAATCAGGAGGGTTGATGAAGATGTAGCCAATGAAGAACAGAAGCCAAGGTTCGAATCTTCTGTAGAGCAATGTTCGAATCTTCTGTAGAGCAATGTTCGAATCTTCTGTAGAGCAATGTTCGAATCTTCTGTAGAGCAATGTTCGAATGTTCGCATCTTCTGTAGAGCAATGCTCGAATCTTCTGTAGAGCAATGTTCGAATCTTCTGTAGAGCAATGTTCGAATCTTCTGTAGAGCAATGTTCGAATGTTCGAATCTTCTGTAGAGCAATGTTCGAATCTTCTGTAGAGCAATGTTCGAATCTTCTGTAGAGCAATGTTCGAATCTTCTGTAGAGCAATGTTCGAATGTTCGAATCTTCTGTAGAGCAATGTTCGAATCTTCTGTAGAGCAATGTTCGAATCTTCTGTAGAGCAATGTTCGAATCTTCTGTAGAGCAATGTTCAAATCTTTTGCAGAGCAAGGAACAAATCTTCTGTTTAGCTTTCAAACAGGAATTACACTTTTGTGATCAGGCAGTTTGCTTTGAAGCAGAACCAACTTCTCCCTGCTTATAGTTTTACCTCTGTCTCGGTTTTGCTCTCTTCTCTTCTTCATTCTTTACTTTTCTCCCCATGAAGAAGGGTCTAGGACCCTAGACGTCGTATCGTCGTCATTCCTTACTTTTCTCCTCATGAAGAAGGTACGTCTAGGACCCGAAACGTCGGGATAACAATCTCACCTTCAGGACCAGCTACCACATTCAGGTCAGTTTGACCCTTTTTCACTCCTGTTTCAAGTCCTGCAGTCAAGATGTCCTCCTCCACGTGTGAAGCGTTAGAGAGGAGCAGTCAGTCAGGGAAGCTGAGATGGGGGCTGTCGGTAGATGGTCAGTCAGGCCTTGCAAGGAACGACCCTGTGTCCTCGACTCTGCTTTGACGGCTGCGGAATCTGCTGTACTTCGTCCATCGTCCATTATTGATTGCATGTTCTATCATATTTGTGTGCCATTACTGTTATTATTGTTACTATTATTACCCGAACCGTTACTATTGTTAATGTTGTTATCATTATTATTACCAACAATGTTGTTATTGATATTACCATCCTTACCGTTATCCTCACCATCTTCATCGCCGTTAACACTGTTGCCATGACAACCATGCTGTTCGACAGTCCTCTAACCCCTTCTCCTTTCTCTCGCACTACAACTACTGCTGGCATAATATCATCACCAAAAAAGGTAGTACTCCTCTCTTTTTATTTTTATTTTTTTCAATATTTCTATCATCACCATTATCATTATTGCTGTCAGTAGTATGATTATTATCATCATCATTTCTATATTAACTTGCATCGTCTCCTTCGCGAGGACCTGATTTCCTTCAATGCGCATCTTGCGCCGAGTTTGACAAGCTAAGTGACTGCTCGTTCTTCATTTTCGTAGTCCTGAGTGTTGTTTATCTCGCCTGAAGAAGACCTGAGAGGTCGAAACGCGTCGTGCTTTGTCTTATGATCGTTTATCCCTTTGTTTGGCGGAGTTATTACATGTACTTTTTTTTTTAAGATTCGTCTTTCTTCTGGTTAAAAGACAGTGAGCAAAAACACGATCCCACACTTCAAGTGTTTGAAAACTCACGCGCATCTCTGAAGGACCTGCAGTTACCTACATCAAATACTTTCTCGAAGACGTTCCTGAGTTAACCAAGGCGAGCCTTCCAGTTAGATTTGCTGCAGGAATGTCGTCAAAGGAACTGCAGCGGAGAACGTTCCTTCAGAGACGGCGAGGCCTCGTTCTAACGAAGTGTCTTGCGCAGAGAGGCCCGTGGGAGTCTGGCGCGGGATCTTCCGCTCATCACATTTGCTGGCTGGAATTTGCCAGTGACCTTTGGCGTCTTTGGGGGAAAACACACAGCGCACACTGGGCAGACGAGAAAATCACTAATGTACCTCGACAACCACAATTGCTTCAGCTTCAGACATAGTGACCTTATTAAAGGTACGAAACTAAATACAAAGCCTGACGAACCTGCCCTTTTTGTTAACAGAATTTGAGAGCGAAGAAAAATGTCAAACACAATACAGGGTTTAGGAGTTAACCTAGCTGATCAAATCTCATCACTGTTTGCTTTTGGCCAGTTAGATCACTCCTAAGTCCTGTACTGTTTGAACGTCTTTCTCAACACTTTCTACGGAAACAAAGAGAGAGAGAGAGAGAGAGAGAGAGAGAGAGAGAGAGAGAGAGAGAGAGAGAGAGAGAGAGAGAGAGAGAGAGAGTATTGATTCAGACAGTGAAGTGTACAGGTCTCAATAAACAACCACAACTGAAGCGATACGTGGCTTGTCCATAAAAACATTAGGGACAATAGAAACAAGAAAGCTAAAGACAAATCGTGACGTGTGACTGGACGAAAGCTCGTGGTCAAAAAGAACATGGCCAGTAGTATTACATTGGAGAAAGACATGGGAGAAGTTGTATTGATCGTCCTACACAGCGTCGTCCTGACACCCGTTTATACCTCTCTCCCTCCCCCCCCCCCCCTCTCCTCCTCCTCTCTCCTCCTCCTCTCCTCAGCTCTCTCTCTCTCTCTCTCTCCTCTCCTCTCTCTCTCTCTCCCTCTCTCTCCCTCCCTCTCTCTCTCTCCCTCTCTCTCCCTCCCTCTCTCTCTCTCTCTCTCTCCTCCCTCCCTCCCTCTCTCTCTCCTCTCCTCTCTCTCTCTCTCTCTCTCTCTCTCTCTCTCTCTCTCTCTCTCTCTCTCTCTCTCTCTCTTTAATTTTGAATTGTTCTTAATTTTGTTCAAGCAGTGTTCCCCATGTCAAATAGCAGGTTTTACTGATGACATTAAACTGTATTCATTGTCATTGTCATTGTCATTCTCTCTCTCTCTCTCTCTCCTCTCTCTACTCTCTCTCTCTCTCTCCTCTCTCTCTCTCTCTCTCTCTCTCTCCTCTCCCGACAGAAATGGGAGTTGTACTGATCGTCATAGACAGCGTCGTCCTCACACATGTTTAGAAATCTTTCTCTCTCTCTCTCTCTCTCCTCTCTCTCTCTCTCCTCTCTCTCTCTCTCTCTCTCTCTCCTCTCCTCTCCCCCTCTCTCTCTCTCTCTGACTCTCAGTCCTCTCTCTCTTTCTCTCTCTCTCTCTCTGACTCTCAGTCTCTCTCTCTCTCTCTCTCTCTCTCTCTCTCTCTCTCTCTCTCTCTCTCTCTCTCTTTCTTTCTCTCTCTCTCTCTCCGTCTTTCTCTCCCTCTTTCATCTGTCTCTCCCTCCCTCTCTCTGTCTCCCCCTCCCTCTCTGCCTCCTCTCTCTCTCCCGCTCTCTCTCTCTCTCTCCTCTCTCTCTCTCTCCTCTCTCTCTCCTCTCTCTCTCTCTCTCTCTCTCTCAGTTAGAAAGTGTTTAGAAAAATATGTAAAAGAGATTCAGATAAATTGTGACAATACAATTGTTATAAGAAATAGATAAAACTGTTTTTGGTGTGAATAAAGATATCATTTTTGTTGGTTGTTATATTGTTCCAGAAGGAGGCCCTCTATATAATGATAAGGTTATCAAAGATGGCGTACTTTTATTAGAAGAGGCTTTACTGGAAAGTTTGATAAAGATGATGTATACTTTATTGTAACTGGTGATATGAACGCTCGAACAGGTCAGATGCAATCTGAGCATGAAGATATGACTATGTGTGATTTTGATTTGTACGAAATGGATGACATTTTTTTACGTCATTCAAAAGATATGGTTGTAAATAGCTTTGGAAAACGTTACTGGATTTTTGTTTTTTGTTTGATATGAATATTTTAAATGGGTTTTGTGACGGAGATAAAGAGGGTAGTTACACTTTTGTATCCCCTAATGGATGTAGTGTGGTTGATTACTTTTTGATTCATGTTGATTTATTACCGAAATTGATTGCATTGGACTGTGTCATTCATGCATTCTTCGAAGCTTGAAAAGTTCACGGAATCTGGAAAGTAACCAGGTTAAACGTCAGTGAAGAAAATGTTGGTCAAGAAAATGTTCATAATGACACGTGCCAACCCCAAGTGATATGGATAACGTTCACCTCGAA
>CM031626.1:11601697-11606697 GCA_018398815.1 Conus ventricosus
AATAATTACCCAATATAATCAGAGAAAAACAGATTTTCTTTGTGTTGTACCTCTAACCCTTAAGGGCACACTTGGCATTGAACAAGAAGCAGATGGTAAAAAAAGATCTGAAACTACGGTGCTTTTGGTCTCTCCTCCTCCTCTCCCCCATCCCTCCCCTCCCCCGCCTCCCCCACCCCACCTCGTACCCTCGAACCGATCTTTCCCCCCCCCCCCCCCTTTTTTTTTAAAGTGTCCACATACATGTGGAGCTCAATGACTGGTCAAAGTCTGCACACTTCCTTGCCACTGGTAGAAGGAGAGATCGGTTTTCACCTGTCATTTAGTCTGAGCTCGGGGGAGGGGGGGGGGGGGCTGCGTGGAATGACCAGGGGAGAAGATGTCCCACAGGGTAAGACTGCTGCAGGGCTTGACAGCGTGTGCAGACGATGACCCACTGACTGACCACACTCATGGGAGGACTGACCAAGGAGGGTGAAGTGAGGTCCTCAGGTGACTGACCACACTCATGGGAGGACTGACCAAGGAGGGTGAAGTGAGGTCCTCAGGTGACTGACCACACTCATGGGAGGACTGACCAAGGAGGGTGAAGTGAGGTCCTCAGGTGACTGACCACACTCATGGGAGGACTGACCAAGGAGGGTGAAGTGAGGTCCTCAGGTGACTGACCACACTCATGGGAGGACTGACCAAGGAGGGTGAAGTGAGGTCCTCAGGTGACTGACCACACTCATGGGAGGACTGACCAAGGAGGGTGAAGTGAGGTGGTCAGGTGACTGACCACACTCATGGGAGGACTGACCAAGGAGGGTGAAGTGAGGTCCTCAGGTGACTGACCACACTCATGGGAGGACTGACCAAGGAGGGTGAAGTGAGGTCCTCAGGTGACTGACCACACTCATGGGAGGACTGACCAAGGAGGGTGAAGTGAGGTCCTCAGGTGACTGACCACACTCATGGGAGGACTGACCAAGGAGGGTGAAGTGAGGTCCTCAGGTGACTGACCACACTCACGGGAGGACTGACCAAGGAGGGTGAAGTGAGGTGGTCAGGTAACTGACCACACTCATGGGTGGACTGACCAAGGAGGGTGAAGTGAGGTCCTCAGGTGACTGACCACACTCACGGGGGACTGACCAAGGAGGGTGAAGTGAGGTGACTGACTGACCACACTCATGGGAGGACTGACCAAGGAGGGTGAAGTGAGGTCCTCAGGTGACTGGCCACACTCATGGGAGGACTGACCAAGGAGGGTGAAGTGAGGTCCTCAGGTGACTGACCACACTCACGGGAGGACTGACCAAGGAGGGTGAAGACAGGTCCTCAGGTGACTGACGACACTCACGGGAGGACTGACCAAGGAGGGTGAAGTGAGGTGGTCAGGTGACTGACCACACTCATGGGAGGACTGACCAAGGAGGGTGAAGTGAGGTTCTCAGGTGACTGACCACACTCACGGGAGGACTGACCAAGGAGGGTGAAGTGAGGTGGTCAGGTGACTGACCACACTCATGGGAGGACTGACAAGGAGGGTGAAGTGAGGTCCTCAGGTGACTGACCACACTCACGGGAGGACTGACCAAGGAGGGTGAAGTGAGGTGGTCAGGTAACTGACCACACTCACGGGAGGACTGACCAAGGAGGGTGAAGTGAGGTGGTCAGGTAACTGACCACACTCACGGGAGGACTGACCAAGGAGGGTGAAGTGAGTGGTCAGGTGACTGACCACACTCACGGGAGGACTGACCAAGGAGGGTGAAGTGAGGTCGTCAGGTGACATGAATTCCTAAGCTCTGTCCTTGTAGACAGATGAGCAGGAAAGGACGGGGGAACGCAGGTGAAAGGAATCCTAAGCCTGTGACTGTTGCAGAGGAATGACCAGGAAGGAAAGGCGAGTCAGGTGAAGTCAAGTCGTGAAGCATTGTGACTGTTGCAGGGGAATGACCAGGAAGGAAAGGCGAGTCAGGTGAAGTCAAGTCGTGAAGCATTGTGACTGTTGCAGGGGAATGATCAGGAAGGACAGGCGAGTCAGGTGAAGTAAAGTCGTGAAGCATTGTGCTTGCAGGGGAATGATCAGGAAGGACAGGCGAGTCAGGTGAAGTAAAGTCGTGAAGCATTGTGCTTGCAGGGGAATGATCAGGAAGGAAAGGCGAGTCAGGTGAAGTAAAGTCGTGAAGCATTGTGCTTGTAGGTGAATGTTCAGGAAAGGACAGGCGAGTTAGCTGAAATGAATTCCCAAGCGCTGTATCTGTAGGTGAATGAAAGGGAACAATATGTGAGTTAGCTGAAATGAATTCCAAGCGCTGTATCTGTAGGTGAATGAAAGGGAACAATATGTGAGTTAGCTGAAATGAATTCCCAAGCGCTGTATCTGTAGGGGAATGAAAGGGAACAATATGTGAGTTAGCTGAAATGAATGCCCAAGCGCTGTATCTGTAGGTGAATGAATGGGAACAATATGTGAGTTAGCTGAATGAATTCCCAATCACTGTATCTGTAGGTGAATGAATGGGAACAATATGTGAGTTAGCTGAAATGAATTCCCAAGCGCTGTATCTGTAGGTGAATGAATGGGAACAATATGTGAGTTAGATGAAATAACTCCCTAGCGCTGTATCTGTAGGTGAATGAATGGGAACAGTATGTGTGTTAGGTGGATGCCTGCCAAGCGTTGTATCTGTAGGTGAATGAATGGGACAATATGAGATATCAGAGTTAGATTAATTAATTCCCAAGCATTGCATTTATAGGTGAACGAATATGAACGCTATGTGAGTTAGATGGATGAATTCCTAACGTGTTTATAGGTGAATGAATAGAAACAATATGCGAGTTAAATGAATACATTTTCAAACATTATATTTGTAGTTATATGAATAGGAACGATATGAGAGTTAGAGTAATGGATTCACAAGCATTGCATTTGTAGGTGAATGAATATGACCGATATGTGAGTTAGATGAATGAATACTCCAACATTTTATTTGTAGGTGAATGAATATGAACGATATGTGAGTTGGATGAATGAGTTCTCCAGCATTATGTTTGTAGGTGGATGAACAGGAACAATAGAACTATCATCAGCTCTAGATTCGATCCGTTCACATGATTCAGCTGTTGGCCTTGATGGAGTGTCCTATCAACTCATCAGACACTTACCGTCTTCGTGGAAAGTATTACTGCATTCATTATTCAAAAAATGTTAGATTAATGGCACTATTCCAAGAATCTGGAAAAGTTCGGTAGTAATCCCAGTACCCAAGGAAGGTAAATAGAGGATATATGTACATAGTTACAGACCAATATCTCTTACATATTATGTTGGTAAACTTTTAGAAAAAAAAACACATTCAAAAACGATTGTTATATTACTGTGAAAAAGGTGGTGTGATTCCGTTCAGCAAGCGGCTTTCGAAAAGGTACCACAGACCATTTAGAAAACTGACTAGTCACATAAAAAAACAATCTCCCGCAGAAAAAGTACTTTGGCTACATTTTTTTGTCAAAAAAAACACCTGAGGCTGCGTATGGCACGCAAGGCTACCGTACAAATTTTAAAAAAAAGGTGGCAGTTCTGGGAGAATATTTGATTACATTAAAAGCTTCCTATCAGAAGGAAGCATATGTACACGGATCGGAAGAACTTATCCATCCTTTAGGAATGCAGATATTGGTATTCCTCAGGGATCAGTTATTGCTTTATTCATCCTTTAGAAATGTAGATATGGGTATTCCTCAGGTATCAGTTATTGCTCCCATCTTGTTCACAATCCTAATCCATGATCTTACCAAATCTATATCAAAAGCAACGCATGTAGTTCAATATGCAGCTGAAATCGCTATTTGGATTAACTGTACATTAAGGAAGCATTCCAAGAAAAGAACATAAAACTTTGTACAGAAGTTGTACCAAAAGGAACGGGATAAATCATCTATATATATATATATATATAATATATATATATATATATATATATATATATATATATATATATATATATATATATATATATATATATATATATATGTATGTATATGTATATATATATATATCAATAACAATGGATTAGAACTATCTGGAGGGGGAAAAAGTCTTATGTTGTTTAATCTTGATAACCCAAAGATTCTACCCTCGCTTTTGCTAGATGGCCAGATTCTGGAACATTAAACAAAAAGTTAAGTTCTGGGGGTACTTTTTAACTCCTAAGCTGAACTGGAAAACACATATTGAAAATTTGATTGATAAAACAACAACAACAAAAAGATTAAACGTTCTTAAAATCATCTGTTATCAACCATGGAGTCAGGACAGTCATACCCTTTTACATCAATACATGTCTTTAGTCCGATTAAAATTGACATATGGGCAGGAAATGTATTTCTCTGCACCTAATTCTATTTTAAAGTGATTACAAAGCGTGGATAGCATAGCCATGAAATTAGCTCTGGGAGTCCCAGTTCATGTAAACCCTCATAGATGTTATAAAGAAACAAATATATTACCACTAAATGAGAAGCGAATGTTGGATGTATATACTGCCAGAAGTCTTTCTGTTGAAAATTCAGTTACTGAAGAAATATTGATGGATTCCAGTAAATACTTTTATAAGAGGACTACAAGCATATCATGTATTCAACCAGTTAGAAACTACACATCTGACTTTATGTCACACTGTAATATTAATATTACTGCTATACCAGAATTTCCTGCAGTACCTCCAATGTCTCCTTGGGAGCACCCACATGCGTCTTTGATTACAAATACACTTTGTTAAAGGAAAGTGATCATGTAAATATTTTAACAACTGAAGTTCGTAAACATTTAGAAAACAACTATCCAAATCATCTAAAAAGTGTTTACAGATGGGTCGGTAATGGAATCCTCTGACAGTGGTTCTGGCTTTATAATACCAACTTTAATGTCAGGGAATCATATGTGTTTAGGAAAGGGGTTTTCAATCTGCCCTCAGAATTGTATACAATACTGAAGGCTTTGACTA
>CM031626.1:11611697-11614197 GCA_018398815.1 Conus ventricosus
CTATTTCTCAATTTTAAAAAAAGAGAAGCTTTGTTTTTAATTTTAAATAATATATATATTTTATTTAGTGTCAGGGTGGGGGAAGTGTCAAGGGGAAAAAGGGGGGAAACACTTGCTTTAAGGGGGGTTTTCTTCTGAGGACTCTCTGCTGCCACGCTCTCCACGAGTTTCTTTCTATGGTTTCAGGGGTTTAAACCCTTTACTTTCCGGGGGAAAAGGCCGGGGGACGCCGGGGGAAAGGGCCGGAAAGGGCAATGGGAAAGACCCCAAAACCCGGGGTCTGTTGGGGGTGGGTCCCCACTTTTGGGCCCTTAAAAAATGGGCTACTAAAACAAAAAGGGAAAAAACCCCCGATTACCAAAGGGGGGGGGAATTTATGAATCCACGGTCTCAAACCCAAACCCCGACGCAAATCCCAAAAGGGCTATGAACATGGAAAAAATGGAATTATCCCTGTTCCCTTGGGAAAACGTTTCGGGTACCCCCCTGGGATGAAAATCCACAGAAAAAAAGAGGGGGGGGTTTTAAGGGCCATTGAATACACAGCGACTGCATCAGCGATAAACTCGGAAGGGCCATGGGCCCGGGTTTAAACCCCAGTTTCCAAAGGGCATCCCCCGGGTTTTTTCGGGTGAGGAAATTTTCCAGGCCCTTTGAGGCCCGGGGCCTAAACTCAACCCCCACGAAAAACAAACGAAACTGAAATTGGGGGAAACTGGATTCAAAAAACGTCCAAAACCCCGTTCACTGATAGGGGAAAAACACCCCGGAAAAACAAAATAGCCACATATTGGGGGAAAATGTAAAAGCCACAAAGTAGAGCGCCTATGGAGTAAAACTACCCAAAAAAAAAACCCCTCCAAAGAAACCAAAAGCCCAAAAAAAGATGGGCAAAAATCAGAGTCCCAAAAAAACAACCCCAAGAACCAAAAGAACCGCACCGCCAGCAAAAAAACCCGGGTTTTTGGGAAAAAATGTGGGAAACCTGAAAGAAAAACCCCAGCGCCCCAGCAAAAACGGAATCCTTTCGGAAAAGGAAAGCAAAAGGAAAAGACACAAGGCCCCTTTTTTCAGAGACCCCCTTTCCGTTTGCCAGGAAAAATGTTTTTAGCCGGCCAAAATTTTGGGGCCCCAAAATGTGGGCAAAGGGGTTTTTTGGCAGCATCTGAGGGAAAAATACCTTACCCCACAGAGCAAAGCACCCCCTCGACTTTTAAGGTCTGGTATGCCCCCCAACCCCCGAGGAAAAATTCAATGGCAACCTCCCCAAAGTTGGGGGAAATCAAGAATGGGCGAAAAAAGCCAAAAGCCAAAACATCACCCCGGCCAAACAATACCTTTCCAGCTTTAAAAAGAAAGCCCCCAAAAAGCTGGAAAAGGGTCCCCAGGGTGCTGCGATCGGTTGGAAAAAACCAGAAGATCCCCGGCCGTGGATGACGGGAAAGGTGTGTAATCCCCCAAAAACAAAAAAAAAAAGTGACATCCCATTTTACCAATATCACAAATGAACGCGAAGGGGAAATCTTTCTTTTTGTCAAGGGAGCAGGCTGACCAAGTACCGATGGAAAACCCAAAACTTGGATTGGGCAGTCCAAAAAGGGGGCACCCGGGGTGGCTGGTGTTTAGAACACGCCACAATATCTGGGGGCCCCCAAACCCAAAAAACAAAAACAGAAAAAGGACTGGAAATAGTGTGGGTTATCTGCCCAAAACCAAAATGGATCTTTGCCCCAAAGGATTATACGTTGGCCCCTTTTAATTCCCCTGTCCAAAAAAACATCCCGACATACTCAAGAATCCCTTTAATGGTTCTCATGCGGTTCTCTACCAAGGGGTTTAAAAATCTGATTGGTTTAAATTTGGAAGTGGGCCCTTGCAATGGGCTGGGAATTTCCCCCATACTGTTTGTTTGGCAATGGAAATCATTTGAAACAGGGAAAAAAACAAAGCCGGGGATAAAAAACCTTGGGGATGGGTAAAGATGCCTCCTCTCAAAGGGCCTTTATAGACACTTCAGTGTTTAAACCCGAAAGACGAGAAACCCTGTGGTGGAGAGGGGTGGGCGACATAGTTTTCCCCATCCAAAAGAAGGGTTTAACCAAAAAAAATCACGGGTCCCCCATTGAGGGAAAGGGAAAAGTGGCCCAATCCCCCGGTCTTCATGTTGCCAAAACCCGGGGCCCTTCCAAAAAGTCACAGAAGAGCAGTCCGAGCCTTTTGGGAAAATTTGGGTTAAAATACGCTTTAAAGACACACCCAAAAGCCAAAAAAAAAACCCCCCGATAGCGGGAAAAAGGCCCTTTGGGGAAACCCTTGACCCTGTGGGGTCCCCGGCAAATACAAAAGGGCTGGGGGTTTCAAAATTTATGCGGTACCAAAAACTCCTATGGCCTCTGATGATATTGCATCTGCACCAGCACAGTGGAGGGAAAAAAAACCAAAATCAACAAAGTTTCACAAGGGAAAAGGCTTGGGTTTTCCCCCCCTGTTATACATCCGC
>CM031626.1:11621697-11626482 GCA_018398815.1 Conus ventricosus
GATCCCCGATGTTTTGTTTACGTTATAGCGTTCCAAGGCTGTAAGGCCTGAAAAGATTTTTTCTTTATGGAAAATTTCGAAACCCTTTGGATCTTCTTGAAATTTGTGGTATGTTCTTTAGGGTAGGATGATGCCCGTTTTTTAGTTTACCGTTATACCCGTTATAACGGCTTAACCCCCATGACTTTTTTTATATTTTTTAGAATATCTCAGAAAGTCTTGGCCGTCTTTTGAAATTTGTGGGTATGTTCATTATGGGTCCCCGGGGTTTTTTTATTTACCGTTTAGCCGTTAAAAACGGCCCTGACGGTTTTTTTCTTCTTATGGATATTCAAAAAGAAGGGGGCCGTATTTCTGAACATCTGTGTATGTTCATTAAGGGTCACGGATAATCCCCGTGTTTAAGTTTACGTTTAGCGTTACTAAGGGCTCTAAGGGTTTTTTCTTCTTTAGGGAAATCTCAGAATTTTTTTGGGGCCAATTTTTCTGAAATTTTGAAAGTAGTTCTTATAGGTCGGGATGTGGCGATTTTTCCCGGAATCCCTTTTCAAACAGTTACCCCACCCCAAGAAGTTTTTCCCTTTTTTGGAATATCTCAGCATATTTTAGGATAAATGGGAGAACGTTTTATGCAAAGGGCGAAAAGAAGGAGAGGAGAAAGGGCGAACGTTTGCGCTGGTGAGAGCGAAAAAAAAAGAAGACAAAATCCACAATCGCATCTCTCAGCTTTCAGTTAAAAGTGGGGGGCAAGGAGAAACAACCACCACACCCACACACACAACAAACACAACACACAACCACCACACACCACACACACACAAACCCCCCACACTGATGACTGAACCTTTTTTTTCAGATTTAATCAAGGTTGTATGACACCACAACACCACCAAAACACACACACACACAACAACCCCACACACACACACAACAAACACACACCCCCACACACACACACACGCACGACGCACGCAGCACACCACAAAACCCACCACACAACACAACACACAACAACACACACACCACAACCACAACCCCACGCGCACACACACACACCACACACAAAACACAAAACCCAACACACACCACCACACACACACACCCACACCGCACACGCACGCCAGCACACGCGCGCACAACCCACCCCACACACACACACACACACACACACGCACGCACGCACGCACGCACCCACGCACGCACGCACGCACTCACACAACACACACACACAACCCCACACCACACACACACACACACCCCACCCACAAAAACAACAAAGTAACAATGTCTCTTTCCTACTTTTGTGTGAAATCCAAATTAATCCTTTTCAACAAAGGGTCGTTAGGGGGACGGGGGGGGAGGGGGGGTTTGGGGGGAGGGGGGGGGGGGGAAAGGGGGGGGGTAGGGGGGGGGGAGGCGTTCGCCGGGCGAAATGTGTCAGCGTACGTGTCACAGAGCTTAAAACAAAACCTTTTCAGCAAAAGGAAAAAGAAAAACAGCTTTTGAAAATAACCAAGTCGTGGCAGCCCTTCGGGGAATGCGTTCAGCAGTCACGTTTTCTTCGTCTCCTGCGGAAGTGTTGATGCTGGGCCTTCTTTCGACTTGTAGGTTTTAAACGATTCTTTTCAAAATTGTCAAAATGTTACAGAGTAAATGAGTAAAGGGAACAAGAAAAAATTATATAAAGCCCCATTTTTAAAAGTGAATGTCAAATGAATTGCGAGGAAGTCTGAAAAAGAGTTTCGTTTTTTGAGTTTTCGACTTGTATGCAATCATGAGGCTGATTTCACGTAGATTTATTTTTTTATTTATTTTATATATTATAATTTTATATATATATATATATTTTTATATTTTTTTTATAATATATATATTATTTGATATAACAGAGCCTAAATGTTTTTAAAAATGCTGACCCCCTTGGGGGGCAACTTTGCAAAGATGTTAACATCATTGTTAATTCATTGATATATATTATTATATATTAAAATATATTATATATTATATATATTTATGTGTGGTGTGTGTGTGTGTTGTTGTGTTGTGTGTGTGTGTGTGTGTGGGTTTTTGTGTGTAAAATTTAAAAGTGAACCCCCAAAAAAAAGTAGAAAACGAATACAAGTCACAAAACGACGCGTTTCGACCTTTGGTCTTCTTAGGCAAAATACAAACACTCAGGACAACGAAAATGAAGAGCAAACCTTTTTCTTTAGGGGGTTGATTTAAAGCCATCTTTTCGCTGAAATGAGTGAAAATGGTGATTTCTCGTTATTTTCGTTTTTCCCGGTGTTTTGTACTTCCCCGAAGAAGACTGGAGGTCGAAAAAAGCGTGCTTTTTCCCCTTGTGATTCTATGTCTCGTTTTTTGGTGGTTCGCTAGTAATTTTTTTAAATGGTTTAGATTGCCCCCTGCGTCGCCTCTCTTTGCAAATAGATCTTTTTTTTTTACGCCTTGGTGATAATTACTGGTTGATGCCCGTCATTCGGTGTTGGGTATGATTCCTTATAAAAACCTGGTTTTTTGTATGTCTGTCAGCGATTACTCACTTGGTACATTTCTTTGATGCGCGAATTAAAATAATTCTAATTCGAACCGTTTCGTCTGTTACTGCAAAGAGGTAAACGTTTGGGGTCGGAAACCCTTTTTTTGGGGAGTCAGTGGAAAAACGAGATCGTTACTGTAATATGAACACACCAAAATAATAATGACGGAACGTATCTGCTTGCTCTGTCTGTCTGTCTGTCTGTCTGTCTGTCTGTCTGTCTGTCTGTCTGTCTCTCTCTCTCTCTCTCTCTCCCCTCTCTCTCTCTCTCTCTCTCTCTCTCTCTCTCTTTTTTTTTTTTTTTTTGCGCGCGCGTGTTTGTGTGTGTGTGTGTGTATGCGTATTCGCGCGCGCGTGCGCGCATGTGCAGTGTGTGTGCGTGCGTGCGTGCGTGCGTGCGTGCGTGCGTGCGTGCTTGCGTGCGTGCGTGCGTGTGTGTGTGTGTGCGTGTGTGTGTGTGTGTGTGTGTGTGTGTGTGTGTGTGTGTGTGTGTGTGTGTGCGTATTGTGTGTGTGTGTGTGTGTGTGTGTGTGTGTGTGTGTGTGTGTGTGTGTGTGTGTGTGTGTGTGTGTGTGTGTGTGTGTGTGTGTGTGTGTGGTGTGTGCGTGCGTATTCGCGCGCGTTCGCGCATGTGCGTGTGTGTGTGTGTGTGTGTGTGTGTGTGTGTGTGTGTGTGTGTGTGTGTGTGTGTGGTTTGTGTGTGTATCAGTGTGTGTGTGTGTGTGTGTGTGTGTGTGTGTGTGTGTGTGTGTGTGTGCGCGTATTCGCGTGCGTTCGCGCATGTGCGCGCGCGCGTGTGTGTGTGTGTGTGTGTGTGGTTTGTGTGTGTATCAGTGTGTGTGTGAGTGTGTGTGTGTTGTGTGTGTGTGTGTGTGTGTGTGTGTGTGTGTGTGTGTGTGTGTGTGTGTGTGTGAGTGTGTGTGTGTGTGTGTGTGTGTGTGTGTGTGTGTGTGTGTGTGTGTGTGTGTGTGTGTGTGTGTTCGTTCGTTCGTTCGTTCTTTGTTTTACGTCTTTTCAGCATAAGAGAATATTAGACCAAGGTGTGCGTGAGTGAGTGCATTCTGTCTGTGAGTGTGTGAGAGTGTAAATCTGTGAGGTAATGAAAACTGTGAACACTGCATTAACAGTAAAGAGGTAATGTTAAAGATACATATAACAAACAAAATGCAAAATACAGAAACGTGGGTGGGTGGATGTGTCCCTCAACACTAATTTACATTGGAAAAAAAACAAAAAAAAACAAAAAAATCTACAGGAATGACCTGATGGGGTGTGAATTAGGGATTCAGCAATTTGTGTGTGTTTGTGTTGTGCGTTGTGTGTGTGTGTGTGTGTGTGTGTGTGTGTGTGTGTGTGTGTGTGTGTGTGTTGTATGCGTGTGTGTGTGTGTGTGTGTGTGTGTGTGTGTGTGTGTGTGTGTGTGTGTGTGTGTGTGTGGGTGTGTGCGTGTGTGTGTGTGTGTGTGCCCCGCGTCTCTCTCTCTCTCTCTCTCTCTCTCTCTCTCTCTCCCCTCTCTTCTCTCTCTCTCTGTTCCTCCTTCCCATCCCCTGTCCTGCTCCCTGCCCTCTTTCTCTTTCTGCGTCGTTGTCTCTATGTCAGTCTGTTTGTATGACTGTTTCTGTAACTTGCAGGAGACTGCTCGCAACTTTCCGCAACTCTCCTGAGAGAGGAGAGGAGAGAAGAGAGAGAAGAGAGAGAGAGAGAGAGAGAGAGAGAGAGAAGAGAGAGAGAGAGAGGGGAGAGAGAGAGAGAGAGAGAGACTCAAGACTCAAGACCAAAAAACTTTATTACTCAAGGATAGAGATTTTAGGCAGTGGGCCCATTCTTCCAATCTGTCCTTGCTATTCTACAACATTCAACTAAACAAACTGCACATATTAATAATGACAGAAACAATGGAAAAAAAATAAATTAAAAAAAAATATATATATATAATATATAGCAACATTATAATATTAACAATAACAATAGTAATAAGAATAATAATATATTTAAAAAAAAAAAAAAAAAAATCCATTACAAAAATTACACAAACACAGTCAAACAAACACGCGCGCTCACAATCACACGCCCACACATACACGCACGCATGCGCATACCCAATCCACACACACACACACAACACACCACACACACACACACACACACACACACACATTTCATTAGATATATAGAGCAAGCATAAAATAGGGCGTTGAGACTATACAAAAGGTTAGATTTATTGTTAAAGTAAATGTTTAAAT
>CM031626.1:11636582-11639082 GCA_018398815.1 Conus ventricosus
TTTGTATGTTTCTGATATGATTAATTCCGATCATCAACCATTGGAATTTTATTTTTATGCGAAGAATGATGTGTTACGCAATGACAATGATTGGCGTGATATACCTTTATTTATTAAAAAGATAGTTTGGAATGATGACTTTGTTGAACAGTTTCATAATAGCATGCATTCAAGAAATGCAAAAGAAAAACTTAATCAAGCCAGCATATTGATGGGTACTGACATTAATCAGGCATTACATTTATTTAATGAATGCATAAGAGAGCAAGCAGTATGTATGGAAAAAAATTTATACATGTCAGAAAAGGTCAGAAAAGTGGTATGATGATGAATGTAAAACTTCTAAGCGCAATGTTAGAAAACTTTTAAGAACATGTAGGAAATCATCCAGAAAAAATACAAAATTGTCAGATACAAAGTTGCCACGAAAGGAGAATTCAACCGAAAAAGAGGCTAGGACAGCCTTTTGCAAAGAAAGGAGGGAATACAAAAAGCTGTTAGAGAGAAAGAGAAAAGAATACAATAGAATTGTACTTGAACAATTGATTATCTCTGTAAATGATCAGAAAGAATTTTGGCAAAATATGGGTAGAGTTTCTAATAAGAATAAGTTTCAGCCAAATATGATCACAGTACAGGAATGGTTTCAAACATTTTAAAAGGGTTCTTGAAAAACATGAGACTGACGGCAACAAATATATCTGTACAGGTGCTGTTGATGTTTCAGATAATTTTTCAGATAATGATAACGATGATCAAGGAAATGGAAATGATGCACATGAGTATGATGATTATGATGATGTCAACTTTCTGAATCGGCCTATTTCTAAAGAAGAAGTCATACTCTCAGTGAGAAAATTGAAAAGTAAGAAAGCAGCTGGACCAGATGGTATAATTGGAGAGCTATTAAAAAAATCAGGAGATGATGTAATTGATTTCTTTGTAAAATATTTCAATGTTCTATTTGACACAGGTCAATATCCTGATTTATGGAAAGAATCTATTATTGTTCCATTGTTTAAAAAAGGCAACATTAACGATCCAAATAATTACAGAGGAATTTCTCTTTCAGACATAAGTAGCAAAATATACAGCTCTATAGTTAATTCAAGATTACAGGAATGGGTTGAGCAGAACAATATTACCGGTGAATTCCAAGCTGGGTTTAAACAAAATTATTCTACAACCGATCACATATTTACACTTTTAGCAGTTATTCAAAAGCAATTTTCATGTAATAGAAAACTGTATGTAGCTTTCATTGATTTCGAGAAAGCGTTCGACACAATTTCAAGAAAATTACTGTGGCCTATTATGTTAAAGAATGGAATTAAAGGTAACATTTATAGATGTATTAAAAGTATGTATGAGGTTGTTACAGCTCGAGTTCGTTGTGGTACACAGTACACGGGTTATATCAATTGTACGAACGGTGTGAAACAAGGCGATATTTGTAGTCCTCTTCTGTTTTGTTTGTTTATTAACGAACTTGCGCTTGAAATTATGAATAATGGTAGACATGGTGTTAGTCTCAATATGGATATGATTGAATTGTTTATTCTTTTATTTGCTGATGACATTATACTATTGTCAGAAACTGTGGTTGGGTTGCAGACACAACTAAATAATCTTCATAAAGCTGCATGCCAGTTACAACTTAAAGTTAATTTAGAAAAATCTAGCATTATGGTTTTTAGAAAAGGGGGATACCTAGCAAGTACAGAGAGATGGTTTTACGGCAATGTCAAGATGAATGTAGTGAATTCATATCGATACCTAGGTATTGTGTTTTCAACAAGATTGAGTTTTAAGCCTGCATGCCAAGATTAGCGAACAAAGGGAAACGAGCTGCTATTCGCATTATTTGTAAGTTGAATCAGTTGAATAATAACTCTGTGAAATTATTCTTGAAGCTTTTCGATTCACAGATTCAATCTATGCTTCTATATGGTGCTGAGATTTGGGGTTTAGAAGATGCTTCATCAGTGATAGAGAGTGTTCATTTGTTTGTGTTAAAGAGGTATTTAGGGGTAGGTATCAAAACACCGAATGATCTTGTATATGGTGAATTAAATCGATTCCCCCTGTTTATCAATTCTACTGTCTCTTGCATTAGATACTGGTTGAAAATTAACCCGAATGGAGGAGCATAGACTGCCATTCAAAGCATATAAAATGTTATTAAATTTGTCAAATAGAGGAAAAGTTAATTGGGCTTCGAAAGTTCGGGATGTTTTGAATAGTAATGGCTTCTGTTACGTTTTGGGAAAATCAAGGTGTAGGATGTATAAATTCTTTTATAAGAGAGTTCAAACAAAGATTAATCGATTGCAGGTGGCAAAGCTGGAATTGTCATATGGATGACAGTGACAGATTTATAAACTATAGAAAATTCAAGATGTCTCATGATCTGGAGACATACTTACTTTTGGATTTGAACAGATTTATACGATACACACTAACAAGATTTAGATTTGGGATTTCTAATTTATCAGTGCAC
>CM031626.1:11646582-11664082 GCA_018398815.1 Conus ventricosus
GAGTCTGAAAGACAGAAACACTGACGCTGTCCAGCTGTGCGGCGCTGTTCGGCAGGTATACTTCTCTGGGTCCTACCCACACCTACGGGTGTTTTTGTTTTTTTTGTTTGTTTTTGTTTTGTTTTTTTGCACTCTCAGTTCTTATAGAAAATGCTGTCTGTGTGTGCGTCCGTGGTCAAAATGTGCTCCACTCGCTCCAGACAAAACGTCTGGGCCGATCTTTCTGAAAATGTGTAGGTATCTTCATTATGGATCACGGATGATGCCCGATGTTTAATTATGTTTCAGCCGTTATTAACGGCTATAAATGATAATTAAAAAAAAAAAATCAAGTCCGATAAGGGAAATAACCACAGCACTGTCGATTTGTTTTCTTCCACCAATTGGAAATTGTCTCCCCTCTTGGCACTGTGCTGGGAGTACGTTTATATGCTTTGCACCTTGTTCTTTTATTTCTTTCGTCACCGACCAACATGAGATCAGTCCGCTCTTTAGTACAGTTCAACATTTGTCAGCAAACGCCAACACTGCGAGAATACTCATCTTGTCCTCTCTTGATATACAACAAGGTTAGGCAGACACTCAAGGTCTGACCAGCGCGTGGGGCTGATGCGTAGTAGGTCAGACATCTGCTAAGCCGTAGCCACGAGACACTCTTCTTAAATTCTCCATTTTAGTTATTAATTCATTTATCCATCAGCTTAAAATCATGTGCAGTGTGGTTTCAAAACTTAGCCGATGTGGTGTTGGGACTAGTCCGCGTGCAGTGACGCCTCCTTGATGAAACTGAAACTGAAACTTGATGTACAGGACAATGAACGGCTAGAGGTTCTCCGTGTGTCAGGAACACAATACAACGGAAGGAGGAGCCCGTCCCTCTTCTTCTGCCGCTTGGAGCCTCCCCGAACTGAGTCAGGTATCTGTTTACATCTGAATGGAAACTACCGATTTACAAGCACTGAAAATTCAGGCAAGACGTTGTGAACAAAGTTTGAAGACAAACTAAAGAAGAAAAAGCAATGGAAAGGGAAACATGATAGCAAGGAAACCAGACACTGTCTTTGAGGAGAAAGAGAAAAAAAAAGAAGAAAAGAAGACAGAAGAAACAGAACAGAGATGTAGAGGGCGTGGGGCGAAAAGAAAGACAGGAAACTCATGCACACGACAAGGAAGAAAGACGGAAAGGTGATCATCAATCCCGTGAAGCGGAGGACTGGAAACATTTGACCTGGAAAAAAAAAAACAACAACAGACAAACGATGTTTCCTTCTGAAAGGAGTTTAGATGGTCGTGTTAATCTCACCCCTGTCTGTCTCCATCCCACTGACCAGAGCTATCAAGATTGAAGCCATTCTGTCCGTCAGGACGTTCATCCATGACATCGAGGCAAAGAGGAGAGAAGTGGCTTCTAAGCTATGATTTTGATTGGAAAAAAAAATCCACCGACGACTGGTTCGAACTCACGAGTATCATCAGCTCCACAACCAAACAGAGCAGCCTCCCGAGGAACTAAAAAAAAAAAAAAGAAGAAAAAACCACGGAGAGAGAGAGAGAGAGGAGAGAGAGAGAGAGAGAGAGAGAGAGAGAGAGGAGACAGACAGACAGACAGACAGACAGACAGAGAGACAGGCAGGCAGACAGACAGACAGACATAGACAAACAGACAGAGAGATACGGACAGACAGACAAACAGGCAGAGAGACAGACAGAGACAGACAGACAGACAGACAGACAGAGAGAGAGAGAGAGAGAGAGGAGAGAGAGAGAGAGAGAGAGCGAGAGAGAGACAGACAGACAGACAGACAGACAGAGAGTGACAGAGAGAGAGAGAGAGAGGAGAGAGAGAGAGAGAGAGAGAGAGAGAGAGAGAGAGAGAGGAGAGAGAGAGAGAGAGAGAGAGAGAAGAGACAGACAGACAGACAGACAGACAGAAAATGTGCTCCTCTCCCCGTATGTGCCTGTGCCTCCACCAGTACATACCGTGCACCTGGCTCACTGGGTTCTCACAGCCAAGAGGAGCCGGGGACTCCACACGAAGATGCAGACTAAGGACCATGTGAAGGAGACGCAGCTTCAAGCTCTCTGCTACACCCGCGAGGGTTACCAACTCGCTGCCATCTGACCTGCGCCTTTCTCCGCTGGAACAAACAGCCGCACGACACAGTGGAGGTTGACTTTTACTGGGGCTCGGAGCTCTAAACAGGTGGTGGTGGTGTGGAACTCACTGGACAGTGTTGAACCCTTTCTCATCACCCTCTCCCGTGTAGTGAAGAGAAGCAAGGGGTGGGGTGGGGGGGGGGGGGGGGGGGGGGTCAAGCCGGTTGAAGTCTGATGACAGCTGAGGTGATGCTCTTCACTCCGTAGCGGGTCGCAGAAGGGTCAAAGGTCGTAGCCAGACGGGTCAAAGGTCGTAACCCTTCACGCTTGCTTGGCTTTTTTTTTTTCTTTTTCTCCTGTCCTACTTCAATGATTCTTTGTATCGGACTCTCAGAGACACAGGCGACCATCCAATGCAGCGGTTAAGCTGGTAGCGGGGGGGTTGTGAGGCTTCGGGTCAAGACATTCCTGTTGGGAGAAACATTCCTCCGAGCTGTGTTGTCATTCTCTGTGTGTGCAAAGGGTGGGAGGCGAACAGCAGGGTACAGAGGGAGTGGTATGATGGCGTAGGAAGCTACGGGCTGGGCTGGGGACCGGGGGGCTGGGGGGTGGGGGATGGAGGGTGGGAGGGGGATGGGGGAGGGCGCAGTGAGAGGGGGTACGTACGTGCGCTTGATGCGTCTGACTCTTGAGAATGCTGACTGCATGCACGGAGCACTGAGGAGTCGTCGCTGGAACATGTTTCAACTATCATTGTTCATTTTTCGTTTCCATTGAAATAGTTGCGATGACGTATACCAACCACTGTGGGGTTTCATTCATTTTTCTTTTTTTTTATTTAATAGTTTATTATTACAGACAATCGGCCACACTGAGCCTTCATCTCCCTTTCTCTCCCCCCTCCCTCCCCCTCCTCTCTCTCTCTTCTCTCTCTCTCCACACACACACACACATTACACGCACGCACGCACGCACGCACGCACGCACGCACGTACGCACACGCACGCAAGCACCACCACACCACACACACACACACCACACACACACACACACAAACACACACACACACACACACACACACACAGAGAAACCCTCCAACGTCAGTTCCTGAACAGGTCAGATCATAAAAAAATATTATAGACTGAATTAAACACACACACACACACACACACACACACACACACACACACACACACACACACACAACACCACCACCACCACCACCATCACCAGATCATGACACGGTAATTAAAACACCACATTGGTCACGGACAAAAAATTGAAACAACCTAACTTGGGGAGAGCCAGTCAATTTGTTCGGACCTAAGTCCAAACTCAAACATTCTAGGCGTCAGAAAGACGGGCCCATAGGTCGGGTCCGGCCAATTAAGCTTAGTGGAGAGGTTTCACCGAGACGGTCCGACCCACCCAGACTGACTAAGCGGCTTTTGACCGACGCCTCGATGTCTGCCCAGACGGACCTCAGTACCTGGGCCAGCCTTATCGGCCAATTTATGGAACCAACGTCATTGTTAGTTTAGACATCGTGGCGCCCACCCAGACTCAGCTAGCCACTTTAGAGTGACCAGTGTCCACACGGCACCAGTTAAGTAGGAAAGGGGGGGAAGGTAGTGTGTGGTGGGGGTGAAATCTAGCTAATCAATTAAAAGACCAATTGACCACCACAGAGAGTAAGGCGGGTAGACGGGACTGTCGTGATGTGAATATCCAATGGAATTAGAGGGAGACAACTTCGGGGTGTCAGGGGTAAAAATACTGACCAATGGTACTCGCCGTTTTGGACAGTTCGGAACGAATAGAAGATGCGTGAGTGAGAGAAGGGAGGAGACGAGGGGAAGAACGAACAGAGAGAGAGAGAGGGGTTCTGAGTGGAGCTCTGCAGGAGGAGAAGGGCAGAGAGAGAGAGAGATGAAGGGAGGAGAGAAGAGAACCAAGTTGAGAGATTAGCATGAGATAGTCTGCAGAGGAAGGACCGAGGAGAGATGTGGAGGAGAGAGAGATAGTTGCTAATTCATGAAGAAGAAAAGAAAGAAAAGAAAAAAAAAGAAAGAAAAGCAACCATGTCCATTTGATAAGAGCAGACTAGAAGAGAGAGAGGAGAGAGAGAGTGCAATGCGTTAATGCAGGAAGAAAGAAAGGAGAACAGATCGATGTTGATAGTCACTGTTCTACCCTAACCGGGGGTTCGACCTCATACCTGGCAGCGTCACTTCGCCAAGCAGAACCACAGACCAACGCCAACAGTCTCACCTGACCAGGCGCCATCAGACCAACACCAGTGCCGGCAGTTGTGTCGTGTTGTGAAAGTGACAGTGAAAAGAAAAGAAAGAAAAGAAAAGTACAGTGATTCGTGAATAGTTAAGATCACCTGGCAGGTAAAGTAGAAATCTGTTTATACCGGGTTAGTTAATGATGTTTTAGATAAATGATTTTGTGAAGTTCAGGAAAGAGAGAATGTTTTATTTCATTTGATTCCAGATGCATTGATGTTTCGTTCTATGAACATGTGTAGTAAAGTTATAGACTTTACTAGTGGTTTGATGTGACGATGCATGATATATGAATGAGATCGTGAGCAAGCTGTGAGTGTGTTTGGGCTGTGCGCTAGTCTTCCTCCATCGACATCACCCGAGGTTGACAATTTATTGGCGAGCCTGCCAGGATATTCTGGCACATTATTATAATTGTTCAACTTCTCAGAGAGGAAGCTGGGTGGGATTCAAGTGTTGTAATTCCTAAGACAAGGGGTTGTCTTACTGTATGTTCCCAAGATAGTTGAATACTAGGCTTGGCATTGCTTCCAAGATAGTTAATACTAGGCTTGGCATTTCAGCCCCAGAGTACTCATTTCGCACAGATTGCCTATAATTCGCTCTCATAGTTGGGTCAGGCGCTGGGCGTCTTATAAAAACTAACTACGTTGTCCAAGCTAATATTATCATTCATAGGATTGTGCTATTACGTCACTCGTGTCGGTAACCACCAGTTTGGCTGTCGTAGTAATAAAATCCTGTTCAAAAAAAAAAAAGAAAGAGATACAATGGCGGAAGAAAAGAACACCCTATTGAACAACTCGTGAGCGTCGCTCGTGATTTAGGCTATTCGGGAGAAGAGTTGCGAGCATTCGTTGAAAACCAGCAAAAGATGGAAAGAGATGAACGTGCGGAAAGACGCCGTATCGCAGTAGAGGCGCAGGAAACAGAAAGATTAAGGATTCAGGTAATGATAATCAGGCTAAGGAAGAACAGAAAGAATAAGGGAAGCGCAGGAAACAGAAAGAATGAAGCAGGAGACAGAAAGAATAAAGGAAGCGCAGGAGACAGAAAAGAATAAGGGCAACGCAGGAAACAGAAAATTTAAAGATTCAATTAGAATTAGAGAAAGTAAGAACACAGAGGGAGACCACGATGATGGTAGTTCACTTTCCAGTGACTCTTGTGCGCAGCTATGCCCCGACCAAGTTGCCAAAATTCTCGGAAGGGACCGATTCGATTGATGCATACATCAGTCGTTTCGAAACGTTTGCGACCAGTCAGGGTTGGCCTCCAGAAGAGTGGGCAGTCATTTTGTCGGCGTTATTGACGGGTAAGGCATTGCAGATTTTCACTGCATTGCCAGCAGAACAACAGTTGATTTCGGCGCTGTGAAGGAATCATTGATGAAGGGATTTGACCTCACAGAGGAAGGATTCAGAAGAAATTTCGTTCAGCTAGATTGCAAGCAGGTGAGACGTACACTCAGTTTGGCGCACGTTTGGATCACTATTTTGAGAAATGGTTAGAGTTGAGTGGTACGAAGAAGGAGTTCGCCGAGTTGAAAGAGCTAGTTATGAAAGAACAGATTTTGTCAGGTTGCGGCCCTGAGTTAACTATACATTTGAAAGAGAGACAGCCAGAGACAGCAGGGGAGTTGTTGAAGTTCGCAGAGGTGTATAGAGAGGCACGTTTGGGCACTAAGGTGCAGGAGAAACAGGTGCTAGGCACAGGTGAGAAGAGTGCAAGGAGACTAGGAGAGTTTTCTGCAAAGTCTGCAAACCAGTGGTGGGGGCAGAAGGAAGGGCAAGGGAAATTAGGTGTTTCATTTGTCACAAGAGGGACATGTGGCGAGGATTGTCGCATGAGGTTCCAGAAGGCAGCAGCCTTGCAAGAGGTGGATAAGGGTCGTCAAGGAAACGACCTGCAGTGGAACCAAAGGGGATTCAGTCTGAAGAGGGTGAAGTGCAGCCTATGGCTAGCATGGACGCAGTCAGTGTCAGGGATAGAGGGCACTAGGCTGAGTGGTTCGTTACCAGTGGAAGAAGGGTGGATTGGCCAGCAGAGGGTTGAAGGTTACGAGACATGGTTGTTCATGCGGGGTAGTACGAACAACGCTGGTCGATTAAAGGGGATTTGACAGGGCAAATCCAGACCTGTACTCTAATCGATGGCACTGGGAGGGAGTTTCCAGTTGCTAGATAGAAGTACGTACCCTTACTTCTCAGGCGAGTTGTCTGCGTTGGTGATGGAGAAACCCTTCACGATTTGATCATTGGAAATATTCCAGGTGCAAGGGATCAGGGGATCCTGAGTTGTTGACTGTACAGGGGACCAAAACGGGTAAAGGTCGTAACCTTCACGCTGCTTGGCTTTTTTTTTTTCTTTTTCTCCTGTCCTATTCATGATTCTTTGTATCGGACTCTCAGAGACACAGGCGACATCAATGCAGCGGTTAGTGGTAGGGGGGGTTGTGAGGCTTCGGGTCAAGACATTCTGTTGGGAGAAACATTCCTCGAGCTGTGTTGTCATTCTCTGTGTGTGCAAAGGGTGGGAGGCGAACAGCAGGGTACAGAGGGAGTGGTATGATGGCGTAGGAAGCTACGGGCTGGGCTGGGGACCGGGGGGCTGGGGGGTGGGGGATGGAGGGTGGGAGGGGGATGGGGGAGGGCGCAGTGAGAGGGGGTACGTACGTGCGCTTGATGCGTCTGACTCTTGAGAATGCTGACTGCATGCACGGAGCACTGAGGAGTCGTCGCTGGAACATGTTTCAACTATCATTGTTCATTTTTCGTTTCCATTGAAATAGTTGCGATGACGTATACCAACCACTGTGGGGTTTCATTCATTTTTCTTTTTTTTATTTAATAGTTTATTATTACAGACAATCCGGCCACACTGAGCCTCATCATCTCCCTTTCTCTCCCCCCTCCCTCCCCCCCTCCTCTCTCTCTCTCTCTCTCTTCACACACACACACACATACACGCACGCACGCACGCACGCACGCACGCACGCACGTACGCACACGCACGCAAGCACACACACACACACAACACACACAACACACACACACACACACACAAACACACACACACACACACACACACCACACACAGAGAAACCCTCCAACGTCAGTTCCTGAACAGGTCAGATCATAAAAAAATATTATAGACTGAATTAAACACACACACACACACACACACACACACACCAACACACACACACACACACACACACACAACCAACCACCACCACCACCACCACCATCACCAGATCATGACACGGTAATTAAAACACCCACATTGTCACGGACAAAAAATTGAAACAACCTAACTTGGGGAGAGCCAGTCAATTTGTTCGACCTAAGTCCAAACTCAAACATTTCTAGGCGTCAGAAAGACGGGCCCATAGGTCGGGTCCGGCCAATTAAGCTTAGTGGAGAGGTTTCACCGAGACGGTCCGACCCACCCAGACTGACTAAGCGGCTTTGACCGACGCCTCGATGTCTGCCCAGACGGACCTCAGTACCTGGGCCAGCCTTATCGGCCAATTTATGGAACAACGTCATTGTTAGTTTAGACATCGTGGCGCCCACCCAGACTCAGCTAGCCACTTTAGAGTGACCAGTGTCCACACGGCACCAGTTAAGTAGGAAAGGGGGAAGGTAGTGTGTGGTGGGGGTGAAATCTAGCTAATCAATTAAAAGACCAATTGACCACCACAGAGAGTAAGGCGGGTAGACGGGACTGTCGTGATGTGAATATCCAATGGAATTAGAGGGAGACAACTTCGGGGTGTCAGGGGTAAAAATACTGACCAATGGTACTCGCCCGTTTTGGACAGATTCGGAACGAATAAGAAGATGCGTGAGTGAGAGAAGGGAGAGAACGAGGGGAAGAACGAACAGAGAGAGAGAGAGGTTCTGAGTGGAGCTCTGCAGGAGAGAAGGGCAGAGAGAGAGAGAGATGAAGGGAGGAGAGAAGAGAACCAAGTTGAGAGATTAGCATGAGATAGTCTGCAGAGGAAGGACCGAGGAGAGATGTGGAGAGAGAGAGATAGTTGCTAATTCATGAAGAAGAAAGAAAGAAAGAAAAAAAAAAGAAAGAAAAGCAACCATGTCCATTTGATAAGAGCAGACTAGAAGAGAGAGAGAGAGAGAGAGAGTGCAATGCGTTAATGCAGGAAGAAAGAAAGGAGAACAGATCGATGTTGATAGTCACTGTTCTACCCTAACCGGGGGTTCGACCTCATACCTGGCAGCGTCACTTCGCCAAGCAGAACCACAGACCAACGCCAACAGTCTCACCTGACCAGGCGCCATCAGACCAACACCAGTGCCGGCAGTTGTGTCGTGTTGTGAAAGTGACAGTGAAAAGAAAAAGAAAGAAAAGAAAAGACAGTGATTCGTGAATAGTTAAGATCACCTGGCAGGTAAAGTAGAAATCTGTTTATACCCGGGTTAGTTAATGATGTTTTAGATAAATGATTTTGTGAAGTTCAGGAAAGAGAGAATGTTTTATTTCATTTGATTCCAGATGCATTGATGTTTCGTTCTATGAACATGTGTAGTAAAGTTATAGACTTTACTAGTGGTTTGATGTGACGAATGCATGATATATGAATGAGATCGTGAGCAAGCTGTGAGTGTGTTTGGGCTGTGCGCTAGTCCTTCCTCCATCGACATCACCCGAGGTTGACAATTTATTGGCGAGCCTGCCAGGATATTCTGGCACATTATTATAATTGTTCAACTTCTCAGAGAGGAAGCTGGGTGGGATTCAAGTGTTGTAATCCTAAGACAAGGGGTTGTCTTACTGTATGTTCCCAAGATAGTTGAATACTAGGCTTGGCATTGCTTCCAAGATAGTTAATACTAGGCTTGGCATTTCAGCCCCAGAGTACTCATTTCGCACAGATTGCCTATAATTCGCTCTCATAGTTGGGTCAGGCGCTGGGCGTCTTATAAAAACTAACTACGTTGTCCAAGCTAATATTATCATTCATAGGATTGTGCTATTACGTCACTCGTGTCGGTAACCACCAGTTTGGCTGTCGTAGTAATAAAATCCTGTTCAAAAAAAAAAAAAGAAAGAGATACAATGGCGGAAGAAAAGAACACCCTATTGAACAACTCGTGAGCGTCGCTCGTGATTTAGGCTATTCGGGAGAAGAGTTGCGAGCATTCGTTGAAAACCAGCAAAAGATGGAAAGAGATGAACGTGCGGAAAGACGCCGTATCGCAGTAGAGGCGCAGGAAACAGAAAGATTAAGGATTCAGGCTAATGATAATCAGGCTAAGGAGAGAAACAGAAAGAATAAGGGAAGCGCAGGAAACAGAAAGAATGAAGCAGGAGACAGAAAGAATAAAGGAAGCGCAGGAGACAGAAAGAATAAGGGCAACGCAGGAACAGAAAATTTAAAGATTCAATTAGAATTAGAGAAAGTAAGAACACAGAGGGAGACCACCGATGATGGTAGTTCACTTTCCAGTGACTCTGTGCGCAGCTATGCCCCGACCCAAGTTGCCAAAATTCTCGGAAGGGACCGATTCGATGATGCATACATCAGTCGTTTCGAAACGTTTGCGACCAGTCAGGGTTGGCCTCCAGAAGAGTGGGCAGTCATTTTGTCGGCGTTATTGACGGGTAAGGCATTGCAGATTTTCACTGCATTGCCAGCAGAACAACAGTCTGATTTCGGCGCTGTGAAGGAATCATTGATGAAGGGATTTGACCTCACAGAGGAAGGATTCAGAAAGAAATTTCGTTCAGCTAGATTGCAAGCAGGTGAGACGTACACTCAGTTTGGCGCACGTTTGGATCACTATTTTGAGAAATGGTTAGAGTTGAGTGGTACGAAGAAGGAGTTCGCCGAGTTGAAAGAGCTAGTTATGAAAGAACAGATTTTGTCAGGTTGCGGCCCTGAGTTAACTATACATTTGAAAGAGAGACAGCCAGAGACAGCAGGGGAGTTGTTGAAGTTCGCAGAGGTGTATAGAGAGGCACGTTTGGGCACTAAGGTGCAGGAGAAACAGGTGCTAGGCACAGGTGAGAAGAGTGCAAGGAGACTAGGAGAGTTTTCTGCAAAGTCTGCAAAACCAGTGGTGGGGCAGAAGGAAGGGCAAGGGAAATTAGGTGTTTCATTTGTCACAGAAGGGACATGTGGCGAGGGATTGTCGCATGAGGTTCCAGAAGGCAGCAGCCTTGCAAGAGGTGGATAAGGGTCGTCAGGGAAACGACCTGCAGTGGAACCAAAGGGGATTCAGTCTGAAGAGGGTGAAGTGCAGCCTATGGCTAGCACTGGACAGCAGTCAGTGTCAGGGATAGAGGGCACTAGGCTGAGTGGTTCGTTACCAGTGGAAGAAGGGTGGATTGGCCAGCAGAGGGTTGAAAGTGTTACGAGACATGGTTGTTCATGCGGGGTAGTACGAACAACGCTGGTCGATTAAAGGGGATTTGACAGGGCAAATTCCAGACCTGTACTCTAATCGATGGCACTGGGAGGAGTTTCCAGTTGCTAAGATAGAAGTACGTACCCTTACTTCTCAGGCGAGTTGTCTGCGTTGGTGATGGAGAAACCCCTTCACGATTTGATCATTGGAAATATTCCAGGTGCAAGGGATCCAGGGGATCCTGAGTTGTTGACTGCTACAGGGGCAGCAGTTCAAACACGGAGCAGAAGGAGGAAAAGGTTGTTAAACGTTAGTTGTTCCAGGAAGGAAGTCGGGCATAGACGTGTCGCCTGATGAGTTTAGGGCAGCGCAGGAACAAGACCCTTCGCTCGTGAAGTCTTGGGAGTTGGCAAGAGGTGGAGAGAAACAGGAGGTTAGAGGAGGTGGAACAGAATTTCTTGTGAAAGGCGGGCTGTTGTACCGAGTGTTCACCAAGGGGAAGACAGGTAAGGTGACCACTCAGTTAGAGGTACCAGCATGTTATCGTGACACTGTCATGTCAGTGGGTCACGAGTCGCTCATGGCGAGTCATCTCGGCACCGGTAAAACGGCTGACCGAGTCTTTGATGATTTTCATTGGCCGGGAGCAATGGCAGACATAAAGCGGTTCTGCATGTCATGTGACGTGTGTCAAAGGTCAGCCACAAGAGGGGTGAGAGGGAAGGCGCCTCTTAAACTCCCCCTTTAATTGACACACCGTTCAGGAGGGTGGCTATTGATCTGATCGGCCCAATCTCGCCCTGTTCCAAAGGTGGGCACAGGTATGGGACGTGTAAGGTTGCAAAGGAAAGTTTGCAGAAGGCTAGGGTCGTTTCAGAAGAAGCAATGTGGCAGGAAGGTGAGGAAGCAATCCCCCAAGGCGGGAGATCAAGTCCTGGTACTGCTTCCCACGGGTCCACAACAAGCTGCTGATGCATTGGAAAGGACCATTCACCATCACTGAAAAGGTCGGTCGAGATTACCGAATTGATGTGAATGGAAAACCAAAACTTTTCCATGCAAATTTCCTCCGCAAATATATTCAGCGTGAGACTCAGCACATAGGCGCAGCAGCAATCATTGATGAGGTGAAAGGACCAGCAGAAGAAGGGGAGATTTTGTTGCCTGAGTTTCCAGGGAAGAGTCATACAGGGATGTGTCACTGTATGAAGGGCTAGACAGTAGAAGTTCCTTGGTTTTGTTGTCGGAGGCGACACAAAGCAGCCAGAAAGAGGAAAGGTGGAGAAGATGATGAATTCGAGAGGACCAAAGACCAAAACAGAAGTCAGGAGTCTGCTAGGTTTTATTGGGTTCTATAGGGAGTTTGTTCCCAATTTCGCAGCAATCACGAGTCCTCTCAGTGATTTGGTCAAGGCAGGGAAACCGGCAGTGGTCGAATGGTCAGACGCTGCAGAGCAAGCACTGCAGACGGTGTTGGAAAGACTAGGTTCCGTCCCATCTTGAAGCTACCAGATATGTCCAAACCATTTTTGTTGCGGACAGATGCATCAGGCGGTGGGATAGGTGCAGTATTGTTACAGGAGCATGAAGGGGTTCGAGTTTCCTGTGAGATATGCTAGCAGGAAGTTGACAAAGTGTGAAGAAGGGTACGCAACGGTGGAGAAGGAGTGTTTAGCTGTCGTGTGGGCCGTGCAGAAGTTCCACAAATACTTGTATGGGAAAGAGTTCGTGATCGAGACGGATCATCAACCACTCAAATTCCTGCAGGAGGCGCAGTTGAAAACAGCAGAGTTCTGCGTTGGGCAATGGCACTGCAGCCCTACAGGTATCGAGTGCAGTACATCCAGGTCGACAGAATGTCGGAGCTGACTATTTGAGCCGTGTAGTCTAGCAAGCTGCAACTCAGAGGAAGTCAGTCATATCCGGGGTGCATTGTTGATAATATGTGTGATTCCAGTTATGTTGATTGGATATGGGTTCATTCCCAGTGGCTATGTTCATATTTTTTGTGTGTGAGACTTGTTCATATTTTTGTGCGAGAACTGTTCATGTGGATGTAGTTATGCGTGGAGCATACAGTCGCTTGTGTTAGTGATGCATTATTTGCAATAAGTGAGGATGGAGATTCCTCAGTGAAGTGTCATGGATCGTGAGCATATTATATTGTGCTTTTCATAGAAATTGTGAAGAGAAGATGTGGCAAATCCGCAGGTAGGGGAATTGCATAAGTGCGCACAGAGGTCGTTATAAAATGAGTTGAAATAACGCAAGAGCGCACGTCAATGATAACTCATTGGAGTGGTATCCACTAATGGTATATATTTTATAATTTATAAACCGTTGGCTGTAAAGTATTTTTTCAAACTTTGCAGTGTAGCTGTGTGTCAGCAAATTCGGTTGTTGTCCTTTTTTTTGTACCGTTGTTTTGAGACAATGCGGAGCATGGTCTTTTGCAAGGGGGAAATTGTCACGGACAAAAAAATGAAACAACCTAACTTGGGAGAGCCAGTCAATTTGTTCGGACCTAAGTCCAAACTCAAACATTCTAGGCGTCAGAAAGACGGGCCCATAGGTCGGGTCCGGCCAATTAAGCTTAGTGGAGAGGTTTCACCGAGACGGTCCGACCCACCCAGACTGACTAAGCGGCTTTGACCGACGCCTCGATGTCTGCCCAGACGGACCTCAGTACCTGGGCCAGCCTTATCCGGCCAATTTATGGAACCAACGTCATTGTTAGTTTAGACATCGTGGCGCCCACCCAGACTCAGCTAGCCACTTTAGAGTGACCAGTGTCCACACGGCACCAGTTAAGTAGGAAAGGGGGAAGGTAGTGTTGTGGTGGGGGTGAAATCTAGCTAATCAATTAAAAGACCAATTGACCACCACAGAGAGTAAGGCGGGTAGACGGGACTGTCGTGATGTGAATATCCAATGGAATTAGAGGGAGACAACTTCGGGGGGTGTCAGGGGTAAAAATACTGACCAATGGTACTCCCGTTTTGGACAGATCGGAACGAATAAAGAAGAATGCGTGAGTGAGAGAAGGGAGAGAACGAGGGGAAGACCGAACAGAGAGAGAGAGAGGTTCTGAGTGGAGCTCTGCAGGAGAGAAGGGCAGAGGAGAGAGAGAGATGAAGGGAGGAGAGAAGAGAACCAAGTTGAGAGATTAGCATGAGATAGTCTGCAGAGGAAGGACCGAGGAGAGGATGTGGAGAGAGAGAGATAGTTGCTAATTCATGAAGAAGAAAAGAAAAGAAAAGAAAAAAAAAAAAAGAAAAGCAAACCATGTCCATTTGATAAGAGCAGACTAGAGAGAGAGAGAGAGAGAGAGTGCAATGCGTTAATGCAGGAAGAAAGAAAGGAGAACAGATCGATGTTGATAGTCACTGTTCTACCCTAACCGGGGGTTCGACCTCATACCTGGCAGCGTCACTTCGCCAAGCAGAACCACAGACCAACGCCAACAGTCTCACCTGACCAGGCGCCATCAGACCAACACCAGTGCCGGCAGTTGTGTCGTGTTGTGAAAGTGACAGTGAAAAGAAAAAGAAAAGAAAAGAAAAGACAGTGATTCGTGAATAGTTAAGATCACCTGGCCAGGTAAAGTAGAAATCTGTTTATACCCGGGTTAGTTAATGATGTTTTAGATAAATGATTTTGTGAAGTTCAGGAAAGAGAGAATGTTTTATTTCATTTGATTCCAGATGCATTGATGTTTCGTTCTATGAACATGTGTAGTAAAGTTATAGACTTTACTAGTGGTTTGATGTGACGAATGCATGATATATGAATGAGATCGTGAGCAAGCTGTGAGTGTGTTTGGGCTGTGCGCTAGTCCTTCCTCCATCGACATCACCCGAGGTTGACACACATCCCCATACGGCAGATACCACTGGACCGGGCTGAGAGCACCGGGCAGCCCCGGGCATTTCTCATTCCTATTTAAGTTCTGTTTGAAAACGTCTCTAAAATCACACAGATAACCGTACGGCCAAATCAGCGCAATGAGTGGCCACTCACCAAGAGGTGTACAGTTTATATATCACCTCATCGCCAGATTCGCACAAGAAAGCTTGCATGGTGTTTGTCATTGCAGGGAACAAAAGCGTATTGCGGTTTCCAGAACAAAGGCAGGAGTGTGGTCAATAAAGGTAGAGAGAACATTAAAAAAACCCCGCAGAAACACACACACACACACACACACACACACACACACACACACACACACGCAAGCACGCACGCGAACACACACACACACACACACACACACACACACACACACACACACACACACACACACACACACACACACACACACACACACACAAATAAATATAAACAAACAAAATAAAGTTCTTTAAAAGGGAGGGGAAGCAGAAGGCAGGATCAACAAGACAGACAGGTAATAGGAAGCTCCTGGCCCATCATTTCCGAGGACGCTATCCGCACAGAAAGAGCCCCTCACCCCTACCCCCACCCCCACGGAGACCAGGACAGGTCCACAAAGAGGACCTTGCACCATACAGACTCGCCTGCGCGCAGGATATATCCGCCACCTGGTTCTTTTGAATTCACTTTGCTCATGAAACAAACAGTACACAGCATTTCAGCGAAGAGAGACTACAGCAGACAGCAAAGGGACAGATCACAGGTGGAAACAGAGACTACAGCAGACAGCAAAGGGACAGATCACAGGTGGAAACAGAGACTACAGAAGACAGCTAAGGTGATAGATCACAGGTGGAAACAGAGACTATAGAAGACAGCTAAGGTGATAGATCACAGGTGGAAACAGAGACTATAGAAGACAGCTAAGGTGATAGATCACAGGTGGAAACAGAGACTGTAGAAGACAGCTAAGGTGATAGATCACAGGTGGAAACAGAGACTACAGCAGACAGCAAAGGGACAGATCACAGGTGGAAACAGAGACTACAGAAGACAGCTAAGGTGATAGATCACAGGTGGAAACAGAGACTATAGAAGACAGCTAAGGTGATAGATCACAGGTGGAAACAGAGACTATAGAAGACAGCTAAGGTGATAGATCACAGGTGGAAACAGAGACTGTAGAAGACAGCTAAGGTGATAGATCACAGGTGGAACAGACAATGGAAGACATCTAAGGTGATAGATAATAGGTGAAACAGACAATAGAAGACAGATAAGGAGATAGATCACAGATGGAACAGACAATAGAAGACAGCGAAAGAGAAAGATCACAGGTGGAACAGACAACAGAAGACAGCAAAAGGAAAGATCGCAGGTGGAACAGACAATAGAAGACAGCGAAAAGGAAAGATCACAGGTGGAACAGACAATAGAAGACAGCGAAGGTGAAAGGTCACAGGTGGAACAGACAACAGAAGACAGCTAAGGTGAAAGGTCACAGGTGGAACAGACAACAGAAGACAGCGAAGGTGAAAGGTCACAGGTGGAACAGACAACAGAAGACAGCGAAGGTGAAAGGTCACAGGTGGAACAGACAACAGAAGACAGCGAAGGTGAAAGGTCACAGGTGGAACAGACAACAGAAGACAGCGAAGGTGAAAGGTCACAGGTGGAACAGACAACAGAAGACAGCGAAGGTGAAAGGTCACAGGTGGAACAGACAACAGAAGACAGCGAAGGTGAAAGGTCACAGGTGGAACAGACAACAGAAGACAGCGAAGGTGAAAGGTCACAGGTGGAACAGACTACAGAAGACAGCTAAGGTGAAAGGTCACAGGCAGAAACACAGGCGCTCGGTGTAATCTTTACCGATCGATTCGACACGGCGAGACAATTCTGGTTGCTAGATGCAAGTTACTTCCCTGGACGTTCCCAGGAAGAGAAACGGCAGGAAAACAAAAGAATGGCAACCTGTCAACATCGTCACTACTATTGAAAGTCAAACGATGAGTGACAGTATATTCTAGACACACATATCGACACGAAAACATTATAAGAATCACAGAGGAGAAACAAAATCTGCGCAGTTGAAGAAGAGAATGGACAATTAAAGCAAACGCATTGACAATTCCTTACATCAATCAAAAAATATATGTATATAGATATATATGTACGTATAATTTTAGATTGATGTAAGGAATTGTCAATGCGTTTGCATTAATTGTCCATTCTCTTCTTCAACTGCGCAGATTTTGTTTCTCCTCTGTGATTCTCGGGAGAGAGGACAGACCTCTACCAACGTCGAACGGATCTCGGATCCGCCCTGTGATCCGGTTCTGGACCAAAAATCCGCTTTCAACTGTCACGGCTTCGTTCTCTGGCCACCAGCAATCGTTCCATCAAGTTTCTTCAAAATCGGTTGATCACTTTTGACTTCATTTTACTGACAGAGAGAGAGAGAAACAAACAAACACACAACCCGACAGACACGGGGATAAACACATGACCGTCTTGGCGGAGCACACCTAAGAAACAGAAATGACGGAGCGAGAGAGAGAGAGAGAGAGAGAAAAGGAAATAACCGGACAGAAATAATCCGGCTAATTGAGCGGCAATGAGGCAATAAGCTTATGAGGAAAGTACGAACAGAAAAGAAAAGAAAAAAGAACCATCAAGATAATGCGACAGATAAACAAGTGACCTTTTCACTGACATAGAAATGGGTGACAAATAAGCGAACATTAACTTATGTTGTGTGCCCCTCTTCACCCCCTCCCTCCCCCCACCCCCACCCAACCTACTCCCCCCCCCCCCTCCCGGCCCCCATCCCACCTCCTCATCTCTCTC
>CM031626.1:11681582-11684967 GCA_018398815.1 Conus ventricosus
AAAAAAGGGGGGTCAAAAAAGGGGGAACCACGGGAAAAAAAAAAAAGGGAGGGGGGGAAAAGGAAGGGAAAAAAAAAACAATTCCCCCCCCACCAACACCCCCCCCCCCCCCCTAAGCCTGCCCCCTCCCCCCCCCCCCCCCATCGCTCCCACCCCCCCCCACCCCCCCCCCCCCCCCCCCCCCCCCCTCCCCCCACCCCCACCCCCCCCCCCTCCCCCTCCCCCCCCCCCCCCAACCCCCCCCCCAACCCCCCACCCCCCTCGTCGTTAATCCTCAAAAGGGCCACCTTACCCCGAACCTTTATACAGCAAACAGGGCATCACTTCCCCGCTTTTTCCGCAATTTCCCCAATTTCACAACTCCCCCCAACAATTCCACCCAAAAACCACCCCCCCCCAAAAAACAAAGAAAAAAAACAAACCCCACCCAAATTTACCAACCAGCCCGGCCCCCTGGCCCGCCCTCCCCAATTCCATTTCCTCCAAAAAACTCCTCCTCCCCCCCGCCCCCCTCCCCCCACCCCAACCACCCACCCACCCGACCAACCACCTCTCACCCTTCTCTCCTCCCCCCTTTTCCCCCCCTCCTCTCCTCCTTCCTCCCCCACCTCCCCCTCCTCCCACCTCCTCTCTCCCTCTCCTCCCCCCCTTTTTTTTTGCTCATTAATTTTTCATTTTTTTTTTTTTTCTACTGAAAATTTCCCCCTTTTTTTCTCTAAAAATTTCTTTCCTTTCCTCTCCTTTTCTCTCGCTCTTCCTCCTTTTTTCTCCTCTTCTCTTTTCTTCTTCTTTTTTTTTTTTTCTCCCCCCCCCCCCTCCCCCCCTTTTTTTTTCCCAAAGTCTCCTTCCCTTTCTCCCTTTTTCTCTCCCCCCCCCCCCCCCCGCTCCCTCCCTTTTTTCTTCCCCCTTAAGGGTACCTACTTCATTTTAAGGGTACAATTATTGGTAGTGTTGTTTGTTTTTTTTTCTCTCTTCTTGTCCTCTTTCCTAAGGATGGCTTAGGTTGCAACAGTAAATCGGTTTTTAAAAAATAACGTTATTTCTTGTTGATTTCTCTCTCCTCTACTCTCATCTCTCCCCTCAACCTCCTCTCTCTCCTCTCATCTCTTCACTCTCTCTCTTCTCTCTCCTCTCTCTCTCTCTCTCCTTGCCTCCTCTCTCTCTCTCCTCCTCTCCCCTTCTCTCCTCTCTCTCTTCTCATCTCCTCTTTCTCATCTCTCTCTCTCTCTCCTCATTTTAATAGACGATTAGATAGGATAGATAGGTGGTAAGAGAGAGAGAGAGAGAAAGAGAGGAGAGAGAAAAGAGAGAGAGAGAGAGAGATAGACAGACAATAGATAAATAGTAGACAGACAGATATATAGATAGATACATAGATAGATACAGATTGACGCTTTTGGTGTGTTGTGTGGTGTGTTGTTGTGTGTGTGGTGTGTGGGTGGTGTGTGTGTGTGTGTGTGTGTGTTGTGTGTGTGTGCGTGTGTATATATGTTGTGTGTTGTGTGGTGTGTTGTGTGTGTTGTGTGGTGTGTGTGTGGTGTGCGTGCGCGCGTACGTTTTGTGTGTGTGTGTGTGTGTGTGTGTGTTTGTGTTTGGTGTATGTGTGTGTGTGTGTGTGTGTGTGTGGTGTGTGTGTTTTGCGCGCGCGCGCGCGCGCACGGGAGCGTGTAAAATAAGGATAGAATGATACAAAGATAGGTAGATACAGACAGATAGACAAACAAACGAGTGAAAGAGAGAGAGAGAGAGAGAGAGGGGAGAAAAGAGAAGAGAGAAGAGAGAGAGAGAGAGAGAGAGAGAGAGAGAGAGAGAGAGAGAGAGAGAGAGAGGGAGAGAGAAGATTATGAAGAAAAATGATCAAAAATAAAATGACAAGGTACACAAAGACACAACAATCACGAAAAATGATGCTGGCAAAGTAATAAACACAAAAGAATAATATCTTGGAACCCATCACATCCCCACATGTCAATCTTCACTGACGCAACAATCATAATAACAGAGAGAGAGAGAGAGAGAGAGAGAGAGAGAGAAGAGAGAGAGATAGAAAGAGAGAGAAGAGAGAGAGAGGTAAACCGGGACATCGTATACGTTACATGTCATAAACTGGATGTCCTTCAAAAACCTCTTTATTAACATTTTTTTCCCCGTTTTTTCTACTTTGTTTATCTTCTTCTTCCTCTTTTTAATTATAATAACATCAATATTAATTAAGAGAGGTATCGGGTTTGATCCCTTGATAAACCACCACGTTATTGAAGACTTGATTTTTAAAGATATTTTCTGCGAAGGGATCACATAATCTCGTGAGCACATTGATTTTAATTAAATTGAAATTTATCTATGGGGCCGGAATAGCTCAGTTGGTAGAGCGCCGGACTCGTAATCTTGTGGTTGCGGGTTCGAATCTCCCTCGGGTCCTTTTCAGTTCAGGGGATTTTTTCCCTCGGAGTTACCATTGGTTCTGACTCCATTCCCCATACAGTCCTTCGAATGAGACTATAAACCGAGGTTCCGTGTGTGAACGCACGCACAACATCTTGAGCACACGTGAAATCCTATCTCCAACTTTCGGAAGAGAAGGCAAGTTTGGCCGTTGGTATAGATGACACGTTACACATAGCATGCACCTTCCCGAAGCTGGAGTATGGCCGCCTTAATGGCGGGATAAAACACACACACACACACACACACACACACAAAACTCCACTCCCTATACAGGGGGTGTCCGCAGGAGTATCAGCCTGCGTATGCAGAAGAAGAAGATGAAGAAGAAGAAGAAATTTATCTATGATTGATGGGGGAACATACCCTGGATAATTTTAAAATTATCATTGAGTTTTAGTCTTTGTGGAAGAACAATACGTCAGAAAAAAAGAAAAAAAAGAAAAAAACACAACTACTGATGATGAGCTTACTTGTGCACACGACGTAGTGGTTTCAGGATATACTCATTCACCGAGTCCCAAAATGTAGATACACAATTTGCAAGAGATTAAATGTAAGAATTTTTTGTTTTGTTTTGTTTTGTTTTGTTTTGTTTTGGCAAGAGTGGGTAGTTAAAAAGTGTTTTAATCCAGACAGTAAATACATCCTTTTTGGCACTGTTTTCACAAACACTTCGTACATGACCAGATCAATGATAACTTACTTTCAATAACAACTCGTAAAACGCTGTTCTATGTCACCAGTTTATAGCGGAGCGGAAGAACAAGGAAGATGACGGGTTTTTGTTTTCTCAAAGCAGTTGAATATGTTTGGTGTTGTCTGCTCGAAAATGACATGATTTAATGTAGTCCAGTTCAACAATAATAAATCAATGTTTTCTAACATTACAGACACTACATCTTCAATTCTAGAATGAGCAGTATGAAAGGTTGCTTTA
>CM031626.1:11685067-11690067 GCA_018398815.1 Conus ventricosus
GATCATAACGATTTAGTCTCGGAGCCAGCGTCTGTGAGCTCTCCCTCCGGGGAGGGGGAGAGGGAAGGGGGGGGGGGGGGGGCGTCGTTACGTCCGTCCAAGGACAGTCCCCATGAGGTGGCCGATACAGGTGACCGAGGCAAAGAACTTCAGCAAGAGCACAGACGTAGATCGGATATCAAAATCGAGGTCACCCAAAAAGAACAGGGCATATATGACCACAGACTTGGATATTTCTTTATTATTAATCGTTAGAATAAGTATGGTGATGCTGACTCTACGGACCTCCATTCTGACTGAGACTGCACGACAGGACTGTACTCTAGTCATTACTTTCCTAAGATGTATTGGTGTCAAACAGGCCCGAAAGATACAGACACCCTGCAGTGTTGGTTAGGACATTTAAGCAACACTCTCTGAGACGCATCCATTAAGTGAATGAAACTCGACGGCGCCGATCCCAGTCTCCTAAGTTGAGCTTATAGCAGATTCAGCGCTGCGCAGGAGCCTTCAGAATAAATAAATGGCTCTGGCGAGAATCAAACCGACGGCCTTCCAGCTGCGAGTCCTGACGCTAACAGCTGCGCCATGTTGGCTGGTTGGGTGACTGATTCTGACGTAAATGATTGCCGATGTGAGGGTCGGATATTCAACAGAAATGTGAGGACGGAGAGAGAAGAGGAGAGAGAGAGAGAGAGAGAGAGAGAGAGAGAGAGAGAGAGAGAGAGAGAGAGAGAGAGAGAGAGAGAGAGAGAGAGAGAGAGAGAGAGAGAATGACAATGACAAAGAATTTATTGGCCATAGCTCTTTCGGCTCTAAATGCCAAGGAAGCGCAATCATAAATCAAAATGCAAAATTACATCTGGCGACAACCGAAGCTAAATGCAAAATCCAAACAGCTTTGTAAAAAACATCCATTAGTACTGGGTCATAATCTTCGACCAACCGACCTATGAATCAACAATTAGTGACAGTTATATCTTTTCCTTTCCGCACAACAATAACACATAACAGATACCTAGCAGAGTTACATTTTTATGAAAATAATCTGATAACTAACAATCTAAATATTTCTTCCTAATATTATTTGCTTTCGCAATGAATGCAGCAAGTGATCTAATAATGTCTTTATTTTCTGATGTCAGTATTTTTCTTATGTTATATCTTTGCGCGTTGAATTTAGTGAACAGACTACTTGTGTTTCGTAATTCATTATATTCACAACAATCGAATAAGAATGCATCTCATCTTCGGAACCATTCGAACATAACGGGCATACCAAACTCATGATCGAATCTGAAGTAAACCACCTTTTATATGAATATAAACCTAAGGTTCTTGTTCTAAATCTGACAAGTGAGTCCCTATGCTATTTATTAATTATTACACCAAGATATTTTTCAGGATATAATGAATCTTTAAAGGAATAGTATCAGCTGTATTTGTCATTTCCAACCACAGTGGAGTGCCAATTTTGCTTAAAACAATTAATCAGTCGCTGCTTAAATTCAGACAAAAACATTTTTCTCACTACCTACCCCTTGTGCAATCCAAACAATGCCAAATCCATTTTCTGTTAAAACCTTTTTAACATGCGACACCCAGTTGTTCACTCCTATTTCCACTTCTCTGAAAGCATTTCATATGCCTGTCTGCATATACGATTTAGTGGAAGTCGAGTTAGCTTTACCAGTATCTCACACATTTAATATAATTTCTAATAAATAAAGGATATCGGCCTGACTCTCCGTAACACATTTTATTTGATGAGTGTAAGGGTATGTTTAGAAATCTTTTTATTGTAAATGTGTGAATATTCTCCATTTGTTTATTTTCAATAAGTCCCCAAACTTCAGCACCGTATGATAACATGGGTTCTATTTGTGGATCAAACATTTTCCAGAATAAATCAGAATCAATCGAATTTAATCTTCTCATGGTGCGAAGAATTTCAATAACCCCCTTTTCTAACCCCTTCTAGCGACTTCTGTCCAGCCAGACATCAAGCTTAATCTGGTTGTAAAAACAATGCCTAAATATTTATACTTATTTGTTACCTTTATCTCCTCATTTCCATACCACCATATTTCATTTGCAGAGAGATAACCCTCCCTTACGGAAAACTATAATATTAGTTTTGTCTAGATTTACAACCAATTGCATTCTATCAGCTTCAGATTTAAGTACATTGATTTGATTTTGCAACCCTATAACAGTGTCCGACAGCAATATCACATCATCGCAAATAACATCAGAAACATTTCAATTCCTCCAGAGATTAGTTGAATGCCATGTCTTCCACGTTTGGACAACTCCACAGCAAGATCATTGATGAAAAATGAAATAGTAGGGGGCTTAGCACACAACCTTGCTTGACACTTCTTGGACAATCGAAATATTGTGATAATAGGCATTTATCACGTACACAGGCTAGAACGGTATTATAGATTCCCTCCAGCGCATTATACAATTTTCCATCCACACCAGATTTCCTCAGGCACTCCCATTATAGGTTTCTGTTAACCGAGTCAAAGGCCTTCCGGAAGTCAACAAAAGCCACGTATAATTTCGAATTTCTGGAGAGATATTTTTGAACTAAACAATACAAGGTGAAAAATATGGTCAATGGTGCTATATCCACTTCTAAAACCCGCCTGCTCTTCAATAATTTGTTCTTCTCTTTCAGCCCATTTAGTAAGTCTTGAATTCAAAATACTGGTATAGATCTTGCCTAATACACTGGACAGACTTACGCCTCGATAATTATCTGGGTTATTGATTTCACCTTTTTTATGCAATGGTATTATGATGGATTTCGACCACTGAGTTGGAAATGTCCCAGACTCGAAATGTTTGTTAAAAAGACGCACCAGAAAACTCAATAACCAAATTGTTTGCATTTTTTAGCATTTCATTTACAATTCCGTCTGGGCCAGCACTTTTACCGCTTTTTAATTTTTAATGTTTTCTTCTATTTCGCTTTATGTGTTGTGTGTGTGTGTGAGGAGAGAGAGAGAGAGAGAGAGAGAGGAGAGAGAGAGAGAGAGAGAGAGAGAGAGAGAGAGAGCCAGCCAGCCAGCCAGCCAGCCGGACAGACAGACAGACAGAAGACAGACAGATGCATAGAAGGAGTGGTGGCATTGCATTCAGTCATGCTAATAGCCGATTACAGCAATCAGTCTCATCCTCAAAACAAACAAACAAACAAACAAAACAAACCAAGAGATTTCCCACAGATGGTTTATAGCCCAGCTTATGGCATGGTCATCCCGAAACGGCCAGGCCCAGAATCATTGGACGACATCATCGGACCCCTGTGTTCGGGCACTGACGCCGCTGGCAAGGTGCCCTTAGCTGGCTTCCTTGTACCATACAGTCGTCAACAAACCTTCAATCCTCTTTGTCTTTCTCCTGTGACCTGACCTTGTCCACCGCCACTCGTGCATCTCTCTCTCTCTCTCTGTCTCTCTGTCCCCCTCTCTCTCTCTCTCTCTCTCTCTCTCTCTCTCCTCTCTCTCTCTCTCTCTCTCTCTCTCTGTCTGTCTGTCTGTCTCACTCTCTCTCTGTCTCTGTCTCTGTCTCTCTCTCTCTCCTTCTCTCTCTCTTTCTCTGTCTGTCTGTCTCAGTCTCTCTCTCTCTCCTCGCTCTCCCTCTCTCTCTCTCCTCTCTCTCTCTCTCTCTCTGTCTTTTCTCTCTCTCTCTCTTTTCTGTCTCTCTCTCTCTCTCAGTAGGGTTGTGTGTGTGTGTGTGTGTGTGTGTGTGTGTGTGTGTGTGTGTGTGTGTGTGTGTGTGTGTCTGTCTGTCTGTCTGTCTGTCTGTCTGTCTGCCTCTCTCTCTCCCTCTCTCTCTCTCTCTCTGCACGTGTGTGTGTGTGTGTGTGTGTGTGTGTGTGTGTGTGTGTGTGTGTGTGTGTGTGTGTGTGTGTGTAGTGTGTGTGTATGTCTGTCTGTCTGTCTGTCTGTCTGCCTCTCTCTCTCTGCTCCTCCTCCCCCCCCCCCCACCCTGTCGTCAGCCCACCTTCACACTCTCCCCGTCTGTCACGACTGTAAGGTCAATTCTGCACAACACACACACACACACACACACACACACACACACACACACACACACACACACACACACACACACACACTCACCCCAACCCCAACAAAATTGCTCTTTAAAAATAGACCCTTCCCTCAGTCTCTTTGACAGCCAGCATTGTCTCCCTTACCTCCAGCGGGGTTTGTGAAGTAGTTGCACGTACTGAGAGGGAGAGGGCGCTTTTGTGAGACGTCACAGACATCGGGACTGCGCGTGCGTGATCCTATCACAGACATCGGGACTGCGCGTGCGTGATGCTATCCGGATATACGAATGTAGTGACTGAGATATCTTCTGTTTTCAGATAGGGAGGAGGGGGAAGGTGGGGGGGGGGGGGGGGGGGTAGGGCGAGGGGATGTTAGGGAAGATAGGTGGAACAGTCGGGGGGTGAGTACGACGGGAGGGGTGGGAAAGATGGGGAGGAGGTGGGGGGAGGGAGGGGGAGGAGAAGGAGGGGGGTGAGGGGGATGTTAGGGAAGATAGGTGGAACAGTCGGGAGGTGAGTACGACGGGAGGGGTGGGAAAGATGGGAGGAGGGGGGGGAGGGAGGGGGAGGAGAAGGAGGGGGGTGAGGGGGATGTTAGGAAAGATTGGTGGGACAGTCAGGAGGTGAGTACGAGGGAGGGGTGGGAAAGATGGGGAGAGGGGGGGTGAGGGAAGGGGGAGGAGAAGGAGGGGGGGGGGTGAGGGGGGGGGGAGGAGAAGGAGGGTGAGGGGGGGTGGGGGGATGTTAGGGAAGAAAGGTGGGACAGTCAGGAGGTGAGTACGACGGGAGGGGTGGGAAAGATGGGGAGGAAGGGGGGAGTGAGCGTGGTCAGGAAGATATAGGGCAGAGGAGAATCTCACAGAGAGAGAGAGAGAGAGGAGAGAGAGAGAGAGAGAGAGAGACAGACAGACAGACAGACAGACAGAGCAAT
>CM031626.1:11695067-11697567 GCA_018398815.1 Conus ventricosus
CATTGCCCACTATATATTGGAAGTGTATACATTGCCCACTATATATTGGAAGTGTATACATTGCCCACTATATATTGGAAGTGTATACATTGTCCACTATATATTGGAAGTGTATACATTGTCCACTATATATTGGAAGTGTATACATTGTCCAGCACGGACACTTGCCCTCTACTACGCAGTATCTTAATTTTAACCATATGACATTTTCCTTTTTTGATTGGGGGCGGGGTGTGGTGGTGTGTTTGCCATCTGTTTGTTGTTGTTGTTGTTGTTGTTGTTGTTCCTTGCATTCATTTTTCTCCCTTTGTGTTTCTCCACCAATGACAAATCGAGTGCAATGACCGGCAAAACGAGCATGACCAAGTTCTATCCACTTTAAGGATGCGAAAAGTCCAGTCGCCATCTTTTAGATGTTTGACAAGCGTCTGCCATGGTTACTCATTTTCATTCCTCAATGAGCTTGAACAGTGCCCTGTGTGGTCGATTGAGGCACAATAACACAAAACAACCCCCCCCCCCCCCCCCCCCCTCCCTCCTCCCTTCCACTTGCAGACCGACAGTTTTCAATAGAGAACTGCTTCTATTGGTTGGGTGTCACACAAGAACGTCTACGCAGCAGCTTCGTCTGAATGCACAGAGAGAAAGCCATTGTAAGCCGGCACTTAGCCGCATGAAAATCAACACACAAACGAATAAAGGAACAACTGAACAAACAGACCTCATGTATCTCTCCACCATCCTGCCCATGAATAAACAACCAAACTAACAAACAACCGCGCCCGTTCCATAAACCGTCCCAGTCTTTTACCGTTTCATCCGCCCCCCTCCCCCCTCCTCAACCCCCCTCCCCCCCCCCGCCCCTCTTCCTCCGCCCCCCAGGCAGCCAATCACGACAAACAGCCTTTTGACGGAAGTAGATAAGGATATGACGCAACGCCCGACCGCCTCCGCCGGGCCCTATGCAAAATGCAGGCTGCTTTAAATCATCGGCGGCGCCGGCATTCTCGGGGACAAATTGCTGGAGACGTGGTCTTCGATCGTCGCCTGTGTGCGTGTTGGAGGGGAGGAGAACAGAGAGGAGTAGGATAGAGCTTTCTCTCCCTCAGATGAGAAGCGACTGCTAACGATTGAAAACTTTGGGGGGAAAGTGCTCTCTCTTTCTCTCTCTCTCTCTCTCTCTCTCTCTCTCTCTCTCTTCTCTCTCTCTCTCTCTCTCTCTTCTCTCTCTCTCTCTACTCTCTCCCTCTCTCTCTGTCTCTCTGTCTGTCTGTCTGTCTGTCTGTCTGTCTCTTCTCTGTCGTCTCTCTCTCTCTCTCTCACACACACCACACACACACACACACACACACACACACACCACACACACACACACATGTGAGAGAGAGAGAGAGAGAGAGAGAGAGAAGAGAGAGAGGAGAGAGAGAGAGAGAGAGAGAGAGAGACATACAGACAGACAGACAGACAGACAGATGGAGAGAGAGAGAGAGAGAGACAGACAGACAGACGACAGAGAGAGAGAGGAGAGAGAGAGAGAGAGAGAGAGAGAGAGAGAGAGAGAGAGAGAGAGAGAGAGAGAGAGAGAGAGAGAGGTGGGGGGGGACAGAAATGAAGCATGGCATCGGAACCGCTCAGATCGACGTCACTAGTTCGCACTTCTGCACACTTCCCTATCACACCACACAACACACACACACCACACACACACACACACACACACACACACACACACACACACGCACACACACACACACACACACAACACACACACACACACACACACAACACACACACACACACACACAACACACACACACGCTACGAGTTTCAGGGAAATGTTTGTCATACCTACATGACTTTGAAAAAAAAAAAATCATTGATAAAGCTCCGCCTAAAAACGTAGACAAACGAGTCACAAGACAAAACACGACGCGTTTCGACCTCGTAGGTCTTTTTCTTCTTCAGGCAAGATACACAGCACTCAGGACAGCGAAACTAAACGAGCAACCACTCACTTGTCTTCCTCCAATCCTAGCGCAAGATGGGCGTTGACATGGACAAAGATAAGTGACTGCTCGTTCATGTTCCTTGTCCCGAGTGTTGTGTGTGTTTTTTTTCAATGAAGAAGACCTAAGGTCGAAACGCGTCGTGTTTTGTCTTGAGATTCGTTTGTCTACGTTCTTCGGCAGAGCTTTATCAATACTTTTTTCTTTCTTTTTTGTTGTTGCAAATTTGTTTAGATTTCCGCCTACAGTCGACTCACTTTGCAACTATGTCTACGTTACGTGCCTATGCAGCTATTCTTCCACCGGAGCTGTGCATTCATTAAAGTTTTTAAAATCCGTTTGTGGGCCCGCCTGCTATAGATCACGGATCATGGATCACGGCTGAAAGCTGTGAGGAGGCCGTGAGAAAGAACAAACATTTTCCAGCTTCTAGTGGGATCCTGTTTTTTAGCTGATTTTATTGAGAGGAACAAAAATGAACAGAGAGAGAGAGA
>CM031626.1:11707567-11710067 GCA_018398815.1 Conus ventricosus
GTCGTTCGCACCGCCAGTGTCGGTCACACACCTTGTCACTCAGTCGTTCGTACCTTTTTAACCACAGGAAGCATGCTAGTTGTACACTTGTTCTTCAAACCGACGGCCCAAACTGCCTTTCTTCTTTGGATGTTGATGATAGGATTTTACGCGTGTGAAAGGTGTTATTCGGCGTTCACACTCTGCACACGGTTTATGGTGGTACTCGAAGGACCTTTCACCAAATGGGGTCAGAGCCAATGTTAATTCCGTTGGGAAAATGCACCTGTTCAAAAACAGTTCGGCGGAGAATCGAACCAGTAACCCAGGATCACGGGTCGGGAGCTCTACCAGTTGCACTGTTCCGGAGCCCATGGGACGCGCTGACAAAGTACAGTTGGCAACAGGTGCCCGGACCACAACATTATTCATGCCGGTCTCCTGAGACACGGCAGGCTCCGAGACTTAAGAAAAGTTTCTTTTAGTTTTATGGATCTCTGCTTACGACAGATGGGACACCACCTCAACCTCTTTCAAACCCCCCAGCTTGTTCTCTCTCTCTCTCTCTCTCTCTCTCTCTCTCTCTCTCTCTCTCTCTCTCTCTCTCTCTCTCTCTCTCTCTCTCTCTCTCACTTTCACCACACACACACACACACACACACACACACACACACACACACACACACACACACACACACACACACACGCACGCACGCACGCACGCACACGCACACACACACACACACACACACACACACACACACACACACACAACTGACAAAACCCAGTATTTTGTTGTACCGTCGTCCTAGTGGGATAGCCCCGATTTAGAATAATCCAGTCCACCCTCTGTATCTATCGCATCATCGAAGAGGTATCTCCATGGCAAAGAACTCACATGTGCTACATGGCTGAAATAAATCTGGATTTACGACTACACACTATACTGTACAACTCTAATAACAAACCACACACAAGTCACCAGTTAGGCAAGTAACGCAACAGGATCAGTATTAAGTAAACAAATGTAAAGATTGAAAACAGAAACACCCACAACAACAACAAAACAAAAACAAACAAACAAAAATGAACATTGTTTAGACTTTGGAAAAAAAAATGACGTTGACCTATTTACTGAATTAATCCAGACTATCATTGACAAATGTGCTTAAAACGTAAAATCGACACTAATGTTCTGTAAGTCATGTCAGGTTGCCCCCAAAAGTTATATATTTCAATTCAGTTTCTGTCAGTGATAAATTCTTAAACAGTTTTTATTGATTGAAGCCTGGCATTGATCTGCAGATCCCAACTACCTCCTAACAGACCTAATTTCAGGCATGCTAGGATGGTGCATTCTGAAAGTCAATTAGCTCAGCTTCGTTGACTCAAGGACATGACTGTCTAGTCCAGCTGTTTTCAGCCTAGCAAGTACACAAGAGGGTGGTGGTGGTGGTGATGGTGGTGAAGGTGTGTGTGTGTGTGTGTGTGTGTGTGTGTGTGTGTGTGTGTGTGTGTGTGTGTGTGTGTGTGTGTGTGTGTGTGTGTAGGGGAGGGGGGGGGTAGCAGTTTCATGGACCATTTGTTTTCGATGACTTACTCCAAGACGAAGGTGGCAATGGACAATCTGTTCCTTTCTTTCGCCAAGACTGACGCTCAGTGATACTGCATGACCATGGTCTGAAACAAATTTTAACTGAACACTAAGAATCACTGGTGTTGACATGATCCTGGGAGATAATTCAATACACTGCATTATTTCCGACATATCTGACTGTTGCACACCAGCGCCGTGTTCTCCGGAGGTGTTGTGGCTTTCTTTGATCCGAAACAAGATAAGATCACGTTCATCGTCCTCTAAGTATGTCAGATTCTGTGGGGGTACCAATTCTAGACTTTTCGTATGATTCTTAACAACTCGTTCCACGAACAGAACCAATAGGCCTAACTGTTCGTAAAACTTCTGGATGTAGGCTTTCCGGAGACTTTGACGTTTCACGGCAGATCTTCCATTTGCAGACGAAAAATGAGGATATGAAAGGTTCCCGAATGCCTGACGTTTTTCGCTCATGGTCTACATTCACTCGCCTTTAAAGCGGGGGACTGTTTATGATCGTTAAGGGTGACCCTTTTTGAAAAATTTTTCTGAAAGTTAAGTCCCAGTTGTTTTGGGTTTGCCTTAAAGTGAAATAAAGCAAACCTCCGGTAAAGGGAAAAATTGGGTTTTTGCATCGCAAAACTTGTTCACTGAGAGAAATGAGTGTTCATAAAAAAAAAAAAACAACCCCAAAAGTTTAAAAAGGAAAAGGGGTTAGTTATCACAAAACACGACAGAGTATAGGAGAAAACACAAGATTTCCACCCTTGGGTCTTCTTCAGGCAAAAAAATCAAAAGTTTTAGGACCGAAAAAAACGAGAACAGAAACCTTTTATCTTTATTTGGGCGAAAAACAAAAAACCAAAAAGTGTGTGTGTGGGTGTGTGGTGTTTGGGGTGGGGTGTGGTGTGTGTGTGTGTGTGT
>CM031626.1:11715067-11719359 GCA_018398815.1 Conus ventricosus
TCAGTAGAAGGAGTGCTCATTATGTGTTGGAATAACAATGATTGTGTGTCGGTGGTTGGGTCAATAGAAGGAGTGCTCATTATGTTTTGAAATAACAATGATGGTGTGTCGGTGGTCGGCTCAGTAGAAGGAGTGCTCATTATGTGTTGGAATAACAATGATGGTGTGTCGGTGGTCGGCTCAATAGAAGGAGTGCTCATTATGTTTTGAAATAACAATGATGGTGTGTCGGTGGTCGGCTCAGTAGAAAGAGTGCTCATTATGTGTTGGAATAACAATGATGGTGTGTCGGTGGTCGGCTCAGTAGAAGGAGTGCTCATTATGTGTTGGACCAGAGCACGCCACCTTGAACGGTGTATCAGGCTGGGTCAGAAAAAGGAGCACAACACTTCGAACAGATGGATTGAGAGTTTGAATCCTGCGGCCAACACAACAAAAACCGTGACTTCTTTGCCATTCTAATGACTTTTGTGTTGTTCTGTCGGCGTTAGTGTAGTGTAGGATACTACCAGCTCGCCCTCCTTTGACCCGGTCTGTATCAATATGTAAGGCAGGTGAAAAAAAAAAGATGGGGGGGGGGGGGGGGGGGGGGGGGAGGGGGGGGGTGAGAAAAATGGGAGAAATAATGTGTCAGTAACCTTCTTTGTTTCTACCTTCTGTGGCAATTTTTCTTTTTCGTGAGTGAAAGCAAACTGTCTTTGTGTGTGTGTGTGTGTGTGTGTGTGTGTGTGTGTGTGTGTGTGTGTGTGTGTGTGTGTGTGTGTGTGTGTGTGTGTGTGTGTGTGTGTGTGTGTGTGTGTGTGCGTATGTGTGTGTGTGTGTGTGTGTGTGACGGAAAGAAACACTAGGTAAGAGCTGAAAAATTTTTTTCTACGGTCTTTCTTTTTTGTAATAAAATAAAGAAAGCATCAGCTATCAACATGTACATCACTAGAAAGTTTTGGTATCTCATGAAAATATAAGACTCCACAGACAGCTGTCAGTTCATGAACAGCTATCCCACAATGTCCATGATCAGGAGAACGTTTGTAATGACTCCAGATCCGTCTTCAGATCCGGATTTGCCGAATGGATCCGCACCACAGTGCAGTTGGTTCGCCCTTGGGGCATGTTTCTTCTCTCAAACACGTTCTGTGAAAATCGAGCCTGTTTTTTCTTTTTTCAGCGCATCCACGCTGACAAACGAATGCAGGTGCCAAAAATAAACTCCCTGGTGGAGGTACCAAACGCTATGAGACCAGCGGAGACAGTGTTGATAGCTGACAACCGATGATGGCAGTCTGAATGGCAATCAGACCAAAGGCGGAGGTACAAAGAGCCATGGGACCGGAGGCAGAGAGACCAATGGCTGCTAGACCAAACATCCCTGAGAACAATTTTCCCCTGGAACTGAAAGCAAGCTGTCGGTTGGAATCCCCATGGAGGAGGTGGAAGGGGGGAGGAGATAATTATGTGCTAAAACTATTAGAAACACAAACAAGCGTTCCGAGGGTCTGTTGCTGGTCAGCTACGTTCCGCTTGTTTCTCGTTGAGCTGGCACCATCCCTAGCAGCCCAAAGCGTTCTGTGCGATCCTTTTGCTTATGACACTTCCCTTCATACCAGCGCTGAGGATGAACTTTCCGTCCATAACCGGATTGCAGCCATGTCTGAATGAAATGCCTCCATCATTCAACAGTATTTCATTCCTTTGAGACAAAGAGCGTGACGATAAGTTTCAAACTTTTCACATAAAGGCTTCTAATCCTATTCGGATTGCAGACAGCAACACTATGGTGAACGTGCATGAGAGCCTACTACTGGAGTTGAGAGTGGAGGATTAATGTGGCAGTTTACAAGCTGGAAACCTCTGTGACTTGTGCTCTCTTCCTGTTCAAATAACTCGCGCTTATATAATACAAGAACGTGCAAAAAAATAAAATAAAATAAAAAGTTTTTTCCAAGCTCACTGCCTCCCTCAGATCAACCCCCACCTGCAGTCTGGATCAACCCCCACCTGCAGTCTGGATCAACCCCCACCTGCAGTCTGGATCAACCCCCACCTGCAGTCTGGATCAACCCCCACCTGCAGTCTGGATCTGGATCACCCCCCACCTGCAGTCTGGATCTGGATCAACCCCCACCTGCAGTCTGGATCAACCCCCACCTGCAGTCTGGATCTGGATCAACCCCCACCTGCAGTCTGGATCAACCCCCACCTGCAGTCTGGATCTGGATCAACCCCCACCTGCAGTCTGGATCAACCCCCACCTGCAGTCTGGATCTGGACTGCGGGAGCAGTCATCACACAGAACTTCATTCCACGAGCAGCCATGATAATTCTACAGGATCCAGTGTCATCAGCCTGAGAGAATCTGGGTAAGTTCACAAACACTGCTGCTTCAAACACGACTTGGATGTGACACAGCTGTACTCACCAACAAAGTAGACAATGATCTGGCCCCCCACTGCACCAATCCTTTCCTCTCGTGGGGCTCGTGTTCATGATCTGGCCCCCCACTGCACCAAGCCTTTCCTCTCGTGGGGCTCGTGTTCATGATCTGGCCCCCCACTGCACCAAGCCTTTCCTCTCGTGGGGCTCGTGTTCATGATCTGGCCACCCACTGCACCAAGCCTTTCCTCTCGTGGGGCTCGTGTTCATGATCTGGCCCCACGCTACACCAAGCATCTCCTCTCGGGGGGCTCGTGTTCATGATCTGGCCCCTCACTGCACCAAGCCTTTCCTCTCAGGGGGCTCGTGTGCATGATCTGGTCCCCCACTGCACCAAGCCTTTCCTCTCAGGGGGCTCGTGTTCATGATCTGGCCCCTCACTGCACCAAGTCCTTCCTCCCGCAGGGCTCGTGTTCATACGGCTCTAGTGACTATATTCTACGATGTCTTTGGGTAGAAAATTTCAAAACCGATTTTGCATTTTCAAGTTCATTCACTGCGAAACTGCTCTCAGTGAACATAGAATCAATCTCTTCCTTTCCACTAACAAACACACACACACACACACACACACACACACACACACACACACACACACACACACACACACACACACACACACACACCAACATCTCAAAGAACACAGCCTATACTCTTTTCATAGAAGTGCCTGCAGACAAAGGCAGACAAAGAACACAGCCTATACTGTTTTGATAGAATGTGCCTGCAGACAAAGGCAGACAAAGGACACAGCCTATACTGTTTTGATAGACGTGCCTGCAGACAAAGGCAGACAAAGAACACATTCTATACTGTTTTGATAGCAGTGCCTGCAGACAAAGGCAGACAAAGGACACAGCCTATACTGTTTTGATAGTAGTGCCTGCAGACAAAGGCAGACAAAGGACACAGCCTATACTGTTTTGATAGAAGTGCCTGCAGACAAAGGCGAAAAGGACACAGCCTATACTGTTTTGACAGACGTGCTTGCAGACAAAGGCAGACAAAGGACACAGCCTATACCGTTTTGATAGAAGTGCCTGCAGACAAAGGCAGACAAAAGACACAGCCTATACTGTTTTGATAGAAGTGCCTGCAGACAAAGGCAGACAAAAGACACAGCCTGTACTGTTTTTGATAGAAGTGCCTGCAGACAAAGAACACAGTCTACACTGTTTTGATAGACGTGCCTGCAGACAAAGGCAGACAGCAGTATCGTTAACAGACCCAGGGACATCCAAAGCGCCATCAGCGCCGTCTGTGGTGTATCAATCTGTTGGAACTGGCGTTGATACCTCCTCCATACCAACGGCCTGGACGTCTCCAGACTCATCTACTTCCACAGTGTCCACCATCCTTCCTTTCCTCCCCCCCCCCCCCCCCCCCCCCCATCATCTCCTGCCCTCTATTCCAAGGTGAGGGTCTGTAATATCTATACGCACCCGAGATCCATCCATCCATCTTCTGTACCTCTCCATTTCCTTTTCCTCTCCCCCATTCTTCCTTTCCCTTTTCGTCTTATTCTTCTCCCCCCGCCCTTCTTTTTTTCTCTCTTCGTCATTCCTTCCTACTTCCCTCCCTCCATACCTACCAACCTGCCAACTTGCCTACCTACCAATCTACCTATCTATCTACCAACCCACCTACCCACCTACCTACCTACCTACCTATCTATCTACCTATCTACCTACCAATCTACCTATCTATCTACCAACCCACCTACCCACCTACCAGCCTTTCCAGACCTCACGTATCGTGTCTCCTGTTGCACTCTTTCAGCGAGACCGTTGATGTCTGTCTACGGAGAGGTTTCAAGAAAGTCGCGTTTATGACACTCTCTTCCTCTCCTGTCTCTCACTATC
>CM031626.1:11745080-11747580 GCA_018398815.1 Conus ventricosus
CTTTCAAGCGTCGCCTGTAACTGTAAATAAACGCACACCTACTAAGCACCCTACTGACGACAATAACTGCTTAGTCGCGGAGCCGGCGTGAGTGAGCTCTCCCTCCGGAGAGCGCCACCACGTCCGTCCAACCACAGCCCCCATGGACTCGATACCTGTGACCCCGACGGAACCAAACCAAACCAAGGCCACAGACGTGGACATCGAAATTGAGGTCACCATGAGAGCAGGGTATGAAGGGCCACAGAATTTGAGACATTTTTAATGCTGATAGATGAGGATGAGGATGATTAAGATGATGCTACGGAATTCCATTTCGGTCTGAGACTACATACAGGGCTGTACTCTACGCTTCCTTTCATAATTTATCCTGCCGTCAACCAGGCCCGAGAGATACATGCACCTGCAGTGTTGGTCAGGAAATTTGAGCAACACTCTCAGAAACGTATCCATTAAGTGGATGAAACTCGACTGTGTGGTCCAAGTCTTCCCAACTGAGTCCGCAGCAAACTCAACTCTGGGTAGGAGCCGGTCCGGGCAGAAAAACCCCACATGACTTCTGATGGGATTCGAACCCACGACCTCCCGGTCGGGAGTCCGCGACGCTAACCACTTCGCCACGGCGGCTGGTGCTGTTCAGTGTATTCGTTATTGGTTTAATTTTGCTGCAGATGGATGAGTGTCGCTTACCTCGTAAAGCATATAATATGTTGTTTGAATTAGATAAGAAAGGAAAGCAAAATTGGGTATCGGATGTACGCACATGTTTATACGAATATGGTTTTGGAGAAGTGTGGATGAATCAGGGCGTTGGCAATGTTAAGGGATTTATATGTGTTTTTTCGTCAACGTCTAATTGATTGCAGATGGCAAAAATGGCATGATCATGTTCAAAACAGTGAAAGATTGATGTTTAGGATGTTTTGTAATACACATGAAATAAAAACACACCTTTTGTTGAATATGGATAGTCATTTGAAATATATAACAACGAGATTTAGGCTGGGATTTCAGAGATAGCGGTGCATCATTATAGATACAGAGAACACAATGAAGCAAATCTGATATGTTGTTTATGCAAAAATTCTAAGGAAGATGAAGTACATTTTGTTTTATGCTACCCAGCTCTTAGTAAAATTAGAGAAAAATTTATTCCCAGTAAATATTATCAATGCCCTTGTGTCTTTAAACTCTGCTTGTTGATGGCATCCTCTAAACACAGTGATGTTAGGAATTTATCGCTTTTCTTGTATAAAAGCTTTTAAGTTCAGAGAAATTATGACCTCGTAATCGTGTATTTCAAATGTCCTATTTCATGAACAAGTTCATTGTTGATGTCTTGTGTTTACTCACCCCCTTCATAAGGGGCTATGGCCTAATGAATAAACCATTCGCATTCGCATTCTCTCTCTCTCTCTCTCTCTCTCTCTCTCTCTCTCTCTCTCTCTCTCTCTCTCTCTCTCTCTCTCTCTCTCTCTCTCTCTCTCTCTCTCCTCTCTTCTCTCTCTCTCTCTCTCTCTCTCTCTGTGGAGTCAGGGATGGAAGTATAGTTCTGGTGTCCCATTCATCCTAAAAGTATTTCATATTCTTATTTGCAAGGCACATTGACTTTAAATCAAAGCAAAATAATTTGGACTCAAATAAACGATGATTATATGGAAAAGGCATCATTATCATCATTTACTCTACCCCTGATAAAGACAACTCATTTTGTACCAAACTGAATCATGATATGCACATCACCGACACCCTAATTCTCCTATTCAAGACCGAATCCGATTTCATACAATTTAGTTTTACATTAGAAAGACCAGTTTCCTTTCCCTGTCATCAAAATCCATTCGAATTGTATAAGCGTAACATGGCAATCTGTGTGGTCTCATGTCTTATACCTTAGTCAGAAATGAAAACACTTAAGAACTCAGGGTGAATATAACGAATTCTCTCTCTCTCTCTCTCTCTCTCTCTCCTCTCTCTCTCTCTCTCTCTCTCTCTCCTCTCTCTCTCTCTCTCTCTCTCTGTGGAGTCAGGGGATGGAAGTATAGTTCTGGTGTCCCATTCATCCTAAAAGTATTTCATATTCTTATTTGCAAGGCACATTGACTTTAAATCAAAGCAAAATAATTTGGACTCAAATAAACGATGATTATATGGAAAAGGCATCATTATCATCATTTACTCTACCCCTGATAAAGACAACTCATTTTGTACCAAACTGAATCATGATATGCACATCACCGACACCCTAATTCTCCTATTCAAGACCGAATCCGATTTCATACAATTTTAGTTTTACATTAGAAAGACCAGTTTCCTTTCCCTGTCATCAAAATCCATTCGAATTGTATAAGCGTAACATGGCAATCTGTGTGGTCTCATGTCTTATACCTTAGTCAGAAATGAAAACACTTAAGAACTCAGGGTGAATATAACGAATTCTCTCTCTCTCTCTCTCTCTCTCTCTCTCTCTCTCTCTCTCTCTCTCTCTCTCTCTCTCTCT
>CM031626.1:11750080-11760080 GCA_018398815.1 Conus ventricosus
CCTTGCTGATGTCATCAGAGAGAGAGAAGAGAGAGAGAGAGAGAGAGAGAGGAGAGAGAGAGAGAGAGAGAGAGAGAGAGAGAGAGAGAGAGAGAGAGAGAGAGAGAGAGAGAGAGAGAGAGAGAGAGAAAAGGAAACCCCAGGTTACCATAAAAAAAAAAAAAATACCCCAATATGGCTGTCTAAATTTTTAAAAAAGTGGGTGTTTAAAATTAATTTTTTGGGAACCAAATTTTTTTTTTTTTTTTTTTTTTTTTTTTACCCCCCGGGGGGGAAACCCCAAAAATGAAAAAACCCCCGTTTTGACGGGTTGACAGGCCCCGCAGGTTAAAAAAAAACACCCAAGTGGGGGGGGGGGGGGGGGGGGGAAAAAAAAAAAAAAAAAGGGGTTGTTATGGTTTTGGGGGGGGGGGGGGGGGGGGGGAAGGGGGGGTGGGGGGGGAGGGAAAAAAGACCCCCCCCAACACAAATTTTTCAAGGCCCATAGCCCCCATGAAAGGGCGTAAAAAACACAAAACCACAACACACCCAACAAAAAAAACCACAACAAAAAAAATTTGGTTTCTTTAAAACCCCAAAAAAACCCCTTTACATAAAAGGAAGAATAAAAGGGCAAAAAAAATTTGGGTTTAAATGAAATGGGGGAGGAAGAAAGGAAATTAATTTCCCGCTTTTCTTTTTTTGGGCCATACCCCCCATAAAGGGGGAAAAGAAAGGAGAGAAGAGAAAAAAAAGAAAAAAAAGGGGAGAAGGAAAAAGGGGTTTAAAAGAAGAAAAAGAAAAAAACCGGGAGAAAGAAGGAAGAAAGATCCAAAAATGGGTGCTTTCGATTTTTCCCTTTAGAAACAAATATAAATGTAAAAAGAAAAGAAATATTTTAGAAAACAAGGCCCGGGAAAAGGGGTTAAGGGGAAAAAGAAATTAAGAAGCAAATGTAAAGAAGGAAGAATAAGGAAAAAAAAAAATTGACAAAGGGGCCCTTTGGGCCCTTTTGGTTTTAAAAATTACCCGGGAAACGGGGCCCAAACCCTTTACTGAATTTCCTTTAAACCCTTTCCCTCTTCCACCGCCCTTCGTTTTTTTCTTCTCCCCTCTCTCCTACTTCACATCATTCCTTCTCTTTTTCCTTTTCCCCTTTTCTTTGGTTTTTTCCTCCCCAAATCTTTTGTTACCACTCCTTTCCTTTCATCCTTTTTCTCCCATTTCCATTATCCTTTCCCCCTTTCTTTTTCCTGCCCTCTTTCCCCCCAATCTCTCCTCCTCCTCCCCCCCCCTCCTCTCTTTTTATTTTTCTCCCCTATCTCTTATTTCTCCCCTCTCCCCCCTTCCCTTTTCTCCCCCCTTTTCCCCTTTTCTACCCCTTCCCCCCCCCCCTTTTTTTCCCCAAATCTCTCCTCCTCCCTCCCCCCCCCTCTCTCTCTTCACTCTCTATCCCCTCTTTTCCTCTCTTCTCTCCCCCCTTTCCCCTTCTCTCTCTTTTTTTTCCCTTTCTCTTCCCCAAAACCTCCCCCCCTTTTTCCCAATCCCTGCTCCCCCCCAAAACCCCTCTTCTTTACCCTTCCCTCCCTTCCCCCTCCCGCCCTTCCCCCCTTTCCTCTCCGGCGACTGGAGGTGGAAAACTGCCTTCAAAAAAAGGGGACCCAGACTTTGAAAAAATCTGTTTTAACCAAAAAAAAGGCCCCCCCCCCCCCTTTTCCCCCCCTTTCTCTCTTCAACCAAAACTTTTCGCTTTCCAATCTCTTTTTTTCCCCCTCTCCCCCTCTCTCTCTCTCTCCTCTTCTCCCTCTCTCTCTTTTCTCTCTCTCTTTCTCCTCTTTTTTCTCTCTCTCTTCTCTCTCTCTCTCTCTTCCCTCTTTTTTTTTTTTTTTCTATTTTTTTTTTTTTTATTTTGGGGGTTGTGGGGTGGGGGGTGTGTGTGTGTGTGGGGTGTGTGTGTGTGTTATGTGTATGTGTTTTTGTTTTGTGTGTGTGTTTTGTGTTTTTTGTGTGTGTGTGTTTTTTGGGTTTGTGGTGTGTGTTTTGGGGTGTGTGGGGTTTGGGTGTTTGTGTGGGGGTTTTGTTGTAGTGTGTATTGGGTGTGGGTGTGTGTTTTTGTGGGGTGTGTGTTGGGTGTGGTGTTGTGTGTGTGTGTGTGGTGTGTGGTTTGTGTGGTGGTTGTGTGTGTTGTGGGTGGGGTGTTTTTGTGGTGTGGGGTTTGTTGTGTTGTGTTGTTTTGTGTGGTGTTGGTGGGGGGTGGGGTGGGTGTGTGTGTGTTTGTGGTGGGGTGTGTGTTGTGTGATGGGTGTGTGTGGGTGTGGTGGTGTGTTGTGTGTTTTTGTGTGTTGTGTGTGTGTTGTGGTGTGGGGGTGTGTGTGTGTGTTGTGTTGTGTGTGTGTGTGTGTGTTTTTGTGGGGGTGTGTGGGGTGTTTTGTTGGTGTGTTTGGGTGTGTGTTTTGTGGTGTGTGTGGGGTTGGGGTGTTTTTGGGGGTTTTGGGTGTGTGGTGTGGTGTGTGTGTGTGTGTGTGTGTGTGTGGGTGGTTTTGTGTGTGTTGTGTGTAGTGGTTGTGTGGTGGGGTTTGGGGTGTGTTGTGTGTTGTGTGGGTTGGGTTTTTTTTGGGGGTAGGGGGGGGTTGGGTGTGTGGGTGGGTGGGGGGGTGTGGGGGTGGGTGTGGGTGTGTGTGTGTGGGGTGGGTTTTTGTGTGTGGGGGGGGGGTGGGGGGTGGTGGGGTGTTGTGTGTGGGGGTTGGGGGTTGGTTGTGTGTGTGGGGTGGGGTGTGGGTGTTGTGGGTGTTGTGGGGGTGGGGTGTGGGGTGGGGGGGGTTTTGGGTGGGGGTTGTGGGGTTGTGGGTTGTGGTTTTGTGGTTTGTGTGTGTAGGGGGTGGGGTGTGTGTGTGTGTGGGTGGTTGGGTGGGGGGTGGGGGTGTGTGTGGTGTGGGGTTTTTGTGTGTGTTTTGTTTGTGGGGGGTGATGGGGGGTTTGTGGGGGGGGGGTGGTGTGTGTGTGGGTTTTGTGGGGTGGGGTTGTGTGGGTGGGGGGGGGTTTTTTGGGTGGGGGTGTGTTTTGTGCCCTGTGGGTGTTTTTTTGTGTGTGGGGGGGGTTTGTGTGTGTGTGTTGTGTTTTTTTTGTTTTTAATTTTAAAAAATTTTGTGGCCACAGATACAGAGGGAGAAAAGAGAGAAAAGAAAGAGGGGGAGGAGAGAGAGAGGAGAGGAGAGAAAAAGGGAGAAAGAGAGAGGGGGTGGGGGAAAAAGAAAAGGGGAAGAGAGAAAAAGAGAGAAAAGAGAGAAAGAAGAGACAAGACAAGACAAGACAAGACAAATGTTTTAATTAAAACTGGGCCCAACATGCCCTTTGCCCAAGGGGAACAGAGGGAGGGGGTGAAACAAAATAAAAATTTATCGAAAAATAAAAAAAGAAAAGGAAAAAAAATTTCATACATGTAAATACGTATTGCATAACCCAAAACAAAGTACACAAAAAAAATTCGCAAACAAAAATTAAACCGATCGTTGACCATGTTCACCTCTCCTCTCCCCCCTCTCTCTTTTCCCCTCTTTTCTTCTCTCCCCTCTCTCTCCCCCTATCTCTCTCTCTTCTCTCTCTCCCCTCTCTCTCTCTCTCTCTTCCCCTTCCCTCCCCCCCCTCTCCCCTCTCCCCCTCTCCTCTCTCTCTCCTCTCTCTTTTCCCCCTTCTCTCTCTCTCAACACACACCACACACAAAACACACAAACACACACACACACACCCAATCAAAACGCTATGGGTGTGATTTTACAAAGCAACTTTGACGGTGCATGCGGAAAAGGGGTTCAAATCACATCAGTTTTGCCACATTGACCTAAAGAGCTTTTGTTATAAAATTTTACCCCAAAAGCATTACAGTTTTTTTTCCGGGTAGCAAAGCGTAACGACATTTTTAAAAGCCAGGGCCCGTCTAAAAAAACTTGAAAAGGTTTTTAAAACGCGGGCGAATAATTTTGTATTTGGGAAATTACTACAAAAAAAGGGGTTTTCGGATTCCAACTCACCCCGGGGCAGAACGGACAGCACAGGGCTTCACGGGGGACGCTCGAATACCCAGTTTGTGTGTGTTCAAACAGGATACAAAAAGTCTAAACTTTTATCAAGTTTTTACGACGCTCACGTTGTTTCCCGGGTGAATAGAAATTTGGTTTTCCCCAAAAACTGCTTAAAAGAAGAATAAAAAAGAGAAATCGGCCCGGGGATTTTATGTGGCAATACCATTCTGGTAAATGACAAATCGATTAGCCGATTTTTAAATTTTTTTTGGAAAGGGAAAATTTTTTCTTTGGGGGAACCCCTTGTTTTTCCCCATACATATCCAAAAAACCCTAACGATTTAATGTGAGGCAAACTGTGTAACCCAATTTTTTTTTACGCCGGGCAATTTTAAAATCATATAACATTTTTTAAAGCTTTTTTTGGGGGACGATTTTCAGGCCAATTAAACGAAAAAGTATCCCCAAAACTTCACGATTTTTGTTTAAATTTTTTATAAAGTGGGGAAAACCCACCAGTTTTTTCCTTTAAAAAAAAGGGATTAGGGGCTTTTTTTAGAAACATTCAGGAATCTTTTTGAGTGCCCCAAAAAAATGTTTTTTTTTTTTTAAAGGCCCAGATGTTTGCGTTAACCCCCTACTTAAACGCCATAAGTAAAAGGGTTGGTGGATTGCAATCAAAAAGTTTGAAAAAAATTTTGGGGCCCCCACTCTGATATTTTTACAGAATTTCAATATAAAAATGATGATGTTTTTTCCCTGGATGCAAAAAACCCCCAGGGAATGAAAAAAGTAAGGGCCCCGGGAAATATAGCACCTAAATATTTAATTGATTAACGACTCTAGTTGCATACTATCTTAAAAAACCCTTTTTCTTTTGAAAACAATATAAAACCCCCATTTTTTAAACACAATAAATTTTGATTTTTCCCCAAATTTACTATTAAAACAAGGGTTTTTAGCGGGTTTTTCTCAAAACGTTTTAGCTGTGTTTGAAGACCTTTTTGAGCAGTGGACGCCACGAAACGCCACATCGTCCCGCCCAAACAGCGAAACAATGCTCTTTGAAGTAAAGGGATAAAGGAATACCAAAGCTTTCCATACTCTTTAATTTCTTCGGCAAGTTCCCTTTAAAAAATAAAAAAAAAATAAAACCGGGGTAATTTTTCTCCTTTCTTTTGACCTTTAGGACACATAAAAATTTTTGTTAAGTTTCCCCCTACTTTTAACCCCAGCGGTTTAAACGGTGGACATATTTTTTTTAAATTTCATTGTACACTTTCCTTTAAAAACCCTTTTTCCCTTTTGACTAAAACCCCAAAATCATTTCTATCCCAAAAGGTCGAAAGCCTTTTTAAAATCAATAAAAACCCCCCGTAAAGTTTTTTTGGGGGTTAGAAAAATTTGGGCCCTTTTGCAAGGAGACAGGAGTGTAAATATATGGTCCCGTGGTACAAAAGCTCTTCCTAAAAAACCGCCTGTGCATCGTTTTATTACACTATTTTCTTCGATTTCCCTTCGGTTAAGGTTTATTCCAAAAGTAGTGTATAAATTTTGAACTGGGTATTCAACGGGAAATACCTCTATAATTATCAAAGGGGGAAAAGATATCACCCTTTTTTGGCAAAAGGTTGAATAAGAGCTTCACACCATGCAGAGGGGAAAAAAATTTTAGAATCAAAGGTTTGTTAAATATTTCTTAAGAAAAAGAAAGAACGGTGGGGAAAAGGATAATTATAGAACTCTCCAATAATTTCCCTTCCCGGACCGGGGCCCTTTTTTTCTTTTTAAAACCTTTTTCGAGTCAAAAATTTCTCCCTCTGTTATATCTTGATCAAAAAACTTGGTATCACAGTCAACATCCCCCCAAAAACCTTTTGAAAGAAAGTTTGGAGAAGTGGAGTCAGGGGGGGTCAACTCTTCATTTAAAAAATCGTTCCAAAAAACCGAAAACCAATCTGCGGGGGGATAATGATTTTGGGCCCAAAGGAACTACTTCTTTTTGAAATTCAGAGTCCTCCAAAATTGTTTAGAATTTTTTAGCGTTTTAAAATTTAAAAGTTTCGCAGAACACATTTTCCCAAAAAACTGCTGCTTATAGCGGAGTAAATCTTTTATTGATTTCTCAAGTAACAAAAATTTTTAACTCAGGGCAAAAAGGCCCTAGGGGTTTTTGCAATTTTTTCCGACTGAAAAAATTTCAGTGCCCGTCTTACTTTACGGCGCTTAAAAAAGCTTTTTTTATCAAAACCCCGGGCTGGCTTTTTCGTTACCAAAGATGATAACTTTATTCATGCACTGACCAGCCACAGAAAGACCCCCCGTTAAATTTTTCTAAGCAGTTCAAATCAATATCGATAAATTTAATAGCTTCCCAAAAATTTTAAAATTACAAACCCTCAGATCCCAAATGCAAAAAATAAAATTTTTTTTCTTTTTGCTGGATCCCACACAATTTTTGCAATTGTGTAATTATAGGGCCCATGGTTCTGACTACGGTTTTTGGAAAAACCCACCTTAAGTTCAAAGGGGATTGGGGTTTGGGTTCTATCCCCTGAGTTCCTTTCAACCCGCGGCACGATGAAATTAAGCTTCTTGAAAAGGTAAAGTAGTCGATTTCCTTGAAAAAAATTTTTGGGGGTATATATGTATAATTTCCGTTTTCATCACCAGGTAGAAAACCGTTCAAATAACTATTTAAAAATGCTGAAAAAATGTTAATTAAAAAGGAAACCCAAAAACTTTTTTGAACGATTTTTTTTGACGCACGGGAAATTTCCCTCACCGGGGGATCAACTCTATTTTTAAAATTTTCCATCAAATACGAAAAATTCCCCTTTGGGATTTAGTCCCCCTGTTTTTTGATTTAAGTCACCAAAGAGATAATGGACAAACACCCAAATTCTTCAAAAAAATCCATTATGCACTGTTTTGAAGTGAAACTCCATTATTATTTTTCCCCTTTATTTTTTATAATTTGATCTGTTTGCTGGGGGGGCAGATTTAAAACCCAACCCGAAGAAAATCTAGGTTGGAGTTTTAAGCGAAGTACCAAAAAGTTTATCATATTCCCCACTCTAATTTGGGTTTTAAACCCTATTTGCAAAAAAGTCTTCCTTACAAGAAATCCAAAACCCCCCAGACAAGCGTGCTGTATAGCCTCAGTTAATCTATACCAGGACCCAAAAAAAAACTTTAAAAAACAGGAAAAAAAAAAAAGGGGGGAAAAAGTTCTTGAAAAAAATTTCCCTTTAGAAAACAAAAACCCCAAATGAGAGATATAAATTTTTTTCATCTAAAACATAAACTAAAGACAGACCCCCAAAATTTTAAGTCAAAAAAGGGGAGACATTTGTTTTACTGTCACTGACCCCCAGCACGGGCCCTATCCCCAGGGCTCCCCGTTGTCTGGAGGATGCATGGGCCCCCGAGGATTGTTTTTTTCGTCCCAGAACGTCCAAAAGCTGTTTTTTGGGTGGGCCCTGGGAAAAAAATTTTCCCTGGTTTTCATCGGCCCCGGGCCCCACACGACCCTTTGGGACAAGGGGGGGGCCCTAGCCTGGGGACCGGGCCCCCAGTTTTTACTGACAAGGGCACTTTAAAAGGGGTGAGGGTTTTTCAGCCACCAGCAACCGTCACTCGCTGCAAACTGGGTTTTCCTCCATGCAGTCAAAGGCGGCTCCCCACGTCGGCTGGCGGGGCCCAGAGGGCTTTCTGTTTAAGCAGAGTCCCGGCTATGTCCGTACGCTGCTGGGTTTGTTTTGGGACTCTGGAAAATTCTCTGAACACTGACAGGAACTCCTACCTGGTGCACGTTTGGGGGCAGCCCGTAGTTTCGCCAGGGGCTTACCCTTCCCCCTGGGGGAAAGGGGGACCAGGTCTTAAATCACGGCAGTATGTGGGGCCTCGGGTGGGTTTCTCTGGGGTCCCCGGATTGGGTTTTTGGACTGCGGGGGGGCAATCCCCCCTATTCCCCGGGTGTACTGGTTCTGGGGGGGTGGGAAACCATGCATGCTGCACAGAGGGGGGGGAAAGGAGGATATGGAGGGCGGGACTGGATGTCCTAGAAAAAAACAAGATGGAAGGGGGCAGGGGGGGGTGGAAGGGAGGGGTGAATGGCTGAGGGGGCACAGGGGGGGGAAAAATGGGAAATGGTTTAGCACATGGGGCGGTTGGGAAATGGAGGGGGGAAGAGGAAAAAGGGGAGAGTGAAGAGAGGGGAGAAAAGAGAAAAGAGAGAGAGAGAGGAGAGAGGAGAAGGAGAGAGAGAGAGAAAGAGAAGAGGAGAAAGATTTGAGAGAGAGAGAGAAAAGAGAGAGAAAAAAGAGAGAGAGGGAAAGGGGAGAGAGAGAGAGAGAGAAAGGAGAAGAGAGAAAGAGAGAGAGAGAGGGGGAAAAAGGGGGAAAAGGGGAAAGGGGAAAGGGGAGAGGAAAAGGGGAGAGAGAGAGAGAAAAAAATTAGAGAAGAAAGAGAGGGGGAGAAAAAGAGAAAGAGAGAAAAAAAAGAAAGAGGGAAAAAGAAGGAGAGAGAGAGAAAAGAGAGGGGGAGAAAGAGAAATAGAAAGAGAAAGAGAGAGGGAAGAGAAAGGGAGAGGAAAAGAGAAAGGGGAGAGAGAGAGAAAGAAGAGAGGAAAAAAAGAGAGGAGAGAGGGGAGAAGAGAGAGAAAAAGAGAGAGAAAAGGGGAAAAAGAGAGAAAGAGAGAGAAAAGAGAGAAAGAGGGGAGGAAAAAAGAGGAGAGAAAGAGAGAAGAAAAGAAAAAGAGAGTGAGAGGGGAAAGAGAGTGAGGAGAGAGAGAGTGGAGAGAGAAAAAGAGAGAAAGAGAGAAAAAAAAAGAGAAGGGTAAAAAAAGAGAGGAGGAGAGAGAGGGGAAAAAAGAGAGAAGGAGGGGAAAAAAGGGGAGAGCGCTTCAGACGCTTCAGATAAAGTTTTTAAAATTTACAAGGCCTTTCATGGCCTTTTTGTCAAGGGGGTGTACATCAAAAATTTCGCGCCCAAAAAAAAAGTTTATTTAAAGCAAAAGAAACATGAAAATTTTAACGGTTTTCTATACTAGTAAAAAAACAAAACCCTTTTTTTTACCAAGGGGGGGGATCAAAATTGCGGGAAAACAAGAAAAAATCAAACATTAGTTTTAACGAACTTTTTTTGTTTCTTCTGCCACAAACTTAGCCATTTAAAATTTTTATCCTATTATGTCAGAGGTCAAACCCAAAATACATAGGGTTTTGTTTTTAAAAACATTATTTGACAATGGGGGCATTTCCCAAGGGGTGGTCGAAATCAAATTTTGTACCGATCTATAAAAAGGGGGGGTGCAAATATCCCGATAATTTCAGAGGCCGTAGCCTTTCAAGCCCTTGTTAGTAAAAAAGGGACACTCTATTTTTTAAAAAAAGATTTTAAAAAATTTGGGGCCCAAAAGGGGGAGAAAGATAGTTGAAGAACAGGCAGGTTTTCGAGCAATAAAGCAATATTGGGCCATATTTCATTTTGTATGCATTAGTAAAAAATTTCTCATGAAGAACACTAAAAAATATGTTTGGGTTTTGGGGACTTTTTTTAAAAGGGGTTTGACTCTAAAATAGAAATATGTTAAGGCATGTCCTGAGAAAAACTGGTGTCAATGGTAAATTGTACCTGGCGCTTTGTGGGATATACGAATCGGTCATTGCTTGTGTGCGTGAAAAGAATGCTTATTCGGATTTATTTTTATGTCCACGTGGCGTAAAACAAGGCTGCCTTTTGAGTCCACAGCTGTTTGCAATTTTTATAAATGAATTAGCCCTTGAAATGTCCAGAAAAGGTAGACATGGTGTACAGATGATCCCTGGAGCTGTTGAATTATTTATGTTGCTATTTGCTGACGATGTAATTTTAGTTTCAAGCACTGCTGTTGGTCTACAGAATCAGCTTGATGTGTTGAAGTGTGAGGCAGATAGATTACAATTAACTGTTAATTTAGATAAAACAAATATAATAATTTTTCGCATGGGTGGTTACTT
>CM031626.1:11765080-11770080 GCA_018398815.1 Conus ventricosus
CCCCGTTTTTAAGGGGGGTTTTGGGTTTAAATAAAATTTTTTTAAAAAATTTTTTTAAAATTTAATTTTTAGCAATTTCTTTAAAATGAAAAACACGTTTTGGGGGTTTATTGTCTTTTAAAAAAACCCGTTTTTAACTTTGGAAAAATTAAAATATTATAACTTTACCGGGTGCTTCCTTTTTTAAATTTTTTCCCCCTTTTTCGGGGAAAGCCCCCCCCTTTCCTAAACACATGTATTACTTTTTGGGGGTTTTTTATTAACCAAGCTTTTTTAAACTTTTTTTTTTTTGGGAACCAACATTTTTTTGACTTTTTTTTAAGCAGAAAAAAGAAAACTCCAATTTTTTTCCTGGAGCCCTTTGCTTCCCTTTGTTTTTTCTTAAAAATTTCTTAAAATAAAAAAAAAAAAAAATCATCCCTTTTTAACCCCCAAATTGACATTTTTTTTTTTTAGGTGCCCCCTTTACCTGTTTAAATATCCCAAAAAACATTTTAAATTTTCCCTCGGTTCCTTTTCCCACCAAAATCCCAAAAAACTCCTTACAATCAAACCAAAAATTAATAAAAACATAAATTTTTTAAACAAAAATTTTTAAAAACAAAAGGCCACGTTATTGTTTTTCAAAAAACCCCCCAAACCATTAAATTGCCCAAAATTTTCCTTTGCCCTTTTAAAAATTTTTTTATTAAACTTATAATTTATCCTTTTTAACAAAAACCCCTTTTTTCTTTTTCGCCTTTTTTTTTAAATTTTTTGGGGGGGGGGAAACTAATTGGCCCCTTTTGGGGCCCCCTTTTTAAAATTTAAATTCGTTTTTTTTTTTTCCCCTCGGATTTCCACTTTTTATTTTCCCCCTCCCCCTTTGGGGGTTTTTTTCTTTTTTTTTCTTGCTTTGTTTCTTTTTTCGTTTAAGGCATTTAAATGCCTGTTTTTCTCTCTTTTTTTTCTTCCCCCTTTTTGTTTCAATGTTTTTCTTTCCCCAATTTTTTTTTTCCTTTTCCCATTTTTTTGGGGGGTTTTTTTTTTTTCCTTTCCCCCCCCCTTTTTCCCCTTTTTGGGGGCCTTTTTCTCTTTTTTTTCTTTTCTTTTTTCTTCAAAAGTTTTTTTTCCTTCTGGTTTCATATTTTTCCCTTTTTTAAAAATTTTCGATTTTTTTTTCCTTTTTGTCCTTTTTTTTTTTTTTCATTCCTTTTTCTTTTTTCCCCCTTTTCTTTTCTTTCTTTGATTTCCCTCTTCCGGTTTTTTGTTTTTTTTGCTTCAAAAAATTTTCCTCGGGCTGTTCCTTGCCCCTTTCTGATTTTTTTAAACATTTTTTCTCACTAATTTCTTCCCCAAATCTTTTCCCGGGGTCTTTTTTTCTTTTGTTTTTCTTACCGATTGGGTTCGAAAAAAGTTCCCCCCCTAACTTCTCATTAACAAAATTCACCGAATTTTTTTTTTTCCCCTTTTGTTCCCCCGGGTGGGGGGAACCGGGGGGTGGCCCCCCTTTTTTAAAAGAAAATAAGATTTTAAAATTTTTAGTCATTCCTACTTTTTAAAATTTTTTGTTTTTTGAGGGGAACCGGGATTTTTTAAAAAAAAAAAAAGCTTTTTCTTGTCGAGTTTTTAAAGCACCCAAACATTAAAAAAAACTAAAAAAGAGAGCCCCAAAAATTTTAAAGAATTTTTGTAGTAAAAAATTTTGGGAACCTTCGGGGATTTTTGAAAAAAAAGTTTTTTTTTTGTAAAAAAAGTTTTTTAAAAAAAACCAAAAAAACTATGAACCCAGGGGGTTTTTAAAAATGAAAAAAATTTTTTTCTTAATCTCCCCAACCCCTTAGGAGGGGTTTTTAACATTTAAAAATTTTTATCCCCCAAAAAAACAAGTTGGAAATCTTCCAAATTTTCATGGGAAAAAAAAAATAAAAAGAAGAAAAAAATAAATAAAACTTTTAAAAAGTTTAAAAATTTAAACCTTTAAATTTGGAAAAAAAAAATTTTTCTTATTGAAAGGAAAATTTTTTCCCTTTTAAAAAAGGGGGTACACAAACACACCCCGGAAAAAAAGGGGCAACGGGGGAACAATCAAAACTTTAAAACCCATTCAAAACCTGGGAACCTTTAAAAAAACCCCCGTTGCCCGCAGGAACCCCGGGTCCCCGGGACACCGCAGGGTGAAAAAAACCCGGGGGCCCAAATTTTGCCAAAAAAACCGGTTTTCCCATTTTTTTTCCCGAAATACCGTTAAATTTTGCCGGGGGGCCCATAATTCCCCATGATCGGGGGTTTCCCCTCGAGGTTTCCCCCTGGGGCCTTCCCTCCTTTTTTTTTTTCCCTCCCTTCCTCAAAACCGGAAAGAACCCCCAACAAAAAACCTTTGTCCCTTTGTTTGCCCTTATTTTTTCCAAGATTCTTCTTTTTATAGAAGACAACGGGCAAAACGGCAAAAAGGGGTTGGATTGACCCGGGTGAACCCTGTAAAAGTAGCCTCAAAATTTTCAAACTTATTTTGATCGGCCCACGTACTTTTCCCTCCATCGGGTCTCGGCCTTCCGGGCAGGCCGTAAAAAAATGGGTTGTTGCGTTTGGACCCTCCTAAGGTCGTCCCCTCTTCCTCTCCCAAACGTCCCGCTCCCCCGTAGGTCCTCGTTCCCCCCTGTAAATCGTCGTTCGGGGCCCCGACCCTGACTTCACCTCGTGGCCCCCGTTCCTGAAGGCCCCGTACTCCTCGAGGCGTGCAGTCTTCTTTCACCTCCGAAAAACGATGTCCCTTTTCAAACCCTTCCTGGTTAGCCCCTGATTCAGAGAGCGAGGGGGAGAGAGAGAGGGGGAGAGAGGAGAGGAAGGGAAAAAGGGGAAGGGAGGAAGAGGGGAGGAAAGAGAGGGGAGAGGGGAGAGGAGAAGGGGAGAGAGGAGAGTTAAAAATAAAAAAAGACCAAAAAAACAATTAAAACCAAAAAGTTTAAAAAAAAAAGAGAGAGAGGAGAGAGGAGAGAAGAGAAGGGGGGGGGAGAGAGAGAGAGAGAAGAAGAGAGAGGAGAGGAGAGAGGGGAAAAGAGAGAGAGAGAGAAAACCCAAAAAAAATGATATGAAAAAAAACGCAATTTTTAAAACCCGGGGTACTACCAAAACCCCACACAAAAAAAAAAAAAAAAAACACCAAAAAAAAAAACCCGAAGAGAAGAAGACAGAGAGGAGATGGAAAGAAATTAAAGGGTGGTTTGGGACAAAAAAAATGGAAGACAACGCCAAACCCACAACCAAACTTTTTTTTTACTAAGGGCTGCCAGACACCCCCAAACACCACAACCACAAATTTCAAACAAAAGGTGCCATGCAAGCAAAAAAATAAAGAGTTTCATCAATATAGGCTCCATTACAAACGCCACACACACTACCACAGACGTTTTTATCACAAATGGTGCCATCAAAAACTCAAAACCACACTAAAAACCCCGACTTTTTTTATCACTAAAATGGCTGCCCTCACAACCCAAACACACATAACAGACGTTTCTTTCACTAAATGGCTGCCCTCACAACCCAAAAAAACACATACCACAGACGTTTCTTATCACTAATGGCTCCATCACAACACCCAAAAAAACCTACCCCAAAGTTTCTTTTCTGGGGCCATTCCTAACAGGGGTAATGAAACAAAGGCGATGGGGGTTTATGGAGGGGGAAAAGCTGTTAGATTGGGGTGGGAGGGTTATCGGGAGAAGATTTGGAAAAGGGGGGGAGAGGGTTGGGGGGCTGGGGGGGGGGGGGGAGGCGTCGGGGCCCCATGGTTTTTTAATGGTATTTCCCCCTTTATGGCTTTTTCATTCGTAAGGTGGGGACAGCATTGTGTGTGTGTGTGTGTGTGGTGTTTGGGGTTGGTGTGTGGGGTTTTGTGTGTGTGGGGTGTGTTTGTGTGTGTTTTTGTGTGTGTGTGTGTTGGTGGTGTGTGTGTGGTGTGTGTGTGTGTGTGTGTGCCGCGCCGGTGTGTGTGTGTGTGCGTGTGTTGTGTTGTGTGTGTGTGTTGGTGTGGGTGTTTTGTTGTTGTTGTGTGTGGTGTGTGCGCGCGCGCGCCGCGACGCGTGTGTGTGTGTGTGTGTGTGTGTGTGTGTGTGTGTTTGTGGTGTTTTGGTGTGTGTTGTGGTGTGTGTTGTGGGGGTGTGGTGGTGTGTGTGTGTGTTGTGTTGGCGTGCGTGGTGCGTGCGTGCGTTTGTGGGTGTTGGCGTGCGGCGTGCGTTTGGGGCGTGCGGGTGGGTGGGTTGTGTGTGGTGGGGTGTTGGTGGTTGTGTGTGTGTGTGTGTGTGTAGATAATAGATAGATAGATAACAGACAGTGTCATATCCGTAAAGTGCGGGTTTATTTCAAGCAGGTGGGAAAAAAAGAGGCAAAAGCAGGGGGAGAGAGAGAGAGAGAGAGAGAGGGGGGAGAGAGGGAGAGGAGGGGAGAAAGAGAGAGAGGAGAGAGAGAGAGAGATAGAGGGGGGGAGGGAGAGAGAGAGAGAGGAGGAGAGAGAGAGAGAGAGAGAGAGAGAAAGAGAGGGTAGGAGGGGGGGAGAGAGAGACAGAGAGAGAGAGAGAGAGCGAGGGGGAAGGAGAGAGAAAAGAGAGAGAAAAGAGAGAGAGAGAGAGAGAGAAGGAGAGGGAAGAGAGAGAGAGCGAGAGGGGGAGGAGGAGCGAGAGGGGGAGAGAGAGAGGGGAGAGAGGGGGGGGGAGAGAGAGAAGAGAGAAGAGAGAGGAGGAGGGAGAGAGAGAGAGAGAGAGGAGAAGAGGAGAGAGAGAGAGAGGCAGAGGAGAGGAGAGAGAGAGAGAGAGGAGGAGAGAGAAAGGAGAGAGGAGAGATCAAGACTCAAGATCAAAAACTTTTTTACTCAAGGATGGATTTTAGGGGGTGCCTATTCTTCCAAATTGTCCGTATTCTACAACATTTAAAATAAACAAAATGCACAATTAATAATGACAGAACATGGGGAAAAAAAAAAAAATAATTATTATATTTTATACAACAAACTAATAAATTCC
>CM031626.1:11777580-11780080 GCA_018398815.1 Conus ventricosus
CAGTTCTTACAGAACAGGGAGTATTATTACAATGGGAACGAAGAAATGCTGTGTGTGTGTGTGGGTGGTGTGTGTGTGTGTGTGTGTGTGTGTGTGTGTGTGTGTGGTGTGTGTGTGTGTGTGTGTGAATCTCTCTCTCTCTCTCTCTCTCTCTCTCTCCTCTTCTCTCTCTCCTCTCTCTTCTCTCTCTCTCTCTCTCTCTCTCTCTCTGTATGTGGTGTGTGTGTGCGTGCGTGCGTGCGTGCGTGCGTGCGTGCGCGCGCGTGTTTGTGTGTGTGTGTGTGTGTGTGTGTGTGTGTGTGTGTGTGTGTGTGTGTGTGTCTGTGTGTGTGTGCGTGCGTGCGGTGTGTGTGTGTGTGTGTGTGTGTGTGTGTGTGTGTGTGTGTGTGTGTGTGTGTGTGTGTGTGTGTGCGCTTGTGCTTTTTGTTTCCTATCTGTTTTTTTTTTCCATTGCATGTACGCATTCTGTGATCCGGTTTATGACGGCACATACATGTATTGTGTGGTATGGTTTACGACGGCACAAACATGCATTGTATGGCATAGTTTTATGACGTCACATACATGTATTGTATGGTATCCTTTATGACGTCACATACATGTATTGTATGGTATGGTTTATGACGTCACATACATACATTGTGCGGTATAGTTTTATGACGGCACATACATGCATTACATGGTATAGTTTACGACGGCACATACATGCATTGTATGGTATAGTTTATGACGGCACATACATGCATTGTATGGTATAGTTCACGACGGCACATTCATGCATTGTATGGTATAGTTCACGACGGCACAAACATGCATTGTATGGTATAGTTCACGACGGCACAAACATGCATTGTATGGTATAGTTCACGACGGCCCAAACATGCATTGTATGGTATAGTTCACGACGGCACATTCATGCATTGTATGGTATAGTTTCACGACGGCACATTCATGCATTGTGTGGTCTCATTTAGGTACTGTGTGGTTGGATTTATGACGGTAAGGAAACTATTCAAAATGCTGACGAAGAGGGAAAAAAACCCTCATAGAATATTCAGTCCCAACATCGATTCTTTCCGTGAGACTCTTGAATAGAACCTGATGGTGTGGTGACACTCGTGGCCTTGGCAAAAAGAAAAGCCTCATAGAAAATGCAGCAGGTACATTGATTCGTTCCTTTCTTCTGTCTCCGACTTCCTCCTTTCCTTCTGTCTGTCTGTCTGTCTTCCTCTGTGTCCTCTTTCTCTGACTGTTTGCTTACCTTCTGTCTCTCACCTTACCTCCCTCTTTACCTCCCTCCCCCCTCTCTCTCTCTCTCTCTTTCTCTCTCTCTCTCTTTCTCTTTCTCTCTCTATCTCTCCCTCTCTCTCTCTCTCTCTCTCTCTCTCTCTCTCAATATCTCTTTTATCCGTTGTATCGAAACCTCTAGAGATGCATGTTCACAAACACCTAACTAAACATATGGAACATCACAAACTGTTCCACCCATTTCAGTCAGGCTTTCGTCGAAATCACTCATGCCACACTGCCTTAACACGCCTCTGTGATACATGGCTATCAGCCATCAACGAAAGAAAACTCACTGGAACTGTTTTCCTCGATTTTAAGAAAGCGTTTGATCTTGTAGACCACAACATATTATTAAAAAAAATGACTGCATATGTTCAAAATCCGGCAGTAGTCACCTTCTTTCAGTCATATCTTGAAAGCAGGACCCAGCGTGTTTACTTAAACGGTACTTATTCCTCTGAAGGAATAGTGAGCTGTGGCGTTCCACAAGGCTCTGTCCTTGGACCTCTTCTCTTCTGTATTTTTATAAATGACCTACCGATGCACATATCTCACAATGATGTCAGCTGTGATCTGTTCGCTGATGATAGTTCTCTTCACTCTAGTGATACAAACATCATGTCTGTACAAATATCGTTACAACAAAGTATTACTGATGTCTTAGAATGGTGCAACCAAAACCGAATGGTCCTTAATCCGCACAAAACAAAATGTATGGTCCTAGCATCGAGACAGAAACATCAACGACAGCATCTTATGTTGAGCCTAAAAATGAGTGAAACCTTGATCGAGCGGGTTACCGAACACCGTGTCTTAGGCGTGATCATTGATGAGAACTTTAAATGGCAATCACATATAAATCATGTTTGCAAACAGTTGGCTCGCAATTTGTTTTACTCAATAAACTCAGTTATTATGTTGAACCACATATCCGGAAATTATTTTTTGAAGCCCATTGCCTTTCTCACATCAACTATGCGTCCACTGTCTGGAGTGGTGCCGGTGAAAATCACATAAAAAAGATCAACTCTATGCATAGACGGGAATTAAGCTGATTCTTCCCGACAAGTCTCTATCAACCAGGGGCAAATTCGCAAAACTAATGATGTTACCACTGCAGAGCCAACTGACCTATAATAAGGCAGTACTAATGTTTAAAGTCCATGCAAACATGGCGCCAACATATCTTGCTGAGTTATCCAAATGGCAA
>CM031626.1:11790080-11805080 GCA_018398815.1 Conus ventricosus
GGCGGCATGCTGTGCCCGAGACCACGAGCTGAGAGGATGGCCTGAGCTGTGATTCCAGATTGACACAGCGGCAGCTTGTGGCCCCTGACACGAGCTGAGAGATGGCCTGGCGCCTGTGAATTCCAGACTGACACAGCGGCCAGCTGTGGCCCCGAGACACGAGCTGGAGGATGGCCCAGCGCTGTGATTCCAGGCTGACAACAGCGGCCATCTGTGGCCCGAGACACGAGCTAGAGTGATGCCATGCGCAGCATCATCCGGCGAAAATTGCTGTCCCTGCAGCCTGTTGTCGTCCTGCTGTTGGCTGCTTTGTTTTGAGGTGTTGTTTTGTTTCTATCTTTGTTTTAGTTTGTTTTGCTTTGCCTATTATCAAAGATGGCAGGTATTTTCTTCGCTCTTTCTCTGTTTCGGTAGTGGGTTTTTTTGGTTTTTTTTTTTTTTATTTTTTTATTTTTTTCTCCGATCTGGAACACAACCCCCAACCCTTCTCGTACCAACTCTCAGTTTTGTCTCTGTCCCTGTCTTCCTGTCTGTCTGTTTGTCTGTCTGGCTGTTCTAGTCTGTCATTGCCTCTCCACTCTCTCACTCACTCTCCTCTCTCTACTCTCTCTCTCTCGTCTCTCTCTCCTTCTCTCTCTCTCTCTCCCTCTCCTCTTCTCGCTCTCTCCTCTCTCTCTCCTGCCTCTCCATCCTCTCTCTTCTCCTTCTCTCTCTCCTCCCTCTCTCGCTCACTCCTCTGGCTGTAGTCCTCCCCGGATTTGCTTGTTCGTGATGTTTTTATATTAATTATTCAACGATGGACAAGTTTCTAGATTCTTCTTCTCTAAATCTTTGCTTCAGTCCTGTATTTTTTTTTTTATATTTTTCTTTTTTATTTTCCTTATTCGATTTCTGAATACAACCCCCTCCCCATAAAACATCTCTCTCTCGCCATCTCTCTCCTCTATTCTCTCTCTCTCCTCTCTCTCTCCTCTCTTCTCTTCTCTCTCTCTCTTCTCCTCTCTCCTCCTCCTCTCCCTCTCTCTCTCTCTCTCTCTCTCTCTCTCTCTCTTCCCTCTCTCTCTCTCTCCTCCACTCCCTCTTTCTCTCTCTAAAGACCGTACCCGCCCTCCAACAGTTTTTGCTGTGTCATCTTCGTCATCCTCAGTGACATCACATCCCACGCCGACCCATTCCAACCCCCGTCACCACTCTTGCTACATCACCGCTACCCCCCCCGCCCCCCCACCCCCGCTCCTCCTACTCTCCCTACTCCTACCTACCCCCACACCGTTTTCCTTCTTCCTCCATAACTCCTCCTCTTCTTCCACCTTCACATAAACAACACCCGTACAACACACAAAGCAAAAACAAAAAAACCCCCACCCAGCACTCGGTCTAAGAATCTAAACCCCAAGAAAACATCAATCTGTTTGTCAGGTCGTCTTCAGTTCTACCCCCCAGAACGTCAATCTATTAGACAGGTCGTCTTTCAGTTCTAACCCCCAAAACAACAAATCTATTGTCAGGGTCGTCTTATCCAAACTGACAAGAGCAGAACGCCGCACTTTTGAGCTGAGCATGTCATTACGATGGTTTTCTCGATGTTGTCCTGATGCTCCTCGATAATTATACGTCGGTCCCCGTTACTGACGACAAGAACTATTCAGTTCGCATAAACCAGCCCCCCCCGCCCCCCCCCCCCTCTCTGTCCTCCCACACCCGTCCCTCCCTCGGGAGGGGTGCCACCACCACATCCGTCGTCCGGCGACATACCGCCCGCAAACTTGTCAAAACAGATGACGTCCCGACATGAAACTGGTCAGGAAGAGGACGTCCAGAACACTGACGTCATCATCACAGAGCAGGGCCTGAAGAGCCAGAAGTGGACCGTGTTTGTTTTTAAGGAAAAAGAAATGGTGAAATGTTGAGTTTGACTTTAGGAAAACTAAATGGTGCATAATGAGTTGAGTTTAGGAAAACAAATGGTGAAATCTTGAGTTGAATTTTGGAAAATAAATGGGTGAAAATATTGAGTTTACTTTAGGAACATAAATGATGGCGAAATCTTGATTTGACTTTAGGAAAATGAATGGTGAAAATCTTGGTTGACTTTAGCAGTAAATGGTGAAATCTGATTTTGACTTTAGGAACATAAATGGTGAAATATTGAGTTAACTTACTAAATTAATGGTGAAAATTATGGAGTTTCTTTAGGAAAATAAATAGTGAAATCTTGGTTGACTTAAGGAAAACAATGGTGAAATCTTCAGTTGATTTTAGGAAAATAAATGGTGAAATCTTGAGTTGACCTTTAGGAACATAGATGGTGAAAATATAGAGGTGACTTTAGAATAAAATGGTGAAAATATTGAGTTGACTTTAGGAACACAAATGTGTGAAATGATTGAGTAGACATTAGGAAAAGAAAAGGTGAAATCTTGGGTTGAATCTTTAGGAAAAGAAACGGGAAATCGTGAGTTGACATTTAGGAATGTATAATTGGCGAAATCTTGATTGTACTTTATGAAAATAAATATATGGTGAATATGAATTTAATTTAGAAAATAAAATGGTGAAATACTGAGTGACTAATGACCCTCGTCCATTCAGAGCTCAGGGTTTCAACTGTAGTAGTTTTTTTTCTGGTTTGATTTCCATGCGGAGGCACTATATATTGGGACTACCTTTGTATTCATTTTGAAAAAAAAAGAAGAAGAGAAAAAAGGGTTTTTATTTCTTTCAGTGTTAATGCTCTCTCTCTCTCTCTCCTCTCTCCTCTCTCCCTCTCTCTCATCTCTCTCTCTGTTCTCTCCTTCTCTCTCTCATCCTCCCTCTCTCACAGCGTCACTCTCTCTCTCTCTCTCACACTCTCAGTCTCATCTCTCATCTCTTCTCCTCTCTCTCTCTCTCACTCTCTCTCGTCCTCTCTCTCTCTCCTCACTCACTCATCCGCCTCTCTCTCTCTCTCTTGGTGTGTGTGTTGCGTGTGGGTGTGGTGTGTGTGTGTGTGTGTTGTGTGCGTGCTGCGTGCTCTGCGTGCGTGCGTGCGTGCGTGCGTGTGTGCATGCATGTGTGTGTCTGTGTGTGGTTGCGTGAGTGGTGCGTGCGTGTGTGGTGTCTGTGTGTGTGTGCGTGTGTGGCGTGCGTGTGTGTGTGTGTGTGTTTGTGCGTGTGTGCGGTGCGCGTGTGTTGTGTGTGTGTGTGTGTGTGTGTGAGTGTGCGTTGTGTTGTTGTGTGTGAGTGTGTGTGTGGTGATGTGTGTGAGTGTGTGTGTGTGTGTGTGTGTGTGTGTGTGTGTGTGTGTGTGTCCTCGCGCGCGCCCGTGCTTGAGTAGGATTTGTGCTAAAAACTATTATACTATCCTTTATTCATGCCTCTGTTTGTTTTGCATAATCTTGCTGAGAGGCAAACAACCAGACTCAGGTGAGAACCATCAACCGTTCTTGACCTACATCAGAAATGATCGTGTTGGTTCTGACGGACAAGACTTCCTTCAGAACAATGTAGGTTTGATATGAGGTGTTGTGTCGATATATATTATATATCACACTATCTCTCTCACCTCTCTCTCTCTCGCTCTCTCATCCTCTCTCTCTCCTCTCTCTCACTCTCTCTCGGTGTGTGTGTGCGTGCGGGCGCCGTGCGTGCGGCGTGCGTGTCATGCGTGCGTGCATGCGTTGCGTGCGTGTGTGGTGTGTGTGTGCGTGTTGGGAGTGTGTGTGTAATCCTTCGGATGTACCGAAGACGTGTGTGGTGGTGTGTGTGTGTGGTGTGTGTTGTGTGTGTGTGTTGTGTGTGTGGGTGGTGTGTGTGTGATGGAGAGAGGAGAAGAGAGAGAGTGTGTGTGTGTTTGTGTGTGTGTTGCGCGCGTGCGTGCGTGCGATGTGAGTGTGTGGTGTGTTGTGTGTGTGTGTGTGTGTGGTGGTGTGTGAGTGTGTGGTGTGTAGTAGTATAGTAGTAGTAGTAGTAGTACTATAAGTTTACTCAATTTCCACAAACTAAGTGACATTAGACAAGAAAGGAAGATAGACAGGCAAATAGTAGGGAGATGATAAGTTGTGTTCATGTTATATACAAGTGTGTGTTGGGTGTGTGTGTGTGTGGTGTGTGTGTGCGTGCGTTTGCGTGCGTGCGTGCGGCGAGCGTGCGTGCGGTGTGTGAGTGTGTGTGTTGTGTGGTGAGTGTCAGTGTGTGTGTGGTGTGTGTGTGTGTGTGTGGTGTGTGTGTGTGTGTGTGTTGTGTGTGTGTGTGTGTGTGTTGTGTGAAGGGAGGGGGTGGAGATGGGAGTGACGCGGAGGTTGTTGAAACATAAAATAATCAGAAAACAATCAGACAGACCAAAGGTGAAAAAAAAAAGGGCGAATAAACAACAACCTCCACACACTAACAATATCAGATTAAAGCAATTACCTGACTGGACTACAAATCAAGCAGAAAGTAACTTCAAACAAAAATCAATATCAGAAAAAATTGAGGGGGGCGGGTCACAGGACATGCCTGATAAATATGGCAGAAATTCCTTGAGATGCACACATTCGAACAAAACATGATCTCTTGTCAATTTTGTTTATCCCCGCATATCATTGTTGTTTGCAGAGCTATATTTAGTTTCTAAAAGCATCCATTTTCAATCGATGAATATTGAAACGAAGTTTCTGTATTGATTGCATATCATAAGTGCAGATTTTGGATGCTTTTGAAATGATCAATACTAAAAAGAGAATATTTTGTTCTGAACATGATAACAAGCGATGTTCTGGTGCCCATTTCTGAAATATTCCCAAGCTTATGTTTTTAAAATTTGTTGACTCTCGACTCTATCACCAAGTGAACGGGTATGGAAAATAGTTTTTTTAACCCTCGTTTTCCATTTTCAGCGCCTTTTTTCGGGCACATCTGTCCAGCAAGTTCATTGCCCCCGAAATTCCACAGTGTGAAGGAACCCAAGGAAATTTTATATCTGTTCCTTTACAAATATCAAGACGGTGAATTAAATGATGAATTTCTTCAAAGAAAGTTAATCTGAAATTGAAATTAAAAAACTGATCGATTGTAACACTGACAGCGAATCCTACACAAAACAATACTGAAAAATTGACTGCGGTAAAATCATTAGAAATGTCAACGCCATAAAGTATCGCTATCCATTCCGTCAGTTTATTTCTCCGAAAATGGATACGATATTTCCAATGAAATATTGCATTTTGTACTTTCAGCGATGGACTATACAAATGCTGAATCCGGCCTCTTTTTGTTACTCGTCACCGATCCATCTTGTTTACACCTTAAGAAGGTTGGAAAAACTGTCTTGCCTTGCAATCTTCGTTAAATAAGACAAGATTAAGGCTGATTTGCTTTCTTTGTATCAGTGTAATCAAGATCAAACTTCGCCTCTTTCTTTCCCACGTTGTGAATGGGTCTATAAGGAGACGTTGGACAAAGACTTAAAATTCTATATTACATATTCTTAAAACAAATCAGGCAGTGTATGAACTGATAGTGCACAGAGAGGCAATATTTTTGCTCTTTTTGGTTAATCACTTCTGGGTTTATAGATATTTTCCGTTTCATTTACACCTTCCATGTTGAACATTTCATGAAATATTTTGCAAGTGATATAGATTCCTATATTCATTAAAGTAAAACTCTATTTCTCTGTATGTCCTCAAAGAGGAGGCATATACCGGAACTCAAAGGCATAATTATTTGAAGGCTTTGGCTATCCAACACTGTGTAGTTTTTGTAACAAATATTTAGGTGGCGCTAAAGAAGCCCACTTGGGCGTATGATAATTTAGAACTAATAAATGCCAAAGCCAAGAGCTTTAATGTTTTTCCCTCTTGAGGCACCAGCTTTGCTTGCCTCCAAAATTTTCAGAAAATTTAAAAAGTTTTTCCTGCCCAGTGTAAAGTAATCATATGATATCCCAAGTGAGTTTCGATGTGAAATGGACACCTGTAAGAATTTAATAATGTACGTAGTAAATGTTAATCCCATCCAGCTTAAAAGCTTTGAAATCAGAGGGAGCATCCCCATTTTTGAATAAAACCATAGTGATTTTTTCATGGGAAAGCTTTAGACCATTTATAAACAAGTCTTTGCTAAGGTTATCAAGCTCTCTGATAAAGTTTTCTGTGTAATTAATTGCTCAAGTTTTTGGAGTGTGCTTTTTCTCATACTAGTATTTATCCACATACACAGATCATCGCATATTGTATCAACTGTAAGCAGTTTAGTTACATGTTTTTTGGAAGATCATACAGCAAAATATTAAATAGCATTGGAGATATTACAGAACCTTGAGGACAAACCCATATCCAATGGGTTTAAAACTGCAGTATGTGTTTTGAACTCCTGACCCTGTAAAACATCTTATGTGTTAGAAATCCCCTTTAATATAACTGTAAAAATTACCAGAAATCCCAATCGCCTACAATTTGTATAACAATCATAGCATGCCATACACTATCAAAGAGGCTTTTCTAATATCAAGAATGTAGCTAGAACACTCCTTTTCGTCTGGCAAACTGATATATGATTTGATTTGTTAACTTTACGATAAGATCATTGGGAAGATCTTCCCTTTTAAAAAGCCTGCTTTGATAGTAGTATTATATGAATTTTTTGTTACAAAATTAGATAAGTCCTATTAAGTACATTTTTTTCCATAAGTTTGCAACAAGAGAAGTCAGAGAGCGACAGGTCGATAAGCTGTCCGATGTTTTGCCAGCTTTCTTGCTTTATAATTGGATAACCATTGACTGTTTCCAATAACTGCAAAAGACCATCATCCAAATCTTTGAAATATTTTAATAAAAAGAGAAAAAAGTTTTCTGGATGTGTATTAACATATGATTTGAAATACCGAGTCCAGCCCTACTATACGATGATTTATTGCATTTAAAAGAGGACCGGCATCCTTTAATTCTTGATGGTTTATGGTGCATTTATGAAAAATGGTCATTGTTTGGAAATTGGGGTTCTATCATAAAGTTTTCTGTTTTTTTCCTTGCTTTTTTCGATGTTGTCTGTCATCATGCTGAAGGCTTTCCCAGGGCGCAGGTCCTTAGAAAATATATTAGCAAAAGCTTCGGCTTTTTCATAATGGAGTCGGAATTTCTTAGTCCACCAAATTAATATGAATATATTGGAATATTTATCCCTTTTTCAAAACTTGAAAACATTTTCCATACCTTATGAAGATCTTATGTCTGGAAACTTCTCTTGCTCAAAATGATGACCGTAAAGCCGCTTGCTTTGCAATAACTCTGCTAGCGTGTGCCTTTGCTTATCTTCATATCATGATGATTTTCCTCACTTTTGTTTTTAATATATCCTTGTATTTAAGCTTCTTTAAAGCTTCAGATTCTTCACAATTCTTTGGTCCACCAGACATTCCCAGCATGACGTGTTTTTTGTATATGAAATCAGATTTAGGTATGGAACCATCTGGCAGCAGAAGTTTCTCAGTTTGTTGAAATTTGAATGACACATTATCCACACTCTCTTCTATTCCACAAAACACTATTCTACATCTATGCTGGTAAGGAGAAGTTTGATACATGTCCCAGTCGCAAAATTTAAAATTGTATTTGGGAATTTTGACCTCAGGTAGATTTTATTCCTGTAAAAACTGTGGAGTGGTGTGAGTGTGTGTGTTGTGTTTGTGTGTGGGTGTGTGAGTGTGTGTTATTGGTGTGTGATGGTGTGTGTAAGAGAAGAGAGAGATAGAGAAGAGAAAAGAGAGAGACAGTGTCAATGAACAGTGTTTTAAAATGTAGAGACCTCCAAGCCTCGATAGAGAGGAGAGAGAAGAGAGAGAGAGAAGAGAGAGATATGAGAGAGAGAGAGAAGAGAGAGAGAGAGAGAGAGAGAAGAGAGAGATAGAAGAGAGAGAGAGAGAGAACGCGGTGGTTGAATTGGACGGTACTGTTTGCAAGAACAATATCTGTAGGTCTGTTTTATTTCTTTCATTGCGACCACGAGCCCCCACCCCCCCCCCCCCCCGGCCCCACCCCACCCCCACCTCCGGGTCCCTACTAACTCCCCGCTCCCCATCCCCACCATTCCTTGTTCTGACTTCTTCCGTTCCTATACGCGTCTGTCGAACTTTTTTTAACGCTACTGAACTGCCTTGAATCCATATTCAAACTCCAACAAAACGCGAAGGCAGCTAACCAATTTCTGTCCCGAGCCCCCCTCAGCAGGCACCCCTGTTCCAGTGGCATTCACTGGCGGCAACCTGCAGAGGAGACACTGTGCACTGCCACTTTTTCACTGATTGAGTGTGTGTGTGTGTTGTGTGTGTGTGTGTGGTGTGTGAGTGTGTGTGTGGTGAGTGTTGTGTGGTGTGTGGTGTGTGTGTGGTGTTTCCGTCACATACCCCCGTCATTCTGCCGAAACACCCGCACTACCAGTTTTTTATTCGCCTCACAGGGAGCCGTCACGGCAGATCGAAACCCGCGCCAACCCGCCGGAGGAGACACTGCACTGGCGACAGGGTCATTTTGTTGGTAGTGGTCGTCACGTATCTTAATCATTCTACCCGAACGCAACCGCGCCCTGTCGAGTTTTCATCACGCCCATCCCCTTCCTCAGGCAAGGAAGCTGTCAGGGCAGATTTGACTGACGGCAACCCGCCGGAGGAGACACTGCACTGCTGCTGGGTCTTGTAGTCGGCGCTGCATGCAGCCTGCTCTTTATCAATGGAGACAGGAAGCAGCTGGCAGGAAGCATGCGGAGGACATTAATTGCTGTAGACACAATGCCAGATGGGAAATCCCACATATCCTTCTTCCAAGCCCGCCCACCACGTCACCATTCTCCTTCTCCGGCCTTTTCTCCGTCCTTCCCCACTGAATCACGACTGCCCTTTCCCGATCGTTCCCCATCACATGGTCCTTTCTCTCCTTCCTACCCCGCTTCACACACACACCACACACACACCCAGCACACACCACACACACACACACACACACAACACCACACACCACACACACACACGCACGCACGCACGCACGCACGCACGCACGCACGCACCACTGCACGGCACGCAGCACGCACGCACGCACGCACTCATTTCAGATTCTGTTTCTGTCTGTCAGTGTCCTGCCTGCCTCTCTCCCTCTCTCTCTCTCTCCCCTCTCTCTCCCTCATCTCTCATCTCTCATCTTCTCTCATCTCTCTCTCTCTCTCTCTCTCTCTCGTCTCTCTCTCGTCCATCACTCTCTCTCTCTCTCCCTCTCTCCTCTCTCTCTCTCTCTCTCCTCATCTCTCTCTCCTCCTCTCTCCTCCTCTCCTCCTCTCTCTCCTCTCTCGGTCTCCTCCTCTCCTCTTCTCTCCTTCTCTTGCCTGCCCGCGCATGTGTGTGTGAGTGGTAGTGTGTGTGAGTGTGTGTGTGTGTGTGTGTGGTGTGTGTGTGTGTGTGAGTGTGTGTGTGTTGGTGTGTGTGGTGTGTGTGTTTTAAGTGCGTGCGGGCCCGTGTGCGTGGTGTGTTATTAAGGCGTGCCGTGCGCGTTGTGATAGGCTTGGATAAGGAAAGACCGACTCTGGTGTGTTGTGTTGTGAGTGTGTGTGTGTGTTGTGTGTGGTGTGTGGTGTGTGTGTGTGTGTGTGTGTGTGTGTGTGTGTTGTGGTGTGTGTGTGTGTTGTTGTTTGTTGTCTTCATTATTAACGTCTTTCCACATTAAATGATATTAGACGAAAGGGAAAGGGGATTTGGATAGGGAAGCATGATGAGGGGTGGAGGAGGTCATCTTGCATCAATATACAAAAAACAAAACAAAAAAAACAAAAAAAGCATCTTTACAATCTTTGCAATTAAAAAAAAACAAAAAAAAAAAGGTATGGGAAAGCCAACTTTACAAAACTATTTTGAATCTTAACACAAACAATAACAAAATGTCCCTAGGACTTGCGTAGTAAACACTTCGTCAAAATCAGGAACAGCAAACTAAAATTTCGAAGAATACTGTCCAAGAGAACTTTCAGAAATAGCCGGTAAAAATAGGTCTCAAACCTCTGGCTTCAGAAGATGTGTTGGTTTGAAAATTGTACACGGACGCAAGACATATAACAATCTTGCTGAATTATGTATTTGAAGGCATTAAGGCATTATCCAATAAGAGAGCGAAGTAATTGTGTTCTAAATGGAAACTGTTTGCTATAATTCACGAGCCAATTATGGTTTGTTAAACTAACCGAATTCAGTAAGAGACCCAGATGAATTTCTCCTTCACTATGGAGAGATTTGAAACTTTGTTCCACGATGCTTGCTCTAGTAATATGACACCCTTCTGTAACGATAATGGGATGTTTATTTCTATTGATTTCCCAGTCAATGTGCCTTGCACCTTTTATTTTGCGGCTCAATCAGCACAATCGTTTGAATATAATCCAACGTTGGAAGAACCCAGCAAAAGGTGAATATTGGATCCATTTAAACTTTAAAATGTTAATCATTTGATTGATTTCTTGGATCATTTTGGGGGGATTGTTTCCTTGTAATCAAATGAACGTAAAGCATACAGTACGGACTGAGAATCGACGCCGAATAAAATTTGAGAAATATGTTCAACGGAAAGATCACTATGTAAGAAATAGCCCATATATAGCAACGAGTTCGCGGTATATTGATCGATTATTTTATCAATGAAGTAGGACTTTTTCTTTTTTAAAGCTGGTATAACAAAAACCTGACCATCACGATGATCATCTAAGAGTGAACCATCTGTGTATACCTTTAAAATATTTGGGTATTTATTCTTCTAGAAAAATCGGACTTCACTTTGCATAATTATTGGATCTCATTCTTCTTCACATCCGTGTAATTGATATCAAAATTGGTTTATTCCATCTGCCCAGTTAGGAAAGGAGAAACTACTTGCTGTGCATCAAACACTGTGGATTTATTTTCCGACTCTTTAAGTAAGTCAGATACATATGAGCCCAATTGGCTTTAAAGAGATATCTGTCTGGCCCGTTTAGGATAATTTATTTCTGATTTTATTGTTCTCATTCCGAGACAAAGTTGTCAGGTGTTGAGACCTAAGAACGTACTTTGCCACATGCAAAGATTTTCGATATACAACCAAAGGTCCAATTCTCCAATTTCTTTATAAGTTCCGAGGTTGATGCTGAAAGGGTACACCAAGACAAGCCTGTAGACCTTTGCAGTCGATACTTTGAAGTTTCTTAGTAAATAATTTGGAGCACTAAAAATATTTCTTGTCCATAGGATAATTTTTTGATCGAATAAAGTTGTGGAAAGAAGTTTCAAAATTAGCTGTCTTGTCCGCCAGAATTGTTTTACTTATAACTATGTAAAAAAATTAAGCCATATTCCTTGCTTTAGAGATCACAATATGGTTGATATGAGCGTTCCCACTTAGCTGTTATTGTAAGAAACAAACCCAAAAAATTTACAGAATCCTGTACTGAATTGTTTCGTTTTCAAATTTAAACTAAGGTAGCACACGGGGGGGATTACTACCAATATATGAAAAGCATCATATTGATCTTTTCTGAAGATAATGCAAGACCATTTGTGACCATATAATTGGTTTATTTATATCAATTCCCTTTTGATATAGCTTCTTGATATAGTTTAATGCCCTTTTAGATGTATTCTTTTCATAATAACATTCCTCCATATACAGATAACATCAGCAGAATGTACTAATACTACATGAATTGAAAATGTGTGTGCAAAACGTTCATCAATGATATATAAATCACGAGGTCAATTTACGGAACTTGTGCAAGCCCATGGAAGAGATCTAAACTATTGAATATGATTCCCTACACAATCGTGTAAACTTCATTATTAACTACCTCAAAGCATTAATGAAAATTGTATAGATGACCCAATAAAACCAGTCTGTGTTTAAGTTTATAAAGAAGCATGTGCATGCCAACTTGTCATAGGCTTTCTTGATATCAAAGAAAGGTTTGCAATAAAAGGGGACGTTGTTTTCTTGCTCGCAACTGTTGTTATTTTATGTTTGTTGTAAGTTTCAACCAATTATTCGATTGCAGAAAGACCTGCCTATTTTCCGGAAACCTGCTTGGTTAATGGGAATGATTTTAATATTACTTCACAATAATGAAACAAATCTTCTTAAAATAAATAATCCTCTCCCTCCAGAAGATTACATGTATGTGAGAGGTTAGAGCAATTATTGGGGCCTGTATCTATGTTTTGTCCACTAGGAGTTTTACAAAAAAACCAAGCTTAAGAATAAGGAACGAATGTACAGAAAAGACTGATTCCAGTGAGTTCTGGCATAACACCCTCAAACCCAACATTTCTGAAACAATTTATGCAACAATAAAACAAAGTAATCCTGGCAAGTAGTTTAAGCATATCATTAGAAACTATATCTAATCCTACAGAAGAATTACTTATAGGAAAAGTATATAATTGCATCTTTGAACTTTTTCAAATCCCAAAAAAGTAAATTGGAGCATTGAAAGAAGTGATTGTTGTCACTAACTGGATCTTTGTATTAATCTTTTATTTCCTTCTTCTCCCTTCAGTTCTATATGGTTTAAAATTTTATGGGCCCCACTCTTCTAGAACGCATAGAGTCCTGGAAACATCTCACAGAAAAATTCATTATCAGCGAATAATTCTGTTCTTCTGGGACTTTCTTCTGCCTGTACCTGGCTTTTCCCTTCCTGTTCTTCTGCCTTTTTTTCTGAGTATGAAACGGAAATTCTTGATCTTTCTACAGTCTATAGACAAGATGGGCAAATTTACACTCTTTTTCATTTCATGAAACTTTTTCCAACTTTTTTTGGAGATCTGTATGGATATTGAAATTTCCATTTGTACGAAAGAGGACGCATATTGCCTTTTCGCCTGCGCTAGAGTTAACCAAAGTTGCTATGATGAATTGCTTTTCTTTTAGCAATATAATTCTCTGGTGATGTGTGTGTGTGTGTGTGTTGTGTGTGTGTGAGTTTGTGTGTGTGTGTGTTGCGTGCGAGCGTGCGTGCGTGCGTGCGCGCGTGCGTGTCGTGCGTTGCGCGCGGTTGGCGCGTGCGTGCGTGCGTGTGTGTGTGGTGTGTGTGTGTGTGTGTGTGTGTGTGTTGTGTGTGTGTAGTGTGTGTGTGGTGAGCGCGTGTGTGTGCGTGCTGGTGTGTGTGTGAGTGTGAAATGTGTGTGGTATTGTGTGTAGGTGTGGTGTGTGTGTGTGTTGTGTGGTGTTAGTGTGTGTGGATATGTGTGAGTGTGTGTGTGGTTGTGTGTTTGAGTGTGTGTTGTGGTGTGTGTGTGGTGTAGTGTATCAAGTCGCCATATCCCAATCAATAATATTTATCCCCCCCATCCTCCAATCCCCATTCCTCAATGATCCCAATCAAATATATCAAACCCATATATATTACAAATTCCCAATTACAATCAAAAATCCCCCACAATCCCATCAGAACCAATTCATCAAAAGATTCAAATAATTTATCGCCAATATCCCTCAATTCACAACAAACCAATATAATCCATCATCAACCAATACATCTATATCAACCCAATAATAACCTATCTACAATCACTCATTCTCCACTCCCAAACCAATATCTAATCCCATCATTCCAAACAACAAATATCCATCCAATCTCCAAACACAAATAACAAATGATTCTCCAACCAAAAAGTCCCCTCAAAATCATATTCTCAAATCAATCCATCGCCAATTCAACAAATCAATATATCCCAAAACAATCAATCCCAATATCCAAATTATATTCAATCCTCAACAAATCTACAATCCCATAATCATCATCGCCAACAACAATACCAATCCCCCCCTCTCAAACCAATATATCAACAATTCCCCTCTTTCCCCCCCCCCTCTCACGCCTGACTCTACACCCCCTCCTTTTACATCTCCACTACAACCGTCTCTAGAGGCGCCAGCGTTGTTCTCTACTCACAAGCCCTGTGCAACGTGAGTTTATCGCCCCACAATGACACCAAGTGACCACAGACACGGCAACGACTGTCTTTGGGTGCGCGAGTTATGAGATGTTGAGGGACACCGTGGCGAGTTCACTTTTTGTGTTTATTAACTACTCTCCACTTCTATACATTGAGTGTGTTGTTTGTTGTGTGTAGTTGTTGTTGTTGTGGGGTACAAGATCAGCGACAAAAAATGATCTTTGAACGTGACAGGGGCTGTTTGTTGTCATTCATTTACACCGTGATGATGTACAATCAAACATTACAGTTACTGAGTTTGGATGTTTAAAAAATAAAATAAAATAAAATAAAGTAAAGTGAGGAATGTTCTCTTTCATTCATCAACAATATTCTTTCTATGTCATTTACTGCAAGTTTTTGATGTCCATTGTTAGGAGAGGAAAAAAACCCGTTGGAAATGCTTCCTTTAAAAACTCGTCAATCGATATATATTTCGTTGTTAGTTGATTACATTATAAGATTATTTATTAGTTATAAAGCGTGTTTTTTGGATGTCAGGGAATCAGTTCTTAAAGCTAAACAGGTTTTGGCAATGTCAGTATTTCGTCCTGACCACTGAACGTCTTTCCGTGGCAGATGACCTTAGTGTGGACCAAGCACCGACACGCAGTCAAGTGTAGCGATTCGAATCCGAGAGCGCCCTAAGATACAGACTGTTTTTCTTTTCTTTAGCACACGCAGCCCATCTAATGTGTTGTTCGTTCTGGTGTTCCGAGGGTAGTGTCAGCCCCCTGCCTGCCCGCCCTGGACCCTCTCTCCCTTGGAAATGTGATCCTCCCGTCCATGTCTTTCTCCTCTCCCTTGAAATGTTCCCTGCCGTCATATCTTCTCTGTGGGTTTGACCGTTAACCTCAATGAAAATTACTAGCTGCACATAATTCTTTCGTAAGTGTGTGTAGTAGGGGTAGGAGGTGGGGGAATGGGGGTAGGAGTAGGGTAACACTCGACAGGCTAAAACAGCAGCCAGGTCAAGGCCAATCAAGGTTTTTTCTGTCTGTCAATCTGCCTCACTCTATCTACTGTCCCCTGTCTATCTG
>CM031626.1:11810080-11815080 GCA_018398815.1 Conus ventricosus
CTTTTTGGGGTAGCTTCCACCCCCCAACCCCCCCCCCCCCCCACCCACCCCCACATCACAGCACTCCTTGGTGTGGGCTCTCGTTTACTACTTGACACTCTGTTTGGGGAGGGTTACTTGTATTTTGACTTTTTTTTTCTAATGATGCTGCCGTACGTCAGCCTTGGTAAAACAATGTTACCTTGATTTCAGATCTTGGTCAAGCAATGACTTTTGGACGATTTCTTAATTAAGGTGCATATGGATGCTTCCGGGCAAATCCTGGTGATTTCATCTGACATTGGTAAAACCCGCATATTGAGTCGACGACTCTAAGCACGATGTGTGTATTAAAACACACAGACGGACGCACGAGCATACGCAAACAGACAGACACACACCACACACACACACACACACACACACACACACACACACACACACACACACACACACACACACACACACACACACACATACATACGCACGCACACACACACACACACACACACACACACACACACACACACACACACACACACACACACACACACACACACACATACATACGCACGCACACACACAAAACACACACACACACACACACACACACACACACACACACGCACGCACGCACGCACGCACGCACGCACGCACGCACGCACGCACACACACAACACACACACACACACACACACACACACACACCCCCACGCACGCACGCACGCACGCACGCACGCACGCACGCACGCACGCACGCACGCACGCACGCACGCACACCCCACACACACACACACACACACACACACGCACGCACGCAGGCACGCACAATGTAGCGGACAATGGTGCAGGTGCACGTGTCAATGGAGCCGACAGTGGTGCAGGTGCACGTGTCAATGGAGCCGACAATGGTGCAGGTGCACGTGTCAATGGAGCCGACAGTGGTGCAGGTGCACGTGTCAATGGAGCCGACAATGGTGCAGGTGCACGTGTCATGGAGCCGACAATGGTGCAGGTGCACGTGTCAATGGAGCCGACAATGGTGCAGGTGCACGTGTCGATGGAGCGGACAATGGTGCAGGTGCACGTGTCAATGGAGCCGACAGTGGTGCAGGTGCACGTGTCAATGGAGCCGACAATGGTGCAGGTGCACGTGTCAATGGAGCGGACAATGGTGCAGGTGCACGTGTCAATGGAGCGGACAATGGTGCAGGTGCACGTGTGTCCAGTTCACTTCTTTTCTACCAGACATCTTGTAACACGTTAAATCACAAGGGAGGTCACCCTGCACGACGATCGCACAGAACCTTTTGAGTTGTCACCCATAGGTAGTGATTGACATTCTCCATTTTGAGATTCACTTTGAGAGAGAGAGAGAGAGAGAGAGGGGAGAGAGAGAGAGAGAGAGAGAGAGAGAGAGAGGAGAGAGAGAAATTAGGAGGGTGAGGAGCACAAAGAAAGAAGAAAGATGAGAGAGGGAGAGAGATATAGGACGTGGAATGGGAAGTGGCGGGGGGGGGGGGGGGGGGAGGGGGGGGCAAACTGACAGACTGAAAGAAAGAGCTAGAAAGAGCAAGCAGAGAAAAAAAATATATGAAACAGATATACGTGAAACGCAATAACGTTAACGAGAACAAAGAGAACAGCGCTAAATAGACACCCAACAAGCAAACACACAAACAAACAAACAGAGAAACAAACAACACTCAAATAACATGGTGTGTGGGTTTTTTTTCAAATACAGAATCAAATGAAACTGCGAAGATATCAATAAACAAAATCAAACCAATCCCGGATCCGTCGCTTGTTCAGGATCCGCACCTAGATTTACGAGCAAAGTCCTTGGCCTACATTTTTTCTTCCTTTCAAAGTTTGGTTGAAGTCAGTTTATTAGATTTCCTGAAATCTCGCTGACAGCCAACACCCCCCCCCCCCCCCCCCCCCCCACACCACACACACAAAGAATCCCACCAACGTGGTTTCCAAGGGAACGTTTCTTTGCAGAGGTAACAACAAATCCAGGGCATGGACAACGAGAAACAAATAAACCAACAGATGAAACAGCAGGAGAAAGAAAGACGCAGAATCAAAGTAAGCCAACAAACAAAACAGGAAAAACAGCAACGACAGCACCAGGAAGGAATTACACGACGCAAATCAGACAGAGAACGTTGAAAGAGATGCAGTGGAACAGAAGACTTGGTCTTTCTTTGTTTTTTTTTATCGTTTTAATGATCTCTCCTACAACAGAGTGGTGAAAACAACGCCAAAACCAGCAACAGCAGCGTCTGTAACAACGACAAGATCACAAGCAGCAACAATGATTATAATGTAACAGCACCAACATTGACAGTAGATGGTGATATTAACAGAAACAGCACCGTCACTACCACTATCATCAACAACAATAGAACAACAATCACAAAAACACCATCACCACCACCACCACCACCACCACCACCACCACCACCACCACTACCACCACCATCATCACAACCACTGATATCAACAACAACAACAACAACAACAACAAAAGCAGCAACAACAACAACAAGAATATGAAGAAAGCTAATAATGATGATAATAATTACAACACAACAACAACAACAACAGCAACAACAACAACAACGACAATAATAATAATAATACAATGATAATAACCACAACAAAATACTACTACTGATGATGATAACAACAACAACAACAACACCAACAACAACAACCACAACAATAATATAATGATAACAACAACAACAACAACAACAATAATAATAATAATAATAATAATAATAATAATAATAATAATAATAATAATAATAATAATAATAATAATAACAGTGATAATGATAACAACAACAATAAGAATAATGATAATGATAATAACAACAATGATTACAATAAGTAGAAAGAAACTCGTGGAGAGCGTGGCAGCAGAGAGTCCTCAGAAGAGAAGCCCCCTTCAAGCAAGTGTTTTCGGCCCTTATCTCCTGACACTCTAGGGGGGTTGGGCCACACCCGGTTCATGACTACGGATGTCCCTCCGCTGCCCCTTTTTTCCCCATCTTGGGACGAGCCATGGCTGGTATTCGAACCCATGACCGTCTGGACATGCTCATTTTCCACTTAATGACGCGCACTCTAACCACTGAGCCCCTGGGACACCTGATATTTGCAGGAAAGTTAAGCCTTATATTGTGATATTGGCCTGAACTGGCTGATGTCACTTGAGTTTTGCTCTTTGAGGATGTGCACACCATCTGCCGTCATCCACTGGCCGCTGATCTTCTAGTTTCTCCAAGCTGATCGTAGCAGCCTGTGGAGCCACTCAGGCACCTTGGGACATTTCTTGTACAGCTGGTACGGTATTCCGTTTGGCCCTGGTGATGATTTGGCTCTGGCTTTGTCGACCACCTTCTTGATTTCTGCCAACGTTGGAGGCTTGCCATTGAACTGTTCCTCAGGGTTGGTTGGCCACACCAGACCTTGAATGTTGAGTGGTGCTTTTCTCTGTGAGTCAGAGTATGTTTTCCTCAGGTGCTGCTCAAGAACTCCTTTGTCCAACTTACGGTCCCAGATTTTGGCTGCTCAAACAGTGTTCTGGCAAACTGGAAGGGGTCTCTGAAGAAGCGCTCTTGTGTCTTCTTCTTTTTGCTCTTCCTCTTCCTCGCAGATTCCGCTTTGCTGAGGGCGCTGTGTTTTGGTTTCAGGTCTTTCCAGAGTTTTTCTAAGCCTTGTTTTTCAGCTGGCAGTGCGGTCTTCATTTGCATCTTGAGGTTTTTCTTTTGGACCCTGAACTTGTCCATCTTTTCTTGGCGTCTGGATTTCTTTGGAGGTGTTTTCTCTTTGGGTAGTTTTGCTCCATAGGCGTCTCTACATGTGGCATACACAATGTCCCCATATGTGGCTAGTTTGTGTTCCAGGGTGCTTTTCCCTATCAGTGCATCGAGTCTTTGGACGATTTTTGCATCCATTTTCTCCCAATCTTCAGCTTCGTTTGCTCGTGGCAGGTTGAGTTTCAGGCGCCTGGCATCGAGGGCCTGTGCAAATTCCTCATCCGAACCAACAGCGTGGATGTCCTTGGCACTGTGGTTTAAATCCTGGCCTTGGTCTTCCGACGTCTTATCTGCTGATACAGTGCGCTGCTGCTCATTCAGGCGCTTTCCACAGACACATGGATATTCCATTTGGTCCATGTTCATAGTCCGTTTGGGATTTGCAATCGTGACTGGTTGAGCACCGATGGATTCATCATTCTCGCCCCCTTTCGGTGAATCCTGGGAGCATCTTTTCTTTTTGTTCTTAGTAGCCACATGTTGAAGGCAAAGTGGGGAGCCAGCCCACAGAGCCCTTGGTTCAGGTCTTTCCCAGTGTCCTCCGGTCTTTCCCGGACGTCCTCCGGCCTATTCCCGGAAGTCAATGGTTTACCCATGCATCAGTAGAAAGAAACTCGTGGAGAGCGTGGCAGCAGAGAGTCCTCAGAAGAGAAGCCCCCTTCAAGCAAGCGTTTCGGCCCTTATCTCCTGACAGTCTAGGGGGGTTGGGCCACACCCGGTTTATGACTCCGGATGTCCCTCTGCTGCCCTTTTTTTCCATCTTGGGACGAGCCATGGCTGGTATTCGAACCCATGACCCTCTGGACATACTCATTTTCCACTTAATGACTCGTACTTTAACCACTGAGCCACAGGGACACCTTATATTTGTTGGAAAGTTAAGCCTTATGAAGTTCACTTTTGTTCCTCCTTGACCAGATCCAGCTTGAACACCTCTCTGCCGCTTCTGCCATTGCTTTCAGGGCTCTGGTTTTTTTCCTTCCCTGCAACTGAGAGCTGTTTCATGAGGCTGTATGCAGACGTTCCTACAAACCCCCTAGCTCCAATTCCTGCAGTGAGGACTTTGACGTGATAGCCTTCTCTCCTCGGGCTGTTTGCCAGATCAGCATACTTTTCAGTCTTGTAGATTTGAGCTGCCTCCATTCTGTTCTCATATGGCACCATGAGCTCGATCATGATCAGCTGCTT
>CM031626.1:11822580-11825080 GCA_018398815.1 Conus ventricosus
TAGCAATCTAGCATGCCACACGCTATCAAAGGCTTTTTTAACATAAAAAAATGTCGCCAGAGTACTCTTTCGCCTGGCAAATGATGCTTAATTTGTGTTGTTAATTTTACAATGTGGTCAGTTGTTGATCTTCCTTTTCTGAAGCCTGCTTGATTAACAGGTATTATTTCATTTTTATCACAAAAATAGATAAGCCTATTTAGTATAATTCTTTCCATAAGTTTTCCTACATGAGACGTCAGAGCTAACAGGACGGTAACTGTGGACACTTGTGGGGGACTTTCCTTGCTTTACAATGGGAATAATTACAGACTGTTTTCCAAATTGATGGCATAACACCATTATTCCAAACCCGTTGGAATATTTTCAATAAAAAACAAAGATAATTATCTGGTAAATGTTTTAGCATTTCATTCGAAACAGCGTCCAATCCAACTGACGATGATTTATTACCTATCAAGGAGATGGAGTCGTTTAACTCGCATTTAGTTATGGGGGCATTTATATAGTGGTCATTATTTGAAATTGGCTCTTCGTACATCTCTGTTTTTTCTTCCCTTTCCTATGTTGTATGCAATCTTGTGGAAGACTTTCTAGACGCATTGTCTTTGAAAACATGTTAGCGAATGCTTCTGCTTTTTCAGATGAGGTTGAGAATTTTTTATTATCCAAATTAACTGGATATCTTGGGAGATTTATCCCTTTCTCATAGTTTTGAAATTTTTGCCACACTTTCTGAAGGTCCTTATGATGAGAAACTTCTTTAGCACAAAACGCTGTCCAGTAAAGCCGCTTTGCTTTGCAATTGTTCGATTAGAGTGTGACTTAGCTTTTTTCATTTCTAGGTGGTTTTCTTCACTTTTATTTTAATATATTCTTTGTATTTCAGTTTCTTTAAGGCTACAGCTTCTTCGCAATCCTTAGTCCACCACACATTGCCGGTATGAAGTGTTTTTGGAGAAGTATTAGTTCGACATTTTGGTATTGAATCATCAGCGGCCAAGAGAATCATTTTGTTGAATTTTGAATACATATCATTTACATTTTCTTCATCTTCACAAAAAGTCTCTATGTGTCTATAGGAAAGAAAAGCCTTGAACTTATCCCAGTTGGCAAACTTATAATTGTACTTAGGTATTTTGTCTTCAGGCAAATTTTTTATGTCGTATGTTTTATTAATTGTCATTATGATGGGCAGATGATCACTTCCAAGAATGTCATCAAAAGTTTGCCATAAGCAATCAAAAGCTAATTGGGGGGAAATCATTGTCAGATCTATTGCGCTTGATCTATGAGTGGGAATGTCTGGAATCCTAGTTATACTCCCATCATTAAGCAAATACAATGAAGAATCCACCACGTTTTCAAGAAAACGATTGCTTGTTATGGATGAACAACCTTTGTCCCAAAATGGAGCGTGAGCATTAAAATCTCCGCAATCAACCCTTTCCTTAGAGCTGTCTATTGTATGTAACCATTCAGTATTTTTCTCGTCTGGACCTTTAGGCAGATATACAGACACAATGTTGAGAACAATGTTGTTATTGACTTTTACTGTGGCCGCGCACGAATGTAAGTTTGCAAGATCAGACGGTGCAGGTGATGGTCGTATTAAGTATTCAGTGCCTTCTCTGATATATATAGCAGTGCTGACTTTTTCCTTTGTGTCAAAAACTCGATTGTGCACTGGGGGATAATAAAAGTGTGGTAATTTTGGTAATTTAGATTTGCACACATTTAGTGATTGCAAAATCAATATTTTGTAGCAGTTATTTACCAGATGCTGACGTAAAAATGCTTCGTTCGTGAACACAGATCTGGCATTCCATTGCAAAATCTTAAATGAGTTATCAGGCATGTCACTGATAAACTAGCAACAGAATAGCAGGGGGCGGGGTGCAAATAAAACAAATAAGTAAACAAATAAGCAGAGAGAGAGAGAGAGAGAGAGAGAGAGAGAGAGAGAGAGAGAGAAGAGAGAGAGAGTCTTCTAATTTTCAAGATAACGTTGATAACTTTCTTCCGCTGAGTATAAACCTGTCAGACTGGGTAATTTCTGTGCTGAAATTAAAACAAATCTACTTCCATGAAACCAACAAATGTTCTGAGTAGGTAATATAAATCTAGCACCAGTCACTCAAAACGTCATAGTAGTTCCACCAAGCACGCCTCTCCAGTGGAAACGGCAGGTCATGACGCCTGGGATGAGATGGAAACCCCCTGGTGAATGTGGCATGGTGCGTCTCGTGGTCTTCCTAGGTGTCGTCCAGAACAGCTGCCGGACGTGTCTCCCCAAGTTGCCGGCAAGCACACTGGCTCCTCTCCCGGGTCGGGTGAAGGCCGTTTAGCAGCGTCCTGTTGTTCGGCTTCAGGTTGGTGTGACTGATGAAGCTCACTTTTGCCACGTCAAACAACTCGGAGCTTGTAAAAGCATTAAACAAATCAATTTTCATGCCCAGCTCTTGATGACCGACCGGCGCGATTTTGCTGATAATGATAT
>CM031626.1:11832580-11835080 GCA_018398815.1 Conus ventricosus
GTCTTTCTTTCTCTGTCTGTCTGTATCTGTCTCTGCCCCCCCCCCCCCCCTCTCTCTCTCTCTCAATTATGATCTCCAAGAAATCAGCACTTATAAGTGTTTGCCTCGAAAAACATGGTTTTTTTGTGTTTGTTTTTTGTTTGTTGTTTGTTTGGTTGGTTGGGTTTTTTTGTTTTTTTTTTAAAAGAAAATTAATGAACAAGTTGTTGTTTTTGGTGTTTGAATAACTCCGCCAATAGAATGGACAAATGAACGACAAGACAATGGACAAAGATCTGTAAATCTTTTTGTTTCAGTCTGTCAATCTGTTTGTTTCAGTCTGTCAATCTGTTTGTTTCAGTCTGTCAGTCGTTTTGTTTCAGTCTGTCAATCTGTTTGTTTCAGTGTGTAAATCTTTTTGTTTCAGTCTGTCAATCTTTTTGTTTCAGTCATTCAATCTTTCTGTTTCAGTCTGTCAATCTTTCTGTTTCAGTCTGTCAATCGTTTTGTTTCAGTCTGTCAATCCTTTTGTTTCAGTCTGTCAATCTTTCTGTTTCAGTCTGTCAATCTTTCTGTTTCAGTCTGTCAGTCTGTTTGTTTCGGTCTGTCAATCTTTCTGTTTCAGTCTGTCAATCTTTTTGTTTCAGTCTGTCAATCTTTTTGTTCCAGTCTGTCAATCTTTCTGTTTCGGTCTGTCAGTCTTTCTGTGTCAGTTTGTCAATCTTTCTGTTTTAGTCTGTCAATCTTTCTGTTCAATCTGTCAATCTTTCTGTTTCAGTCTGTCAATCTTTCTGTTTCAGTCTCCGTCAGTGTAGTCACGCCACCTTGTAACTAACATTTTAGTGTCGTTGTTGTTGTTGTTATCTGCAACAACAACAACAAATCAAAGTTTCAAACAGTCATCACTGGTACATGAAATAATGTGTTCCCTCTATTTTACCGAGAAAAGCAGCTCTTGTGGGTGTAGGGCATGTTATTTCCCCCCTGTTTTCTCCAGGAAACCAGTGAGTATTGTTGAGTATTGGAGGAGGAATTCATTCATTCTTTTTGCAGGAAAACACGTATGAACACGGGAAGGACAATTAGGTTGCTAACCAAGTCATGGATGACAAATAATAGGTGTAAGTCATTATATGATGGTTAAACTTTTAAAAGAGCAGAACCACGCTTCGAGGAGTCTATGCCCGGAGGATACTGTCCATCATTGCTGTAAGGTTATCGCCCTTGTGTCAAAGGTGAGCTTGAAGAGAAACGAGCATCCAAGGACTGGCCGGACTCAACGGATGGCTTTTGAGAAACTCATTAATTTCAGCTAGCTCTTGGACATACAGCGGTGTGCTGTCACATTGTAAGAGAACTAAACAAATAGGTACCTGACACTACTACTACATGGTGTCAAAAGCTGATGTTTATCACGCAAGTTCCACTCAATTTGACGACAAATTTTTAAAGTTTCTCCAAGGTCCCAAAGCGTAGCAACATGTAAACAACTGCTTGCCGAGGAAAAGCGTGACCTAGCTATAGAAGAAATTGAGCATGACATGAGGCAGAGAACAGTGAACATGACATGAGGCAGAGAACAGTGAACATGACATGAGGCAGAGAACAGTGAACATGACATGAGGCAGAGAACAGTGAACATGACATGAGGCAGAGAACAGTGAGCATGACATGAGGCAGAGAACAGTGAACATGACATGAGGCAGAGAACAGTGAACATGACATGAGGCAGAGAACAGTGAACATGACATGAGGCAGAGAACAGTGAACATGACATGAGGCAGGGAACAGTGAACATGACATGAGGCAGGGAACAGTGAACATGACATGAGGCAGGGAACAGTGAACATGACATGAGGCAGGGAACAGTGAACATGACATGAGGCAGAGAACAGTGAACATGACATGAGGCAGAGAACAGTGAACATGACATGAGGCAGGGAACAGTGAACATGACATGAGGCAGAGAACAGTGAACATGACATGAGGCAGGGAACAGTGAACATGACATGAGGCAGAGAACAGTGAACATGACATGAGGCAGAGAACAGTGAACATGACATGAGGCAGAGAACAGTGAACATGACATGAGGCAGGGAACAGTGAACATGACATGAGGCAGAGAACAGTGAACATGACATGAGGCAGAGAACAGTGAACATGACATGAGGCAGAGAACAGTGAACATGACATGAGGCAGGGAACAGTGAACATGACATGAGGCAGAGAACAGTGAACATGACATGAGGCAGAGAACAGTGAACATGACATGAGGCAGAGAACAGTGAACATGACATGAGGCAGAGAACAGTGAACATGACATGAGGCAGGGAACAGTGAACATGACATGAGGCAGAGAACAGTGAACATGACATGAGGCAGAGAACAGTGAACAGTAAACAGTAAACAAGTGGGGTATGTTTTGCTCCCATAAGAAAACCTAACACAGAGTCACTTTTATTCAAGACTGGCACAGCCTTTTAAACTTGAATAAAGTCAGACAAATACAAAGACAAACAAT
>CM031626.1:11842580-11855080 GCA_018398815.1 Conus ventricosus
TATTGACAATCTGTCCTTCTCACTGCTCGGAGTAACGACTGCAAAGGCATTGCTGAGATTTGATGTAAGAACTTCTTTCTGAGATCAGTGTATAAAGGACATTCGAATATGAAGTGATTTTCATCCTCAATTTTGAAGCACATACCACACAGTTTCGGTCAGATGGACAATTGCTAAATCTATACAAATTATTATTTAGAGGAAGTGTCCCGAATCTAATTTGTGACATAGCTACTCTAAAACAATACGTGTCCATAAACGAAATGTATTTTTCTTTTTCGAAGATAGTTTTGAAAGACCTGTATGATTCATACCTGTCCTTATCTCGAATAGTACCCGACCATTCTTGAATGAACATATCAATGAGTCTTTGTCTAAATATTTTACAAATGCACTGGCGTTACCAACCGACTGGCAAAGCCATACATAAGAGAATCCTGTTTCACATAAAATGTGTCTTATCTTACTCACCCAACAGTCTTTTCCCTCTGTATCTAAAGAAAGAAGCATTCTGTAAGCTTGTTTGGGAATTCTGTGTTGTTCCATATCCAACAGTCGTATCCAGTATCTGACACAGTTAACATTGGAAGTAACAAATATAGGATATCTACCTAAGTCTCCATATACCATCTTGTTTGGTGTTCGACTAGGGACCCCTAAAAATTTTTTACAAGCCATTAGGTGGACCTTTTCTAAGCTATCGAGTCTCTGATATCCCCTATTTCAGACGAATACAATAATATTGATCTTATTTTTGCATCAAATATCGTAAAATATGTTTTGGCAGTCATTTCCTTGTATTTGTTGAAAGCTCTATTCAGAAAGAAAACTGCTTTTTTTCCCTTGGTTGCTAAATGGTCTGTACCTTTTTTGTGACTCAGTTTTGTAGAAAAATTGTAACCCAGATAGCAGTAACTGTTTACAACTTCTAGTTGTGCTCCATCATAAAACCATTGCTCGTATTTGCCAGAAAACCACCTTTCTAAATACCATTACTTTTGTTTTGTCTTTGTTTAACATTGAGTGCCATATTGTCGCAGCATGATTTTAAACAGTTCAATTGATTTTGTAAACCTATGGGTGTCGTTGAAATTAAAACCACATCGTCGGCAAAAAGTAGAATAAACAGTTCCATAATATCTGGCATCAAGTGAACTCCGTGTCTTCCCCTTTCAGACATGTACTCTGCTAACTGATTTATGAAAACTGAAAATAAGGTAGGGCTTAATACACAACCTTGTCGGACACCAATTGGACATTGAAAAAACTCAGAATAATCAAAGTTAGTCTGACACACGATAACAGGGAAGAATACATAGCATGTAACGAACTAAAAAACTTCCTCTGATACCTTGATTCCTCAAACATTCAAGAAGCTTGTCGTGGCGCACAGAATCAAAGGCCTTTTGAAAATCAACATAAGCACATATAATTTTTGGCCTTTTTGCTCATACACTTTTGAACAATAGAGTGAAGATTGAAAATCTGATCCACAGTAGAGTAATTCTTACGAAATCCTGCTTGACTCTCTGAAATCATTTTATTTTCTTCCAACCATTTGTATAACCTTGCATTTAAAATTGAGGAATAACATTTACTGATTGCACTAATAAGTGAAACACCTTAATTGTTTGCTTGGGTTTCTATCTCCTTTTTATGAATGGGTATTATGATTGCTTTAAGCCCATTCTTTTGGATACACACCTTTACTAAACAAGACATTGAACAATTTAACAAGGAACTTGGTGACGTTATGAGCTCCTGCTTTCAACATCTCGGCGGACACACCATCAATCACATGATTTACCTGGCTTCAGTTTAGTGATGGCTCTCTCTACTTCATCCTTCCTGATATTCTCATTAAGAATATGATCAAAATCCTCTGTGATATCTAGCTCGATAACATAGCTTTCATAAGCCTCAGTTTCATGACTTTTAAACACATTTTAAAGTGACTACACCATTCATTAATATTAATGTTATCACTGTTAATATTTCTTTGTTCTCCGTGGCCTATGTTTCTTAACTCTTTCCAAAACACGGAGGAATTCTTAATGTTGTTTTCAAGCTGTTCAGTCTCTTTGCGCTTAAAAGCTCTTGCCTTTTTTTTTAGCATGTGTTTGTATTTCTTTCTTGATCGTACATATTCCTTCCTTTCTTCTTTTTCCGAGTTGATCTAAATATCTTGAGCTTTTGACGAGTTTTCCTTTTTAGCTTGAGCACATTCTTCATCAAACCATCTATTGTGCTTCACTTTCTTAGAATATAGCATTTTTTATGCATACAGTAACTTGCAGATTTCAAACACTCTACAAAAGTAGCGAGAGAATTATCTACATTATATTCTATTTCATCTGTTGCCTCTTGTAATTTTCTTTGAGTTTTACAACTATTTAACTCTTTTATATATTCATGTTCTTTATCATTTTCCCACACGTATTTATCAAAGAATTTACTGTATTTCTGTTTCCTTGTGCTCACATCAGTTTCAATTGAGAAATCATCGATGTTAACGTTCAGTGTAACAGGCAAGTGGTCTGATTCGATCACATTTTCAACAGTAAGCGAACATTACATTCAGACACAAACAAAGTCACACGACATGATGAAATAATCTACCACACTGGCTCCGGAGCTAGAGATATAAGTGAAACTATTATCAAAAGAACCTTCAGATAATCCATTAATAATAATACAATCATATACATTGCACATGTCAATCAATTGTTCTCCAAACGTGTTAACAACATCATCTTGCGATTTTCTTGCAAACTCAGAGGATACGCTTACAGACATATCTTCGAAATCACTTTCTAATTGGGAGTAATTCTGACAAGCAGTTCTGGAATTCAAGTCACCATTCAGTAAACAAAGAAATCATCGAACTCACTGTGCAGGTAAAGACAAGGATTCTTCCAACACTCTATACCATTTCCAAATTGGGAAGTTTGCCCAAAAAGCTGAATCTATCGGGGGAATGTAGCTAGATATGTACATTATATCATTAGAAGTTCCAAAAAGTGATTTGTTTATTTAGCACAATCATGTTTTCAGTATTAAGGATTATTTGCTCAACGTAAGTCTCGTATCTTTTATGAACCAATACCATTACACCACCGGAGTACCTACCATGATAGGATAATTTCTTTGCCTTTGACACAAATAAAACAGTAATCACTCAAGATGTTTGATTCAAACTATGTACTCACGAACGTTTCTGTCAAGCAAACAAAATCATGAGAAAGAATTAATTTAGTAACATCTGGATTTTCTAACTTTGGTAGCAAGCCATTAATGTTGTAGTTAAGAAATTTCACGTTTTTTGACGAATCAGTGGAACCGAAAGAAGAACGAAGAAAGCTACTATTCTTACACATTTCAACGCAGTTTCTGTTTTCATTGAAGGCCCGGCTGAATCCCTATTTGTTGTTCGAACGGGCTTTTCGAGTCACTGAACGCCCCCTACTGGACTGTGTGGTTGTTCGACCTGTCGTCGACTGAACACGACTGAACGAGTCTATGATGTTTCTCTGATTCGGAGAGTGGCCTCTGAACGGGTCTGTTTGAACGAAGATTTTTGATGCAGGGCTGGCGTTTGAAATCCGAGCTTGGCTACCTATCCTTCTGTTAAGTTTGTTTGCCGGATGTTGGAAGGGGTGAAGGTCTCAACTGACACTTGAGGGGAAGGGACGCAAATCTCGGCGGACACTTTGGAGGCATGGATGCAGCTCTGAAGGGACACTTGAGAGGGAGGGGTCCGGTCTCAGCAGACACCTGGGAGGAGAGGGTGCAAGTCTCAGGGGAACTTGCGAGGGAGGGCGCAGGTCTCACCAGGTTCTTGGATGGGAGGGGAGCAGCTAAAGGCAGACATCTGGGTGTCTGGTGAGCAGGTCTCTGCGGAAACTTGTCCGAAATGGGTGAGGGTCGTAGAGGCACCTGATGATTCCGAACGTCACTCTGCTCCTGTGAGGACGATTCTCGGTGGCCTTCACATCCTGCTCACTGGCGTCACCCCGTGCAGTCTTCCTATGTTCACTTGGCTCTAACTGATTAGTCTTAACTGATGTGTCTTGCTTGGTTGATTGCTCTGTTTGACCCATATCTTCTCCGTTTGTGCAGTCTGGCGATTCTGAAGAAGGATATTTGATATCACAGCTGACAGGGATGTCCTCGTCCTCTTCGTCACTCGGGAGTTACTGTTGTGTGCAGAACAGAGTTCCTTTGTAAGTCACAATTCCTATCTTGCGCTTGTTTGTATTTTCTGCTCTCTCATCTCAGGATATTGGGATGAGGTGTAGTTCTGCTCACTTTTACTGTCTCCGCAGAGGCTGCCGTCACTGCACCTGTCTTCAAAGTCTTTATGCTGTGTTACTGCAGATCCAGATGTAACCGCCTTGCTGTATGAGTGGATGCCAGGAACAACAGGTCGTCTACGGGACTGTAGTTGTCTTCATAGCGTGTGTTCCTCTGATTGTCCTCCATGTTCATGAGGCAGCTCGACAGTCTTGGTCTTTCCTGGTACGATGAATATTCACTGGCGGTGGCGTTGTCAGACTTGTATCTGGATTTCCGTCTGTTGCTGTCACCATCGTTGCTCCATCGCGTAAGCTGGCCTGGTTGTACATAATGTCGCTGATGTCCTTGTGCTTGCTGACTATCTGGCCAATGCTCACGTCTTCCACTGACTTCAGCACCTAGCCGTCTGCGTCCGTCCTGCCTTCTTTGCTCCTCTACCCTATTCCGGTTGTAGTGGCTTCTTGGAGAGTGGCTTAGATCATCTCTATGGTTCGCATGATTATCACGTGAACGTCTGGAAGCTGCGGCCAGTTGTCATGGTCAAGGTATACCTCCTTGTCACTGATCTGTCTGTCTTCTCTGTCCCCGTAGTGATTTCGAAGTTAGAGGGTTTGCTATCTGCAAACTGCAGACGTCCGTTCTGAAATAAGCAGTTTTTCCTTCGTTACGGTAGAACTCCAATGTTTCCCTTTGGGAGGAGGTCAGATCAGCTGCTATTTTGATTCCCTGACGTCTAAGGCTGTCACGAAGAACATGGTCATCCAGGACAGCCATCTTGTCGACCCACCTACAGAACTGCACGATGAGAGGACGAGGTTTATGGTTGAACTGCTCTGAATTTCCCACACGGAAAGCGCGGCTGATATCAGAATGGTACCAGGGTGAAGAAACAGAGTGTTTGTTCAGCATGTCGACAATCATGTCAGTATCTGTAGATCTGTCTCCAGAAAAAAAAATTTTTTCACGCCTATGAATTTCAGGTTATTCACTTTTGTCTCCTTTCTATAGATTCGGCTTTTCTCTCCAGTTTATGCAGGCGTTCTAGGATTGCTTCTCTGTCTTCCCGAAGATCCTGGATATCTTTTTGAAAACTGATGTGACATTTCTTTCCAGTTTTCAGCATTTCGGAGGTAAATAAATGGAAATCCTTTTCCAAATTTCCAAACTTGTCCTCAATCAGTCTATATACACTGGTTGTATGGTTCTGCAATCCGTTAATCATCTGACTGAATCTCCAATCGATAATTTGAAGAACATTGACATGGTTATAGGGCCGGGGTTCGTTTCGATATCCATGCAGGCAAGCAAGCACGCCGTAAATAACCACTGCGCCACTGCTCTGCTCAAGCGAAAACTGGAATTGGTGAACACGGCAAACACGACGAACGCAGCACGCCTTCTTTCTTGTCTCCTATGTGTTCTATACAAAGCCAAGCTTTGTCAAATTTTCTTCAAACCGATCCACAGAATAAATTCCAATTTTTAGACCTGACGTTGTTGACATAGAACCCATGGTGGTGATTCAACTTGAAATAATTAAAGATGGAATAATTAGTTTTTTAACGAAATGAGACGAGAGTACAAAAAGCACGTCTTTCCTCGACTGTCGAGAGAGAGAGAGAGAGAGAGAGAGAGAACGAGAGAAGAGGAGAGAGAGAGAGAGAGAGAGAGAGAGAGAGAGAAGAGAGAGAGAACGAGAGAGAGAAAGAAGAGAGAGAAACTGAGAGAGAGAGAAAGAGAGAGAGAGAACGAGAGAGAGAGAGGGAGAGAGAGAACGAGAGAGAGAGAAAGAGAGAGAGAACGAGAGAGAGAGAGAGAGAGAGAGAGAGAGAGAGAGAGAGAGAGAGAGAGAACGAGAGAAGAAAGAGAGAGGAGAGAGAGAGAACGAGAGAGAGAGAGAGAAGAGAGAGAGAAAGAAGAGGGAGGAGAGAGAGAAACGAGAGAGAGAGAGAGAGAGAGAGAGAGAAGAGAGAGAGACGAGAGAGAGAGAGAGAGAGAGAGAACGAGAAGAGAGAGAGAGAGAGAGAGAGAGAGAACGAGAGAGAGAAAAGAGAGAGGGAACGAGAAGAGAAAAAAGAGAGAGAGAGAACGAGAGAGAGAGAGGAGAGAGAGAACGAGAAGAGAGAAAGAAAGAGAGAGAAGAGAGAGAGAGAGAGAGAGAGAGAGAGAGAAAAGAGAGAGAGAGAAGAGAGAAGAGAGAGAGAGAGAAGAAAAGAGAGAGAGAGAGAGAGAGAGAGAGAGAGAGAGAGAAGAGAGAGAGAGAAGAGAGAGAGAACGAGAGAGAGAGAGAGAGAAGAGAGAGAGAAGAGGAGAGAAGAGAGAGAGAGAGAGAGAGAGAGAGCTACAGAGGCAGAGGACAGAGAGCAGTGATGAGGAGGGAGGGAGGGAGAGGAAAAAAGAAATATGAACAATTAGTGAAAGAGAGACGACACGAGAAGACAAACAGTAGGAGAACCAAACACAGACAGGAACAGCCAGAAACTGAGCGCAAACAATATGTGTACTGAAGGATTTTATCATTGAAAAAAAAAAAAGGGGGGGGGGGGGGGGGGGGGGGACACACACGTTAAGACCAAAAAGAAGAAAAAAAGTCATCTTCACATCATTGTGCTCTTTGGAGAAAAATGTGCCTCACGACAAAATCAGTGACAAGTGGCACAAACATACGCACACACCCACACATACATAATTATATGCATGTTCATGAGCGAGTGCACGTGTGCGTAATTCCGTTTCGGTGGCGGTGGGTGAGGATAGGAAGGATGTAAAAGAGGGGGGGGGGGGGGGGTGGCGGGGGAGGGCGAGGGCGAGAGGGGGGGGGGGGGGTGTGGACTGTGAAACTCTTCATCCGGATTTGACTTGATCACATTCTGTATAAATGCATATTATGTCTCCATTTTTTTGTGTGCAGTGTTCTGAACTCTCTGTTTCGGGAATAGGCGCTGTATGAGAATTCGATATGCAGTGTTATTGTTGTTGTCGATGCTGTTGTTATTATTTTCATTGGTGGTGGTGGTGGTGGTGGTGGTGGTAGTGGTGGTAGTGCAGGTGTTTGGGATGATGGAGTTTTTTTCATCATTATACCATGTTAACGTGGTCGTTGTGGTGGTGGTGGTGGTGTGGTGCAGGTGTTTGGGATGATGGAGGTTGTTCATCATTATACCATGTTAACGTGGTCGGTGTGGTGATGGTGGTTGTGGTGGTGGTGGTGGTGATGGTGGTGGTGTGGTGGTAGTGCAGGTGTTTGGAATGATGGAGTTTTTTTCATCATTATACCATGTTAACGTGGTCGGTGTGGTAAATGGTCGTTGTGGTGGTGTGATGGTGGTGGTGGTGGTGGTGGTGGTGGTAGTGCAGGTGTTTGGAATGATGGAGTTTTTTTCATCATTATACCATGTTAACGTGGTCGGTGTGGTGGTGGCGGTGCAGGTGTTTGGGATGATGGATGTTGTTCATCATTATACCATGTTAACGTGGTCGGTTCAATATGCAAATCCTCCCTCCCCCAGTTCTAAAACCGCATCATCATTACTGCTGCTGCTACTATTACTACTACTACTACCACCACTACTACTCCTACTACTATGTTATTGTATAATAATAATAATAATAATAATAATAATAATAACAATAATAATAATAACTATCATCATCATCATCATCATCATCATTCTTCTTATTATTATGACTATTATTATGACTATTATTATTATTATTATTTTCATCATCATCATTATTATTATTGTTATTGGTCTACTTATTGTTACTATCATCATCATCATCATCATCATCATCATCATCATCATCATCATCATTATCATCATCATCATCATTAATACCATCATCATCATTTTATTATTATCCTTCTTCTTCTTCTTCTGCTTCTTCTTCTTCTTCTTCTTCTTCTTCTGCTTCTGCTTCTTCTTCTGCTTCTTCTTCTTCTTCTTCTTCTTTTTCTTCTTCTGCTTCTGCTTCTTAGTATTGTCGTTGTTATTATGATTACACTACTACTACTACTACTTATTATTATTACTATTATTATTATTATTATTATTATTATTTATTATTATATTATTATTATTATTATTATTATTATTATTATTATTATGTTGCTTTTGTTGATCTTGTTGTTGTTGGTGTCATCACTTTCATCATCATCATCATCATCATCATCATAACGCCATGACCCTGGTACCGTTTGACCCACCCGTTCCCCGCTCCCACCCCCTCCCCCCTCACCTTCCCTCTCTCTTCGTCCCTGTCAGTTTCAAACAGACAGCAGGCTTTTACAATCTGGCACCAACGGAGTCGCTGGAACTGCCAGAACGAGTTGACAGTTTCTGTAACCTACAGCCCTAGGTGCTCTCACTCCTTCACACCACAAACCCTTCCCTGGAACCGGTTATGGCCGCAAGACAGCGGAGCCGGAAGCTCGGTCTGGCCTTCTGCGACACTGACTGGTCTCCTAGTTGATGAGCCCCTTCCATCCGAATTAAGCCACAGGGTTTGAAGACGCCACTGTCCCGCCTTCCCCAATTATTCCTGTCAGTAGGAACGGCTCCACTGGGGTTTAGGGGTTAAGTCTCTGGGGAAGGCCAGGTGTTGCCCTTTGGTTGCTTGAGGTTATTTATTTACTACGTATGCAAATCATGCTTTTTTAATCCCTACGATCACAAGGGATAATGTTAGGACTGTCAGATCGTCCAAAATCGATTCCATGCATCAAAACGGGGTCGACTGAACACAAAATATCAGATAAATGAAATGAGTAGGATCTAGGTAATTTGAGGTCACTACGAACCGAGTTGGGTTCAGAGCTGGGTATGTGCTGTGAATCGGTTTCAACGTTTTGTTTTCACCTCATTCGTTTAGAAGTCAACGATTGTCGCAAATGTTTCAATGTCAAGAGATTTTTTTCGGACTTTTGCTGCATTAAGTGCTTACATTGTTGATTTCTTTTAAAAATGATTTCTGCTACGTTTTAGGGCTGCTTTTTTAAGACTGTAATATTTGCTTGAGTTCATGTCTCCATCTGGAAATGTAAAGGCAATTAACTAAGCTGATTCTAAAGAACGTAACCTCCATTCGCATGTTGCTTGTATTGAACAGAACGACGTCACTTATTATTACCGGCTGATTCAGATCTACAAGTGTTCCGCTTCACTTTGTATGGGTTAAGTTTCTGTGTGACGTTTGTTTACCCAATGACGCATGCACAAATTACGTCATAACTCTGGACGTCCTTTAAAGCAGCCTACCAGAATAAGGCAGGAAGTGCTCGAAGAGTCCAAAGATTTGTTCCTAAATTTTCTAAATAATTTCATCTATTATACCGTATGATGCTTCTCCTTCCTTGTATAATGCACCATGCATTTTGAATGCCCACGTCATAATTATCGATCATTTCAAATTCTGCATGGTTTGTAATTGGCTATCTCACCCCATATTTCTCGGACTTTTAATTTAATGATCCATGGATAATTGAGACAATGGGAGGTCGTTGGATGAGCAACATATGCAGAGACGGACAGTGGAAGTGTTTGTAAAGTACACGTTTTGGTTTGGGGAGACCCTTGTTGTAGTTATTTAGATTTGTCCTGTGAATCGGTCGACTTGCTACTAAAGTTCTACAAAGACCAGAGCCAGCTCTAGAAAAAAAATGACCGTCACTCAGCGTCCCGGTCACTCAAGTGTCAAGGAAAAGGAATTTGATTCTTCTCTAGTCGTAGTGTTAATGCACATCGTGACACGAACAACGCTGCCCCCACTTCCTCATGATGGACTTGGATTGTTCCTTTGTTTGCTGTTATTACATACACTGTGCCTGCTAATGGTGTATCTTTGTTCACGTGGAAAAGGACGCTGATGACGAGTCAGAAACAAAGAAAGATAATCATGACTGTTCAGAGTGCGAAAAAGGATGATAGTGGGTTGTCCAAAACAAAGATAAGCATGGCTGCTCAGACCGTTGAAAGAAGATGCTGCTGCATGCTCGGAAACAAAGATAGTAACGACTGTTCAATGTGTTGGAAAAGGATGCTGACGAGTTATCAGAAACAAAGATGATTATGACTGTTCAATGTGTTGAAAAGGATGCTGACGAGTTATCAGAAACAAAGATGATTCTGACTGTTCAATGTGTTGGAAAAGGATGCTGACGAGTTATCAGAAACAAAGATGATAATGACTGTTTAATGTGTTGAAAAAAGGATGCTGACGAGTTATCAGAAACAAAGATGATTATGACTGTTCACACTATAAAAAAGGATGCTGATGACTTCTCAGAAACAAAGATAATCAAGCCTGCTCAGACGACGACAGGTGCACTTATTGGTCACGCTCCATCGGCTCTGGATGAAGAGAACGGAGATGACGTGCTGGCAAGCGACAGTAAATGCACTTGTGCAAAGACAAACGTTGCTAATGCTTATGTTTGTGCCGTACTATAATGGCGCCACAGACGTAAACCTGGCCGAGTGCCATACAGATGATGCTTCTTTTGCCTGCCATTGATGAGTGGCGCTCATGTTCCTGGCGGTGTCTTCAGTTGAAAGGGACTGGTCTGTTAGGCGCTGCTGAGGATTCCCACGGGGTCATGCCATTGGTGTCAAGGTCCATTGGTCCCAAGGTCCGCTGGTTTCAAGGTCCGTTGGTCCCAAGGTCCGTTGGTCCCAAGGTCCATTGGTCCCAAGGTCCGTTGGTCCCAAGGTCCGTTGATCCCAAGGTCCATTGGTCCAAGGTCCGTTGGTCCCAAGGTCCGTTGGTCCCAAGATCCATTGGTCCCAGGATCCATTGGTCCCAAGGTCCGTTGGTCCCAAGGTCCGTTGGTCCCAAGGTCCGTTGGTCCCAAGGTCCGTTGGTCCCAAGGTCAATAAATCTGTGTAATATGCAGTAGTATGTGGCTATCTTGAAAACACAGGGGAGAGAGAGAGAGAGAGAGAGAGAGAGAGAGAGAGAGAAGAGAGAGAGAGAGAGAGAGAGAGAGTGAGAGTGAGAGAGAGAGAGAGAGAGTAGAGAGAGAGAGAGAGAGCGAGACAGACAGACAGACAGACAGACAGACAGTTTCTTTTTACTGGATCCAATTGACCTTGGGGCCAACGAACCTTGGGACCAATGGACCTTAGGACCAACGAATTTTGGGACCAACGGACCTCAGGACCAATGACACGCTCGGACCGATGAACCTTGGGACCAATGGACCTTGGGACCAACGAATCTTGGGACCAATGGACCTTGGGACCGATGACACGCTCCCGATTCCCACCACCTGACAGCGTATGGTGACACGTGATCACTTACAGCTTGCATGGCAGGCAGTGCCGCCTGTTGTCTAGAATCGATCGCTTAACCCTTTCAACCCTAAAATGTAACAATAGGCTGTGTAACCGTCCAACCCTTTCAACCCTAAAATGTATCGATAGGCTGTGTAACCGTCCCGATCTGGCATGTTTGGGCCTTGCAAGGTAAGGTAAGGTTATGTTGCTTAAGCCCAGCCGACCGCAAAGGACAATATCAGGGCCGTCACCTTGCTGAAGTCAACTCACATGTCATCAAACACACACACACACACACACACACACACACACACACACACACACACACACACACACACACACACACACACAAACACGCACGCACGCACGCACGCACGCACGCAGGCACACGCACGGTGGAGAAAAACAAACCAAAACATTTACACATCTCTTTAAAATACACCTAAAAACGCACCAGAAACTTCGTTAAAAATCTGTCTTCCGTAAACTCGTAGATCAGATGAAAAATGTTGATCTCTTTTAGAAATTCAGTCGGTAGGTCAACACTGCTTCCTCAAACTGTCAGTATTGGATGACTGGCACATAAAATTAAACGTCCATGCAGCTACAGGAATGTAAGTTGCTGTTTTTGTCCTTTAACACATTGCATTTCCATTGTGTTTAGACTATCTAGTAAGGCATGGTTCCTTTTAAAATAGGAGTCGAGTTGATCCAACATCCCATCACCTGTATTTCCGATTTTGACAGGTTGTATTATGACGTTTGTGGTGAGATGTAAATAAACCTTGACAGTGTCATACTGAGTGCTTTGGTATAAACACTTTGGAAGTAATTTATTTAGACCGTCCATAGTATCTTCACCTAAAACCACCTCACTGGGACGTTGCTTCAAAGACTCATAACGCCTCCAAAAAAAGTGAGCAAAACCTC
>CM031626.1:11865080-11867580 GCA_018398815.1 Conus ventricosus
CGATTTTCAGCATTACATCACTTACATATGGAAAGAGGCTCCGCTTTGTCACAAGATCATCCAAACCGCTTATAAATCGGCTAAGTATTTTCTGAGATATTCCATATAGAAGTAAACCCGTTTTGGGCCGTTACAGCCGTTAGTAACGGCTTATTCTGGTAAAATAAAACACCGAGCATCATCCGTGACCCACAATGAACATCAGAAAGATCGGCCCAGAAGTTTTGTCTGGAGCGAGTGGAACACATTTTTGACCACGGACAGACACACGGACAGACACACAGACAGACACACAGACAGCATTTCTTCGTTCCCATTGTAACGTACTCCCTGTTCTATAAGAACTGGGTCCTGTTCTATAAGAACTGGGATACAACAAAAGTAACACACAGTTTCCGACATAAAGAGAAAACGGAACACACTGCGGCGTCATTCTCTTTCTGACTGCCATGAGAGGAGTCAGTTTTTTTTTTTTTTTATAATTCTAACGCATATTGTTACGTCTGAAGAAAATGATATCTGTCGAAAATATACGTGTCTATTTTGGTTGTACATTATGACTGCGCAACTGGACACCAGGTATTGTGTGTTCGTTTTACAGTCCTGTTTCTAACAAGAAGACAGCCTTTATTAGAATCTTAAAGCAGAAAACAAACATAAATTGTTTTGAAACAACGAAAAATAGAAGTGCTAATTTGTTGGGCGTTTGGGAGTATAACTTTCGAACACAAAAACGGTGTGTTTCTGAAAATTTGATATATACACATGGACGGAATCTTAAAAAGATATCACTAGTAGAGGCGGAGACCAAATTATGCTGCAGAAACTCAGGAATGTAGGGAGGCGGGAAGGGGAGGTTCTCTGTTGGAAATTACAAGTAATATAACTAATGTTAAAAATGCTCTGTTGTAAGTTAAAGGGAGTATAAACAATGGGGAAAACATTCATGCATAGAGTCCGCGGATGGGGTATTTGTTCAGAGGTAAAACTGGAATGGAGAGAGACAAAAATAAAGCTTTGAAACGAAAGAGGCTTTGTTGAGTGCTAAAACCAGTACAAAAACGAGAAAAAGAAGGGAGTGTTTAAAAGGAGGTAAAACTAGTTAAAACTACTTCAGGCAGAAGTCCTTTATAATCCATAACAAACCTGTCTGTAGAAAGAGAGAGTACTTATAGGTAGGTGAAACTGATAAAGACAAAACCGTCTACAATAAAAAGAAAAGAAAAATACCGTAAGGAGTATTTTGTTTTTAACAGTAGGTAAAACTAGTATAGCCCAAAACACCAGAAACTTCGGTGGAAAAAAAGCTGTAAAAGGAAGGATCTTTATCAGTAGGTAAGAGTGATATGCGCACAATTATTAAGAATCCAGAGAGAAAAAAAAAGTTTTCAATGGAAGGGATTCTTTAAAATTATGTAAGACTACCTCAGATAAAAACATTAAAAATCCAAGCAAAAACGTATTCTTTGAAAAAACAAAAGTTTGTGTGAGTAAGTAATCTAGTATAGACAAATTAATACATCATTTACAGAACAAAAAGAGTTTGTGTGAGTAAGTAATCTAGTATAGACAAATTAATACATCATTTACAGAACAAAAAGAGTTTGTGTGATCTAGTATAGACAAATTAATACATCATTTACAGAACAAAAAGAGTTTGTGTGAGTAAGTAATCTAGTATAGACAAATTAATACATCATTTACAGAACAAAAAGAGTTTGTGTGAGTAAGTAATCTAGTATAGACAAATTCATACATCATGTACAGAACAAAAGTGTACAGCGAGGGAGTACAGACAAAAGAAGTCATCGTTTTATAACCAGGAAGTGTCTGTTAAGAGATAAAACAAGAACACACAAATACCAAAATATCCTCAGGGGTGGTGGTTAGGGTGGGGTGGGGGAGAGTGAAGTGGTACGAGAAAAAAAAAACATCTGTGCTGTCACGTAAAGCTGAGGTAACGAGAACAACACTAAACCTTCCGAACAAAAACGTGTTTCAGTTCAGTTCAATAGACAAACACAATACATGTCCCAAAAACTCAGATATAGACAAACACAATAAATGCTCCACACCTACAGTATAGACAAACACAATACATGTCCCAAAACTCAGATATAGACAAACACAATAAATGCTCCACACCTACAGGTATAGACAAACACAATACATGTCCCAAAACTCAGATATAGACAAACACAATAAATGTTCCAGATATACAGCTATAAACAAACACAATATGTTTCCAGAAACACTGTGTAATAACACACACACACACACACACACACACACACACACACACACACACACACACACACACACACACACACACACACACACAGTAAATGTTTCAAAAACACGGGTCTCTACAAGGAATTCTACTTGTTAGTAAGTAAATCTATCTACAAAAACAAAAAAAATCTGAGAAAAAAAATAATTTACAGGGAGGGATCTGGAAAAGAACACTGGAAAGGGGATAAATCTGTATGTACACTTGTAG
>CM031626.1:11885080-11887580 GCA_018398815.1 Conus ventricosus
AGATAGCTTTCCTCTGCCTGCTCCCCCCCTCCCCCGCTTTCTCTCTCTGACCCCCCCCCCCCCTCCCCCCCCTTCCCTAGCACAATCCCTAACCTGCCTTTTCTATGCTTCATGGCCCTAAAGGAAGCGTTCTGTGCACTGGCTGGAAAGATCGCTGCGTTCAACTGGGTCTATGCTGTGTGTGTGTGTGTGTGTGTTGTGTGTGTGTGTGTGTGTGTGTGTGTGTGTGTGTGTTTTGGTGAACTATCGTTCATTGTACAACATTACTTTGCTAGCGTCAACATGATTTTGAAAAAAAAAAAATATTGATAAAGCTCTGATAAAACAAGTTGGCAAACGAATCACAAGACAAAACACGAGGCGTTTCGACCTCCTAGGTCTTCTTCAGGCAAGAAACACAACACTGAGGACAACGAAAATGAACGAGCAATCACTTCTCTTTATCCAGTTCGGCGCAAGATGGGGGATGATTTGTTTGTCTAGGCGGTGGAAGAATAAGAAGGAGGATAGGCCCCGCATGTTATCATGCCGTGCCGTAGACACGTGTAAACCTGTGTGACTGTTCATTATCCCTACTGCGACAAGGCTATGAGGAATCTCATGTTAGTACTATGCTACTACTGTGACAAGGCTATGAGGAATCTCATGTTAGTACTATGCTACTACTGTGACAAGGCTATGAGGAATCTCATGTTAGTACTATGCTACTACTGTGACAAGGCTATGAGGAATCTCATGTTAGTACTACTACTGTGACAAGGCTATAAGGAATCTCATGTTAGTACTATACTACTACTGTGACAAGGCTATGAGGAATCTCATGTTAGTACTACTACTGTGACAAGGCTATGAGGAATCTCATGTTAGTACTACTACTGTGACAAGGCTATGAGGAATCTCATGTTAGTACTATACTACTACTGTGACAAGGCTATGAGGAATCTCATGTTAGTACTAACTACTACTGTGACAAGACTATGAGGAATCTCATGTTAGTACTATACTACTACTGCGACAAGGCTATGAGGAATCTCATGTTAGTACTATACTACTACTGTGACAAGGCTATGAGGAATCTCATGTTAGTACTATACTACTACTGCGACAAGGCTATGAGGAATCTCATGTTAGTACTATACTACTACTGTGACAAGGCTATGAGGAATCTCATGTTAGTACTACTACTGTGACAAGGCTATCAGGAATCTCATGTTAGTACTACTACTGTGACAAGGCTATCAGGAATCTCATGTTAGTACTATACTACCACTGTGACAAGGCTATGAGGAATCTCATGTTAGTACTATACTACTACTGTGACAGGGCTATTGGGGAATCTCGTGTTAGTACTAAACTACTACTGTTGGCTGCCTCGTAGTTTATGTGTCTTTCAGACAGCATGATTGTATGTTGTTGTTTTTTTTAACTTCCAGTTACGTTCCACCAGCACCATGGGATATTGCTTTCCGCATGTGGTAAAAAAAAAAAAGAAAAGAAAAGAAACTCTACAAGAAATGTTCAGAGAAGTACAAAGCAGAGTGCAAAACATGTCGTTGAATTAAAGCTGTGCAGCGCTACCTGAAGTATGCAGTCATGTAGCAATCATGTAGTATAGAGCATTGCTGCATGAATAACGTATCGATGATAACAGTGATGCACACTACATTCGTTAGAACGATACATGTTGTAAAACGTAGCATACTTAAGACAACACGTGTAGTTGAAATAATGCCGTGTAGTGTTGTCTGAAGGACACAACCATGTAACAATCATGTAATATAGAGTATTGCTGCATGAATAACACATAGAACAGCACATGTTGTAAAACGCAACATACTTAAAGCTGTCTGAAAAAAAGCATGTAAACGTACTCCCAGTTTCTCTTGAATACGCGTGAAATATTCCATAAAGAGGAAATACCGTTTTGGGCCGTTATAGCCGTTAGTAACGGCTATTCTGGTAAACATCGACCATAATCCTTGACCCATAAGGAACATACTTACAAATTTTCAGAAAGAGCGACCAAGTACTTTCTGAGATATTCCATAAAGAAGAAAAACAGTTATGGGCTGTTATAAATAGCCGTTAGTACCAACAAATTTTCAGAAAGATCGACCAAGTACTTTCTGAGATATTCCATAAAGAAGAAAAACAGTTATAGCGTTACAGCCGTTAGTAACGGATGCAACGGTAAAATGAAACATCGGGCATCATCCGTGACCCATAATGAACATACCTACACATTTTCAGAATGATCGGCTCAGTAGTTTTGTCTGGAGCGAGTGGAACACATTTTGACCGCGGACGGACGGACGGACACACAAACACACACACACACACACACACACACACACACACACACACACACACACACACACACACACACACACACACACACGCACGCACACACTATTTCTTTGCTCCCATTGTAAAGTACTCCCTGTTCTATAAGAACCGGGAGTACAAAAAAAAAAAAAAAAAACCAAAAAAAACCCACCCA
>CM031626.1:11900050-11912550 GCA_018398815.1 Conus ventricosus
ACAACCAGTTCCACTCACACAATCAGGATGACCCCCAACACAACCGTTCCACTCACACAATCAGGATGACCCCCAACTGAACACGTTCCACTCACACAATCAGGATGTCTCACACAACCGTTCCACTCACACAATCAGGATGACCCCAACACAACCCGTTCCACTCACACAATCAGGATGACGACCCTCAACACAACCCGTTCCACTCACACAATCAGGATGACGACCCTCAACACAACCCGTTCCACTCACACAATCAGGATGACCCCCAACACAACCCGTTCCACTCACACAATCAGGACGACGACCCCAACACAACCGTTCCACTCACACAATCAGGACGACCTCATCACAACCCGTTCCACTCACACAATCAGGATGACCGCCAACACAACGCGTTCACTCACACAATCAGGATGACGACCCTCAACACAACCCGTTCCACTCACACAATCAGGATGACCCCCAACACAACCCGTTCCACTCACACAATCAGGACGACGATCTCCAACACAACCCGTTCCACTCACACAATCAGGACGACCCTCATCACAACCCGTTCCACTCACACAATCAGGATGACCGCCAACACAACCCGTTCCACTCACACAATCAGGACGACGACCCTCAGCACAACCCGTTCCACTCACACAATCAGGATGACCCTCAACACAACCCGTTCCACTCACACAATCAGGATGACCCCCAACACAACCGTTCCACTCACACAATCAGGACGACGACCCCCACACAGCCCGTTCCACTCACACAATCAGGACGATGACACGGGATGGAAGAAGACGGGCGACAGGCGGGCAGCTGTCGGCTGTCGGCAGCTGCCATGACGTCAGTGGGCAGTCGCTGATGAACGTGCGTCTCCTTGGTGTTGTCTGAACAAGTGCGGACACCACTCAGTTACACGCATGCGAGCAGGCGGACACACACCGACACCTGCATGCGCACAGGCTGGCTGGCTCTCTGTCTCTCTCTGTCTCTCTGTCTCTGTCTGTCTGTCTCTCTCTCTCTCTCTCTCTCTCTCTCTCTCTCTCTCTCTTCTCTCTCTCTCTCTCTCTCTCTCTGTATAAGAACTATCCAAATGTAATTGTTCTCGGTGATTTTAACATTGATCTGTTAAAACGGCAGCCTGCGTTGGATGCGACCACCACACTCTTTGGCTTGCATAAGATTATTCATAATCCAACTAGAATCGCAAAGACATCTTCTACATTGCTGGATCATATCTACACGAACAACAAAGCCATGGTATCCAATATAACAGTGGGCAACAAAAGCATCAGCGACCACTGTCTCATTTCGTGTACTTGGTCTTGTAAACTTCCAAAGCAACAGAACAAGGGCCACACAACCATTCAATATCGCTGCTTCAAAAATTTCAGTAAGGATGAATTTTTCCTCGACTTAAGCTTAGCTCCTTTCTACAGTGTACTCAATTACACAGATCCAAATGAAGCGTATAATACCTGGTATAATATCTTTCTCTCAATCGTTGATAAACATGCCCCACTTAGAAGAAAAAGGGTATAAACACAGAGTACTTCCCAGCTGGCTGACAAAAGACATTATTATAGAAATGGCACTAAGGGATGCACTTAAAACCGCAAAAAGTAGATGAATATAAAAGCAGAGAAACAGAGTATCAGATCTAGTTAGAAAATCAAAATCTGAGCATTTTAGGAAACTGATAAACGCAAACAGGGATACAGCATCATTATGGCGTGCTGTTAATGAAATAACTGACAAGTCGAGAAAGAAATCAGATAATACTGCGACTATGTGGTCTGCTAACACTTTCAACAATCATTTCCTTCAGGTAACTGAATCAGTACAAACGGCTGCCATGTGTCACATTCTTTAATCGATATGAAACTCCAGCTGTTCTCCAATCGTTTTGTCAAGAACGATTGAATACTAGAGATTCATTTATCATCCCCTTGCTTGCTATTAATGAAGTTGGTTCCTTAATTTCTAAACTTAAAAATAAAAAAGCAATGGGTCCAGATAACTTAAATGCTTCTATACTCAAGCTTGCCCTACCTTACATTGTTGATACCCTTACGTATGTTTATGATTTGTGTATTGATCAGAATGTCTTTCCATGTGGTCTAAAGGCAGCAAAAGTCATTCCCTTACCCAAATCAAGAGATCTCACTGATTTAAACAATTTTAGACCAATATCTTTTTTATCCGTTGTATCGAAACCTCTTAAGATGCATGTTCACAAACACCTAACTAAACATATGGAACATCACAAACTGTTCCACCTATTTCAGTCAGGCTTTCGTCGAAATCACTCATGCCACACGGCCTTAACACGCCTCTGTGATACATGGCTATCAGCCATCAACGAAAGAAAACTCACTGGAACTGTTTTCCTCGATTTTAAGAAAGCCTTTGATCTTGTAGACCACAACATATTATTAAACAAAATGACTGCATATGTTCAAAATCCGGCAGTAGTCACCTTCTTTCAGTCATATCTTGAAAACAGGACCCAGCGTGTTTACTTAAACGGTACTTACTCCTCTGAAGGAATAGTGAGCTGTGGCGTTCGACAAGGCTCTGTCCTTGGACCTCTTCTCTTCTGTGTTTTTATAAATGACCTACCGATGCACATATCTCACAATGATGTCATCTGTGATCTGTTCGCTGACGATAGTTCTCTTCATTGTAGTGATACAAACATCATGTCTGCACAAATATCGTTACAACAAAGTATAACTGATGTCTTAGAATGGTGCAACCAAAATCGAATGGTCCTTAATCCGCACAAAACAAAATGTATGGTCCTAGCATCGAGACAGAAACATCAAGGACAGCATCTTATGTTGAGCCTAAAAATGAGTGAAATCTTGATCGAGCAGGTTACCGAACACCGTGTCTTAGGCGTGATTGTTGATGATAATTTTAAATGGCAATCACATATAAATCATGTTTGCAAACAGTTGGCTCGCAACTTGTTTTTACTCAATAAACTCAGTAATTATGTTGAACAACACATCCGGAAATTATTTTTGAAGCCCATTGCCTTTCTCACATCAACTATGCGTCCACTGTCTGGAGTGGTGCCGGTGAAAATCACATAAAAAAGATCAACTCTATGCATAGACGGGGAATTAAGCTGATTCTTCCCGACAAGTTACTATCAACCACGGGCAAATTCGCAAAACTAATGATGTTACCACTGCAGAGCCAAATGACCTATAATAAGGCAGTACTAATGTTTAAAGTCCATGCAAACATGGCGCCAACATATCTTGCTGAGTTTATCCAAATGGCAACAACGCGATTATGATTCAAATAATTACATTTTACCACGTGTCCGCATTGATTTGTTCAAATCTAGTTTTGCATTTTTTGGTCCATCTGTGTGGAACTCTCTTCCTCCGTCTGCCAAAACATGTCAATCACTGCCGTCCTTCAAATCAGCAATACATAAACATTTACTTGAACAATAAATCTAACCTTTTGATCATAGTCTCAACGCTCTACTTTTATGCTTGCCTCTATATTAGCTGATGAAAATGTGTATGTATGTGTGTGTGGGTGGGTGGGTGGGTGGGTGGGTGGTGTGTGGGTGTGGGTGTACGCGTGCGTGCGTGTATGTGTGGGCGTGTGCGTGCATGTAAGCGCGCGCGTACCTCTCTGATTATGTTTGTGTAATTTTGTAATGGAATTTCGTTTTTTTTATCATTATTATTCTTATTACTATTGTTATTGTTATTATTATAATGTTGCTATATTCTTCATTGTTTCTGCCATTATTAATATGTGCAGTGTGTTTAGTTGAATGTTGTAGAATAGCAAAGACAGATTGGAAGAATAGGCACTGCCTAAAATCTCTGTCCTTGAGTAATAAAGTTTTGAGTCTTGAGTCTTGAGTCTTGAGTCTCTGTCTCTTTCTGTCTCTCTGTCTCTCTGTCTCCCGGTTCTCTCTCTCTCTCTCTCTCTCTCTCTCTCTCTCTCTCTCTCTCTCTCTCTCTCTCCTCTCTCGCTCTCTCTGCTTCCCTCCCTCTGTCTCTCTCTTCTTCTCTCTCCTCCCTTCCTCCTTCCCTCCCTCCCTCCTCCCTCCCTGTCTCTCTCTCTCTCTCTCTCTCTCTCTCTCTCTCTCTCTCTCTCTCTCTGAGTACGTCAAGCGTTTTCAGTTATAAAAGACGAAGTCAATTATGTACTTACTTTTCGAGAATTGTTTGTCCTTGGAGAAGCACTCAACGTCAAATTTACATCGCATTTAAGCTCACTTTGTTAATGGCGTCTGCAATTGACAATGTGAAACAGTCGCCCATTCATTCATGTGGAGTGGACGGTTTGTTCAAAGGCAGCGTAATTACTTACCGTAATGAATGGTTTGAACAAATGTACATCTTTTTGTTGTTTCACATTTACTCTTCTGCAGGACCACGGCCGAGCGGGGGGAGGGGGGGGGGGATCAAAGACTCTCTCTCTCTCTCTCTCCTCTCTCTCTCTCTCTCTCTCTCTCTCTCTCTCTCTCTCTCAAATAAACATTAATTCTGAAGAAAAATATTAGCCAAGGGGATTTAATCTGAGAAAGATTGCAATTCGACAATGTCAATTGGGCAACGTACCGAAGGAACCGGTGAACATTAAAAACACGCCCGTCCGGTGATTCATCCTCTGGACGTAAAATAAACTGTGTATCTCACAAGCAACAATTCCGCGTAGATGTAAAGATGGAAAACTTTTCCCCATCATTAAACATAATTGTCGCATAAAGAGAGAGAGAGAGAGAGAGAAGAGAGAGAGAGAGAGAGAGAGAGAGACAGAGACAGAGACAGAGAGACAGAGAGAGACAGAGAGAGACAGAGAGAGACGGACAGACAGACAGAGAGAGAGAGACAGAGAGAGACAGAGAGAGACAGAGAGAGACGGACAGACAGAGAGAGAGAGAGAGAGAGGAGAGAGAGAGAGAGGAGAGAGAGAGAGGAGAGAGAGAGAGAGAGAGAGAGAGAGAGAGAGAGAGAGATTAACAATGACGACAGAAAACATAGATAGATAGATAGATAGATAGATAGATAGATAGATAGATAGATAGATAGATAGATAGATAGATCGATAGATACATAGATAGAAAGATAGACAGATTGACCGATAGGCAGATAGACAGACAAATAGACGGAAAATGGATGGATGGATGGATGGATGGATGGATGGGTGGGTGGGTGGATGGATGGATGGATGGATGGATGGATGGAAGGATGGATGGATGGATGGATGGATGGATGGATGGATGGATATATATTAAGACGATAGACATATAGTTGGATGAGCTGTTTGGTTTATATTTCAAAAGTCAAAAATCAACACACAGGAGAACTAAATCTTCTTGTATTCCGGAATGGTCTAGGTAAGCAGGATCTGCGCCCAGTTTATGAATGCTTGCTACTGTGTGTATAGCAAACAGCTTAGCAACGACTCATTGTGATGTTTGCCACTGTGTGTATAACAAACAGCTTAGCAACGACTCATGATGATGTTTGCCACTGTGTGTATAGCAAACAACTTAGCAACGACCCATTGTGATGTTTGCCACTGTGTGTATAGCAAACAACTTAGCAACGACTCATGATGATGTTTGCCACTGTGTGTATAGCAAACAACTTAGCAACGACCCATTGTGATGTTTGCCACTGTGTGTACAGCAAATAACTTAGCAACGACCCATTGTGATGTTTGCCACTGTGTGTATAGCAAACAACTTAGCAACGACCCATTGTGATGTTTGGAAAGAAGAGAAGTGTGTGTGTGTGTGTGTGTGGGGGGGGGGGGGGAGTGGTAAACAAACCATGTCTTGTTGTTCTGTTCATCTGATGTGCAATTATTTTGAACATTCTCCTTTCCCGTGTTCTATGGACTTTTAAGGGAACTACGGTTAGTCATTAGAGCGCTCAATGGATGGAACAAACGACTGGCTGAGCAACGCTTTGCGATGCTTAATCCTCTTTGACAGTGCTGGCAAAACGTGTGCCATCTTTTTTGTTTAGACATACGTCCACTCTTTCCGGATCCGCGTTTTCAAAACAACAACAAACAAACAAAGAAAAAACCTTCTGATATTGCACAGCGTGCTTTACAAAAACAGGCCTACCCTTCATGTTGTCATACCTTGAGTATGTTTGTATTGTTGGTAATGATACTCGATACCAAAAGACCTGAAGAATTGTATCTTTCTCCTTTAAAAAAAAAAAAAAAAAGATTACAACCATACAGTTTTGGACTCGATATGTCCACTCTCTCTCTCTCTCAGTGGTTTAGGTTTCTCGCCCATCGCGAGATTTGTTCTGTTACTTCACGTTAAACGAAGACTGGATCCAAAATTATGCTTGGGATGACCAGTAAATGTCTGTTGTTTTCGTTTCTTTTACATGTAGCATGATCATCTAAACACCATCCTTAACAAAGAATTACACGTCCACATTTGCCATATCCGAAAACGCTGCAGATTCTATGTCGGCGTGGGCAGCACGATAATCACCAGCAGTTAATCCCACTCCTGGATGTGTTGACAATGGCGATTCAACCACAAGGAATTTGAATTTTGAACGTGAAGCAATTAGATTTTTCCGTTAACCAAAAGCTCTGTTACCTGACGTGTATGGAAAACGACTCAATCCCCGACCAGAAGGTTCTCATCGTGAGGGAGGGAGGAGGAAAGGGAGGGGTTGGTGGGGCGGCAGGGGGAGGCTCCTGTCCCAATGGGAGGGAGGAGGAAAGGGAGGGGGTTGGTGGGGCGGCAGGGGGAGGCTCATGTCCCAATGGGAGGGAGGAGGAAAGGGAGGGGGTTGGTGGGGCGGCAGGGGGAGGCTCCTGTCCCAATGGGAGGGAGGAGGAAAGGGAGGGGGTTGGTGGGGCGGCGGGGGGGAGGCTCCTGTCCCCAAGGCCACGACCACAGCTGCGATGGGGACTCGGGGAATGTTCAGGGCGATAACTTTACCGTTGATTCTGACGACGAAGACAACCAGCTGGGGGAACCGAGACATCGTTGTTTTTTTTCTAATTGTAGTCCACTGCACTGTCCGTTGACCTTTCGGGGTGACGACACTTCTCTGTGGAACACGGCGTCTTCTCTCTCTCTTTTCTCTCTCTCTCTCTCTCTCTCTCTCTCTCTCTCTGTCTGTCTGTCTGTCTGTCTGTCTGTCTCTGTCTGTCTCTGTCTGTCTGTCTGTCTGTCTGTCTGTCTGTCTCCTCTCTCTCTCTCTCTCTCTCTCTCTCTCTCTCTCTCTCTCTCTCTCTCTCTCTCTCTCTGTCTAACTTCTCAACTCTTGCAACAAAATTTTCTATACCGTAAGAGATTAGTAAAAAAAACAAAAACAAAAAAAAACCCTCCCCCATTCTCTCTCCCTCCCTTACCACCAACACCCCCACCCCTCTAACTTTTAAAGCGCAATGATCTTCACTTTTATTGCTATCTACACGATCCCATTTCTGACACATATTAAGCAAACCTTTCATCTTTAATAAGATGCATTACTATTATGCTCTCTCCCTGTCTGTCTGTCTGTCTGTCTGTCTGTCTGTCTGTCTGTGTACCTCTCTCTGTGTCTCTGCGTCTCTCCGTCTCTGTCTGTCTGTCTGTCTGTCTGTCTCTCTCTCTCTCTCTAACTTCTCAACTCTTGCAACAAAGTTTTTATATCGTTAGAGATTAGTAATAACCCCTCCCCCATTCTTTCTCCCTCCCTCCTTCCGCCCCCCCCCCCCGCCTCCCCCGTCCCTTTTAACTTTTAAAGCGCAATGATCTTCACTGTTATTGCTACCTCTCCACGATCCCATTTCTGACACATATTAAGCAAACCTTTCATCACAATAAGATGCATTACTACTTCGCTCTCTCTCTCTCTCTCTCTGTCTCTCTGTCTCTGTCTCTGTCTCTCTCTCTCTCTCTCTCTCTCTCTCTCTCTCTCTCTCTCTCAGTGGTGTGTGTGTGTGTGTGTGTGTGTGTGTGTGTGTGTGTGTGTGTGTGTGTGTGTGTGTGTGTGTGTGTGTGTGTGTGTGTGTCTGTCTGTCTGTCTGTCTGTCTGTCTGTCTGTCTGTCTGTCTGTCTGTCTGTCTGTCTCTGTCTCTGTCTCTGTATCTCTCTGCCTCTCTCTGTCTGCCTGTCTGTGTACCTCTCACTGTCTCTGTCTCTGTTTGTCTGGCTGTCTCTCTCTCTCTCTCTCTCTCTCTCTCTCTCTCTCTCTCTCTCTCTCTCTCCCTCCCTCCCTCTCTCTCTCTCTCTCTCTCTCTCTCTCTCTCTCTCTAGTTTGCTTATTATTGTAGAATTAGTTTACCATGCTGCTATGTTGAATTGTCTGTATGAATGATATGTGCTGAAATAATGCATGCATGACAAGGACAGATTGTAAGACTAGGCTTTGGCCTAAAATCTCCATCCTTGTGTATTAAAGATCAGTCAATCAATCTCCCCTCTCTCTCTCTCTCTCTCTCTCTCTCTCTCTCTCTCTCTCTCTCTCTCTCTTCTCTCTCTCTCTCTCTCTCTCTCTCTCTCTCTCTCTCTCTCAAATATTACTGATAACAAACGATGCTAAAGTGCCTTTGGATGAATGTATTCTTCCTTGACTAGGAGCCTAAAATGCTTCACAATGAACGCAATCCATCTTAATACACATCGAACATCTAATACATCAATATACATGCCTTTTTCAATGCCGTCAGACTCAAACGGGGAAACATGGCACATCACAGAATGAATTATACGTATGCACGTACGCACTGACTGACCGCATTGGTAGGAAAAATCGTTTGGGGCCGTTATAGCCGTTAGTAACGGCTAATCTGGTAAACATCGGCCATCATCTATAACCCATATTGAACATACCTACCATTTTTTGTTAGAAAGATCGGCCATGTACTTTCTGAGATTTTCCATTAAGAAGAAAACTGTTATGGGCCGTTATAGCCGTTAGTAACGGATATAACCGCAAAATAAAACATCGCGCATCATCCGTGACCCATAACGAACTTATCCACAAATTTTCAAAAAGATCGGTCAAGTACTTTCTGAGATATTCCATACAGAAGAAAATCCCTTATGGGGTGTTATAGCCGTTAGTAACGGCTATAACGGCAAAATAAAACATCGGGCATCATCCGTGACACATAATGAACATACCTACAAATGTTCAGAAAGATCGGCCCAGTAGTTGTGTCTGGAGCGAGTGGAACACATTTTGACCACGGACGGACAGACAGACAGACAGACAGACAGACTTTCTTCGCTCCCATTGTAAAGTACTCCCTGTTCTATATGAACTGGGAGTACAAAAAGCCACGGGAATGCGATGTAATGATGTTTCACTCTGGTCGTGATGAGAGCCTGGAACACGAATCAGTCTGAGTGTTCCCTTCTATTCCAGGCTGTGCTGTTTCCCACTGTGTTCTATGGGTATTCTCTATGTCACACGTCACCTTGAGATGCTGTGCAGTGTAGGAAGACTTGTCTACCATCTTGATTTGGCAAATGTTCGTAAAATAACACTAACAGCAAACAAAAACATAGTGGCAAAATAGGAAAGAGTGGTAAACAGGAGAACAAGGGTGCTGCAGTCAAGAGTGCTGCAGTCAAGGATATCGACTTGCAGAAAAGTGATGAAATGCAGAAAAAAAAGTGATTAACAGAAGCAAACCTGCAAATATGTAGTAGAGAGCCACAACGCAAACTTGCAAATATGTAGTAGGCCTAGAGAGCTACAACATGTTGGACAGATGAGTGATAAACTGCAGCTAAAAGATAAAATCAATTAGTCAAGAACACAAACCTGCATGGATGAAAACAGAAATGTATGAACGATAGACGAAAAGTAGCAGCATATAATACAGCAAGACATCCGTAAAAGAAGATGGCGGTGGATAGGTCACACCCTCCGAAAGCCCCCGGACAACATCACCAGAACAGCAATGAGCTGTAATCCTCAAGGCGAAGGGAAGCGAGGAACACCAAGAAACACCTGGAGGCGGGACCTGGAAGCAGACACCAGGCAGATGGGTTACAGCTGGAGCGAAATAGAAAAGATTGCCCAGGACCGAGGTCGTTAGCGTGCAGTTGTTGATGGCCTATGCTCTGGCAAGAGCAATGGGCTGAAATAACTAAGCAATATACAATAAAAGTAACGAAAATAAGTAAAGGTACTAAAATAGTGAAAAGAATATTCAAACGAAGAAAAATGTCCAGCCAAGTAGTAAAGAGTTATAAAATGTAGCCAAGGGTACTGAAATGTGGGAAAGATTTGCAAATGTAAGGAAGCAAAATGAAAGGTTAAAAAAAGTGTTTAATGTCGGAAACGGTGTTGAACAGAGAAAGGACATTCTGTTCTGCCCAGGTAAAATAGCGCCGGCCTGTTGGCTGGTTGGCAGACTGGCTGACTGGTTTGTTGGCTGGCTAGTTGGCTGGCTAGTTGGCTGGCTAGTTGGCTGGCTAGTTGGCTGGCTAGTTGGTTGACTAGTTGGCTGGCTAGTTGGCTGGTTAGTTGGCTGGTTGGCTGGTTGGTTGATTGGTTGATGGGTTGGGTGGTTAGCTGGTTGGTTGGTGGCTGATTGGTTAATGGGTTAGGTGGTTCGATGGTTGGTTGGTGGTTGATTGGTTGATGGGTTAGCTGGTTAGCTGGTTGCTTGGTGGTTGATTGGTTGATGGGTTGGTTGTTTGGGGCAGGAATATTGGTCTGTCGGTTAATAGGCTGGTTGATTGGTTGATCTGACTGCTTGGCTGACCACTGATCTAGTTCACTGGTTTATTGATTGGTTGGTTGGTTATTTGGTTGGTTGGTCGGTCAGCTGGGTGGGTGAGTAGCTTGGTGGTACTTCTTGTCTGTTCGTTAGCGGGTCGTTGGAACACTGGTCGATCGGTTGATTCGTTCTTTCATTCAATGGTTCCTTGTTTGATCGGTTAGTTAAGCGCCTGTGTTAGTTGGATTCATGTTATTTTGTACATACACCACAGACAATGGCAGGCACGAAAAATCATCCTGGTTGATAAGGTCGTCTGTGTGTCAGATTCGAGTTTAGATTTTACGTCCATCAGAGACCTTAAAGAGTTCCTCTCATCTGCCTCTGGTGGTCGCAACGAAGAACACGGTTTCATGCCGGCTGCACACCGGCCATTCGTATTTTACTCATTCCTACCTTTTAAAGAGTGAAGAAGCAGCGTGGCGCATTCCATGTCATGTACCACCCACAGACAAACACATTCTTTTAGAGTGTTGGGATTTGCGTGATGTGATACATAAACATCTTACAGCAGACTCCATGAAAACCTTGTTCACAGATGTTCCACCAGATTGTAATCTTTGAATTTCTGAAAGAGATTAACATTTTTTCATCTGATCTGAGTTTTTGCAGTGGAAAGATTCTTAACAACATTCTGGGTGTGTGTGTGTTTTTTTAAGAAGATGTATTTTAAAGGGTTGTGTGAATGAATGACTTGTGAGTTGACTTTAACGCGGTGACAGCCCCCATATGGCCCTTTGCGGTCGGCTGGGCCATAAACAACATGACCTTAACTTACCTCACCACAGGCAACACGGCACACACAGCTAACCATCCTCGGAATACAGGAGTAGATGGCTCTATGACAGGAGTAGAGGGCTCTCTGACAGGAGCAGAGGGCTCTGTGACAGGAGTAGAGGGCTCTGTGACAGGAGTAGAGGGCTCTGCGACAGGAGTAGAGGGCTCTATGACAGGAGTAGATGGCTCTATGACAGGAGTAGAGGGCTCTATGACAGGAGTACAGGGCTCTATGACAGAAGTAGAGGGGGTAGAGGGCTCTGTGACAGGAGTAGAGGGCTCTGTGACAGGAGTAGAGGCTCTGTGACAGGAGTAGAGGGCTCTGCAACAGGAGTAGAGGGCTCTGCGACAGGAGTAGAGGGCTCTGCGACAGGAGTAGAGGGCTTTGTGACAGGAGTAGAGGGCTTTGTGACAAGAGTAGAGGGCTCTATGACAGTAGTAGAGGGCTCTATGACAGAAGTAGAGGGCTCTGTGACAGGAGAAGAGGGCTCTGTGACAGGAGTAGAGGGCTCTGTGACAGGAGTAGAGGGCTCTAGCTCTATGACAGGAGTAGAGGGCTCTATGACAGGGGTAGAGGGCTCTGTAACAGGAGTAGAAGGCTTTATGACAGGAGTAGAGGGCTCTATGACAGGAGTAGAGGGCTCTATGACAGGTATAGAAGGCTCTATCACAGGAGTAGAGGGCTTTGTGACAGGAGTAGAGGGCTCTGTGACAGTAGTAGAGGGCTCTATGACAGAAGTAGAGGGCTCTGTGACAGGAGAAGAGGGCTCTGTGACAGGAGTAGAGGGCTCTGTGACAGGAGTAGAGGGCTCTAGCTCTATGACAGGAGTAGAGGGCTCTATGACAGGGGTAGAGGGCTCTGTAACAGGAGTAGAAGGCTTTATGACAGGAGTAGAGGGCTCTATGACAGGTATAGAAGGCTCTATCACAGGAGTAGAGGGCTTTGTGACAGGAGTAGAGGGCTCTGT
>CM031626.1:11917550-11937550 GCA_018398815.1 Conus ventricosus
GACAAAGAGGGTAAAGAAACGGTGTGAGAGGAAAAAAAGACAGACAGACAGTCTGAGGGACAGAGACAGACAGCGCCAGAGAGAGAGGAGAAGCTAAAAGAGGTAGGGAGAGGGGAAAGAGAAAGACAGACAGACAGAGGGACAGAGACAGATAGCATCAGAGAGAGTGGAGAAGCTAAAAGAGGTAGGGAGAGGGGAAGAGAGACAGAAAGACAGACAGAGAGAAATGGTGCCAATGGAGTGGGGAATATTAGTGTCCCTGGATCTCACCCCAACCCCAACCCGTCCCCTCTACTCCTCTGACGCCAAAGACCCTGACCTGGCATATAGATTCTACAGCTGAGTAAAAATCTACACGTTTCCAGATATGAAAATGAACAATACACACAAGCATGCATGCCCACACGTGCGCTCAATCATGTGCATGTAAGCACGCATGCACACACGCACGCATGCACACACACACACACACACACACACACACACACACACACACACACACACACACACAATACATACACACACGTGAGTGCGCGCACACACACACGCACGCAAGGACGAACGCACGCAAGGACGCACGCACGCACGCACGCACACACACACACACACACACACACACACACACACACACACACACACACACACACACATTTCCCACACAAGATTCTAGAATGAGTTCGTTTCAAGCCGGGAACACGCCTGTGCACGCACGGTTTGCATCCTACATGGGCATGCAATTTTAGTAAGTCATTTTTCTTTATTATCAAACATTTCTTAATACATGGCAATACTGCCGTTTATGGGTAAGCCATCCTTCATCACATCTATCCATTGGCTAATAAAGAACGTACTTCAAGATGTTTCAATTGCCTTAGCAGGTGGAAGTTAAGAAACGGATACTGCGTTTGTGAGCTGAGCAATGTGCAGGTAGGTCGTCAGATGCATAATAGGGGACCAGAAGGATGTGTTAACTATTCCATAGAAATGGCCATAAGACACTAATGATCTCGCTAGTGTGACCTTCAACACTCTCTCTCTCTCTCTCTCTCTCTCTCTCTCTCTCTCTCTCTCTCTCTCTCTCACACACACACACACACACACACACACACACTCTCTCTCTCTCTCTCTCTCTCTCTCTTTCTCTCTATCACTCTCTCTTTCTCTCAACCAAGCATATGTATGTCTGTTGTGTGTGAGAATCTTTGTGTGTGTGTGGTGTGTGTGTGTGTGTGTGTGTGTGTGTGTGTGTGTGTGTGTGTTGTGTGTGTGTGTGTGTTTGTGTGTATGTGTGTGTGTGTGTGTGTGCGTGAGAGAACTATAAAAGGCGGCTTTTGGCTCACCCCGGTCTCCCCCGGCTTTAGCCGGTATCGACCGGGCGAATCCAAAAGCCGCCTTTTATAGTTCTCTACGAAGTATTCAAAGGAACGACCCTACAAACATACATACTGTGTAGGATTATCCGTTTTCAATACTAATTTACTAAACTTTTCAGATTTTAGTTTTTGCTTAATCCTGCGTTTTTCCTGATCATTCTCAATAACATCATTTTCACGCAAACATTCATCAAATGCATCTCTGTCTTTCATGTGAAATAAAACTACAGTCTTTAACTGTTCTCTAAAGTCTTTTAAAACTGAGTTATATTTTTGACATAAAATAGAATCATATTTCTTCTAATTCCACCACTTTTTCACACACACACCCCAAAGTATGTACACACACACACACACACACACACACACACACACACACACACACACACACACACACACACACACACACGAGTGCGCTGAAGTGAAACCATACCTCCCCGCTTGCCGCGCAGGCAATTCAATGACTTTCAAAAGCCTATTGAAATGGCCCTCTCTTAATAGAGGGTGCAGTTATGAATAGCGATCGATTTCTATTGCTTGCAGTTCTGAATAGCGAGATTTCTATAAGTGGTTGAAAGGATCTTGCTCAGTCATTCCCGCCCGGGGTAAAACAGATATAGACATGTTTCTTACATTCTCCTATCATAAGTCAAGATTTAATCATGTGATAGTAAAAAGACGTCACATCCGCCCCAGCACTGTTGTTGACGTTGGCAACCGGCCGAAACTGTCTTGTCATTTCCCTTGCTGGTGTCGATCTGTGCGGACGTGTGTTTTCTGCGAGAGAGAAGTGTTTGCCTGTAAAGATTTTGTTTAAACGAAATATTATCTATGTCGCAAGATAGTATTTCTTCAGAATTAGAGAGAGAACTTTTAGAAAATCAAATTGCGCAAATTGAGGGAGATAGCCTCTTTGTGGAGGCAACCTCGGTTGAAGACAGCCTTGCTATAAATAGCCGTTCATGTGTGAACGTCCTGTTTTAGCAGCAGTAGGGCTGCGGTAAAATCAGCCTTGCTGACTGCTACTATAAATAGCCGTTCATGTGTGAACGTCCTATTTTAGCAGCAAGAGGGCTGTTACTATAACTGGCCTTTTTTAGCAGCATGAGTCTAACAGGATGTAGTGGTGCTTGTAATTAGGACAGACGTGCATCCATGCCCGTTTGACATAGATATAAAGTCGCAAGCCCTCTAACTGTGTCAAACGTGCATGGATGCCTGTTTGGTCTAGTTAAGAGTAGTGAAACTACCAAGCCACCTAACTGTGTCAAACGTGCATGGATGCCTGTTTGGTCTGGTTAGCCAAACCAACTAACCGCAGTTATTACTGTGCTGGTGATAACAGATGTTAAGTGGCCTTACCAGTTCCACTTGACATTTTAAACGCCTTCTTACCTTTACCCACCCCAAGTCATCCTCAAGTTCTTACTCAAGTCATCCTTAAGTCATCCACAAGTTCTTACTCAAGTCATCCTCAAGTCACTTCTAAGTTTTTACTCAAGTTTGTTCTCAAGTCATCCTTAAGTCATCCACAAGTTCTTACTCAAGTCATCCTCAAGTCACCCCAAGTCACTTCTAAGTTCTTAACTGAAGTCGTCCTCAAGTCATCCTCAAGTTCTTACTCAAGTTACCTCAAGATCGTAATTAAGTCATCCTCTAAGTACAACCAAGTTCTTATTCAAGTTATCTATAATTATCAAAAAAAAATACAATCTTGTTTTATCTTAAATAGTAAATGTCTAATATAGTACACACACGCCTCAAAAAACGCGTCATCGCTGAGGATGTCTTGCTCAGCGTCCTCTGCGCGAAATCGGTCAGCATAGATCTTAATGAAGTTTCTTACATCCTAAGCAACCACATTGATTACAATTCTGGTCTATGGTAATGTCTTTTATAGACTCCATGTCTTTATTTATTGACTCCATCATTTTAAACAAATAATAATCCGTCATGCTCTATTTTTATCAAAAAAATTTTAAAATTAAGTTTTTAAAATATTATTGCATTTGAAATGGATCAAAATTATCTTTTGTTATTGGCGGTGCTGGCGTGCTGTTGTGTTCGGCTTCTGTATTTAGCGGTGGAGATTGTTTGGGCTCTTGTTTTTGCCAGCGTTGTTTATATATTTTATAACCGTAATAACCGCCCCCAGCAGCAGCAAGAGCACCAAAAATGACAACAGTTTTAAGTTCAATATTCCATGAAGACTTTGGTGCCCTTGAATCACATGGAGTTTTTATAGCTGGCATTGAATCAACTTGTTCTGGCGTTGGTGGTGTTATGTTTTCATTATGAGTTATATTCTGTGATTGTAACATTAATTTTTTTTGTCTGTTCCACTCTGCTAATTTTTTTCCTGCTTTAACACGCCCAGGATGAGGATGCTTTTCACTGGTCTCCACCTGATTCAGTGTTTTCTGATTCTGCTGATTTTCTGGCTTGGTTACTTTCTCCACCTGATTCAGTGTTTTCTGATTCTGCTGATTTTCTGGCTCGGTCATTTTTAAGGGAAATAAAATCTATATGATTAAAAGATATTAATCCCATGATTAACGGTGATAACAATGTTCCAAATCTGTAATATAAATCACAGCTTAGAGACTCTAATGACTTTGTTAAAACTGGATCTTGCGTTAAATCATACGTAAGATCTTTTCAGAATCAATGGGAGCAAATCTACTGACTAGTTTAGTGTACAAACTAAGAACCGTTTGCCCTACACTTTTTACCATTCTTGATCCAAGTTGCGCTTCATACCTGTTATGATACTTTAAAATGTCTTGCAGCGACATCTGTTGAATCTGTTCTATGCTGAATTCATTTCCGAGGAACTGTTTTGTTTTTCCACATGCTGCCAAAGAATACAGCCTTTCCTTTTTGGGCATAATAGCTTGCTCATCAACCTGGTCATTTGTAATCATAAGTTCAGGAAGGTTTAATAGATCGTCGCTGTTCATGTTTTTATTAATTATAATTATTTTATTTTTAAAATGAGCGCCGAAAAAACTGTTGCCAACCTTGTATACCATTCTGCTGTTATTGGGGGCCTAAGTATAGGATACACAATGCTTGGTAAAAGCTTGTTAAGAATTAAACCCAGCAGACGGGGCAAACTAGACTTGAGGATTCGAAAAGTGTTGCTTTTATTCAGTTTTTGCCAAAAAGTTTTTTCTAGTTAAGCAAGGAAATAATTCCCGGGACAGTTAAATATGAAAAATAAAAAAAAATTTAAAAAAAAATGGCTTCATCGAAGTGATAGGTGGAGTTGGTGAATCGCTTGCTTTAGCAGAAGTAATTAGGTTTTAGTAAACTGCGGGATGCGGCGAGAGAAAAAGACATAAAAAGCTATGGAGCAACTAGCTGCAGCCAAGATAACTATGAAAAGCAGAGAATGGCAGTTATTTTAAAATAACACCTAAAAAAACAGGCATGCAGTTTAAATTTTTAAAAATTTTTTTGCCCAAGCAATAAAAAAATATATCTTGAAACGGGGCAAACCCCAATCGAAACATTCCCCCCACCAAAATTCGGACTTTTATCAGCCATCAAAAAAAACAAAAGATAAAGAAATCGTTTTTTTTGTTTTGGGGTAGACCATTGTGTATTTTATTGCACTAATTTTGGGCTAAATAAAAATGAAAAAAAATCTTTATCGCCAAAGGAAATTTTGGAAAGGGAATCACGGAATAACAAAGTAAGCCAAGCAGCGGGAGTCGGAACAAACAGCAAAGGAAGGTTATCTAAACAAGCGATTTGGCAATTTTTTTCACGCCTAAACAAATACAGAGCCCACTTTGTGAATACATACCAAACACCCATCAAGGGACCTCAATTTCCCCCTGATACGTTTAAACGAAGAAGTTTAAAGTCGCACTCACAGTCATTGACATAGCTTCAATTAAAGATGCGGAACCCATTAAACAAAAGTGCTTCTGCTGTTTTTTCCCTACAACTGATTTTTCAACGAGGTCCTTTAACTTATCCTCGCATGATTCAAGTCGATGATGGGAAAGAATTTAAAGGGCGAGTAAATAATTTATTTTAAAACATAGAGTTCCCATTAAAAGGGGCACCCGGGAGTTCACGATAAAGGGGGGCCTTTTTTGAAAAACTTTAAAAAAAAGTTACCGAAAGTTTTTTTCTTACCGTTCCGAGACTTATTGAAAATTCTGGGCAACAAGAAGGGTTGGGAAGCTGCCCTCAGTTTGCGCGCAATGAAAAATAAGAATTTAAAGGGGTTAAAACCCAGTACACCAATCAAAAGAAAAAAAAATAAATGTTGCTGAAGGAGGTCTTCATCCAGCAAACTATTCCGTTTGGTTAAAAGAAAGGTACCTTTATTTCCCGGGGGAAGCAAAGGGGCCTCGCATCGGGGCAACAGATCCGGTTTGGAGTGTTGACCCTACGAAATAAAAGAATTGTAAAATAAATCCGCCCGTGTTTTTATTTACGAAAACTAACAACAAAAAAAAAACCCCCCTAAAAGATTTTTTGAAGGAAGAACTGCAGAATCCCACCGACACAGTTCCGCTAATTAATTTACGTAAAATATATTTGAGTAAAATGGAAGTGGAAAAAGTGCAAAAACGAAAAAAGAATGGTAAAGGAAAAACCCTTAAAAATGATAGGGGAATCATTTGATGGTGAAAATGCATTAGGGGAACATTTTTAGGATTAATCAATGCATGCTAAATCACCAGATCACCTCAATAAACCCCCAAAGGGGAAAAAGAAATTTTAAAAATAATAAAAAAAATTCAAAACGCATCAAGCAAACATGAGAAAAGTTTTAAAAATGATGGATGAAGCTAGTTTGATTTATAATAAAAGTTGTGAAAAATAAAACCCCCCTGTTTATGCGGTCCTCAGTGCCCTATTGCATATGAAAATCTGGATTAACAAACACACGTTTTGTGTTTGTTCTATCAAATGACTTTTTTTTACAAAGTTGTGTTATTCTGTAGTTAGACGCAGTTTTACTTGTCTGAGAAAATTTTTATTGTCAAACAATGCTTTTTGTAGTTGTCATGATAGTTTACTGCACAACAGCGAGATTTCCCTTTTTGCTTTCTTAATGGTTTTCTCCGGCTCGAAATACTTTTTTTTTTACCTTCCCCCACTCCCCTTAATCACCTTTCCGTAATTCACCCTTCATCTTCCAAAAAACCCTTTTTGTTTATAATTGTGAAAAGGCGAATCTTTGGGGAATAAATTTTGTGTCGTACCACCCTCATGCCCTTTAGCCCTTCGTTTTCCCGTCTTTATAGATGTTTCATTTGGGAAACTTAACAAAACGTCGTTTGTGTAAAGTATTTGGATTTTGGATACGGGGGTTTTAAAGAGCATAAAGAAACTTAACATTTAAAAGCTTGATAATTCAAAAACAGAAAACCCAATAAATACAGGCTTGCCCAAAATTTGACTTTCTTTTTTTCATCTTATCCCAAAAAGTGGTCAAAAATCTTTTAAAGCCCTGATAATTAGGTTTTGAAGTCACTTAATTGTTCGTTTTCCGGGTGCCAAATTTGACATCTTTACGCTTGGCGGATTTTCCTTTATTTTCCCAAACACCGTTGTTATCAATTTGAAAAAGTCTTTTCTGAAGTTTTCTCGGATTTGTTCAAAGATCAGTGTTCTTCATTATGTATGGTTTCATGAATTTTTTTTTCTTGATCAAAAGCAATTTAACATAAACGCTGTAATTTTTAAACCCAGTCTTAAATAAAATTGTAGAGTCTGTAATGAAAATAATTTTTTTCCTCGAAGTTGGGCACAAGTTTAGGGGGCTCTTTTGGGATTCTTTTTTGGCTTTGCTGTAAGGATAAATTTGCGGGTCATGGAGTTCAGAGGATTTCTAAGTCAATTTTCTAAATTACCCGCTGTTTTAGGCTTAAAAAACTCCCAAAACCATTTTAAGCCTTTTGTTTATTTTTGGATTGCTTCTGTGTACATTTAAAGTTACGAAATGGAAATTTGGGCCCCATTTGCCCATCCATACAGATTGTTTGCATCAAAATACATGAGATGTTAGCCTTTTACTCGGAATCGCCCCAAGTATTTGTTTTTTGTTTTACGTAATGAGCGACGCCATACTAATTCCCCCACGCAATCCGTTTTCAATCTCTGAACATTGGAAAATTGACAAAAATCAATTTACCCCAGTAAATTTAAGAAAGGCCCAAACCCACCCCAGGCGCGAAATTAATGGCGGATCCAGGTGTAAGTTTATGAGGTCTTTCTTTTATTTTCAAAAATATCCGCCAACAAACAGACATCGCCATCAAGTAGGGTCATGTTCCCCCATCGTTTTACAATCTAACTTTTCCCAAAGATCTTGGTGGGGTATCAAAATCATTGATTTTCCTTTTCCCTGAGACTAGAAAGAACGCCCCTTTAGGAGGAAGTGTGTTTTCGTAAACCCCTTTCCCCACTGTCTGTATTCTAGGGTAAACGCCCCTTCTAAAAAAGAGTTGGGGGTCAAAATATTCTTCCGTTTTTGGGGCAGGACTTTAAGGCTAGCCGTGCTTAATGACCCCATCATGTGTTGCATGATTTTAAAAAGACATGTTTTAAAAAGTGAAAAAAGTTTTTTCTGATGATGTGAAATCATTTCCCCTAAAGGAGTGGGTTTATGCTTTCATTTAGGTGGAGTGTAACTCGAATTTGTGAAAGAAAAAGGGATTTCCATTTTTGGTTAAAAATTTTAGTTAAAGTTTGCTTTTACTGTGGGGGCGCTCCTCTAAATTTTTCCCTAAGTGTCAGGGTTTCCTTAGTCGATTTGCTACGTTGATGAGGGGCCCCAAAACCCAAAAATCCAAAAATGTGTGGTGAGTCATATGTTTTTGGGTTCTTCAGGCGTCTTAGTTTTCAGATAATTCAATTTTTTAAACAGTCATGGCATTTGCTGCAGCCTGTAAAAATTTCTAGCCGCATCTGGCCCCTCTATAAAATTTTGGGGGTTTGAATGGCCCCATCCACTGACAACAATAAAAGCAAAGAAAAATTGATGTTAATTAAGATGTTTTTCAAAAGTTTTTAGGCGTCCCCCTTAAAGGAAACAATGATTATTCAATTCTGCGTAAAACGTATGGAAAATTTTGCGCCTTTTCCCAGTTTTTTAAAAATAACTTTAGATCCGGGGGGGGGGGCGTAATTAGTTTTATTCGTCAACGGGGCCAATACAATGTTTCTTATTTCGCTTGCGGCTTGAACAGATGGATTCTTTTTTAAAATTTTCTGCAGAATTCTTTTTATTTTTAGCTTTGAAGTATGCCGCAATAATTACTCTTTTTCTATCAAGTGTAATGGGGTAGCCCCGCTGGTGAAAGCTCATTAAGTCACCATTTTTTTGTCTGGTCGCCAATCTTGGGCTGTTTTGGGACCTTGATGGCTGTGATTTGTTTCCCACCCCTGTGTAAACTTTAAAGTTTTTTGGTTTGTTTTTTTCTTAAAAACTGTCAAGGGAATCCCCGCAAAGGGGGAAAGGAATTCCCAAGTTAAGATCTTGTGAAGGGTGAAGTTGACACTCTTCTGCGTTTTTCGGGCGTAAGGGCCCTTGGAGAAACACCAATGAAACATTTGTTGTCTGTATTCTTTTTTTAGAACTGCTCGTTTTGTACTAATCTGGGGGTTTTGGAAATGAAAGGGCCCCCTTACTCGGCGCATATTTAGATTTTTAAATTGATCTCTAAGCTTCCCCTCTGACCAACAGATCTCATTTTGGTTTTTCAGCACCCAACAAACTGTTTAAGCAGTTGTCTCCCAAACCCGGGGTTTTAAAGTCATTAAGGAAAAAATAGTCGCTTTTACGACCCCCGATTCGGTTTTCTTCATTTTTTTTACTAGTCTTTAAAACGTAACTTTACTTTAACTGGTGGGTTTTTTTTTTAGTTTTCCCGGGAAATGAGAATTTGCATGAGCAACATTTGCCCGTATTGGGATCAAGATTCAAAATCAATTCTTCCCGTGCTTTGATAAATTTTTTTGCATTGCTTCCAAAAAATTCGTTGGTCCTTCATAAAATTTTTATCCTGTGAGTTTTTTTTCTAACTCAAAATATTTTTTTAAACAAAAAATAATTAATCAAAATCGATGGTCTTTTTTTGCTTGGACTCATAAACTAAAGTATAAACACCTTTTTGGGGTTGTTAATGTGAGTGTTTTTAAAGAGTTTAAAGTTTCGTTTAATTTTTTTGATTCCTTTTTTATCTGCTCGGGGGGGCTGTGAGAAAACTTGTCTGCCTTTCTTTGAAAATCAAATTTTGTTTTTGTAGTCTCAAAAACGGGCCCGAAAAGACTAAATTTTCATCCGTGAGTTTGGCAGCTGGCTTTATTTATTATCACTTGAAAGGAACTAAGTTTAGTTTATTAGTTGAACCATAGCTGTGTGCTTTTTGGGTTTAGTTTTTAATTTTTTTTCTAGCAGCCTTAAACTAATGAACACGGCCAAAAGCTAAAGACAAACCCCCTAAGGTAAGCTGCGGGTGCCCTACCCCTTGAAGGAAAACCCAAAACTCGTTCCTGCTGATGCAGGTTTTAGTCGAGCTCCAGTATTAAATTGTAACAGCATTTAAAGGCGCAATACCCCGTTTGGTTTTTCTGTATTTTGAAAGGTCCGCTCTAGTTTTTGTGCATTTTTGTAATGTTTGTTAATTGAAGGTTTTTATGCCGGGGGCATCTCTTCTCTCGGCGACTTGGCCTGGGGTACTCTCGGATAATGCGAACAACTGCTTTTTTTAAAAAAAAAAAAAATTTGTAATTTTATTTTTTTAAACTGTTATCTTTAATATTTAGCTGCGCACATTTTAAAAACAAATACCATTTAAGTGGTTTATCGACTTTTTTCTTTAAACAATTTGAAGGTTTATTTTGTCTTAAAAAGTTTCCCGCTTCTGTGATTTTTCCTCGTTGCCTTGGGTCAATCCCTTTAAAACCCTATTTGTGTTAAAAAATGCAAGCTAACCTGTGAAAAAGTAACTTTTTTTGACACAAAGGGCAATGTTGGTTTCTACACCCCCCACCCCCAAACGTTTTTTATTTCATCAAAGCTGATAAGGTTTTTAAACCCCTAGCGTAGTTTGGGGTTTGGATACCCTCAATTGTAATTGCACTTTTGTTATTTTTGGGGTTTTAAAAAAATTTTGTTTGTCTTTGAAGGTTCTTCGTTTTCACACAGCAATAAAATACCTTTAAAACGATCTTGCTGGGGGGCACTAAAATAAAATTCCTAAAGTGTCTGCCTGTTTTAGGATATTTAGAAAGATGAAACATCTTTCGTAATAATTTCTAAATTTTGACTGAAAATTTTTGCTGGTTCAACCTCGCTAAGTCAGGGTTTTACAACGTCAAATCTAACGAGATGTCAGAAATGCTGTATTTGCTTCGGGTTTCAAAATTATAACATTTTTGGGCATTAAAAGTTATTATTGCAATCGTTTTAATGTCCTTGAAAGTTGGGGGATGCGTTTTACAACTCAAAATTAGGGGTATGAAAAAGCATTTCCTCATAACTTACAGCTACAACCTTTTGCCGTCTTAGCGTCTGCGGCGCCTTTCTAGTTTTTTGTGCTTTTTCATTTTCGATTCCTTGAAACGCAAAATCACCCTTTCATTCGCGGGTTAGCCATAGATCAGATAGGGTAAAATATGTCTGCTTATGTAAAGAAAAAATTTTTGCCCTCAAGTTTTTAGAAATTTCTTTAAAGTTGCCCCCCCAGATTTGAAAACTCCTGTTTGGGGGTGTTGTTGAACGAGTTCTATTTTTAAAGTAAGAGTGCAGAGCCGGCACAATATTCTCGTCCTAGGGCTGGAAATTTAACAGAAGAATTTGATCTGCATAATAGTAGTGGATTATTTGGAACAGTAATTCCCTTATTTTCCCTTTCCCCCAAAAGGGGGCTTTCAGCTCTATGCGGGTCAAGAACGAGCCATTATTGTGCATTTTTTTTTTAAAACAAAAAAAAAAGTTAATTATTTTAAAAAAATGGGAGCATTGAAAGGTAAGAAGATTATGATGTTTTTGATCTTGGGAGACGGGCATGATTAAACGGCTTCTTTGATACAGCACGCTCAACGGGCTCATGTTCAGAATTAACATTAAGTAAGGGTTTCTCATTTTACAAAAGTCTAGGCCAAACCTCCGATTTTCCATTTTTTTTGTGTAGATAAAAAAAGGGCCCTTTGTTTGTGAAAAATCAAGGCAACTTGTTCGGGTTTCGATAAAAAGAGACCATCAAAGTTTGTAGGATGAATACAATTAGACAAAAGACTTGAGTGGGGCCCATCAAAATCGCCTTGGCATTGTTTGACCGAAAATTTGAGCGGGGGGCGTTGCTAAACTTCAAAACTAAACAAAAACTCCCAACGTAGCCAAATACAAAAAATGGGGAAATTCAAGATTTTAAGTCAACGGACAAAGTAATGCAAGCAAAACCAGTTTTTCAGAAGAAACGTAAAAATTTTTCACGACCCCCCGCTACCCCGCGAGAAAAACGGCCCTTGATCTGCTTTGAGAAGCATCAGAGGCGAATTAAAAAAAACAATTTTGCAAAAAAAAAATAGTGAAGTTTGATAGCATATAAAGAGAAAAAGAAAACTCGTTGAGGGATGACGCCCAATTAGGGCCCGGGTTAAGAAAGAAATACCCAAAAAACTAAAAGATCTTGAACAAGAAAGATTGGCAAGCTGAAGTGTTGTCTATAACCGAGAACTTGCGAACTCAAGTACAAATAAGAGAAACTATCAAAAAATTTATATGAAGACACAACACCGCAGAAAGAAAAAGAAAAACTGTTTAGAGAGAAGGAGTCCATTTGTAAGCGTTTTAACGGCCTTGGTTTGCATAAAATACACTGGGATGGTAAATTTCGGGGGCGGTGGGGCTGGGGATGCCTCCCTGCCATGCCTCCTCGCCCGATAAATCATGGGTAAAAAAAAAAAGCTGCATTTTGCGGGTTTATTAAAAAAAAATTAGCCCGTAAAGCCGTGGAGCTTTTTCCGGTATATAAAGGGGGGGTTGTTAGCGGGGGTTAGAGGCAAAGTATTGGTTTTTGGCCGAGCATTATGGCATTTGTTCTCTTTTAAAATCCCGGGTTAATTTTTAGTAAAAATAAAGCCAAGTAAAACCTAGGCCAGTTAATCCAAGAAACAAGTGCTGTCTTTTTTATTCATGGTCATTTTTTTTTTTGGCTTTTCAAAGGCCTTGGGCTTTTCTCGGGGATTGGAGCTTATTCTTGGTTTTTTTTTTTGCTTTCAATATTATGGCTCAGAATTTATTTTGTTTTTTCAACTTTCGTTCATTGGGCCACAAGGGTTTCATTTTGTAGTTTATTATTTTTCCTTTTGGGGCCTGGTCAGAAGGCGCATGTATAAACCAGTGCCAACAGCAAAGTCTACTTTTGATCTTGCAAAAATTTAAAAAATTTTGGTACTTTTTGATTGAAAGGGAAATCAACTGGAATTAATGGCGTCCTCTAAATTTTCTAAGTATTTTTTTTGTGATCAAAAACCCGTAGAAGGGCGTTATGCTTGATCTCGTTTGTGCTTTCGAACCTAGCAAACCCAAACGTAATACAACAGAGTCGTTTTTTGTTTTTTATTCGCTTTGGTTTGGCCCTTTGAGTGTCTAAGATAAATGTTGTCATCTGTTTTATGCTCTTGCTCTTGGACCCCATTAAAAGTTTGCCCGAAGAGAAAGATGGGGTAAGGGGGATCCCGTCATAGTTTTACTTTTTGTGACGCCCAAAAATAAGGGGTGCCTAAAAACCTTTAAGATCCAACTTTTTTCTAAAGTCTGTCTTAACTTAATATTGAATTCGTTCGATCCTTTTAAAAGCCTTTATGTCTTTTTTGTTTCTGAAGGATTAAAAGGTTTGTCATTTGGCAAAGGCCTTGCAGTTCATCAAAATACGTCTGAAGGGGTAAAAAAATGAAATCTGTACCTGACCTCACCCAAAAAAAAAGGTATTTAAGTGCAGCATACGACACTCCACACCCCGTTGATGCACAAAACACGCAAAGTTTAACTGGTTTGATAAAAAAGCATCGGATGATGAACCACCTTTTTTATGTAGTCTTTTTAATAGGGGGGGTTTAAAAATTGCTTAAGGGTACTCACCTTTACTTAAAGGGGTCAGTCTGGGCACAGAAATGCAAAAGTATCGTTGTTTATTTTTAAGATTGTTTGCGGCCCAACAAATATTTTTTCCCAGTATATTTTATGCACCATTTTTTTTTTCGTTTAAAAAATGTTTGTAAAAAAACAACTCAGACCTCCTTGTTTTAGAACTGTGTTAAGAACGATTGCGGAAAACCCAAAAAGGGCGCATTCATGAAATTTTTACAAAGTTTTGGTTTAATATAATGAATCAAAGAAAAAATAAAAAGATTCAAAAAGTTTTACAAAACAGGGGGCCAAAATTAAGTTTTAACCATACCCGATGGTTATTAGGGGTTTGCCCCTAAACGAAGCCAAAGAGAACTTTGACTTTACTCTCAAATTTAACAATGCGAATTTGAAAACAAGTTAACATTCAGCCTGAAAAAGAAGGAGGTTCTTTTTGATAAAGGCTAGCTAAAATGTTAGGCTTTGCGGCTAAAAAATCTAGATTTAGGTTATCCAAGCAAAAAACTTTGAGGGGGGGAAAGTCCCTCGATCTTGCATTCATTATTTTCTATGTTCATTTGGGGTAGCTGGCATGATAAACTTATATGTGGAAGGCCCTCAACTGTTTAAGAGCTTTCCATCAGGGAAAAATGCTATTGCGAAGAAAAACAAATTCCCTTTTACAGTTTTAAAAAAATTGTTTTTGGGAGGGGCGGATATTTTTTTAAAAATTTCAACAAAACAGGGGAAAACCCTGAAATGTGATAACCGCAATTGTTTTGGAAATAAAATAAATTTTAAATTGTTCTAAAAATAATGTCGCGGGGCCAGAAGAATGGAGTTACATTAGCGCCCGTGGGTGAAATTTTTAAATTAAAAAGACCCCTTTGGGCGTTGCGGACTTTTAAAGAACGGGGAGAAGGACTTTTTATGGGTTTGGTACACTAAATGGTGTTTTAAACGCAAAGGGTTTGGCGACAGCAAAAATTTCCTAAACTGAAAAATGGCCAATCTAAAGCAAATAATGTTTGGCCTTTTGAATAAAATAGTTCGAAAACCTGACCTCAAATGGCATTTAGAACCATATTTAGAATGGGAAATAAAATTTGAATTCATAAGCCCATTTACATTTTTTAGCCGCCAAAAAAGTTTCAGAAAAGCATTCAACTCTGGCCCTTTACATGTAAGTCTTATGCCAGACGACAATAGTCGGAAAGAGATTGAAATAAAGCCGTATGGGAATAAACAGTACATCCTCCACAGAAGAGAATCAGTTTTAAAAGATGCTTCTACAAAATTACAGTTCATTCCGCAAATGAAATTAGGAGACACGTTCACAATGATATTTGAAATTTCTGTCTTAAAAGATGTGAAGAGGGATGGGGTTGTGGGTGTTAGTGACGTCCTTCTAAAAGGAATTCTAATTAGCTGGCAAAACTTAGACGTTGACAGTCTTAAAGTTACTGTCGTCGTTCTTCACAATGGCGAGGATATTAAGGTCATAACAACAAGCAACAAAATCAATATTAGTCTAAATAGAAACAATCTTACAGCACTGAATTGGATTAATCTTACACATTTAGACCTTATAGGATTTTATTATACTGAACAAGTTTTAACAGAGAGCATGATAAAAACAATAACTGGATTAGATTAAATTCTGTTATAAAACTATGGAGCAGTTAAACTTTATGACAAAAACTCCTCATTGTTCATTAATTTGTGGACAAACTGGTTGTGGAAAAACAATATTTGTCCTCGACCTATTACAAACAGTTTATCGCTATAATTTTGATCATATTGTGATTTTCTGTCCAACACTTAAATGGAACAAAGCATATCATGATAGAAGGTTTATATGGACAGATGATAACATAAAACCGCTTACTAAAACAGGGTAGATATGAAATCCAAGGAATGTATTTTTCCAAAAATAATTTGCAACTGTTATCAATTTGGAATTTACAAAACAAATGAAGTTTAATACAAAACTGTTTTCCCTAAGAAAAGAAAAAAAATAAACACAATAAAGTTTTCTGAAAATAAATTCTTTATAAAGTTTAAGTTCTCAAATGTTCTTGTTGTCAGTCTTTCTTTCTTACTTAATTTCAAACGAATTTACAAAACAAATGTACCGCCTTATACAAAAAATGAATATAAATTTACAAAACAAATGGAATCACAAACAATTAAAAAGAGGGGAAGAAACACAAACTAGCGGAAATCCTACCTAAAATATGAAAATGTTGAAAAGAAAACTAGATAGGAGCCTATTGAGGAGAAGGTTTAAGAGGTTTTGAAAAAGGGGGTGAAAAGGAAATGAAAGGATACACAGGACCGGAATAGTGAGCAGAAATCAAGAAAAGCAAAAGAAGCCCACAGACAGCACCCTAGTGGTCACTGTCTCCCGTGAAACTGGAGACGGGAAAAACAAATCACTGCACAATATTCACCACACTACAGTAATAATACAAAATACTAAACAATCAATCAATAAATGCACATTCACCCAAACTCAAAGAAAATCTCGCACCACACCCAGAAAAAAAAGTGATCAAAAGATAAAGATGTTTATTTGGGCAGAGCGGTAATCAACTCCACCACCTACACTACTAGCGTGACGGAGGAGAAGTTGATCCCACACTCTGAGGGGCAAGGGGAAAAATCAAACTGAAACAATAGGAAAGCGAAAGAAATAGATATTTATGAGAAGGGAAAGACTATTGACTCCCCAACGCCATGTCCCCCTGCTAAACGCAGGAAGAGGTTGGGGCTATCAGTCCTGGGAAAGGGGACAAAATACTAATCCTCTAGGGGAAGGAAAACGACTCCTCAACGCCCTGCCCCCTTGCTGCCAGGTTCGAGCAAGAGGAGGTTGAGGCTATCGGTCCTGAGGTGGGGAAGGGTCAAAAAGAAATCCTACTAAAAAAAAAAACCCTTAACGGAGTAGAGCAACCAAAAATGTCAACCACCCAAAACACATATAGAAATAGCAAAAAACAACAACAAATGCAAATATTATACACAATCAATAATCAACTAATTTCTTTTTTTTTCCTCCCTCAAACCCTTGAAGGCACAAATAGAAATCCTTTTTTTTCTCTTCCCTCAAACCCTTGAGGGCACAAATAGAAATCCTTTTTTTCCTCTTCCCTCAAACCCTTGAGGGCACAAATAGAAATCCTTTTTTTTTTTTTTTCTCTTCCCGGGAAACAAACGGCAGCTACGCCGGTGAAACTGGAGTCGGGGTCACCACTGTCACACTGTCACTCTTGCATACCCGCATTCATGACAGCATTTACTCCATACGCACACGCAATCTTTCCAATCACCCAAAAGGAGCACTACCGAATGTTTTTCTTCTCCCCCTCTCCTTCAGGGAAAACACTTTACTAAGTCACAACCACAACTTGTAAACAGATTTTACACAAGTATCTCTCTCCACACTGAGAGACAAATAAATCTGCACACATGTATCTCTCCTCACACCGAGAGACAAATCAATCTTCACCCATGTATCTCTCTTTACACTGAGAGAAAAATAGTCTTCACACATGTATCTCTCTTTACACTGAGAGATAAAACAGTCTAGTTTCGCTTCTATAAAGCCATGGCCTTCACATTCCTTTAACCCAAAATTCCGGACCAGGAGAATACATAACTCCCGTAATCACTGAGGACCTGCCTGCCTCAAGTAAAAGCTTCCCTGCTTTCTCCTTTCCCTGTCTCTCTCTCTGAGACAATATACTGCCCCCTCGGACTCTCTTGTCCTGGAGATACGAGTCTCGTCTTCTCTTCCGCGACTTCCTCTGTCTCTTGCGAAATGACGAGCTTCAACTCCTCTCCCTGGAGTTGGTACTGGCTGGGGCTGAACTACCGGTGTGTTCCCCACACCATGGCCATCTTCAACCACCTCACGGGGTGAAAGATGAAGGGTGAAGGGCGAAGGGTAAAGGGTGAAGGGTGAAGGGTGAAGGGCTGAAACACGAATAAGGTTCGTGTAAGTAACCTGCTTCTCAATTCAACATATGAATTCTTTCTCTCTTCTTTAAGTTTTCCCCCTGTAGCTTTCCCCAACTATCTATCGCTCACCTGGTAATGACTGGTCAGCAACGAGGACCACCGTCCTGACAGGTTCGAGTCTCTAGGCCATCTGCTGGGTTAAAACTGACTCTTTCCCCCCTTCTCCTAGTGAGTGCATACTCAGTGTTCAAAACACGTGACCAGCACCTTACCTTACCAGCCCTTGTTAAACTCTCACTCAGTGGTCACTTTCACCCAATGACCACATTCGTTTCTTGAATGAGTCATACTCACAATTATTTTGGGGACGCCCGCTACACTAGTCAAGCCATATGAATATTCTTCCTTTAATTGTGGCACGGGGAAATGATTCATATCACTAACTTCATGTGATGGAGCGTCACATGCCTTGATGTGAGGCTACGTCACATGACAATTTAGTTGATCCTAGCAATAAACTGAGTGAGTGTTTAGAACGCTTTTTTATATTGTTTGAAGGAACGCAGACACTATTTATTATAGATGACTGTTCGGCAGAAAGAGACATAGTTAAAAAGAGAAACACTTTATCAAAACTAGCTTTCAGTGGAAGACATGCTGGGATAAGTGTGTGGATTTTATGTCAAAAATATAACTCGGTTTTATAAAAGACTTTAGAGAACAGTTAAAGACTGTAGTTCTATTTCACATGAAAGACAGAGACGCATTTGATGAATGTTTGCGCGAAAATGATGTTATTGAAAATGATCAAGAAAAACACAGGATTAAGCAAAAATTAAAATCTGAAAAGTTTAGTAAATTAGTATTGAAAACAGATAACCCTACACAGTATGTTTGTTTGTAGGGTCGTTCCTTTGAATACTTCGTAGAGAACTATAAAAGGCGGCTTTTGGATTCGCCCGGTCGATACCGGCTAAAGCCGGGGGAGACCGGGTGAGCCAAAAGCCGCCTTTTATAGTTCTCTGCGTGTGTGTGTGTGTGTGCGTGTGCGTGTGCGTGTGTGTGTGTGGTGTGTGTGTGTGTGTGTTGTGTGTGAGTGTGTGTGAGTGTGTGTGTGTGCGCGCACGCACGTGTGTGTGTGTGTGTGTGTGTGTGTGTGTGTGTGTGTGTGTGCGTGCGTGTGTGTGTACGTGTGTGTGTGTGTGTGTGTGTGTGTGTGTTGTGTGTGTGTGTGTGAAACAAAGATGCATGCACATGTATGTGTATTCATGAGTTCTTGGTGTGTGTGTGTGTGTGTGTGTGTGTGTGTGTGTGTGTGTGTGTGTGTGTGTGTGTGACAGAGAGAGAAAGAGAGAGAGAGAGAGAGAGAGAGAGAGAGAGAGAGAGAGAGAGAGAGAGAGAGAGTGTGTGTGTGTGTGTGTGTGTGTGTGTGTGTGTGTGTGTGTGTGTGTGTGTTTGTGCACGCACACGTGCGGGCGCAAGCAAGTGCGTGCGCATGTCTTCTTCTTCTTCCTAAAATACTGGTTCACTCAAAAACGAGTAGGTCACCAGCGCGCATGTTAAAAAGTAAAATAAAATAACATAAAATAGTCCGACTCAGACTGTTGGCCCCTGGAGCAAATTTGGCAACAAGGGGTCGCACTCGATATTCAAGAAGTTAAAAGCAATGGCCAAATTCAGGCCCAGGTAACAGTAAAATATCTGGGAAGTAAAAATAGAAAATCGTCAATATGCAGATCTCAAAACTGTCGTATCAATTTGTTTTTTAAATGAGATTTCATTTGTGGCAATCTTGATGGCACCTGGCAGTGAGTTCCACAGCCGTACATAACTGGGATAAAAAGAATGTAAGTGGCTATCAACATTTGATGCAGGTATGGTATAACATTGACCGCCACTCCTGGTGCTACTTTTATTCAACACTAGTTGTTCCATTGGAATATCAATTACTTTAGCTCTGCCTTTGAAGAAGATGTTAAGTTTGATAAAAGCTCTTCTCTCTTCTAAGGGTTTCCATTCTAATTTCCTCATGTTCTTCCTAGTATTCCCCTTTTCTCTGATGTGGTTCCCTGTTACGAACCGTGCTGCTCTCTTCTGAATCTTTTCGAGGTTATCAATGTCCTTTAGATGGTAAGGATCCCAAACTGAGCAACCATATTCCAGTACTGGTCTAACCAGTGTTTTGTAGCAGTCGTCTTTAACCTTTTGGGGTCAGTCATTGATATTCCTGTATAAGAAAGCTAAGATGTTATTTGCTTTCTTACATACTAAATTGTAATGTTCTTTCCATTTGAGACGACTATCTATAATCACGCCTAAATATTTTGCAGCATTAGTTTCTTTAAGAATAGTATTATGGATAGAATAATCTGATCTAATTGGTGAGCGTTTGTTACATATATGCAACACTTGGCACTTTTGGGGATGAAATTCCATTTTCCAAGTTCTTTCCCACTCTTGTAAAGCGTTTAGATCTTCTTGTAGAATGCGTGGATCATTCTTGCTTCTGATTGTTCTATATACTAAGCTGTCATCCACAAAAAGCCTTATAGTAGTTC
>CM031626.1:11942550-11947550 GCA_018398815.1 Conus ventricosus
AAACGGTAATATTGCGGTTTATGGGGTAGGCCATTCGTCCCAATATTCATCTATTGGCTAATATAGCACATACTTTATGATATTTTAATTTCTTTGACAGTTGGAAGTTAAGAAAAGGATATTGCTTTTATGAGCTGCCGAATGTGGGGGTAGGTCGTTAAATGCAGGATATTGGGTCAGAATTGTGTCCTAACTATTTATAAAATTAGCTATAAAACACTAATAATTCTGCAAGTGTGACCATGAACTCTCTCTCTCTCTCTCTCTCTCTCTCTCTCTCTCTCTCTCTCTCTCTCTCTCTCTCTCTCTCTCTCTCTCTCACACACACACACACACACACACACACTCTCTCTCTCTCACACCACACTCTCTCTCTCTCTCTCTCTCTCTCTCTCTCTCTCTCTCTCTCTCTCTCTCTCTCTCCCGACCCCCTCTCACCCGTGTGTGTGTTGTGTGTGAGACTCTCTTTGTTGTGTCTGGTGTGTGTGTGTGTGTGTGTGTGTGTGTGTGTGTGTGTGTGTGTGCGTACATGCATGCGTGCGTGCGTCCGTGCGTGTGTGTGTGTGTGTGGGGGGGGGGGGGGGTATGTGCGCACGCAATTGTGTGTGTGTGTGTGTGTGTGTGTGTGTGTGTGTGTGTGTGTGTGTGTGTGTGTGTGTGTGTGTGTGTTGGAGAGAGAGAGAGAGAGAGAGAGAGAGAGAGAGAGAGAGAGAGAGAGAGAGAGAGAGAGAGACAGACAGACAGACAGACAGACAGAGTTCTCTCTGTGTGTATGTGTATGTATGTATGTGAGTGTGTGTGTGTGTGTGTGTGTGTGTGTGTGTGTGTGTGTGTGTGTGTGTGTGTGTGTGTGTGTGTGTGTCTGCGTGTCTGTCTGTCTGTCTGTATGCTTGTGTAAGTGTGACAAGCTACACGATTCGCCCAGATCTGTCAACCTGCTGATGATCGATGCTCACCACCAGTCCAATTTACCTGTTGATCTACACAGTCCCACCACGCCGACAAGCCTCGTCCATGATCCAATTACCCATTAATCCCCCAAATATACACACATGGACACTCGCACACACACACACACACACACACACACACACACACACAACACACACACATGCACACACACACACACACACACACACACACACACACACACACACACACACACACACACACACATACACACGTTCGAATGCATGCATGCAGGCATGCACACATGAGCACACATGTACATGCATGCATGCACACACACACACATGCACACGCATGCACACACACATGTATGCATGTACACACACACGCACACGCACGCACACACACACACACACACACACACACACACACACACACACACACACACACACACACACACATAGCACACCGCACGCACACACACACACACACACACACACACACACACACACACACACACACACACACACACACTTGCATGAAGTGCTATACTGGAGAAAAAGAAAAACTGCTACAAAACAGCAGCATCAGTTTTCGTTCACGAAAGTAGGTCACACTGAAGGCAGTTAGAGGGAATTTAAAACAATAACAAAACAGCACCCTCCTCCGAAATGGAGCTAACAGCAGGTGAGACTGGTTCCATAAACTCTGCAGGAAACGCTTTCTTACTTTAGCGTCAACAGGGAAAGCGGTCGGCGAGGTTCGTCCACATCGGCCTTTCCGTCCCTTTCCCCGGCCATAAAGGGCCGTCATCAACAGCTCGCCTTTCACTCAGCCCTGCTGACGACACACTTGGGCACAGGGTATTGGCACTCTCCTTCTCCTCGGCTCTCATCTCCGCCTCTTACTTCGTTCATCTGTCTGTCTGTCTGCCCGTCTGTCTGTCTGCCCATTGGTCTGTCTGTCTGTCTGCCTGTCGGTCTGTCTGTCTGTAAGTCTCGTCGTCTGCATGAGATCTCTGACAACTACTGAGTGGATCCTATGTTCACTTGTACAAGGTTTTTCTAAGTTAGGGGCGGATCGTTTTGTAAAACTAAAAAAGGTGGGGAGAGCGGGTGGGGGAAAGGAAGGCAGGGAAAGAGATTGAGGGGTGGGGGTGGGGGAGGGTAATTTGAACTGGCTAAAAAGTTTAGAAATGTGTGTGGGGGGGGGGGGGGGGGAGGATAATCTAGACTGTCTAAAAAAAGTTAGAAAGTGGTGGGGGAGGAGGGTGTTAATTTACATTGGCTAAAAAAGTTTAGAAAGGTGGGTGTTGGGTGGGGGGGGGGGGGGGGGGAATTTACATTGGCTAAAACCGTTTAGAAAAGGGGGGATAGTTTACATTGTCTAAACAGTTTAGAAAGGTGGGGAGGGAGGTGATTTACATTGGATAAAAAAGTTAAGAAAGGTGGGGGGGGGGGATAATTTACATTAGCTAAAAAAATGCTTAGTAATGTGGGTGGAGGGGGAGGTGTTTGAGAGGCTGGTAACTGTGGATGGAGGCAGGTAGAGGTGGGGAGGGCGGGGTGACAACTTATGCTCATTCAGTAAATGAAGCGTACACGCCCGCCAAAGCATGATGTGCGAGGAACGGGGAGAGAGAAATGAGGGTGGGCTAGAGGGATCTGGGAGGTAGCTGAATTCGTTGTTTTGCGAATGAGGTAAACAATCCAAAACGTTGAGGAAGAGGAGGAGGAGGAGAAGGGAGATGGAGTTTAGGTTGGTCAGGTGAGCTGGGAGGTGAGGATGGTTACACCACACGTCATCTGCAATACCAAGTGATTAAATAATAACTGATAACATCAAAATGCTGCCCGAATAGCGTTTCCGATTTTTTTTTTCATCATTCATCTTCATGTAGCTTTTTTAAAAAAAAATAATAAAAAAAGATTCATTTATTTCAACCGTGCCATAAACGTATGGTGGTGATGGAAAAGGGGGTGAGAGATAGAGGTGGGTAGATAGAGACAGACAGATCGACAATTAGACACACATACAGACAGACAGAGACAGACAGACAGAAAGCGACGTACACAGAGAACAGAGACAGAGACAGACAGACAGGCAGAGACTCAGATGCATACAGATGGACATTAAGATCAACTGGCAGAGACAGACAAAGGAATGAGAGAGAGAGAGAGAGAGAGAGAGAGAGAGAGAGAGAGAGAGAGAGAGAGAGAGAGAGAGAGAGACAGAGAGACAGAGAGAGGGAGAGAGAGGTGGGGAGAGAGATGATGGGAATGGGGTGGAAACTCCTAGTGTCCTTGGATCCTCTCCCATCCCCTCCTCCACTCGTCCCCCGACACAAAGATCCTGATCTCGTGTGTAGATTCTAGCAGCGAATAAATGTCCAAAGGTGATGAGGCATAAAAACGCACAACACACACAACACACACACACACACACACACACATACACAACACGGCATTCTAGCATGAGTTCGTTCTGAGCAGGGAAACCGCCTGCAGTCATTTTTTTTTCTCTACACACATTCTTTTCTTAATAAACGGTAATATTGCGGTTTATGGGGTAGGCCGTACGTCCCAATATCTATCCATTGGCTAATGTAGCACATACTTTATGATGTTTTAATTTCTTTGACAGTTGGAAGTTAAGAAAAGGATATTGCTTTTTTGAGCTGCCGAATGTGGGGGTAGGTCGTTAAATGCAGGATATTGGGACAGAATAGTGTCCTATTTATAGAAATAGCTATAAGACACTAACAATTCTGCTAGTGTGACCATGAACTCTCTCTCTCTCTCTCTCTCTCTCACTCTCTCACTCTCTCTCTCCCTATCTCCGGTGTGTGTGTTGTGTGTGAGACTCTTTGTTGTGTCTGTGTGTGTGCGGCATGCGTGCGTGCGTGTGCGCGCGCGTGCGCGTGTGTGTGTGCGTATGGGTTTGTGTGTGAGTGTGTGTGTGTGTGTGTGTGTGTGTGTGTGTGTGTGCGTTTGTATGCTCGCGCATCTGTGTGTGTGTGTGTGTGTGTGTGTGTCTGTCTGTCTATCTGTGTGTTTGTGCAAGTGTCCCAGGCTACACGATTCGCCCAGATCTGTCAACGTGCTGGTGATTGGTGCTCACCACTAGTCCCATTCCCCTGTTGATCTACACACAGTACCACCAGTGATTCATCCCGCCGCCGAGAAGCCTACACCAATCGTCCATGATCCAATTACCCATTAATCCCCCAAAATAGGTCAGAGAGCCTAAATCATAGTGCTGATCCTGTTATAAACCATACAGGGGAGGACCGGCGGGCTGACGTCTGGGGGTGATGCATTGACCGGTGTCGCTGTCTCCCCATCCATCACCCCCTTCACTTCCCTCCCTGTCTCCTGGCGATGCCACGCCCCATCCATCATTACCTCCCTTGTCTCTTTCGCTTCGGAACACTTCGGCAAACTTCGGGATGATTCGTGCAGCCATGGGCGTGAGGAGGTTGTCCCAATAGCACCTGCTACCGACGGGTTTCGGTACAACTCTTTTTTGTCCCTGTAGTCGTTGCCTTCTGGCTATTAAGGCAGGTGCTTGGCCTTAATTGGACTGGGATCAGACCTAATGATTTTTGCCCGCGAGATGGTTAAACGCCTGTTGATTCCGTATCACGTGACAGAGGCTTGGGCAGTCGGAAATATCCGCTGCTCTTGTGTCCAGTCACACGCAACAGGACAGGGTGTCAAGGAAAACCCAGTTGTTGTTTTTTCATGTGTTGTCTCTCCAACATTACTTTAGTTTGCCTCCGTGAGGCCCACTCCCCGGTAGTATTGACAGTGTTTTATGTATGAATTGTTTTTCTGTTGTTTTTTTTGTGTGTTTTTTTATTTAAATACTGTGTGAATAATTCTCTTTCTTTGCCTTTTTTTGCACTCTCTTCAGAGGACACGAGAGACCTCACGGCGAAAGCTCGGCTGTATCTGAGTTGTACTGTCTTCACCTGTTGCAGCAACAGCAGCGAGTGAGGCTGCGGGATGCACGTGACGGTTGCTTGATGGTAACCATTCTGCCAGCGGGCTCTGTGGTCATGAAATAAGGGCTGATACACTCATGGGAAC
>CM031626.1:11952550-11955050 GCA_018398815.1 Conus ventricosus
CACCACCAGATGCGTAACCTCAACATTTCCATGGCATCTGCTGACTTTACAGCCATCCTCAGTAAATGCCTGCAAAGCGATCACGTCTCAAGCGGTTTTCTAACTCTTTTGAGTGAAAAGAAAAACAGTGCAAAATACCGGCAGTGTAAACCCCGCGCTGTAGTTTGTCTTCTGCCCACAGCAAGGGGCTGTGCATCTGACGGCAGCAATGCTCGGACTACTGTAGAGCTGCGGTGTCACCACAGAGTCCAGCTATGGGGCTTTCTGTCACTTTATTGTTGAAAGGGTTAAACACAAATGTTTGAGTCGGGTGGCGTCTTTATTTTCATGCTGGTCTGTGTCATTAACTATACTAGAACCATATCTCAATGCGGTGCCCGTCTGTGTCTTAACTATACTAGAACCATATCTCAATGCGGTGCCCGTCTGTGTCTTAACTATACTAGAACCATATCTCAATGCTGTGCCCGTCTGTGTCTTAACTATACTAGAACCATATCTCAATGCGGTGCCCGTCTGTGTCTTAACTATACTAGAACCATATCTCAATGCGGTGCCCGTTTGTGTCTTAACTATACTAGAACCATATCTCAATGCGGTGCCCGTCTGTGTCTTAACTATACTAGAACCATATCTCAATGCTGTGCCCGTCTGTGTCTTAACTATACTAGAACCATATCTCAATGCGGTGCCCGTCTGTGTCTTAACTATACTAGAACCATATCTCAATGCGGTGCCCGTCTGTGTCTTAACTATACTAGAACCATATCTCAATGCGGTGCCCGTCTGTGTCTTAACTATACTAGAACCATATCTCAATGCGGTGCCCGTCTGTGTCTTAACTATACTAGAACCATATCTCAATGCGGCGCCCGTCTGTGTCTTAACTATACTAGAACCATATCTCAATGCGGTGCCCGTCTGTGTCTTAACTATACTAGAACCATATCTCAATGCGGTGCCCGTCTGTGTCTTAACTATACTAGAACCATATCTCAATGCGGTGCCCGTCTGTGTCATTAACTATACTCCAACCATATCTCAATGCGGTGCTCGTCTGTGTCTTAACTATACTACAACCATATCTCAATGCGGTGCCCGTCCGTGTGGTCGCTCTTATTCCAAACGCCCTTTCAACCCCTTACTTAGATTCGAAACCTGACGTTGATAATCATATCAGAGACCTCTGGCAGGAGGGCTGGAAAACACAGACCGGTAACAAACTTTTCCAGATCCGTCCAAAGCTAAGGGAGTTCCTCTCATCTGCCTCTGGTGATCGCTCAGATGAAACGGTTTTATGCCGACTGCAGAGTGGCCATTCGTTTTTAATTCATTCAAACATTTTAAAGAGGGAAGAAGCTCCGTGGCGTATTCCATGTCATGTACCACTCACAATGAAACATATCCTTTTAGAATGTTGGGACTTCTGTGATGCGAGACATTAACATTTTACAGCAGACTCCATGAAAAGCTTGTACAGAGATGTTCCACCTGATGTGATTTTTGAATTCCTGAAAGATATTAACATTTTTCATCTGATCTGAGATTTACAGTAGAAAGATTTTTTTTTAACCAAATTTCCAGTGTGTTTTTAGAAGTTTTTTTTTCAAAGGGTTGTGCGAAAGGAAGACTTGTGAGTTGACTTCGACGCGGCGACAGCCGTGACATGGCCCTTTGCGGTCGGCTGGGCTATAAGCAGCATGACGTCATTTACGGACACACCAAGCTCAACAAGTTCAACATTGGGGCAGCAGCCGTTGAGAAGCAGCCTCATTATAGTTACCATATGTTCTGCAGGACTCTTACAATGCAGCGTGTTCTATAAGACTGCCGCTGTTAGCACACTACACACATCACCGCGCCAAAAACATTACCAACGGAAGTTAGCTAATAGTTTTTTCAATAGGAGGACCCTCTTCAGAATCCCGCATGATAATCTCCCTTTCAAAAACATTTTTTGTTTTTTGTTTTGTCAAACAGTATCAATGATTCGTTCAAATAATAAACGTGTCAACGGGCGAGCCTATAACAATAAACGTGCCAACGAGTAAGCTTTTAACAATTAAACGTGTCCACGTGTAAGCTTGTAGCAACAAACGTGCCAACGTGTCAACTTGTCTAACTTTTCTACAGAACATTTAGATGTTTTCTGGGTCAATTCTCTTCGGCCCTTGACGGACCGTGAACAAGATGGACAGATGTCATGTTTGAAAGGGAATGAGCACAGTGGTTCCCATGTAAAAGTGGTTCTGGTATATTACCCTGGCTCTCTCCCATCACCAGAGAATGTCACACAGGTCATCGGAGACCGCAGTGAGAGAACACTTGGCGCTCAGTGTGGACTGTCGGCCTTGCTGTCAGTTTCAACAGCGCCATCACAGTGCCAGTTCACAACGTTGGAGGAACACGCCCCCCCCCCCCCCCCCCCCCCCCCCCCCCCCCCACACACACACACACACACACTTCTGTCCCTTTCCCTGCCATCGTTGTGTCCCTATCC
>CM031626.1:11960050-11962550 GCA_018398815.1 Conus ventricosus
CCACTCTTCATCTTCACCGGGCCATGATTCACTCCACACAGCACTACCTGTATGTTGCCTACGCTCCTGCAAGTTCTGACTTCCTGCTACAAGACTCTGGGTCTCACGCCATCACATCCTGCAAGTTCTGACTTCCTGCTACAAGACTCTGGGTCTCACGCCATCACATCCTGCAAGTTCTGACTTCCTGCTACAAGACTCTGGGTCTCACGCTATCACATCCTGCAAGTTCTGACTTCCTGCTACAAGACTCTGGGTCTCACGCCATCACATCCTGCAAGTTCAGACTTCCTGCTATAAGACTCTGGGTCTCACACCATCACATCCTGCAAGTTCAGACTTCTTGCTATAAGACTCTGGGTCTCACGCCATCACATCCTGCAAGTTCAGACTTCTTGCTATAAGACTCTGGGTCTCACGCCATCACATCCTGCAAGTTCAGACTTCTTGCTATAAGACTCTGGGTCTCACACCATCACATCCTGCAAGTTCAGACTTCTTGCTATAAGACTCTGGGTCTCACGCCATCACATCCTGCAAGTTCTGACTTCCTGCTACAAGACTCTGGGTCTCACACCATCACATCCTGCAAGTTCAGACTTCTTGCTATAAGACTCTGGGTCTCACGCCATCACATCCTGCAAGTTCTGACTTCCTGCTACAAGACTCTGGGTCTCACACCATCACATCCTGCAAGTTCTGACTTCCTGCTACAAGACTCTGGGTCTCACACCATCACATCCTGCAAGCTCTGACTTCCTGCTACAAGACTCTGGGTCTCACACCATCACATCCTGCAAGTTCAGACTTCTTGCTATAAGACTCTGGGTCTCACGCCATCACATCCTGCAATTAAGACTCTGGGTCTCACGCCATCACACTCTGTCTGCGTGCGTTTCGCACCATCCATCTGTACAGTCTGTACGCAGATGCCGGGGAACCCCTCTCCAACCCCCCCCCCCCCTCTCCAACCACCGACTGCTGAAACGTCCTTGGAACTGTAGCGTGAATTACTTCTGGAACCTCCAAACCCTCCCGTGATTAGCGACCGAAATTCTTTCCAGAAATTTCAAATGAACTCCAGCTGAATCCCACCTGTCAGAATTTGTATTCTCCCCCATTTGGAACAATGGAGACAGTGACCTTAGTGGTGTGTGTGTGTGTGTGTGTGTGTGTGTGTGCGTGCGTGCGTGCGTGCGTGCGTGCGTGCGTGCGTGCGTGCGTGCGTGCGTGTGTGTGTGTATGTGTGTGCGTGTGCGTGTGCGTGTGCGTGTGTGTGTGTGTGTGTGTGTGTGATTCGTCCACATTTCCAGACGATCCACCATGGGTTTTCCACACTCTGGAGATTGGCTTTGGTCTTCACTTTCGTGGCAAAGACTCTACCAGCTGCCATGCACACAACAGAGCTCAACATGTCCATGTCTTCACAGAACACTTACCCACGGTTCGACGCCCGACGAGGGAGTTGCCTCTGCGGCTTACAGCTTAACAGCCAGCTCTCAGAAATGTTCAGTCCTCTTTCCCTCAAACAGCTCTATCTTCACTGCTGAGATCACTGCGGTGTTCCCTCGCTTCAAATAGTCTCTGAATCAAAACATAATGAACTCCTCTTTCTGTCTGATTCCCCTTCTGGTCGGAGGTCATCATTGGCCATAACCTTAGGCACCCTCAAAAGTCCTGCTTTTCTGTGGTTTTTGTTGTTGTTGTTTTTTGTGTTTGTTTTTTGACGAACCTGTCCATCTGTGTCAAATCTGTTGTTCAAAATGTAGTTTTAGCTCGGGTTCTCAGTCTTGCTGGTATTTAAGTCAATAAAGTGGCTGATCGACTTGCCGTGAATGTCAAACTTGCCAAGAATGTCAAACTTGCCAAGAATATCAAACTTGCCATGAATGTCAAAACTGTGAAAGAGAGGGTGTTAGTTACCGCCAATGACATTGACAAACAAAGCACATGACAAGACACGATGCATTTCGTGTTTTACTCTTGGGTCTTCTTCAGGTCAACAAAATAGATCACATGTAACATTTAGGACAGTACAAACGAAGAACGAAAAATGACTCATCTGTGGTCCATGTCGTCGGGATAATGTCAAAACAAACAAGACTTTTTTTTTCTTTTCTTTTTTTAAAAAACAAGTGCTCTATCCTTCACGCAGCTCTGATATCGAAAGCTCCAACTCACGTGAGAGGCCTCTACTGGAAAGAGGACTGAAGATCGCAGACGGATTATACACTCCTTCGGACCCGTCCAATCCTTGACGAGCTGTTACCATCTTCTTTAGATGGCCAGTAAAGAACACACAGTGTTGTGCCCATCACTCCTCTCACACCCACTCGTCTCTTTGTAGAAGATGAAGAAGTTCCGTGGTGTGTCCCGTGTGTGGTGCCACTCACTATAAAACATGCTCATATGGAGTGTTGGGCCTCACACATACTGTCCAACGTCAACACTTCACAGCAAACTCCAACAAACCGTGTTCAGGTGTTCCAGCTGATGTGAT
>CM031626.1:11970050-11977550 GCA_018398815.1 Conus ventricosus
GACAACAACACAACTTTAAAAAAAAAGTAAAGAAAATGTCGGTGACAAGCAAATCGCTAACTTTACTCCCCCCCCCCCCCCCCCCCCCCTTTTGTCTCCGCCCTTACGTTGAATACTCAGTACTAAGAACAGACGTGTGGAACGAACAGAGAGTATTAGGTTCACCGTTCAAAGGCCAGTCCACCAATCATTATTCAGCATCGCAGCTTTTTCTCTTTTTTTAGCTTCTTGTGTAGCATCGTGAGTTTATGTTCGGATCGTGTGAATTGTCGTCTTGGAAGCGATGGTGTGTGGTGGAGAAAGACGTGACTGGAGGAGGGGGTGTCTGCTAAACTGAAAGCTGCCGTTATTTCGTCCTTTTCGTCTCTCGTACAAATCTTTAAGAGCATCAATAACAAGTGAGATTACATGTCTCTAGTACGTTGCAGCCCCCCCCCCCCCCCCCCCCCCAAAAAAAAGTAATCCAGTTTGGGTTTTTTTGTCTGTGATCTTCCTTTCGTTTTTTTGTTGTTGTTTGTTTGTTTGTTTGGTTTTTTTTAAGCTTTTGTTGCCTTTTCTTCTTTCTTAAAATCCCCCTATCTTCATTCTCCCTAAGTCTGTCTATCCAATTTTTCTGTAAGCAGAAATCCTTTGAAACGCCCACTTTTGTATGATTCGTTCTCTCTGTTTTTTGTTTTGTTTTGTTTGTTTGTTTTGTTTGTTTTTTTTTTAGTCACTTGTCAACACAAAATGTTTAAAATGTCCCTTTTCTACTCCTTCTCTCTCTCTCTCTCTCTCTCTCTCTCTCCCTCTCTCCTCCTCTCTCTCTTCTCTCTCTCTCTCTCTCTCTCTCTCTCTCTCTCTCTACTTTGTCGTATATTAACAAAACTCCTTATGCCTGTCCATTTTCTTTTAGTGACCTATCCCTTTGTCTATGTCCTTTCTCTTCCATCATGAACATACCCCATAAACATCCTTCTGTTATCCCTGTAGTCCTTTGTCTCTGTCGCTAGTCTTCGTCTGACACAAATCCTTTTCAGCAGCTCTCTTCTTTTCTCTGTCCCCCATCTTTCTGTTGGTTTTTTTCTTTTTCTGTAGCTGTAAGGAATCGTTTTAGTGCCAACACTCTTCCTCTCTCTCTCTCTCTCTCTCTTCTCTCTCTCTCTCTCCTCTCTCTCTCTCTCTCTCTCTCTCTCTCTCTCCTTCACACACTCTCTCTCTCTCTCCCCCTCCCTCTCTCTCTCGTTCCCTCTCTCTCTCTCTCTCTCTCTCTCTCTCTCTCTCTCCTTCCCTCCCTCTCTCTCCCCCCCCTCTCTCTCTCTCTCTCTCTCTCTCTCTCTCTCTCTCTCTCTCTCTCTCTCTCCAATTTTTCTTTAAGCAGAAATCCTTTGAAACGCCCACTTTTGTATGATTCGTTCTCTCTGGGTTTTTTTTTGTCTGTGATCTCCAAGGACAGATTGGAAGAATAGGCACTGCCTAAATCTCTATCCTTGAGTAATAAAGATTTTTGAGTCTTTGAGTCTTTGAGTCTCTCTCTCTTCTCTCTCTCTCTCTCTCTCTCTCTCTCTCTCTCTCCTTCCCTCTCTCTCTCTCTCTCTCTCTCCTTCCCTCTCTCTCTCTCTCCTCCCCCCCCTCTCTCTCTCTCGCTCTCTCGCTCTCGTTTGCCTCTCGTAACAGAAATCCTTTGGAGTGGAGGGGAGTCTGAAAGGGGACGACATCCACACGGAAGCCAGGAGATCCCAGGTGTGGGCAAGTCTTTTAGCGCAGTAGTGTCCCTTGTCCTTTCTGCTGCACAGTGAAAGGTGCTCCTCCTCCCAACCAGCAGGTGAATCCAGGCCCCTGAGAATGGTAGAATCAACACAGAGCGAGAGGAAAGGTGGAGATGCAAGAGGTACGGGAAAGGAGACAGAAACTAACAGAAAAAAAATAGATATACACACACCGAAATGCACAGGTATTTGACGAAACACCAGCAGGCAGAGAGATCAATAATCCAACGAGGAAAACGACGAAGAAAGAGCTGAGAAAAGTGAATAATAATAATAATAATAATAATAATAATAATAATAATAATAAAATTAATAATAATAATGAATATTTATATAGCGTCTATTCTCGGCTAGAGACCAAGCTCTAAGTGCTTTACAATCAGCACTCGTTTACACAACGGGCTGCCTACCTGGGTAGTGCCGACTGAAGAGCTGCCAGCTGGCGCTTCATTCAGTCGTTTCCCGTGTCATCCAGCCAATATTGTTTAATATCGTTCACTAAGTTTCCTTGCTTCCTTCACTCTTTCCATTTCTCATGCAGGGTGCATGCTATGTGTAACGTGTCATCCATATCAACGGCCAGTTGGCCTTCTCTTCCGAAAGCTGGTGATGGGATTTTTCCCTGTGTCCAAGATGTTATGCGTGCGTTCACACACGGAACTTCGTTGTTGTTTTTTGTCTCATTCGAAGGACTGTACGGGAAATGGAGTTCGAACCAATGTTAACTCCGAGGGAAAAATCCCCCTGTACCGAAACGGCCCCGCGGAGATTCGAACCCGCAACCTCAGGATCACCAAGATAACGAGTCCGGCGCTCTACCAACTGAGCTAATCCGGCTCCAACAACAACAAAGTATCCACGACACTGATGCACAGCTCCGAAAGTCAACACCACAAAGGTTATCATCAGAGGTTTTTTAAAGCCCCCATCACACCCAAGACTCGGAAACAAGCAGACTACACGCTTCGACCTTCCCACAGCGGATACATAGCGTCAAGCAAAACGACATGTGGAGCAGGCACAACGTTCTGATCAGTTGCCACTTTGGTCCAAAAGACGAACCCCTTAGCTATTCCCCGCTGCTGCTCGTTCCTGTGTTGTAAGGTGGTGAACGCAGTTTCCTGACCACCAGCGACAGTTTGGCTTGGAAAGTGTTGGCTTAGTTGATACTGTCAATATCAACATGACTTTCGTTCTGTGAATGTAAGGATTTTATGTTCTCACCGAAAAAGGCTTAGCGTCGTCTTTTCGTCGAATCCACTATCTTTCAGTGTAACCACAGGTGAGTAAAGATACAATAACTTAAATTTAGAAAGAGAGGGGAATAGTTACCGCCAATGACAGACAGAGTACAGGACAAAATACTTTGTCTGTGTCCTTGGCGGTAACTAACCCCATCTCTTTCTAAATTTTGCTTCATTTTCCGCCCTCAATCACTCGTTTTTTTTAAAAACTAATAATAAGTTAATTAAACTGCGATAAAAAGAAAACTGCTATCTCGAAAGTGTGTTTTTTTCTTTATTATTAACCGTCTGTCAGTGGTCTTCTCCGTTATGTCATTGTTTATCCCCCTGTCTCTTCCCCCTCTCTCTAATACGTTATTCGTCTGTTTTTCTATCCTTCCTTACTAGTCCTTTTCACCTGTAAGCGCAAAGTTTTTTGTTTTTTTAACTTTTCACCCCACCCCCTTCTCTCTCCCTTCCTCCCCTCCTCCTCTCTCTCTCTCTCTCTCTCTCTCTCTCTCTCTCTCTCTCTCTCTCTCTCTCTCTCTCTCTCTCCTGTTTTATGTTACATGAAATTCTTTTAAGCCGTTCTCTTATTTTCCTAATCCTTGTGTCTCCATCAGCTGTCTTTGGTTGAACATCATTTTATTCATTTCTATCTTTTCTCTGTCTGTCCATTGTCCTGTACCGGGAATGGGGAAGACAACACTGAATGAGGGAAAGGGAGAAAGTCAGAGATAGACAGACAGACAGACAGACAGGCAGACTCAGACAGCTAGATAGACAGACAGACTGAGAGAGATACACAGAGACAGAGACAGACAGACAGAGAGACAGATCAGAATCCAATGCACACAGATGTTAACAGGTTTTGAGGACACACAGACAGACAGAAAAAAAGGAGAAAAAAAAAGAGAGAGAAAAAAACAGCAAATGAAAACACAACCACTACAACATCATCATCAACACTGCAAAACTACGACAACTGATGAATGAACTGAAAACTGACCGCACGAAGCGTGAAGGATTTTCAACAGTCCGTGAAGGAAGACAAAAGACAAATCCATTGTCACTTCTTCTTTACACACACATCCTTTTGACAGATTCTGTTCTCTGCCCAGTTCTCCCCGCCCCTCTTTCCATCACTCGAAATCCTTTTGACGTGTCACCATCTCCCTGTCTTTGTCAATCGTCGTCTGTCAGTGGAAATGACTGTGACTGTGACTCCTTGCGTTCATCGCTTTCTCTTTGTTGATTGTCTTCTACAGGGAGATGAGGAAAAGCAATGTTCGAGTATGGGAAAAGAGAGAGAGAGAGAGAGAGAGAGAGAGAGAGAGAGAGAGAGAGAGAGAGAGAGAGAGAGAGAGAGAGAGAGAGGGAGAAAGAGAGAGATTCAGACAGGCAGACAGGCAGACAGACAGACAGACCGAAAGAGAGAGAGACGAGACAGGACAAATTCTTGATTATCGAGGGTAATAGATAAGCAAGTTCATGTTCTTTTACATCCAGCCCTCGACAAAGAGGGTAACAAACAAAAAAAAAATCGCGAGAGAGAGAGAGAGAGAGAGAGAGAGAGAGAGAGAGAGAGAGAGAGAGAGAGAGAGAGAGAGAGAGAGAGTCAGACAGACAGAGAGAGACACAAAGACAGAGGCAAATTCAGAAACACAGAGAGAGAGACAGACAGACAGATAGACAGACAGACAGAATGACAGGGAGAGAGACGAACTTATACACGCATACAGGAACTTACCTGCATAGCAAGACACAGATGAACAGACAAGAACACTCCCAAGCAGAGGCAGCAGAAGACAAAAGGACACTGACGACCACGTCATAAGGGATACAACCCACAAAACTGAACAACTGACCGAACACTAACCACACAAAGGGTCAAGGATTTCCAGAAGTTTGTAGAGCAAATCAAACGAAAAAGAAATCATAATTAATTTCCCCATCACACTGAAGACTGGGAGGACACTAGCGAATCGCACACCGCAGCCACGTCACCATGGTTTCACGGCGTAAACAAAACCTCAATGTGTGGAATACACAGAATGATTAAAAGTTTTGCTTACCCCGTTGAATATAGTAAACCCACCAAATATTTGACACTACTGCTCTTTCATGCCTTGTAATGTAATGTAATGTAATATAAAGGGATATGTATAGAGCGCTTTACCTCGCAGGAGCCCAAAGCGCCTATTACAGGGGGGAAAAAAAAAGAGAAAAAAAAGAGATAAATTTCTAATTCTAATTCAAAGCAAGCGCGCGCGCGCGCGCACACACACACACACACACACACACACACACACACACACCACACACACACACACACACACACACCGCCGAAAAACTCACACATGCAGACAGACACACGAGCGCGTTCAACACCAGCAAAGATGCGCGCAGTGGTAAGTGGATATCGTTAATCAGTCCGGTGGAAAAGATGTGTCTTTAGGGAGGTTTTAAAAGTCTCTAAAGAGTCCGTGTTACGCAGAGAAGAAGGGAGACTATGAAACGTTGAGGACATTTCTTGTTGACAGTTTCCATTCGGAACACGCCAAATTCAAGCGGAGGTTTAGTTCTGGAAGTGTGCGTGTTATATATCATCAATGAAACAAGCACTTCATCTTAATTTTGTTCAGGTGAACTATCTTTGACAGCAGTCGCGAGCAATAAACAGTAGTTTCTTTCAGTGGACTGAACTCAGAAAAGAGACCGCTGTCTCAGAGATCGTGAGAAAAGCCAAATCCACAGCCACCCAGTCGAAAGTGCGAGGCTGTCCAGGCCAAGTCCAAAGCCCGTTTCTCAGACCTCCTTGACCACTACGGCCTTCCTGGTGACGCTGGACTCGGTTCCCGCCTTCCTCCCGCATGGAGGCTGCAGCAAGCTTTCAGGAGCGTGGAAGTGGGAAAACCCGAGGACGACCTTCACTGCTTGAACACTGGCCTGGACATGATCTCTTTTACAAATGACGCGCACAATCTGCCATTGATTCGAAGTGTGCTCCAATGTGTCTGGAACGATCTTGGAAAACTCGGTCAAGTCTTAAAGCGCGGTGCATACAACCACGATAAAAAAAATCTGGCTAGTCGTGGACCCTCTGTTTAGAGGGCTCTTTCAGTAGACATAGGCCCCCTGCCTTCTGGAAGTTCTGCCCGGCGTATTGAGAAGCCGCTGGAGGTATCGTACGGTCGGCGCTAAAATGTAAAAGAACAGAGACCTTATTGTCAATTTGACAGCTAGCTGATCCATTCATTTGTCACATAGGCTAGGAAGAGGATAGGTTGTAAAAGGAGGGGGGGGGGGGGGGGTGAAGAGGCACAGACCACCATAGAGTTTTATTCCCTATGGGTTTCTCACTTTACAAACAGTGTCCTCTCCCCCCCCCCCCCCCCCCCCCCCCCCCCCCCCCCCCCCTCGAAATGCGTGGGAAATGTGCAGCACCCTCAAGGCCCAATAGCTACGCTTCCACTCTCCATTGCTGCTAATCAACAGTTGGAGTGTTCAACCGTGACACACTCTGTCCCTTTCCTCAGGTGAACTGAGATCCTTTTCCACGTCCCCATCATTTTCCCCCTCTCCTCCCTCACTGTTAACTTTCTTCTTCTGTTTCAAAAAAAAAATTCTTTGTAATCTTTTCCCGGCCTTTTTCATTTTCTCTTTTTATTTTATTTTCTCCTGTAAAAATAAATCATGTAATTTGCCCTTTTTTCCCCTTTCTCTTTGTTCTTCTGTTCCTGCCAAAGGACAGGTGGCAAGTGGGGGGAATGAGAGGGGAGACAGCACAGAAGAAAGAAAGAGACAGATAGACAGGCAGACAGACGGACAGAGACAGAGTGAAAGAGAGAGAGACAGACAGAGACAGAGACACACAGAGAGATGCACAAAGAGAGAGAGAGAGAGAGAGAGAGAGAGAGAGAGAGAGAGAGAGAAAAGAGAGAGAGAGAGAGACAGACAGACAGACAGACAGACAGACAGACAGACAAACAGAGCTGCCACAAATATGAACAAAAACAAGGAGATACACCCCCCATGCAAATCGACAAACCGTCAAAAAAGAAAAAAGAAAAAATACGAAGAAGAGGCTCAAGAAAAAAACAAAAAAAGAACAACACAACACAAACACCAGCACCATCACATCAACAATGTAACACCAACACATACTCATTACTGTCAGACGTTCTCAAATAAAACATTAAAAAAAAGAATCAGCAACCAACAGAACGTATTGTTCTTTCCCCCTATACCACTCAAGACAGAGACACATCAAGCAAAACAGAAGCTTCAACCCCCCTTACCTCCCCCCCCCCTCAACACCCCCCCCCTCCCCAAACACACGCACACACACAGTGGATAGAGATCATTCCAGCATGACATCTGGAACGCACAGAACGTTCCTATCTTTGCCAGTCCCATCCAACAGACAAAACTAATCCATCAGTCTATTATTCACCACCTCTGCTCTTTCATGTTTTGTTGGATTGTGAAGGCTTTTTCTCGGGGGAAAAAAAAGCCCACCTAGTTGG
>CM031626.1:11982550-11990050 GCA_018398815.1 Conus ventricosus
AAAAAAAAAAAAAGGGGGGGGGGGGGGGGTATGTGAGAGAGAAAGGAGAAAGGGGGGTGCAGAAAGTGATCATGAAGAGAGGAAGAAAATTTCAAAGAACACAGGATCAATTTGATTTTTTTTTCTCCAATCTAGCAAACATGCCCATATTTCCGTGTTTGCGGTTACACTTAACGATAATAGATTAAAAGAAAACGGAAAAAATTGATGTCTTTTGCTGAAGATGTGAAACCGTGTATCAACCGGTCTAAAACATCACTTGATGTTTACATCATTCCAACCTAGATTCTGGTCGCTAAAGAGGTACCTTCACAACTAACAAGGCATGAAACAGCAGTGGTGCTGAAGAATTGCTGTGTGTGTCTTTTGGTTAGGACTGTCGAAAGATTATGAGAGAAAAAAAAAACCCATCTATTCCACACATCGTGTTGTCAATATCAACTGTGGGTTGTTTGTAGGATGTGATTTGCTCCGAGTCTAGGGTGTAGATGGAAAATGAACAATACAGTTTTGTGCTTGATTTTGGCGCGCGTGTGTGTGTGTGTGTGTGTGTGTGTGTGTGTGTGTGTGTGTGTGTGTGTGTGTGTGTGTGTGTGTGTGTGTGTGTGTGTGGCGTGCGTGCGCGCAGAGAGAGAAAGAGAGAGAGCAGAATACGAATACGAATACGAATACGAATATTTTTATTGAGGATAAAATGGATAAGCTTATAGCTTTTTAACACCATGCCCTCAAGAACAACAACAGTAACAGACAATATCAAAATGAAAATATATATGATGCACGAAAATTAAACAATGAACAAGTTTATAACGACGAAAACATGATTAACATAAATATTACCGACCAACAAAGTAGGTCACAATTTAGGAATAATGTACATTCGAGGAAGGGAAGAAAAAAAAAAAAAAAAAAAAAAAAAAAAGAAGCATGTGCACACGCGCAAGGGCTCAACACACACACACACACACACACACACACACACACACACACACACACACACACACACACACACACACACGTGAGACTCACACACACATAAACACGCACGCGAACGCGCGCAAATACACACATACAAAACATACACAACACAAACACACACATACATATATACATACGTGCGCGCGCACATGAGCGCACGCACACACATGCACACTACGCGCGCGTGTGCGCCGCCCCCCCCCCTGCCCCCCCCCCCCCCCCCCCCCCCCCACACACACACACACACGCACGCATTCACGCACACATACACACACACGCGCATGCGTACGCGCACGCACAAGCGCGCGCATGCATTTCCGCATTCATAATCACTTCAAATGCTTGCCTCCTACACACAAACACCATCGTATACCACCAAACACTTACAATACAGTACATCATCAATTCAAGTCACATGAACATGCATAAGAGGACCCATCAAGTTGAGGTTGCAGTACATTATGATACTCACATGTTTAGACTTAACACTGTTCTATTAAATATGCGTGGTATGCCTTCCTAAAGAGAACACGCTTGGTTTGCATTTATATGGTCATGTATATCATTCCATAATTTGCTTCCAGAATAAATGAGAGAAGACATAAAAAGATTAGTTCTTGGGAGACGAATGCGGATATTACGTTTGTTACGAACATTATTGATAGGAAATTTGTTGTTGAGATAAGCTGGCGTTAAATTGTTCACAATTTTAAACATGAAAACAGCTTTGTTGTAACGGCATTTAAGCCTGAAGGGGAGAATATCTAATTGTTTATAATCAGTAGGGACCAGAGAAGAGGATTTAAGAAGAATTAGTTTGAGAGAGCGTCTGTATAAGCTGTCAAGAGGTTTTAAGCAATTTTGACTGGCCAGATCCCAACATGTTGATGCATAATCAAGATCTGGCTGGATATATGCACGAAAAAATAGCTTCCTGGTATGTTGATCAAGAAAATGCTTTATTCTATTCAATTGGAATGTCTTCTTGGAAAGCCTTTTGCAAAGCATAGAAATATGTTGAGACCAGGATAGGTGATTGTCTATAGTGAGTCCTAGTAATTTGTAGAAACTTACTTCTTCTAATACTTTATTATTAACTTTTAACTCCGGTAATTTATTCATAATGTTCTGTCGTTTCTGCCTAGAGAGAGAGAGAGAGACAGAGAGAGAGAGAGAGATGAGAGAGAGAGAGAGAGAGAGAGAGAGAGAGAGGAGAGAGAGAGAGAGAGAAAGAGAAGAAGAGAGAAGAGTTCTGAACAGAACTTTGAAAATCTTTGACTCTAACACGTTCATGAGGCATACTAGTCATGCTGACTATTTTGGTGGTGGTGTTGTTTTGTTTTTTTTCCACCACTTCTTCATTGTCTCTTTGTCCATTTGACTGATCATCAGTCAGCGCGTCAGTGTCTCCATGCATAAGTGCCTAATATGTCTATGTGTCTTTTCTTCTCTGTCTGTCTGTCTGTCTGTCTGTTTATCCATCCGTCCATCGGTTTGTCCGTCTGTCTGCTTATCCGTCCATCCGTCCGTCCATCGGTCTATCCGTCTGTCCGTCCGTTTCTGTCATGTCTGTCTGTCTGTCTGTCTGTCTGTCTGTCTGTCTGTCTGTCTGTCTCTCTCTCTCTCTCTCTCTCTCTCTCTCTCTCTCTCTCTCTGTTCACTTGCCTGCTGAACTGGATATATTTTAAAACACATCTATTCTTTTCGCTATCCTTCTCTTTGTGTCCTTTTTCTGTTGAATCTTTTTCTTTTCCCCCAAAGTCTTTGCTGTTTTCTGCTGTACCTTTGCTCTGTGAGTTCTCTCCTGTTGTAACCAGAGGACCTATTACTCTGTGAGTTCTCTCCTGTTGTAACCAGAGGACCTATTACTCTGTGAGTTCTCTCCTGTTTGTAACCAGAAGACCTATTATTCTGTGAGTTCTCTCCTGTTGTAACCAGAAGACCTATTACTCTGTGAGTTCTCTCCTGTTGTAACCAGAAGACCTATTACTCTGTGAGTTCTCTCCTGTTGGAACCAGAAGACCTATTACTCTGTGTGTTCTCTCCTGTTGTAACCAGAAGACCTATAACTCTGTGAGGTCTCTCCTGTTGTAACCAGAGGACCTATTACTCTGTGAGGTCTCTCCTGTTGTAACCAGAAGACCTATTACTCTGTGAGGTATCTCCTGTTGTAACCAGAAGACCTATTACTCTGTGAGTTCTCTCCTGTTGTAACCAGAAGACCTATTACTCTGTGAGTTCTCTCCTGTTGTAACCAGAAGACCTATTACTCTGTGAGTTCTCTCCTGTTGTAACCAGAAGACCTATTACTCTGTGAGTTCTCTCCTGTTGTAACCAGAAGACCTATTACTCTGTGAGTTCTCTCCTGTTGTAACCAGAAGACCTATTACTCTGTGAGTTCTCTCCTGTTGTAACCAAAGACTATTACTCTGTGAGTTCTCTCCTGTTGTAACCAGAAGACCTATTACTTTTCTCTCTGCTCCTCTGTGGTCACTGCATTTGATGGCATGTCGTCTGGCTTTTTTCATCATCAAATTAACACTGTTTTTAATGTGTGGAAAAGAGACACAGCAGGGCCGGGAAATAAATGCAAGGTACGGTGGAGAGAGAGAGAGAGAGAGAGAGAGAGAGAGAGAGAGAGAGAGAGAGAGAGGGAGAGAGGGAGAGAGAGAAAGAGGGACAGACTGACTGACAGATATATATATATATATATATATATATAGAATGCTGAACAATTAAGTAGTGGGGGAAACCAAGTGCAGGTTAACAATTCTTCAGTCGTTATAGTAATGACTTGGCAAAGATTGAACTTTAAAAAAAAAATGAATTGAAGATGAAGAAAATGGGGGTAATATAACTATGAGAAGCCCTTCACTAGCTGCCTGAGGGAACTATCGTAATCCCTCTCGAAGGCACATTTATTTGTATTGCCTGCTCCTAGGCCTTTCGTCCGCTGGGTCGGACTCATCAGGAGACACGGCTGATTGTGTCTGTGCTCTTGGTGTCACATAGAGACACACCACAGTCATAATTCTGTGGTGTTCTCACCACCAGGGTTCAAAAAAGAATCCAACAGCACCCCAAAGCAGCCAGTGAAGGGTAGTAAAATGGAAGAAAACAAAGGTGTGGAGAGGAAAAAAAGTTGCTGAAAAACTAAAAGCATTATTCAAACAGTATAAATGTAGGGGACAATCTTTGAGCCAATGCTTGAGGATCCATTCAAGGATGCAAGGGAGATCAAAAGATATGGAACAGTCTGAGTAGTCAGCTCTGCTGTTCAATAATCCAAGCACTGTGAGTGGCTAAGAATTGTACAGAACAACCTTTACTTGGATCTCCTAAGAGATGCATCTCCCACTGATTGACCAAACAATAGAATGCTGAACAATTAAGTAGTGGGGGAAACCAAGTGCAGGTTAACAATTCTTCGTCGTTATAGTAATGACTTGGCAAGGATTTGAACTTTAAAAAGAAATGAATTGAAGATGAAAAAATGGGGGTAATATATTATAACTAGGAGAAGCCCTTCACTAGCTGCCTGAGGGAACCATCGTGATTCCTCTTGAAGGCACATTTATTTGTATGCCTGCTCTAGGCCTTTCGTCCACTGGATCAGACTCATCAGGGAGACACACACACACACCACACACACACACACAATATATATATATATATATATATATATATATATATATATTATATATTTATATATATATATATATATATCAAACTAATAAATTCCAAGGATAAGTACCGAGCATCATTCCAGCAACTTACAGAGCAGCTTGGTGTTGCAATGACTGCAAGAAATATTGAATTATATTATAAACAAAGCTTGCTCTTATGTCTTAGATTGAAGAAATATGGGGAGATAAGCATTCATATCTGCAGTGGTAGATAATTCTGCCTATCAGTATGTGCTTAAGTGGGTGAATGGGGAAAAATAAAATAAATGCTTCTCAAAATGAGCCTTCAGCAAGTTTATAGTCTCCAAAGAGAGACAATCTCCAATAGAGAGGGAAACTCACTAACATAACTCCTGGTCAGATACCAGTATTTCGAAACCTGATTGTTTCTCCTCAGTGACCGCGGAAAGTGCTAATTTGACTCCTCTGCTTTTCGGCTTTTAGAAGAATGCTATCCCAGAAAAGGCTGGTGTGCAATACCGTAGTATGTTTGTTGAATTTTCAAAAAAACAACAACCAAAGGTGCCACTAAGAAGCAAAAGAAATCATGAAAGAGCAAAACAAGCTACATTTTCTTGTAAAAGGTAGAAAATAGGAAAGATAACCTCCTTAAGCACAAGTGCCTGAGGGCTAGTTCTTGGAATGAATCCGCAAGGGACAAACTACAACAAACTCATACATTCCAAGTACCGAGCACCATTCCAGCAACTTACAGAGCAGCTTGGAGTTGCATGACTGCAAGAAATATTGAATTATATTATAAGCAAAGCAGACAGACGGATGGACAGATAGATACTACGCGCGCGCACACCACACACACACACACACACACACACACACACACACACACACACACACACACACATAATGCATACACACACAGAGACACACACATATATGTGTATGTATGTATGTGTGTATATATATATATATATATATATATATATATATATATATATATATATATATATTATTATATATATATATATAATATATATATGTGTGTGTTTGTGTGTGTGTGTTGTGCGTGCGTGCGTGCGTGCGTGCGTGCGTGCGTGCGCGCGTGTGTGTGTGTGTGTGTGTGTGTGTGTGTGTACATATGCATGGCAAGACAGAGAGAGAGAGAGAGAGAGAGACAGACAGACAGACAGACAGACAGACAGACAGACAGACAGACAGACAGACAGGCAGACAGACAGAGACTGAGACAGAACGCAGCTGAACATAAAAAGAAGAAGAAGAAATAAAACCAGGAGAAAAATACCATAAAAACGTTAACGACGTAGTACATCATCAACAAGAAGATCAACACACGAAACGTCAGGGATGTCCAAACCTCAGTAGAGAACGGAATAGAAAAAGAAAATATTGCTAACTCTTCAATTCATCAAGACTTCCAGACAAAGAGCCACATTACTCTCTTCAACAACAAGAACAACAGTACAAAAACAAGACACGTGTGACAACAACGACAACAACTGCACAAAAACATGACACGTGTAACAACAACGACAACAACAGTACAAAAATATGACACGTGTAACAACAACGACAACAACAATACAAAAACATGACACGGTAACAACAACGACAACAAACATGACACGTGTAACAACAACGACAACAACAAACATGACACGTGTAACAACAACGACAACAACAATACAAAAACATGACACGTGCAACAACAACGACAACAACAATACAAAAACATGACACGTGTAACAACAACGACAACAATAATACAAGAACATGACACTGTAACAACAACGACAACACAATACAAAAACATGACACGTGTAACAACAACGACAACAACAGTACAAAAACATGACACTTGTAACAACGACAACAACAAACATGACATGTAAAACAACAACGACAACAACAATACAAAACATGACACGTGTAACAACAACGACAACAACAAATATGACACGTGTAACAACAACGACAACAACAGTACAAAAACATGACACGTGTAACAACGACTACAACAAACATGACACGTGAAACAACAAACGACAACAACACAATACAAAAACATCACACGTGTAACAACAACGACAGCAACAAACATGACACGTGTAACAACAACGACAACAACAAACATGACACGTGTACCAACAACGACAACAGTACAAAAACATGACACGTGAAACAACAACGACAACAACAGTACAAAAACATGACACGTGTAACAACAACGACAACAACAGTACAAAAACATGACACTGTAACAACAACGACAACAACAGTACAAAAAACATGACACGTGTAACAACAACGACAACAACAGTACAAAAACATGACACGTGTAACAACAACGACAACAACAAACATGACATGTGAAACAACAACGACAACAACAGTACAAAAACATGACACGTGAAAAAAACAAACGACAACAACAGTACAAAAACATGACACGTGTAACAACAACGACAACAACAGTACAAAAACATGACACGTGTAACAACAACGACAACAATACAAAAACATGACATGTGTAACCACAACGACAACAACAATACAAAACATGACACGTGTAACAACAACGACAACAAAAGTACAAAAAACATGACACGTGTAACAACGACAACAACAAACATGACACGTGTAACAACAACGACAACAACAAACATGACACGGTAACAACAACGACAACAACAAACATGACACGTGTAACAACAACGACAACAACCAAACATGACACGTGTAACAACAACGACAACAACAGTAAAAAAACATGACACGTGAAACAACGACAACAACAACAGTACAAAAACATGACACGTGTAACAACAACGACAACAACATACAAAAACATGACACG
>CM031626.1:12000050-12002550 GCA_018398815.1 Conus ventricosus
GTGACAGTCTGTGTCTGAGTCCTTGAACAGTAGCGACAGTTTGTGTCTGAATCATGGTAATGTCTGTGTCTGAATTATTGAACAGTAGTGACAGTCTGTGTCTGAATTATTGAACAGTATGACAGTCTGTGTCTGAATCCTGAACAGTAGCGACAGTCTGTGTCTGAGTCCTTGAACAGTAGTGACAGTCTGTGTCTGAATCCTTGAACAGTAGTGACAGTCTGTGTCTGAATCCTTGAACAGTAGTGACAGTCTGTGTCTGAATCCTTGAACAGTAGTGACAGTCTGTGTCTGAGTCCTTGAACAGTAGCGACAGTCTGTGTCTGAATTATGAACAGTAGCGACAGTCTGTGTCTGATTCCTTGAACAGTAGCGACAGTCTGTGTCTGAATTATTGAACAGTAGTGACAGTCTGTGTCTGAATCCTTGAACAGTAGTGACAGTCTGTGTCTGAGTCCATTGAACAGTAGCGACAGTCTGTGTCTGAATCCTTGAACAGTAGTGACAGTCTTTGTCTGAATCCTTGAACAGTAGCGACAGTTGTGTCTGAATTATTGAACAGTAGTGACAGTCTGTGTCTAAATTATTGAACAGTAGCGACAGTTTGTGTCTGAATTATTGAACAGTAGTGCCAGTCTGTGTCTGAATCCTTGAACAGTAGTGGCAGTCTGTGTCTGAATCCTTGAACAGTAGTGACAGTCTGTGTCTGAGTCCTTGAACAGTAGTGACAGTCTGTGTCTGAATCATGGTAATGTCTGTGTCTGAATATTGAACAGTAGTGACAGTCTGTGTCTGAATTATTGAACAGTAGTGACAGTCTGTGTCTGAATCCTTGAACAGTAGTGACAGTCTGTGTCTGAATCCTTGAACAGTAGTGACAATCTGTGTCTGAGTCCTTGAACAGTAGTGACAGTCTGTGTCTGAGTCCTTGAACAGTAGTGACAGTCTGTGTCTGAGTCCTTGAACAGTAGTGACAGTCTGTGTCTGAGTCCTTAAACAGTAGCGACAGTTTGTGTCTGAATCCTTGAACAGTAGTGACAGTCTGTGTCTGAATTATTGAACAGTAGTGACAGTCTGTGTCTGATCAATTATTGAACAGTAGTGACAGTCTGTGTCTGAATTATTGAACAGTAGTGACAGTCTGTGTCTTAATTATTGAACAGTAGTGACAGTCTGTGTCTGAATTATTGAACAGTAGTGACAGTCTGTGTCTTAATTATTGAACAGTAGTGACAGTCTGTGTCTGAATCATGACAATACCTGTGTCTGAACCATGACAATGTCTGTGTCTGAATCATGACAATATCTGTGTCTGAACCATGAAAATATCTGTGTCTGAACCATGACAATGTCTGTGTCTGAACCCTGACAATGTCTGTGTCTGAACCATGACAATGTCTGTGTATGAATCATGACAATATCTGTGTCTGAACCATGACAATGCCTGTGTCTGAACCATGACAATGTCTGTGTCTGAACCATGACAATGTCTGTGTCTGAACCATGACAACGTCTGTGTCTGAACCATGACAATATCTGTGTCTGAACCATGACAATGTCTGTGTCTGAACCATGATAATGTCTGTGTCTGAACCATGACAATGTCTGTGTCTGAACCATGACAATATCTGTGTCTGAACCATGACAATGTCTGTGTCTGAACCATGATAATGTCTGTGTCTGAACCATGACAATGTCTGTGTCTGAATCATGACAATATCTGTGTCTGAACCATGACAATGTCTGTGTCTGAATCATGACAATATCTGTGTCTGAACCATGACAACGTCTGTGTCTGAACCATGACAATATCTGTGTCTGAACCATGACAATGTCTGTGTCTGAACCATGACAATGCCTGTGTCTGAACCATGACAACGTCTGTGTCTGAACCATGACAATGTGAACATGACGCTTGGCTCTGCAACTGTGGGACTGTGAGTGAAGACAGGAGCTGGGGCGGGAGGGGAGGTGGGGGGGGGAGGGAGAAAGGTAGAGGGGAGGGAAGGGTTTACTGGGTATACGTAAACGAAACAGCCATCACTTCATATTTCAGCTTAACTGGGAATCCTGGGTGCAAACAAGGAGGACACAAAATCCCACAGTATATACTTTGTCGTCAGAAAACATCAGAGTTTTTTTGTTTCTTCTTTTTTACTGATTAGTTGTTCCTTTATCAATCTGATGTATTTGTTTGTTTGCTTTCCTTATTGATTTTTCTTTCTTTGGCTCCCCCTCTCCCCCTCTTCTTTCAACATTCTTCTATGCTTTTTGTTTCTCCCCCCCCCCCCCCCCCCCTTAACTTCTCTCTGTATACGTTCATATCTTTCTGACTATGTGTTACTGTCCGTGGTTACTCTTTTTTCCAGTAAATACTTGAAACGTTCCAGCCTGTTTTCATTGTTTTTCCCTTTGCTGTTATCAGTAGAAATTCTTCAAATACACCTTTCGTCGTCTCTTCTTCTTCTTCTTCTTCTTTTTTTTTTCTTCTTCTTCCCCC
>CM031626.1:12015050-12021194 GCA_018398815.1 Conus ventricosus
TTTACGACTTTCCCCGTTTGTCTTTGTTTTTATATGAAATGATCCGACCTCCCCAAAAACTAATCTTTTTTAAACTGTAAAATTAGGAATTGTATAATTTCAATCGCAATATGCAGCTTTCACTGACGGCAGAGGTTCTTAAAACAGTTTGAGGGCTTCATCATATAAGTTTTCATCAGTGCACTCGGGCTCATCTAACTGAACATAGAGTAATGAATGTTAATGCAAAGATTGAGCGGTCTTTCCCCTCAAACGTTAGTTTCATCTGGAGGGAAACACCTAAAAACTATGAGTGGGTAGATGACTCGTTGTAAAGCCTAGCATTTTTAGCTAGTCTTTATCAAAATCGTATGTTGGCTTTTCAGGTTTGAATGTTAATAATTGTTTTTAGATTTGCATTGTTAAGTTTAGAGTAATGCTCTAAGTTACTCTTGCTTCTTTTAGTGAGCATAACCCGTAATAACCATCAGTATTGTTAACTGTTTACGTCGTTTGTTCTCGCCTTTATATTTGTAATCGTATTATTCCCCTTGGCTTTAGTTATATTAAACCATACGACTTTGTAACAATATATTCATGGAGCTGCGACGTTCTGGTTCCGCATTTGTGAATTAATAGGCATGTTCTTAAAAACGAAGGGGCGGTCTGAGTTGTTATTGTTACAAACATTTTAAAACAAATTAAAAATGAGTGCATTAATATATGATGCAATATATTCTGTTGCGGCCGCAACTACAATCTTAAAAATATAACAACTGACACCCTCGTATTTCTGTGACCAAGACTGTCGCTTTTCATAAAAAAGGTGAGTACTTCCATTGAAGGCTATTAACCCCCTATTAAAAATGTCTACATTCGCGAAAGCCGTGGTTTAGTCATCCGATGCAGTTTTATCAGAACCAGTTAACTTTGCTGCAGTGTTTTTGTGGCATCAACTGGGTGTGGAGTGTGTATGTAATCACTTAAATCATCCTGATCCTTTGGTTAGGTCAGTGTACAGATTTCATTTCTATTACACCTTCTGGACGTATTTTAACTGAACTGCAAGCGCCATTACGAATGACAAAACGTTTAATCCATTCAGCAACTGAAGAAGAGACATGAAGGTTTGAAAGGATCTGTAACGAATTCTATATTAACACCAAGGGACGGAACCCTTTAGACAAAAGTTGGATCTTAAGCATGGTCTAAGGCACCCCTATTTGTGGGGCATTGCACAGAAAGTTTATATTTGACTGGAATCTCCTTAACATCCTTTCTCTCAAGGACGCAACAGCTTTTCACCTCGGGCCTAGAGCAAGAGCTTAAAAAACAGAAGGGACAAACATTTATCTTAGACACTTTCTAAGGGGCCTAATATGGGCGGGAATAGACGAATATCGACTCTATTTCGTACTTACGTTGGTGTTTGCTAGGGTCGCAAGCACAGGCAAGATCCCAAGCATAACTGATCTTCTACTGGCTTTGACGCGCACCAGACAATACTTGCAAATTTAGAGACGCCATTAATTCTACTGTTAATTTGCCTTCAAAGTATTAAAAAGGTACCAAATGTTTTACAATACGCAAGATCGAAGTAGACTTTGCTGTTTGGCCACTGGTTTATAAATGCGGCCTTCTGACCGTAGGCTCAGATAGGTTACAATAATAACTATTAATTATGATTTCTTATTGAGGCAATGACCAGAAGGTGGGAGGAAAAAACGACATAAATTCTGAGCCAGTACTATTGCAAGCAGTTAAAGACGCCCAGATTAAGTCTTCCAATCCCCGAAGTCCAAACCCCTAAAGTCATTGATAGATCTCAGCCCTAGCTCGCGGGACTTGTTCAGTCGTATGACCATGAATATGGAAAAGACAGCGTTGTGCTGGATTAACTGGCATCATAGGAGTTCTGGGTGCTTTATTCTTACTATAAATAGTAACCCAAGGATTACACGAAACTATATTGTCCCTAAGGGCTCGGCATGAAGCCAACTACTGTGCGGGCAGTAGACCACAAATGCCAGCTGACATACGCCCTAATAGACCAGGTAAAGTGTCTAGTGCTGTACATGCTAATGTTTTTAAGTAACTTGAAGATTGAGAATAGCTGGGTGTTTACCCAGGTTTGTAGTCAAGGCGAAGGGCGGCGGTGGACTGGATGGGTCGCCCTCACACGCCGCCGGGTTGTGCCTTCACCAGGACGGGGGTGTGCATTGCGGCCATGGTTAAGGAAAGGGGGAAGCGGGGCGGGGGGTGGTGAGGTGCGGCGGAGCCCAAAGGGGTACGGGAGCAGGGGTGGTAGGGCGGGGTGTGTTAGACCGTGGGGGGAGGGGGCAGTGCGGGGTGGTACCCGGGCGGGCGCGGTTGGTTCGCTTTTCTAACCTCCCCTCTTTCTTCTTTCTCTATTTCTTTATTTTCCTCTTTTTTTACCACTTCTTTTCTTTTCCCTCTTTAATTCTCTTATCTATTTATTTCTTCACTTTCCTTCTTAAGGCGTATAACTGCTTATACTAATGTGACTCCTTGCTCTTAAAACAGTTTCGGATTCGTTTTGCTAGCGTTGTGTCTATATATAAAATTTTTCGGGATAGTTTCTCTTATTCTATTCCTTGAGTTCGTAATTGGCTCTCGGTTAGTAGTTAGCAACTAGCTGTCTTGCTGATCTTTCTTGTTCAAGATCTTTTAGTCTTTGGGTTATTCTTTCTTTAATATCTTGCCCTAGTTGGGCGTCAATCAGCCTACAACGAGTTTCTTTTTCTTTCTTATATGCTCATCTAGTTCACCTAGTATTGCTAAATTGTTTGTTAATTCGGCTCTGTTGGTTCTTTAAAGTACGTTCAAGGGGCAGCTAGATTTCTTCGCATGGGTAGCGGCGAGTCGTGTATAGTCTTTAACGATGTTTCTTCTGATAAACTGGATTCTGCTTCTATTTATTTATTAATTTCACCTGTGAATGGATTTAATTCTTTAGTTCCCATGTTTTGCATTTGGGTATCTGTGGGAGTTCTTGCCAGTGTTGTTTGATGTTAGCAAATGCCTCCGCCCTAAATTTTGGGTACAAGGCCAAGGCGGATTTGTACGCTCGCAGGGAGTCTATTATCTAATTTCGAGCCCACGGCTTAAAATCGTTGAATGGGTCTTTTTTAGTTGTAAGCTGAAAAGTTGTCTTGGTCGTCCTCACAAAACAAATGGTTATCTCTTTTTACGTCAAAATCATTAGGGTCTTTAATTCGGGAGGTTTCTGGGCCTAACTTTGGTATAATGATCTGACACTTACTTTCATGTTAATTTTATTCCGACTTGTTGGTAAGTACTCCCGATTTCTGCTTGAATTCATCATGCAAAATGAGAGCCCGTGCGATTGCCGCTCCAAGGGGAATCACTCATGGTGTTCACGATCAAAAACATCATAATCTTCATATTCAATGCCTGCACATGTTTCTTTAATAATTAATTTTTTATTTTGTTTTATAAAAAAATGTTACATGTTATGGCTCGATTCTTGACCGCATAGAAGCTGAAGGAAACCCTTTGGGTGAAGGGAATAAACGGAAATATTACTGTTCCAAATAAACCATCTACTTTTGATGCAGATCAAATTCTTACTGTCAAATTTCGGACCTTGGAGCAGATGAAGTGATTGTGCCAGCTCTGCGCGTCTTACTTTCAAAATATAGTACTCGATTCAACAACGACACAAACAGGACAGTTGTCCAGAATTTGGGGCGGGGCAATTGTTAAGATAAAATTTCTATAAAAATGCGAGGGGACAAGAAATATTTTCTTTCACAATGCTAGACATTATTTTTAACCTATTCTCCCGATCTCTGGCTAACCGGGACTGAAAGGGTGATCTTGCGTTTCAAGGAATCGAAAATGAAGAAGCATCTAAAACATAGAATAGGCGCTATGAGAGATACTAAAGGGCGGCAAAAGTAGTAGCCGTTAAAGTTTGCGTTATGGAAATCGCTTTTCCTTTCCCTTAGATTTTGAGTTGTTTAAAAGGCATGCGCCCACCTTATACTTTCAAGGTGCATTAAAAGACAGACTGTCATAGGAATAACTTTTAACGAATACACACGTGTTATCTGATCAACAGACACCGAGCAATGTTACAGCATTTTCTGACATCTCGTTAGAGTTTAGAGTTTGACGTTGTTAATTAGCACCCGAATGTAGCAAGCTGATTGAGCAACAATATTTGTCAAAATTATCAATATATTACGAAAGAGTGATTCATCATACAACATATCCAGAAGCAGGGCGGGGAACTATATGGAATTTTAGTTTTAGTGTCGCAGCAAGATCGCTTCTTAAACGGTTATTTTATTGCTGTGTTGAAGTGATGAACCGTTCAAAAGAGCAACGTGAAAAGTTTTTTTAATCCTAAAAATAGCGAAAGTGCATGTAATGATGGTAAGTCCTAACCAATTCTACGCCTAGCGGGCTTAGGACTTTGTCATCATTTGACGAAAAAAGAAAAATTGTCTTTTTTAGGCGGGGGGAGGAGGGGTGGGTAAGAAGTCAACAGCGACCTTGTTGTCTAAAGATTTACATCTTCACAATGTTAGGCTTGATGATTATTTAACAACAAAAAATACGGTTTATGGACTTGACCTAACGGTCAACGAAGGATAATTCAGTTGCATGGAAGCGGAGAGCTGTGAGAGGACGTAATAAAACATTCAAATTGATAAAAAGAAGAAGAAGCCGATAAACCGCCTTAATGAACATTTGTTATTAATATATGATGCGCGCTGATATTGAAAATACAGATTAAAAGATATTACAATACTAAATTATTTTTTATTTTATAAAAGCATGTCTGTTAAGTTTATCAATGTGCTACAGCGCCGCCAAAAGAAAGAGATAGTAAAAACCCCTAACATAAAAACCTTTAGTATTAACAACATTACGCAATTGCAGCAGAGTACTAGAGCAAGACCGTTCAAAATACAGCAAAACCAACGAAGGTATTCTGCTGCCTTTAATGCTGTTACTTATGTTAATACTGGAGCATCGACTATAAGTGCTCTATCAGCAGGAACGAGTGTTGGTCTCTTAGCAACGGGCATAGGCGCACCCGCAGCTTTACCTCTAGGAGGTTTGTCTTTAGCTCTCGGCCTGTGTTCATTAGCTGTAGGTGCCGCTAGCAAAAAAATAAAAACTAAACTCCAAAAGCACACAGCTATGGTTCAACTAATAACAGCTAAACTTAGCTCGTTTAAACTGACAATAAATAAAGCGCTAGTTGACTCAAACATCACGGATGAAGAATTTAATCGTTTACAGGCCGATTTTGATGACTACAAAAGACAAAAGTTTGATCTTCAAAGAAAGGCGAGGACAAGTTTTTCTCAACAGCCAGACCCCGAGCAGATAAAAAAGGAATGCTTAAAAAAAGTAAACGAGACATTAAACTCTGTTCTAAACAGCTCACATTAACAACACCGAAGGGTGTTTATACTTTAGTTTATGAGTCCAAGCGCAAAAAGACCGTTGATATTGGTTCTGATTAAGTATTTTTTTTTTAATTTAAATAAATATTTTGGCTTAGAAAAGAAGGACAGCATGGCTAAGATATATGAAGGACAAGACGAATTGTTTGAAGGAATGCTCGAGAGAGAGCGTTTATCAAGAGCACTGAATGATATTGATTTAGAAGTCATTGACCCAACAAACGTACAGGCAAGTGTTGTTCATGCTATTTCTCAAGTTCCAGGCAACCTAACAATAGACCCCCCGGTTAAAGTAATGTTAGCTGTTTTAATCGACTATGTAACAATAAATGAAGAAAATTTAGAAGTCTGGGTCTCGACTAAACAACAGACTATTCTTTCCTCTAATGACTTAACACCCGGTTGGGCAGACGAACTGCTTGCACAGTTTGACGCTGCGGCTGAAGAAGCCAAAATGAGAGGCTCTGGTTGGTCAGAGGGCGAAGTCTTAGAGATTAGATTAAAACAGGCTAAGTATGCACCGATTGTAGGCAAGGCTTACATTCCGCTACCTCGGGAGTTGGTTTTAAAGAGAGCAGTTTTAAACATAAAAAATTCAGACAACAAATGTTTCATTGTGCGTTCTTGCAAGGCTGCATCATGTCCGCGAACACGCAGAGAGAGTGACTAACTATCGCAATACCCAAAGCATCATCTGAAC